>LR738709.1:215588673-215797519 GCA_902687465.1 Secale cereale
CCCCCCCCCCCCCCGAAGATGTTGACGTAAAGCGTAGCTGCTACGTCGTACTTGAAGTGCAGAGTGCGCCTCCTCACCAAGCCATGGGCACGGGCGAATGCCTGCCAGCCACGGTTCAATAATATGTACCCTACGGGGGTGACCTTGACATCTGCCCACGAGGCCCTGCTGCAGCAGCCGTCGGCATGCAGCCACAGTTCGGGAGGTGGAGCCAGGGGTCCTCCGGCCTCTCCACCCACACCACAAACTCCCGGGCCGCGTCGGTTGAGTGGAGTTGGGGCGTGGTGGCCAGGCGACCGTCGATCGCCCATTGCCCCGATCACGATCGCCGCTACCTCCAGTGCCCCCACCACGATGGCGTCCCTTCCCGTGGCTGCCAGAGGCAATGTGGATGCCGGCAGAGGAGCACTCATGCCCTGGAGTGGCGACTGCTACCTCTTGAGCATGTGTTTTTTTCCCTTGAAGAGGAAAGGGTGATGCAGCAAAGTAGCGTAAGTATTTCCCTCAATTTTTAGAACCAAGGTATCAATACAGTAGGAGACAACGCACAAGTCACCTAGTACCTACACAAACAATCAAGAACCTTGCAACCAACGCGATAAAGGGGTTGTCAATCCCTTCACGGCCACTCGCAAAAGTGAGATCTAATAAAGATAGTAAAATAAATATTTTTGGTATTTTTGTGGTATAGATTGGAAAGTAAAGATTGCAAAATAGTAAATGAGATGCGAAGTAAATAAAAGAGATTCAATATAATAGGAAATAGACCCCGGGGTCATAGGTTTCACTAGTGGCTTCTCTCAAGATAGCATGTATTACGGTGGGTGAACAAATTACTGCCGGGCAATTGATAGAAAAGCGCATAGTTATGAAGTTATCTAAGGCAATGATCATGAATATAGGCATTAGGTCCGTGTCAAGTAGACCGAAACGATTCTGCATCTACTACTATTACTCCACACATCGACCGCTATCCAGCATACATGTAGAGTATTAAGTTCATAAGAACGGAGTAACGCATTAAGCAAGATGACATGATGGAGAGGGATAAACTCAAGCAATATGAAATAAACCCCATCTTTTTATCCTCGATGGCAACAATACAATATGTGCCTTGCTGCGCCTACTGTCACTGGGAAAGGACATCGCAAGATTGAACCCAAAGCTAAGCACTTCTCCCATTGCAAGAAAGATCAATCTAGTAGGCCAAACTAAACTGATAATTCGAAGAGACTTGCAAAGATATCAAATCATGCATATAAGAATTCAGAGAAGAACCAAATAATATTCATAGATAAACTTGCTCATAAATCCACAATTCATCGGATCTCGGCAAACACACCGCAAAAAGTATTACATCGAATAAATCTCCAAGACAATCAAGAGAATTTTGTATTGAAGATCAACGAGAGAGAAGAAGCCATCTAGCTAATAACTATGGACCCGAAGGTTTGTGGTAAACTACTCACGCTTTTTCGGAGAGGCTATCATGTTGATGTAGAAGCCCTCCGTGATTGATTTTCCCTCCGGCAGATCACCGGGAAAGGACACAAGATGGGATCTCACGGGTATAGAAGGTTGCGGCGGTGGAAAAGTGGTTTCATTCGTCTCACTAATGTTTTAGGGTATAAGAGTATATATAAGCGGAAGAGGTACATCGATGGAGCTACGAGGGGCCCACGGGGGTGGGGGGCACGCCTACCCCCTGGGCGTGCCCTCCTGCCTCGTGGCCGCCTCGTGGAGTCCCAGGCGTCTACTCCAAGTCTTCTGGATTGCTTTTGGTCCAAGAAAGATCATCACGAAGGTTTCATTCCATTTGGACTTCGTTTGGTATTCGTTTTATGTGAAACTCTAAAATAGGCAAAAAAAATAGAAACTGGCACTGGGCCTTCGGTTAATAGGTTAGTCCCAAAAATAATATAAAAGATCATAATAAAGCCGTTCAAACATCCAAAACAGATAATATAATAGCATGGAACAATCAAAAATTATCGATACGTTGCAGATGTATCAAGCATCCCCAAGCTTAATTCCTGCTCATCCTCGAGTAGGTAAATGATATGCTACCTAACATAATTATCAATGTAATTTTCTTTATTGTGTCATAAATTTTCAGATCCGAAAGATTCAAGACAAAAGTTTAATATTGACATAAGAATAATAATACTTCAAGCATACTAACAAAGTAAACATGTCTTCTCAAAATAACATGGCCAAAGAAAGCTATCCCAACAAAATCATATAGTCTGGCTATGCTTTATCTTCATCACACAAAATATTTAAATCATGCACTACCCCGGTTTCAGCCAAGCAATTGTTTCATACTTTAGTATTCTCAAACTTTTCAACTTTCACGCAATACATGAGCGTGAGCCATGGACATAGCACTATAGGCGGAATATAATGGTGGTTGTGGAGAAAACAAAAGGAGGAAGATAGTCTCACATCAACTAGGTGTAACAATGGGCTATGGAGATGCCCATCAATAGATATCAATGTGAGTGAGTAGGGATTGCCATGCAACGGATGCACTAGAGCTATAAGTTTATGAAAGCTCAAAAAGAAACTAAGTGGGTGTGCATCCAACTTGCTTGCTCATGAAGACCTAGGGCACTTTTAAGAAGCCCATTATTGGAATATACAAGCCAAGTTCTATAATAAAAAATTCCAACTAGTATATGAAAGTGACAACATAGGAGACTCTCTATCATGAAGATCATGGTGCTACTTTGAAGCACAAGTGTGGAAAAAGGATAGTAGCATTGTCCCTTCTCTCTTTTTCGCTCATTTTTTTGTTAAATCCTCACACAGGACAATGCTCTAATAATGATGATCATCACACTTCTATTTCTTTACAACTCTAGGATTACAACTCGATACTTAGAACAAAATATGACTCTATATGAATGCCTCCGGCGATGTACCGGGATGTGCAATGAATCAAGAGTGACATGTAGGAAAGAATTATGAAGGGTGCCTTTGCCACAAATACGATGTCAACTACATGATCATGCAAGGCAATATGACAATGATGGAGTGTGTCATAATAAACGGAACGGTGGAAAGTTGCATGGCAATATATCTCAGAATGGCTATGGAAATGCCATAATAGGTAGGTATGGTGGATGTTTTGAGGAAGGTATATGATGGGTGTATGGTACCGGCGAAAGTTGTGTGGTACTAGAGAGGATAGCAATGGTGGAAGGGTGAGAGTGCGTATAATCCATGGATTCAACATTAGTCATAAAGAACTCACATACTTATTGCAAAAATCTACAAATTATCAAAACCAAGCACTACACGCATGCTCCTAGGGGAAGGGTTGGTAGGATTTAACCATCGCGCGATCCCGACCTCCGCACAAAGGAAGACAATCAATAAATAAATCATGCTCCAACTTCGTCACATAATGGTTCACCATACGTGCATGCTACGGGAATCACAAACTTTAACACGAGTATTCTTCAAATTCACAATTACTCTACTAGCATGACTCTAATATCACCATCCTCATATCTCAAAACAATCATCAAGTATCAAACTTCTCATAGTATTCAACGCACTTTATATGAAAGTTTTTTAATACCCATCTTGGATGCCCATCATATTAGGACTAGTTTTATAACCAAAGCAAATTACCATGCTGTTCTAAAAGACTCTCAAAATAATATAAGTGAAGCATGAGATATCAATAACTTTTATAAAATAAAACCACCATCGTGCTCTAAAAAGATATAAGTGAAGCACTAGAGCAAAATTATCTAGCTCAAAAGATATAAGTAAAGCACATAGAGTATTCTAATAAATTACGATTCAAGCGTGTCTCTCCCAAAAGGTGTGTACAGCAAGGATGATTGTGGCAAACTAAAAAGCAAAGACTCATATCATACAAGATGCTCCAAGCAAAACACATATCATGTGGTGAATAAAAATATAGTCTCAAGTAAAGTTACCGATAAACGAAGACGAAAGAGGGGATGCCTTCCCGGGGCATCCCCAAGCTTAGGCTTTTGGTTATCCTTAAATTTTACCTTGGGTGAATTGGGCATCCCCAAGCATAGGCTCTTTCCACTCTTTATTCCATAGTCCATCAAATCCTTACCCAAAAACTTGAAAACTTCACAACACAAAACTTAACAGAAAATCTCATGAGCTCCGTTAGTATAAGAAAATAAACCACCACTTCAAGGTACTGTAATAAACTCATTCTTTATTTATATTCTTGTTAAAGCTACTGTATTCCAACTTCTCTATGGTTCATACCCCCCCGGTACTACTCATAGATTCATCAAAATAAGCAAACAACACACGAAAAAAAGAATCTGTCAAAAATAGAACAATCTGTAACAATCTGTAACTTTCGAGTACTTATGTAACTATACAAATTCTGAAATAAATTGATGGACGTGAGTAATTTCTCTGTTAACCATCTTAAAAAATAATCAACTTAAAAGCACTCTCCAGTAAAAACAAATGGCAGCTAATCTCGTGAGCGTAAAAGTTTCTGTTTTTTACAGCAAGATCGCAAAGACTTTACCCAAGTCTTCCCAAAGGTTCTACTTGGCACAAACACTAATCAAAACATAAAACCACATCTAAATAGAATCTAGATGAATTATTTATTACTAAACAGGAACAACAAGCAATAAAAACAAAACAAATTTTGGGTTGCCTCCCAACAAGCGCTATCGTTTAACGCCCCCAGGTAGGCATTGAGATCTCAATGATGCTCACATGAAGGATAAGAATTGAAGCACAAAGAGGGCATCATAAAACACATGCGAAACACATCTAAGTCTAACATAATTCATATGCATAGGCATTTTATAGTAAAACAAATCAAGACAAGCAATATCTAGCATATGCAAGGAAGAAAAAAAGAACAATAGCAATCTCAACATAACGAGAGGTAATTTAGTAACCTGAATATTTCTACAACCATATTTTCCTCTCTCATAATAATTGCATGTAGGATCATAAGAAAATTCAACAATATAGCTATCACAAAACATATTCTCAAAATGATCTACATGCATAGGAAGTTGACACTCTTCCAAAATAGTGGGATCAACATTAACTAAAGTCATGGCCTCTCCAAACCCACTTTTATCAAAAATATCATAAGATTGATTATTCTCAAAATATGTGGGATGTAAAGTTGACACTCTTCCAAACCCACTTTCAATAGTATTGCAAACATTACTATCAATCTTATATTCATCATGGGGCTTAAATAAATATTCAAGATCATAAGAAGAATCACCCCAATCATAATCATTGCAACAAGTAGTAGACATAACAAGGGTTTTGCATACCATTAACACAATTGATATTAATGGAATTTATAATAACATCATTGCAATCATGATTTTCAATCAAGGAGCTATCGTGAATCACTTTGAAAATTTCTTCTTTCAACACTTCATCACAATTTTTAGATTCACGAATTTCAAGCAAAACCTCATAAAGATAATCTAGTGCACTAAACTCACTAGCAATTGGTTCATCATAGTTGGATTTCTTAAAAAGATTAGCAAGCGGATGAGGATCCATAAATAGATTCTGAGCAAGCGAAGATGCAAGCAAATAGAAGGCACAAGGCAACACAAGCAAATAGAAGGCACAAGGCAACACAAGCAAACAAAAAGGCGAACAGAAAAAAGGCAAAGGCTTTCGAAAATCGTTTTAGAAGTGGGGGAGAGGAAAACGAGAGGCAAATGGCAAATAATATAATGCGAGGGGAAGAGTTTATTGTAATGCCCAATATGCGGCTATGTCCCCCACGTGTCGAGGCAAGATTTAAGGACATAAATGCATACTCGAATGATCTCAAGTATGGTATCTTTGCGCAACTCATGTACAATTCAGGGATGAAAGTGTAAAATGATAGTTGGCTTACACTCGCCACGTCACACAATGAAATACAATAACATACATCATCCAAATAACATCAGAGTCCGTCTATGGACGAAATCCAAATGAAAAGATACCATAAATAACACGGATCCTCCTAGTAAGAACCACTACTGATCGTCGGGATAAGACACATAGTAACGTCCACGCTCTTCATCGAACTCCCAGTACATCTCTGAACCATCTCCTACATAGTTCTCAACGGTACCTGCATCTGGTGTGTGTTGAATCTGTGAGCCACAGAGGACTCAGCAATTCCGTTCCCGGGTATCAAAACTACCAAAGCCTTAGGTGTGGAAAGGCTATAAACATGGGTTGCAGCAAGCACTAAGCACTAGCCTACGAGTTTTAGAGCGAGAAGAGAACAAGTGCCAATGATTGCCAAAATAATCAAGAAGTGATCCAAGCTACTCACGATCAAACATAACCCCACCGTGTTCATTTCTCGAAGCCCTTCGGAAAGAGACCATCACGGTTACTCACGCAGGTAGTGTATTCATGAATAAGGTGTCAAGATATCTACAACCGGATATTAACAAATTCCCATCTGCCACATAACCGCGGGCATGGCTTTCAAAAGATCAAACCCTGCAGGGGTGTCCCAACTTAGCGCATCACAAGCTCACGATCTGCGGAGTCGCAACTCCAGAGTGGGAAGACCCGAGTATTCTTAGAATCCCGTGCTCAAGATATTTCGACAAAGGTAAAACAAATCCAGCAAGACCTCCCGGCGTGCCGACACCCTGATAGTAGCCGCGTGTATCTCGTCTCAGACCACGACCGGATGGGCGATGCTACCGGTTTTTACCAGCCCTCTGGTTTCCCCATGGTGGCCCTGCAAGACACCCAGTTTGGACCAACACTCAAGAGGAGCACTGGCCCGGGTTGTTAATTAAGAACTCGGGTTTGCAACACCCTATGAAATTTTTAGTTATTAGGCAAAAGTAAAACCAATGTTGGGCCTTGCTGGAAAAGCTTTAACACAGAGCGAATTATCAAGGGGGCCCATAAACCCCAACCGTGTTAGGAACGCAAAATCAAGGAACATAACACCGGTTTATCGGTTTCTAGGGTGGCATGAGTGGAACAAAACACCAAGCAAGACGCTTAGCCTTCCACCCATTACCAATATATAGGTGAATTAGTTTAACAGATTATATATTGTGATATCCCAACAATAACTTCACCACGGGGCAAGAATCTTCAAATCTTCACCTGCAACTAACAACGCTATAAGAGGGGCTAAGCGATGCATACTTAGCCAAACAACGGTTTGCTAGGAAGGTGGTTAGAGTGTTTCATGGCAACAATAGGAGGGCTGACAAACAGGAATAGGCGTCGAGGCAAAGAGCGAGACATCTAGCATAGGCAAAGATAGAAGTGATATCTGGGAATGGTCATCTTGCTTGTTGCTTCCACGGAGGGATCGTAACCTTGCTCCTCAAACTCAGCCTCGGTAGTAACCTCGAACTCTGAATCGTCACCGGGCTCTAACCAACACAACAATGCAAACATCGGAACACAATCAATCATCATGCAATGCTCAAACACATGATGCATGAATATGATGCATATGGACATGGTAGGACATGATGCATCTCCTAGGGACACAAAGAAAGCACAAGCATCATAGCAAACAAGATCACAACACATATATGAAACAAGCAAAGAACAAAACTAACATGTTCATAAGGTTTTGTAGTTTATTACAACAAGCACCCAACAAGTTTAAAAGAGTTCATTAACATGGCAAGGGTGCAACTAGGACTACAGCAACATGCTAGCATATTTAAATGGGTCGGAAAGAACAAACAACAATTTCCAGAAACTCCCATATTCATTTAAATGCATTTGGGACAGATCTGAGAAGCTCATCTTTTAAAGTTGTTAAACATGCAGAACAACAGCACCACATTATTCTACACATTTTTTCACCTCAAATGTATATAAAGTTTGTTCAATTTGGAGTTGTAGATATTTAGTTATGATTTTTACAAGTTTAAGCACATTTTAAACACAAAAATAATTTAAACAGCATTTTAATTGTTTTAAACATGGCAACAAATAGCATATAAAAATTCTAGATGAAAAACTAAGCAGTTTTCATATATAACCCATTTCCATCAGATGCATATTTAAATAGATATTGAATATGCAAAGTAAATGCAGAAAAGAAAAAGAAAAAGAAAACCAGAAAAAGAAAAACAGACGTAAAAGGTCAAAATGACCCAGGCTAACCTAGCCGCAGTCACTGACCTGTGGGGTCAGGGGTGCTGAGGTGGCGGCGGCTGTGTGCGCGTGAGGGTGGAGAGTGTGGTGAGGCTAGCAGGTGGGGCCTACCTGTCAGCTTCACAGGAAGCAAAAATTGGGGGGGGGGGGAATCCCACTTCCCCCGATGGGTTTCGAACCCACGACCCCCTGCATAACTGACGGAGAACCATGCCACTAAGCTAAGCGAGCGATTCTGACAGAGAGGGGGCATGGCTCCTTATGAGCAGACCCAGGGGATCTGCTCCTCGGCGTGCACAGAGACGGCGACGATAGCGGCGGCGCCGGCGGGAGCAAGACAGGGCGAGGCGGTGCAGCGACTAGCTGCGGGCGCGCGGGATCGAGTGGAGAAGGCTGCTGTGGTGTGTGCGCGTGCAATGGCACGAGCTCGAGCTTGCGCTCGACTCGGCCATGGCGAGGCACGTGGCCGGAAGCGTGCAGACGTGCAGGTGGAGACGGAGGCTAGCGCAGGTGGTGCACGAGCTTGCGCTCGGGCGCTGGCGACGTGCGCGAACAGGCAGAACCAGAGCAACGAAGCGCGAGGCCTACGACACCTACTGCCAGCGTGCGACAGCAACAAAATTCAGTAACCAACGGGGCGCCGAGAGCACGGGGAAGATACTGCTACGGTGACGCATACAGAGATCCACAGGCGGCAAAGAAAATGCAGGGAGGAGTAGGGAGTACCTCCTTACCCTAGGACATGGAGAGGACGACGGAGACATGCCGGAGAGGACGCAGACGAGCTCTGAACTTGGCGAGGGTGCTGTCCATGAGAAAGAGGAGCAGGGGACGTCGTGGAGGGAGTCGGACTCGGCGATCCTGGGCGCGGATCTGCTGCGGAAGGAACCAGGACGTTGTTCCCGAGATCCTGGACGACGGAGGGAGCGGCGGCGAGGTCTCGGCCGGCGGCGAGCTCGCGCCCGAGCTGGCCATGGCGTGCGGGTGCACGTGTGCGCGTGGGTGCCTGCTTACCTGAGGCGTCGGCACGAGGGGAAAAGGAGGGAGGAGGAGGAACCCTAGGGCTATTGCTCGGGTTTAAAAGGAGCGGGCGATCGTGAGGCCTCGGCGTCCGTGAGATCACGGCGCGACGGCATGCCCGTGCTCTGTCTTTGGACACGAGCGACGGAGGAAGATGGAGCAGAGGGGGGAGAGACTGACTTGCAGGCTCGGCGCGAGGGAAAAGGGACGGCGCGATTGCGAGCGACGGGCTGCTTGTGGGGGAGCTGGCTGGGTCGTGGCCTGCTGCGGAGGGACTGGAGCTGGGCTGATGGCTAGCTGTCGGGCCTGGTGTAGGCGGGGAGGAGGCCCAAGCTACTGCTGCTCCTGCCTTTTCCATTTTATACAGTTTCTGTTTAATAAATAAGCAGCTGCATAAAAGGAAAAGTACAGGGGGCTAGGTGAGGAGTTTAGAGAATATAAAAATATCCTCAAGCTCCTGGAATTACACACTACTTTATAAAATTACCCTGGGCATTATTAGAGGAAGTAAAATAATTCAAGTTTTAAAATAATTCAAACTTGAACCATTTTAAAACCCAACCAAAATAATTCCAACAGATGTGTAGCCTTGCAAGGTGACTCTTGACAGTGTAACTTGGAAGTGGGGAGGAGATGAACATTAATGGAATAGGCTAGGTCACTTGCAAAAATAATTAAAGAAAGGAAGAAAAGGAGGAGGGAGAAGAGGTGAAGAAGAAGGAGGGGGTTTAGGGTTAAGCAAGGCCTGGCTAGGCACCACCATCACACCACAAAGATCAAGGTGACTCACATCACAACCAAAGACAAGTAAATGAAGCTAAGATGAATATGATGCCATGTTGATGATGAAGCAATGCATGGATGCATAAGAAAATAAAATGACAATGCAAAACAAAAATAAAGCCTAAATGACAAGAACCCCCAAGGATAAGGACAAGGATCAAAATGATTAATGCTTTATTGCCATAATTGGAAAGTATCACATATGGGGTGTTACAAACTCTCCTCCACTACAAAAAGATCTCGTCCCGAGATCTAGGACTGAAAGAAGGAGGGATACTCGAAACGGAGATGATCTTCTCGTTCCCATGTAGCTTCTCGGTCGGTATGGTGTGACCACTTCACTGTAAAGAATTTGATGGACTTGTCGCGGGTCTTCCGCTCAGTTTCTTCAAGAATAGCAACGGGATGCTCACGATAAGACAAGTCTTGTTGAAGATCAATCTCTTCAAACGGAATGGTGCGTTCAGGCGTCTTGAAGCACTTGTGGAGTTGAGACACGTGAAACACATCATGCACATTTGCAAAGTTGGAGGGAAGCTCGAGTTGGTAGGCCAGATCGCCTCTCTTGCCAAGAATCTTGAAAGGGCCCCCGTATCTTGGAGCAAGCTTGCCCTTGATACCGAACCTCTGAGTGCCCTTCATGGGAGAAACACGGAGATAGACATGGTCTCCAATATCGAAAGCCAAGTCACGATGCTTGCCGTCATAGTAGCTCTTTTGACGCGATTGCGCGGCTTTGAGATTCTCATGTATGACTTTGCACATTTCTTCGGCTTCTGAGATCAAATCACTTCCAAGAAGTTGACGTTCACCAGTCTCAGACCAGTTGAGAGGGGTACGGCACTTTCTGCCATAGAGGATTTAAAAGGAGCTTTTTCGGCACTTGCTTGGAAGCTGTTGTTGTAGGAGAATTCGGCAAACGGAAGGAAATCTTCCCATTTCATACCGAAGGAGATGACATAAGCTCTTAGCATATCTTTGAGGATCTGGTTCACTCTTTCGACTTGACCACTAGTCTAAGGGTGAAACGCAGTGCTGAAGCGAATCTATGTGCACATGGCTGACTGAAAAGAATCCCAGAACTTGGAAGTGAACAAGCTTCCACGGTCTGAGGAGATCACTTGAGGAATGCCATGCAAAGAAACAATTCTTGAGGTGTACAGCTCTGCCAGCTGAGCTGCGTTGATCGATTATTTGACGGGAAGAAAATGAGCTACTTTAGTTAGCTTGGACTTGGGAAACCCAGTGACGAAATCCATCTCAATGTGATCGAATTTCCACTCGGGAATAGGTAGAGGTTGAAGGAGTCCGGCTAGACGTTGATGCTCTGCCTTCACTCTTCTGCAGATATCACATTCATTCATGAATTGGGCAATCTCCCTTTTCATGCGAGTCCACCAATATGATTGCTTGAGGTCTTGGTACATCTTAGAACTTCCGGGATGTATCGAGAGGAGGGTGTCATATGCTTCGTTCATTATGAGCTTCCTGAGATCACCCTTGGGAACCACAATTCTGTCCTCAAAGAACAAGGTGTCTTTCTCATCAACGCGATAGCACTTGTACTTGGGAGTACCCTTAGCAATACCATGTTTCACTTTCTGCATCATAGCATCACTGAGTTGGGCCTCACGGATTTGATCTTACAAGGTAGGAGCAACTTGAAGGTTTGCAAGAAAGCCTTGCGGAACAACTTGGAGGTTGAGCTTCCTGAATGATTCACAAAGTTCAGGCTAGAATGGTTTGAGAAGGAGACTGTTGCAATACGCCTTTCTGCTCAAGGCATCTGCAATGACATTGGCCTTGCCAGGAGTGTACTCAATGCTTGGATCGTACTCTTGAATCATCTCGACCCAACGAGTCTGGCGAAGGTTATGGTTTGGCTGTATGAAGATGTACTTGAAGCTCTTGTGATCGGTGAAGATGTCCACTTTTCTGCCCAACAGAAGGTGTCTCCACGTGATCAAGGCATGTACAACTGCTGCTAGCTCAAGATCATGTGTGGGGTAATTCTTCTCATTTGGTTTCAGCTGACGTGAAGTGTATGCCACAATCTTCTTGTCTTGCATGAGAACACCACCAAGACCTTGCAATGAACCATCACAAAAGACTTCATAAGGCTTGGACTCATCCAGAGGAGTAAAAAACGGAGCAGAAATGAGCCTCTCTTTGAGTGTTTTGAATGCCACATCACAATCAGGAGTCCATGAGTACTTGACATTCTTCTGGAGCAAGTGGGAAAGAGGCTTGGCAATCTTGGAGAAGTTCTCAACGAACCTTCTGCAATAGCTAGTGAGACCAAGGAAGCTTCGGAGTTGCTTGACATTCTGCGGAGGTTCCCAGTTGACAATAGCTTCAACCTTCTCGGGGTTCACAGAAATGCCCTCGGTAGAGATAATATGGCCAACATAAAGGACTTTATCCAGCCAAAATTCACATTTGGAGAACTTCGCATAGAACTTGTGTTCACGGAGCCTGTCAAGGACCAAACGGAGGTGCTTGGCATGGTCTTCTTCATTCTTGGAGAATACCAAGATATCATCCAGATAGACGAGAACAAATTCATTGGTGTAGGGGTTGAATATGAAGTGCATCATCCGAGAGAAAGTGGGTGGAGCATTTGCAAGGCCGAAAGACATGACCGTGTATTCATAAGATCCAAAACTCATTCTGAATGCGGTCTTAGGAATATGCTCTTCACGGATACGAATCTGATGGTAACCCATCCGGAGATCGAGCTTTGAGAACACCTTTGCTCCTTTGAGCTGCTCGAACAATTCATTGATATTGGGGAGCAGGTACTTATTCTTTATTGTCTTCTTGTTCAATGGCCGGTAATCAACGCAAAGGCATTCCGTGTCATCCTTATTCTTGACAAATAGAACACCACAAACCCAAGGAGAAGTACTAGGCCTGATTAGACCCATACGTTCTTGCTCATCGAGTTGTTTCTTCAGCTCCTTCAACTCATCAGGAGAAAGCTTGTACGGACGCTGACATGTTGGCTCAGTATCGGGCTCGAGTTCATTGACGAATTCAACTTGACGATGGGGAGGCATGCCTGGAAGCTCTTCAGGGAAAACATCATCATATTCACGAACCACCGGAATCTGAAAAATGGCATTAATCTCGCCCTTGTCGTTGAGAGATAGTAGTCTGATTGTGTTATCTCGAGAGGCAAAGATAATCACGTCTTCGTCAGGATGACTAAGCTTGACTTCATCATTTGCACAATCAATGTTTGCATCATGCTTGGAGAGCCAATGCATCCCAAGAATAAGATCAATGTCGGAGTTGCCGAGAACAATCGGAGAAACCAGGAAACTGTAATCACCCATATGAATAGATATATCCGGAGCAAACACGCTAGAATGCATTCATTTTCCGGAGAAATAATTGATAACTCCCTTGGCAAATTTTTGGTGTCAAAATTGTGCTTCGTTCCAAATGGGTGAGAAATGAAAGAGCATGATGCACCCGAATCAATCAAGACTTTAGCAGGTATAGAGTTAACTGGAAGATTACCAAGTATCACATCTGAAGAATTCTCTGCTTGAGCTGCATTCATCAGATTCACTCTTGCTGCCTTGGGATTGTGCTTGACAATAGCAGTGCTGACAGGTGGAGGAGGCGGAAGGCACCTTGGGTTGGGACACTTGTTGGCATAGTGACCCTTCTGAGAACACTTGTTGCAAGTAACTTCTGAGAGAGGCCGGTGATAAGGACCACTTGATCTTGAAGCTTGAAACTGAGGCTTGGACTGATTGCTTGGGTTGGGTGGGTGGGAGAAACCATGACCACCTGAGTGCTTGTTGTTGTCTGGAGGACGGAGCACTAGAGGAGGCGGTAGCCAGAACTTCTGCTGCTTGGCAACCACTTGAGAGGAAGAGGATGAGTGAACATCATCTTTGATCCTCTTTTTGGAAGCTTCACTCTTGAGCTGAGCTGCCTCTTGCTTGAGAGCCATATCGTAGAATTGATCAAATTCATCCGGCTCGAACAAGGGGAGAGCAAGTTGGAGTTCATCTTTCAGACCACCTCGGAACTGATATATCTTGCTCTTAGCATCGGGGATGTCTTGCTTCGCATAACGGGCAAGATTCTGGAACTTGACATTGTATTGATAGACGGACAAGGTGCCTTGCTTCAGGTTGTGGAATTGCTCACGCATGCCTTCAATGACACTGGTTGGAATGTGGTGAGAGCGGAAATCTTTGCTGAAGTCAGTCCACGAGATCTCACGACCACCTCTGGAATCTTTGTACTGTTGCCACCAATCAGCAGCTTGATCTTTGAGTTAGAAAGTGGCAAACTTGACATAATCCTCAGGCCTCACGTTACTGCATTTAAAGTGCTTTATGATGTCCGTGATCCAGTATTCAGCATCTAGCGGGTCCACACAGTAACTGAACGACTTCGGTTGGTTTGCCAGGAATTGGTTCAGTGTCGCAAAGTGAGGTTGATTGAACAGATTGCCTTGGCCTTGGTTCCCATGATTGCCTTCATTTGCTTGGTTGGCTTGAAAGCTCTGCATCATTTGCATGAGCATCTGAGTGTTCTGGTTGGTCGCTTGCATAATTGCTCTCCATGCCTCAGCCGGAGGAGGAGGGGAAGGATGACGTTCAGGAGGACGCTCTTCTTCGCCCTCTTGGTTAGGGCTGGGAACCCTCTTAGTATCCATCCTGAATGTGATGACAACCCTTAGCCATTGATGCAAAATAGATAAGCTGAATCAACGGCTAGATATCTGCAACATAAGTCTTCACAATAACCATTCGGACAAAATGAACGAATGAATTCCACAGTTTAATGGTACAACAATCTTCTCGAGAAGCCACTTGGGAGAACAAAAGGTAAATAAAACACAACAAGGTGCAGATGGAACAAATACATGATAGAAGCTTCGTTCCACATGTTCGTGATGGATGCCCCATGGAACATGTTACAAAGGGTGTTGCAATCCCCAGATCAGCATAGCCAAGGAACCTTTAAGATGCAACTCCCAATTGGAACAGCGCCCATGAAACCTCTTCACTCAATGTTGAACCCCAAACCTCATACCATGCACTCGTTGGAAGAATGCCTACGAGCTACTTGAAGAACCCACCTATTTAATTCCCGAAGGTTTCCGGTTATGCACTCTGGTGTTGGGGATACAGGGGAAGCACCGCGCACTCAACTCTAAACCTACATCCAGCTGTATCCATCCGTCAACACATAACCAGTCATCCTCCGAAATTGTTTACCTCGGACCTTCGAAACACATCCGCTATACTAGCTGTGGCAATACTCCCGAACTATCCCACCAGTGCTAGGTGACGTCGGGGTTATCTCATCACTAACCGCATAGAAGAGTTTTCGATGTCGGCCGTCTTAAGTATTCTAGAAATGCTGCGATACATTTGTGACGACAACACCTCTGAGCTCAACTCCCTGAGACACTGCCACAACCCCTAAATGACAGGAAGCATCGAGAACAATGTTCTCATCACAAAGATATCGGAACAATCCATACAATACTCGCGTGATCCTAAAAAAATAGTGAATTTTTGAGAGTAGAGGAGATAGAACAACATCAGGAGTCCTCAACAGAGCGATGAAGGGATGAGGAGTAAAAAGAAATCCTACTCTCCGATATATATATATAGGACTCAAAACATTTTTTTGTGTGTGCCTAGACTTAACCGTCAACGATTCGATCAATCAGGGGGCTCCTAGGTCGGAGAAGGCTCTGAATACTGTTGGATTCAGGGCTCCGCAAAACCCGTTAAGTTCGAACACAGGGGTGTAAACGAAGATCTCTCCCACTCTCTTCCACCTAGCGCCTCGCTCTTGTCGCAGTGGAAGGATTCAAGAAAACAATGAACAAAACACACAGGAGCTTATCCAGGTTCGGGCCACCGCGTGGTGTAAGACCCTACTTCCTGCTTTGGTGGATTAGCCTCGGGCGACCAGGGATGTGAGCTAGTACAATGATTCCTGGGCTCATGAGGTGAGCTCAGGAGGGTCAGGAGGCTAGTGTTCTTGCTCCTTGTGTGGTGGCAGAGTGTATTGGTCCGTCCCTTTGCAGTGGGAGTCCTAGGTACTTATATAGGCGGCCACGGTTCTCTTCTCCCAAAATGTTTAGGCGGGAAGGGATCCCACAACGGCCATTTTTGAGCGGGAACACAAGGACGTTCTTATCCTGACAAAAGCGGTCTTCGCCTGCAAAAGGATCAGGCGGTGACACGATGGTGGGCTCGACGGTGACATCCTCCTTGTCGTCCTTGCGGTCTTCAGTCTTGTTGCACCGAAGGGGAAACCTTTGCCCCGCTCCTTGGGAACCAACGGCTGCGCTATCCCCTTTGCACCGAATGGCAACTGCGCTGCTGGCCGACACTAGCACCCGCTGGCGCGGTGCGTCACTGCTGACATCATTGCAGCCTCCTGAGGTAGGCTTGGCCTTGGATTCTCCGCCCCTCTGGAGCGCCTTGCTGAGGCCGCTCCCGAGGAGGTCTTGACGTCGTTCTCCTCACGAGGCTTGGCCCCCTCGCGAGGGTCTTGGACAGCTGGTTGATTAGCTGGGTCATACCAGGCCGCTTGTAGGAGCGCGTTGCGGCCCGCAGACAGGCAAGTCTGGGTACCCTAGTTCCCAGGACGCCGACAGTAGCCCCCGGGCCCAAGGCACGCGTGGAGTTGGCTTCAGGGCGAAGCCTTAGTCGAGGACGAAGCGTCGCGGGCCCCAAAAAGGTTGCGGGCCAGGCTGGCGCGTGACGGCTGGATGGGACGTGGGCGACTCCACTTCCCACGCAATCTTGGCAATCGTGCGACTTGACAACTCCATGGCGCGGGTAGCGGGGCCATTATGGCTGCGCGCGGGTGGCCGTCGGTTGATCTTCTTGGCTTATAAATGGGGGGTGAGGCACTATGCCTCTCACTTGACTATCGCAGGCCGGTCCCCATGTTTCCATTGCTCCTAGGGCTCCATGGCGCCGATTCGCACGTTCTCGGCCGCGGAGAAGGGGAAGAGCCTGATGGTAGAGCTTGAGCGACTCCCCCCGAAGAAGAGGCGCCGTAATTCTCTGAGTGCGTCCCTGGGGCCGACGGACGCCCGCACATGGTGCACGCGAGCACCGCCAGGATTTCCGCTTCCCTTGTATGCTCCAGCGGCAGGAAGATGGAGCAGGGGCGGCGATAGGGGTGGCGCCGTCAGTCGCCTTGAGAGACGGTCGTCTCCTCACACCCTGCTGCTGTCCCATTCTGAGGATGATGCCCGCGAGTTCGTCGTGTGGGCGGGGGCCCCTCTGCATTCATGGATCCTTCTTCCTCCGTTCCTGAGGGAGGTGCTCCCAGCTCGTGGTCGGGTGACGATGGAGCTGAGGCACGAGGGGTGTCGCCTTCCACCTTCGCATGCCGACGTGGAGGTGGTTTCTTCTTGCCAGGTCTTCATGACCTGGGGCTGGGGTGTGGTGCGTCGCGCCTACACCCCCGCCGGGAGGCACATTCTTCATGTCATGCTGGATACGACGGGCGCGATGACATTCAAAGTCTTCGGGGCGGACGGCCTCCGGCTGCCGTGTGGCGCAGGGAATGGGCTCGTCGACGACCATTCCCCATGCCGTCAGGGCAGCGAGGCGCTCGCCATTGGCTATGTCTCCGACCCTCCTGGTAGTAGTTACGCTGCCCCTGAGACGGCCTCGAGCTCCGACGAGAGCTATGAGCCGCCAAGTCGCCGCCCCTATCGCCGGAGGGAAACGGTGTCCTCCCGGCGTCGCTGTTGCTGAAGGAGTTCAAGCCGCGTTCCTTGGGAGTGTCTTCCTTAGCTTAGTTCCTGCGGGACATTATGGAGGGTTCCACAAGGACATGTAAATTCTTGTAATACTATTGTTATTGTGTGGCATTATAAGCTTATGTCATGCACGAGCCCCTTGTTAGAGCATGATTTCCCCTTTCTTCCATTCCCGCGGTAGCCTAAGGCCCTACGCCTACGAGAACCAATCCTGGGACAAGCTTCAGCCTGCGCTGGTATGCCAGGTCACGACGCCGTGGTCAAGGCCAGGAGGTGAGGGGTCCAGGATCCGGTAAGAGCCCCCGAGGCGCGATGCTTAGGAGGTCCCTCTTGGTGTGCAGGCAGCCGCCCACTGGTCCATCGGGAAGGGTTTTCATGCCTTAGCGGATCCGTAACCATAGTAGGTGGTGGTGTAGGTATGCAAGTAGGTGCGGCGTTGAAAACTTATCTTAGCAATTCCTGTGGTCTGGTGGTGCTTGATTTCCTGTTGCTCTTCCCTTGAGGCAAGGTTTTGCGTCCAGGTGCTTTCGTGAGGAGGCGGCGATGATCGCTCCCGAGGCCCTGGGGACAAAAGTCACGGGGCCGATGGAGACATTTCTCCGGGCCGCTACCATCGCAGCTGAAGGGGAGAAGACCGGTACTGCTGTGCTCGGCGATGCCTAGTCCGTTCCTATTTAGTGAGAGAGGTGCGAGTGCCTCGGGGAGGCGTAAGAACTCCGTTTGAATTTGAAAAACTTGGCATTATTGTAATAGCTAGACGATTTCCATGCTTGCTTCCTTTCATGTTTGCTTAGGTGCTCTGCGTCGTCAGGGCCCAACCCCGCGCATACCGCGATCGCCATTGAGCCCTCCGGATGACCGGGTTATCGTCATAACTAGACTCAAGGGATGAGGGGCTACGTGGCCAGTTAGGCCCCTAGGTCGCGATGCCCAGGGGTCCCCCTTGACGTACAAACGGCTCTCATGAAGGAGAAAGAGCACCATACCTTGCCCACGAGCCTTCGCCTGGGATGGGGGCACGAGAAGGCCAGGTGTCTGGGCACCTGGTAGGGTGGCATCTGCCAGGCGCGACCTGAGCATAGCCCCCGTGCCTAGCCCCCTTCGCGACACCCATCCAAGGAGAAGCTGTGAGTGTCGTGAGCTAAAAAGCTCCCTAAGGTTGGTGCGACCACTGGGGGCCACCCTCAGTTGTTCATAACTAGCGCGGAGCATAGAGCTACCACACTTGCGCGGAGTGTGGGCATAACCGCGCCTCGGTCGTAGCAGCCAGCACGGAGCTTGGTGCTTCCACTGGTTCGTGGGCATAACCGCTCCTCGGTTGGATCTGCCAGCGCGGAGATTGGTACTTCCACTGGACCGTGGGAGGGAGCCTCCCACCGGGAGAGACTCTGGGGCGTGTACATCCCCATCCTGACACGTGGCTTGCACGGTAGGACAGCCAAGGTGTATATGGGCCCTCCTCAGGACGAGTTGAACGACTCTGAGGAAGTTCTCGTGAGCTTAAGGATCACTCACGAGTCACGAGACCCTACCCTAAGGCGGGTTGCGCCTGAGTCTTCTTCTGCAAAATGTGAAAAGAGAGGTGTTGTGTCGACCTGCGCCGAGTGCATCTCTAGGGGATATCGCATGAGAAGGCCGCAGCACCAGCGACCCCAGGAGGTGACGTCACGGGAATGACCCGCGAGACAGAGCTCAGCCACTTGATTTGTCGATGCTGCAGGGACGGACCCGAGCACAGACGTTGTGCACAGTCTTCTCATGCCACCATCCAAAAGAAAACCAGACGGCGCGTGGTTCCCGCGTGAGTGAGGCACCTGCCACGGGCCCCTACTTACCCATCCACGATTAGCCCGTGCGAGAACAAGGCACCAAGGACCATGGGAGGTGACGTCACGGGAATGGCTCACGAGACAGAGCTCATCCCTTGGGTTTATCGACGCTGCAGGGACGGACCCGAGCACAGACGTCGTGCTAGTCCTTAATCATGGGGCGGTTGCGAGTGGGCTCACAAGGGCTCATGACCTTAGTGGCAGTGAGGACGCCGAGCATATAGATAATGTGAATGGAAAGAAACATCTGGCCTTGATCATGCAAAAAGGGAGATAACCGTGGGGGATCAGCCCCCAGTGGTCCGAGGATGATGTAGCCCGAGAGGCGCCCTCATTTGGATACCTGATGTGTCACCTGATACTTGTCGAAGAGAGTTGGGTAGCTGAAGATGCAAGTTGTGCGGGTTGCTCCCGAGGATCGTCGGGCTCCTGAGGCCCAGGGGCTCCGGAGGCTCTCAGTGGTTGCACGGGTCCGGCTCTCGCTCCGTCCGGACCGCCTACCACTAAGCCTCCTGAGCCCCCAAGGCCCGCTGTGCGAGATGCTGGAACGTGGCAGTTGCGTTGCGGAAGCCGAAGAGTACGCGGACATAGCTGCAGGGGAGGGCCCTCCTCCGACCGAATGCCGTCGGTCAGAAGGGCTCCTGAGAAGCGGCTCGGTTGAGACCTGCAATGTCGACGCAAACGCGAAAGCAGTCGCTTGGGCTGCGAGCAGGTGAACTTGGAGTTGTGCGGTTATGCTCACCGCGGATGAGTCTTGCGTACTGAAGTTCCTCTGTAACTTGGTCGATGAAGTCCTGAGCCCCCAGCGCTGAACGTCTCACGCTGGGCTCACAAAAACGTGCATCAAGATACGCTTGCTGGTGGTGCTCGAACACCTCCCTCGAGGCACGGGTCAGCTCGGGGACACTCCAGAGGAGAGCCCCCAAGCCCTTCATGAGAGGGGCGTTGAGCGCGCCTCCCTATGCGAGGGTGGAGGGCGCCTCGTTAGCAGGCGTGAGTCCTGAGGCCACGCCGTCGGGAGCCCCCATGTCTTGAGGTCCATTGACAGGTAGGTTCTTCTTCTTCTTGGGGGCTGTCTGCAGGGCGAGGATGGCTCCATCCACATTGGAGCACTCGACCGCCGCGGTCTGGTAGGCACGCTCCAGAGAACGCACCGCTTCCTTCTTATCAGAGGCGATCGTGATGACTCCACCGCTCTCGGACATCTTGAGGACGTTGTAGCCGTGATGGGTCGCCGCCATGAACTTGGCGGGGGCAGGGTACCCTAGGATGGCGTTGTATGGGAGGTGGATGTTGGCGACTCGAAGTCGATGAGCTTTGTGTGGTAGTTGTCGCGGTCGCCAAAGGTGACGGGGAGGCGGACCTGCCCCATCGGGAGCGTGGAGCCATCCGTGACTCCGTAGAATGGCTTGGTCGGGTGGAGCTGATCATAGGGAACCTCGAGCGTCTCGAAGGTCTGGACGGAGAGGACGTTGAGCCCTGCTCCGCCGTCGATGAGGGTCTTGGTCACGAGGATGTTGCTGATGGTCGGGGTGCAGAGCATCGGGAGGGCGCCTGGGGTCGCCGTGCACTTGAGCTGGTCCTTGGGGTCGAAGGAAATGACTTGCTTGGTCCACCTGAGGTTGCACGCAGCGTTAGGCCTGGGAAGCGCCGCATTCACCTCACGGGCAAACTGCTTGAAGATGCGGTGGGAAGCCGGGGCATGAGCTCCTCCCAAGATGCATGCAACCACACTTGGCTCCTGGAAGCCCCCTGCCCCACCTCCCTGGCGGTCGTCGTTGTTCCTCCTTGGCGGTTGTGGCAGCGGAGGCATTCCTCCATTGCCCTGAGGGCGACCCTCACGAGGCTGGTCGCGCCATGGGGCGTCACGAGGCTGCTCCTGCCAGTGGTCTTCACGAGGCTGCTCACGCCACCCTTGGAGCGAGTTCCTGCCATCCCAATGTTCTCCTCCTCCGCCTCCTCCACGGTCGTAGCCGTGGTTGTCATGCTCAGGGCGCTGCCCGACGCGCCCGTCGCGCATCGCCCTAAGCTCCTGGCAGTCATTGGTGTTGTGGCTGTGGACGTTGTGGAAGACGCAGTATGGTCGGTTGTCTCTGGGGAGGTCATCGTAGCCGCAGCCACGCTTCACTTCTGGCTCCACAGCCAGCACGGCGGGTCCCTTGCGCTTCGACTCCTTGGCCTTGGTCTTCTTATCGTCCGCCTCCGCCTCAGGCAGCTCCTGAAGGGAGAGGCGGCCTTCCTCTGCCCTGGCACACTTTGCCGCGAGCTTGAACATCTCGAGGGCTGTGCACAGGTCTTCGTGAATGGCGAGCTCTTCCCTCATCCTGACGTCGCGGACGCCATCGAAGACCACGAAGATGATGGCCTCGTCCGAGACCCTGGGGATACGGAGACGCATGGTGTTGAAGCGTTGGATGTACTTTTGCAGGGTTTCTCCCGGCTACTGTCTCACACGGTGCAGATCAGCAGCCGCTGGGGCTCGGTCACAGGTGCCTTGGAAGTTGGCGACAAAACGCTCGCGAAGCTCTTCACAGGAGGAGATGGATCCCACGGGGAGGTTCAGGAGCCAGGAGCGCGCGCCGTCCTTTAGAGCCATGGGGAACCAGCTCGCCATGACCTGCTCGGTGTCGTTGGATTCCTCGATGCTCAGCTCGTAGAGTTGGAGGAACTCTGTGGGGTCGGTGGTGCCGTCGTAGCATGGAGGCAGGTCCGGCTTGAACTTGTCGGGCCAGACGAGGTGCCGTAGCTCAGGAGCTAGGGCGCGACACCCAGCCACGCTCATGAGCGCAGGCGCCCCCTGCGCTTGTGGTGCTTGTTCTTGAGGTGCTAGCGCCACCACCTCCTGTGGCGTGTGGTCTGGGCGCTGTGGGCCAGGGGGCCCACGAGCCCCTGCATGAGGGTGCGGAATCACCTGGCAGCTCTCCTCGTCGCACGCGTGTGCTCTGCGGGGTTGCTCACGTTGAGGGGCCTCGTGTCGGGCCTCCTGGCCGGCATGGTGGAGCGGAGGTGGAGCCGGGACCCCGTGGCCCTCGTTCCCCGCCGGGGGCGACGGAGGACGTGAGGAGTGCGTTGGTGCAGGTGCTTCTCCAGCGGCGTTGACAAGCTCGGTGATGTGGTGGAGCCACTCGTCGTTGAGGTCATTTGCTGGGCGGTAGCGCAAGAGCCCCGCGCCATCAGCAGCGCAGGCTGCTAGTAGACCGGCCCGCGGCGGACCAGCGAGGACGACGCTGCGGCCGGCGAGGGTGAAGGTGTTGCCGTGCGGCCATCCCGCCGCACGGACAGCGGCAGCGAGGAGTCCTGCTGCTCGTGGACAGCCCGGTCGGTGGCGGCACTGGCGACCGGTGAGTTGGGGCGAAGTGGTGCGCCGTTGCCCGCGGGCGCCATCTGAGCGACGTTCGTAGCGCGGCGGGGGGCGCGAGCTTGGCCTGTGTCCACCATGGCTGTGGAGCAGGGTAGACAACGAGAACGCGACGAGGTCGTCGGAGAGGCGAGATTTCGACACGCCCCATACCTGGCGCGCCAAATGTCGGATTCAGGGCTCCGCAAAACCCGTTAAGTTCGAACATAGGGGCGTGAACGAAGATCTCTCCCACTCTCGTCTACCTAGCGCCTCGCTCTCGTCGCAGTGGAAGGATTCAAGCAAACAAGGAACAAAACACACATGAGTTTATCCAGGTTCGGGCCACCGCGTGGTGTAAGACCCTACTTCCTGCTTTGGTGGATTAGCCTCGGGCGAGCTGGGATATGACCTAGTACAATGATTCCTGGGCTCAGGAGGTGAGCTCAGGAGGGTCAGAAGGCTAGTGTTCTTGCTCCTTGTGTGGTGGCAGAGTGTATTGGTCCATCCCTTTGCAGTGAGAGTCCTAGCTACTTCTATAGGCGGCCAGAGTCCTCTTCCCCCGAAATGTTTAGGCAGGAAGGGATCCCACAATGGCCATTTTTGAGCGGGAACACAAGAACGTTCTTATCCTGACAAAAGCGGTCTTCACCTGCAAAAGGATCAGGCGGTGACACGGTGGTGGGCTCGATGGTGACATTCTCCTTGTCGTCCTTGCGGTCTTCGGTCCTGTTGCACCGAAGGGGAAACCTTTGCCCCGCTCCTTGGGAACCAACGGCTGCGCTGTCCCCTTTGCACCGAAATGGCAACTGCGCCGCTGGCGGACGCTGGCACCCGCTGGCGCGGTGCATCACTTCTGACATCACTGCCGCCTCCTGAGGCAGGCTTGGCCTTGGATTCTCTGCCCCTCCGGAGCACCTTGCTGAGGCCGCTCCCGAGGAGGTCTTGACGTCGTTCTCCTCACGAGGGTTGGCCTCCTCGCGAGGGTCTTGGACAGCTGGTCGATCAGCTAGGCCATACCAGGCCGCTTGTAGGAGCGCGTCGCGACCCGCAGACAGGCAAGTCTGGGTATCGTGGTTCGAGGACGCCGACAAATACCAACTTGTAATGCCCAGTATGCGGCTATGTCCCCCACGTGTCGAGGCATGACTTAAGGACATAAACGCATACTAGAATGATCTCAAGTATGGTATCTTTGCGCAACTCATGTACAATTTAGCGATGAAAGTATAAAATGATAGTTGGCTTACACTCGCCACGTCACACAATGAAATACAATAACATACATCATCCAAATAACATCAGAGTCCGTCTACGGACGAAATCCAAACGAAAAGATACCAGAAATAACACAAGCCCGGATCCTACTAGTAAGAACCACTACTGATCGTCGGGATAAGACACATAGTAACGTCCACGCTCTTCATCGAACTCCCAGTACATCTCTGAGCCATCTCCTGCATAGTTCTCAACGGTACCTGCATCTGGTGTGTTGAATCTGTGAGCCACAGAGGACTCAGCAATCCCGTTCCCGGGTACAAAACTACCAAAGCCTTAGGTGTGGAAAGGCTATAAACATGGGTTGCAGCAAGCACTAAGCACTAGCCTACGAGTTTTAGAGCGAGAAGAGAACAATTGCCAACGATTGCCAAAATGATCAAGAAGTGATATAAGCTACTCACGATCAAACATAACCCCACCGTGTTCACTTCCCGAAGCCCTTCGGAATGAGACCATCACGGTTACTCATGCAGGTAATGTATTCATGAATAAGGTGTCAAGTTATCTACAACCGGATATTAACAAATTCCCATCTACCACATAATTGCGGGCACGGCTTTCGAAAGATCAAACCCTGCAGGGGTGTCCCAACTTAGCCCATCACAAGCTCACGATATGCGGAGTCGCAACTCCAAAGTGGGAAGACCCGAGTATTCTCGGAAACCCGTGCTCAAGATATTTCGACAAAGGTAAAACTAATCCAGCAAGACCTCCCGGTGTGCCGACACAATGATAGTAGCCACGCGTATGTCATCTCGGGCCACGACCGGAGGGGCGATGCTACAGGTTTTTACCAGCCCTCGGGTTTCCCCAAGGTGGCCCTGCAGGACCCCCAGTTTGGACCAACACTCATGAGGAGCACTGGCCCGGGTTGTTAATTAAGAACTCGGGTTTGCAACGCCCTATGCAAATTTTATTTATTAGGAAAAAGTAAAACCAATGTTGGGCCTTCCTGGAAAAGCTTTAGCATAGAGCGAATTATCAAGGGGGGCCCATAAACCCCAACCGTGTTAGGAACGCGAAACCAAGGAACATAACACCGGTTTATCGGTTCCTAGGGTGGCATGAGTGGAACAAAACACCAAGCAAGTGGCTTAGCCTTCCACCCATTACCAATATATAGGTGAATTAGTTTAACAAATTATATATTGTGATATCCCAACAATAACATCATCACGGGGCAAGAATCTTCAAATCTTCACCTGCAACTAACAATGCTATAAGAGGGGCTGAGCGATGCGTACTTAGCCAAACAACGGTTTGCTAGGAAGTTAGTTAGAGTGTTTCATGGAAACAATAGGAGGGTTGACAAACAGGAATAGGCATCGAGGAAATATCTAAAGAGCGAGACATCTAGCATAGGCAAAGATAGGAGTGATGTCTGGGAATGGTCATCTTGCCAGTTGATTCCACGGAGGGATCGTAACCTTGCTCCTCAAACACAGCCTCGGTAGGAACCTCGAACCCCGAATGGTCACCGGCTCTAACTAACACAACAATGCAAACACCGGAACACAATCAATCATCATGCAATGCTCAAACACATGATGCATGAATATGTTGCATATGGACATGGTAGGACATGATGCATCTCCTAGGGACACAAAGAAAGCACAAGCATCATAGCAAACAAGATCACAACACATGTATGAAACAAGCAAAGAACAAAACTAACATGTTCACAAGGTTTTGTAATTTATTACAACAAGCACCCAACAAGTTTAAAAGAGGTAATTAACATGGCTAGGGTGCAACTAGGACTACAGCAACATGCTAGCATATTTAAATGGGCCGGAAAGAACAAACAACAATTTCCGGAACCTCCCATATTCATTTAAATGCATTTGGGACATATCTGAGAAGCTCATCTCTTAAAGTTGTTAAACATGCAAAACAACAGCACCACATTATTTTACACATTTTTCCACCCCAAATGCATATAAAGTTTGTTAAATTTGGAGTTGTAGATATTTAGTTATGATTTTTACAAGTTTAAGCACATTTTAAACACAAAAATAATTCAAACACCATTTTAAATGTGTTTTAAACATGGCAACAAATAGCATATAAAATTCTACATGAAAAACTAAGCAGTTTTCATATATAACCCATTTCCATCAGATGCATATTTAAACAGATATTGAATATGCAAAGTAAATGCAGAAAAGAAAAAGGAAAAGAAAAACAGAAAAAGAAAAATAGACGCAAAAGGTCAAACTGACCCAGGCTAACCTAGCCGCATTCACTGACCTGTGGGGTCAGGGACGCTGAGGTGGCGGTGGCTGTGTGCACGTGAGGGTGGAGAGTGTGGTGAGGCTGGCAGGTGGGGCCTGCCTGTCAGCTTCACAGGAAGCAAAAATTGGGGGGGGGGGGAATCCAACTGCCCCCGATGGGTTTCGAACCCACGACCCCCTGCATAACTGATAGAGAACCAAGCCACTCAGCTAAGTGAGCGATTCTGGCAGAGAGGGGGCATGGCTCCTTATGAGCTGACCCAAGGGATCTGCTCCTCTGCGTGCACAGAGACGGCGACGACAGCGGCGGCGCCGGCGGGAGCAAGACAGGGCGAGGCGGTGCGGCGACTGGCTGCGGGCGCGTGGGGTTGACCGGTGGAGGCTGTTGCAGTGTGTGCGCGTGCAACGGGACGAGCTCGAGCTTCCGATGGACTCGGCCATGGCGAGGCAGGTGGCCGGAAGCGTGCAGACGTGCAGTGGAGACGGAGGCCAGCGCAGGTGGTGCATGAGCTTACGCTCGGGCGCTGGCGACGTGCGCGAACTAGCAGAACCAGAGCGACGAAGCGCGAGGCCGACGACACCTACTGCCAGCGCGCGATAGCAACAAAATTCAATAACCAACAGGGTGCCGAGAGCACGGGGAAGACACTGCTACGGCGACGCATACAGAGATCCACAGGCGGCAAAGAAAACGCAGGGGGGAGTAGGGAGTACCTCCTTACCCTAGGACATGGAGAGGACGACGGAGACACGCCAGAGAGGACGTAGATGAGCTCTAAACTTGGCGAGGGCGCTATCCAGGAGGAAGAAGAGCAGGGGACGTCGTGGAGGGAGTCGGACTCGCGATCCTGGGCGCGGATCTGCTGCGGAAGGAACCAGGACGTCGTTCCCGAGATCCTGGACAACGGAGGGAGCGGCGGCGAGGTCTAGGCTCGCGGCGAGCTCGCGCCCGAGCTGGCCATTGCGTGCGGGTGCCGGTGTGCGCGTGGGTGCCTGCTTACCTGAGCCGGCGGCGCGAGGGGAAAAGGAGGGAGGAGGAGGAACCCTAGGGCTGCTGCTCGGGTTTAAAAGGAGCGGGCGATCACGAGGCCTCGGCGTCCGTGAGATCACGGCGCGACGGCGTGCCCGTGCTCTGTCTCTGGACACGAGCGATGGAGGAAGACGGAGCAGAGGGGGGGAAAGACTGACTTGCGGGCCCGGCGCAAGGGAAAAAAGATAGTGCGACTGCGAGCAACGGGCTGCTTGTGTGGGAGCTGGCTGGGCCGCGGCCTGCTGCGGAGGGACTGGAGCTAGGCTTAGGGCTGGCTGCTGGGCCTGGAGCAGGCGGGGAGGAGGCCCAAGCTACTGCTGCTGCTGCCTTTTCCATTTTATACAGTTTCTATTTAATAAATAAGCAGCTGCATAAAAGGAAAAGTACAGGGGGCTAGGTGAGGAGTTTGGAGAATATAAAAATATTCTCAAGCTCCTGGAATTACACACTATTTTATAAAATTACCATGGGCATTTTTAGAGGAAGTAAAATAATTCAAGTTTGAAAATAATTCAAACTTGAACCATTTTAAAACCCAACCAAAATAATTCCAACAGATGTGTAGCATTGCAAGGTGACTCTTGACAGTGTAACTTGGAAGTGGGGAGGAGATGAACATTAATGGAATAGGCTAGATCACTTGCAAAAATAATTAAAGAAAGGAAGAAAAGGAGGAGGGAGAAGAGGTGAAGAAGAAGGAGGGGGTTTAGGGTTAAGCAAGGCATGGCTAGACACCACCATCACACCACAAAGATCAAGGTGAATCACATCACAACCGAAGACAAGCAAATGAAGCTAAGATGAATATGATGCCATGTTGATGATGAAGCAATGCATGGATGCATAAGAAAATAAAATGACAATGCAAAACAAAAATAAAGTATAAATGACAAGAACCCCCAACGATAAGGACAAGGATCAAAATGATAAATGCTTTATTGCCATAATTGGAAAGTATTACATATGGGGTGTTACATTTATGATGGGTACTTGGTATGTCTTGACTTGACGTAGATCTCCCCGGCAATGGCGTCAGAAATCCTTCTTGCTACCTCTTGAGCATGTGTTGGTTTTCCCTTGAAGAGGAAAGGGTGATGCAGCAAAGTAGCATAAGTATTTCCCTCAATTTTGAGAACCAAGGTATATTTTGAGAACCAAGGTATCAATCTAGTAGGAGACAACGCACAAGTCACCTAGTACGTGCGCAAACAATCAAGAACCTTGCAACCAACGCGATGAAGGGGTTGTCAATCCCTTCACAACAACTCGCAAAAGTGAGATCTAATAAAGATAGTGAAGTAAATATCTTTGGTATTTTGTGGTATAGATTGGAAAGTAAAGATTGCAAAATAGTAAACGAGATGCGAAGTAAATAAAAAAGATTCAATATAATAGGAAAGAGACTCGGGGCCAGAGGTTTCACTAGTGGCTTCTCTCAAGATAGCATGTATTATGGTGGGTGAACAAATTACTATCGAGCAAGTTATCTATGGCAATGATCATGAATATAGGCATCACGTCTGTGTCAAGTAGACCGAAATGATTCTGCATCTACTACTATTACTCCACACATCGACCGCTATCCAGCATGCATCTAGAGTATTAAGTTCATAAGAACGGAGTAACGCATTAAGCAAGATGACATGATGTAGAGGGATAAACTCAAACAATATGATATAAACCCCATGTTTTTATCCTCGATGGCAACAATACAATACGTTCCTTGCTGCCCCTACTGTCACTAGGAAAGGACACCACAAGATTGAACCCAAAGCAAAGCACTTCTCCCATTGCAAGAAAGATCAATCTAGTAGGCCAAACTAAACTAATAATTCGAAGAGACTTGCAAAGATATCAAATCATACATATAAGAATTCAGAGAAGAACCAAATAATATTCATAGATAAACTTGCTCATAAATCCACAATTCATCGGATCTCGGCAAACATACCGCAAAAAGTATTATGTCGAATGGATCTCCAAGAGAATCGAGGAGAACATTGTATTGAAGATCAAAGAGAGATAAGAAGCCATCTAGCTAATAACTATGGACCCGAAGGTCTTGGTAAACTACTCATGCTTCATCGAAGAGGCTATGGTGTTGACGTATAAGCCCTCCGTGTTTGATTGCCCCTCCGGCAGATCGCCAGAAAAGGCCCCAAGATGGGATCTCACGGGTACAACAGGTTGCGGCAGTGGAAAAGTGATTTTGTTCGTCTCTCTGATGTTTCTAGGGTATAAGAGTATATATAGGTGGAAGAGGTACGTCGGTGGAGCTATGAGGGGCCAACGAGGGTGGGGGCGCGCCTACCCCCCTGGGCGCGTCCTCTCGCCTCGTGGCCGCCTCGTGGAGTCCCAGACGTCTACTCCAAGTCTTCTGGATTGCTTTCGGTCCAAGAAAGATCATCACGAAGGTTTCATTCCGTTTGGACTTTGTTTGGTATTCCTTTTCTGCGAATCTCTAAAATAGGCAAAAAAACAGAAACTGCCACTGGGCCTTCGGTTAATAGGTTAGTCCCAAAAATAAAAGTAATATATAATAAAGCCCATTAAACATCCAAAATAGATAATATAATGGCATGGAACAATCAAAAATTATAGATACATTGGAGACGTATCAGCGACTGCCCGCGTACCAGAGTTCTTGCGAGGACGGCCATGCCCCATTTTCGGCGGGGGCGACTCCGGCCTCTCCAGCGGAGCTTTCCCTTTCCCGGCAGCTGAAAACCTCCTCACTGGCACCATGGATGCCCTCGCTAGATGGTGTTGCGACGAAGAAGGAGAAGTGGCGAGCAGAAAGAAGGTGAAGATGGAGTGCCCCCCCCCCCATTTATCGGCAAAGGAAGGCTAACCGGCGCCCTACACGACCCAGGTAATGATGGCCCTGCTATGTGCACCAGGCAGTTGCCAAGTTGAAGGCGGTTCCCGAGGCGATGTGGGGAAGTGGAGGCGTCAGTGACCCATCGTGCGCCACGCATCAGGCTAGGGCCACAGGCATTTGTGGCCCTGCGGCGCTTCGCCCTAGCCCCTTGGCTTCGCCTCGAAGCCGAGTTCGAGCATGCTTTGGGCCCGAGGCCTACTGACGGCGTTCTGGGAACCAGTGTACCCAGACTTGCCTGTATGCGGCCCATGGCATGAATTCATCGACGGCCTGGTGCGTCCCAACCATAAGAGCACCAAGACAAGACCCTCACGGGGGACCAAGTCTCGCGAGTCGGGCGACTACAAGACCTCCCGAGGGGGCGGCCTCCATAGCCTGCCTCCCGAGGAGCAGAGATTCCTACGCAAGCACCCTCCATCAGGAGGGTGCAGTGACGTAAGCCATGATGAGCGGCGCCAGGCAGGCGCCAGCGGGCGTAGAGGAGGAAGTTTCCTCTTTGGTGCTAAGGAGCCAAGGACAGTCATGGGTTCCCAAGGAATCTGGCAAAGGTTTCCATTCCGATGCAACAAGACCAAGACCACGGGCGCGGCAGGACGGATGTCATCGCCAAGCCCACCGTTGCATCACGTCATGAAGCTTTGCAGACGAAGACCACCTTTCATCAGGATAAGACGTACTGCTTGACCCCCTTTGAAATTGGCCGTGGTGGGATCCCTTCCCGCCCAAATGATGCGGAAAGAGGACCAAGGCCACTATAAATAGAGGCTAGCTTCCACCCTAGAAGGGGATCAATCCATTGAGTCCTCCTTTCTCACGAGAGCCATCCTAAGGCAATTCCCCACTGTAGCAAGTTCATGTTCTACCCCTCATGAGGCCAATCCACCACAAAGCAGGAGTAGGGTTTTACACCGCAAGGTGGCCCGAACCTGGGTAAACTACTATGTTAATCTTCTTCCTTACTCACGTGAATCTAGTTCAACTAGGTCGCGGGGAAGCAAGTGAGGGTGTCGATCTTCGTACACGCATCAGTGTTCGAACCTTTTTGGGCCTGCGGAGCCCTAAATCCGACACTATTCCTATTGAGGAATCACAACCAATCATTCATAGTTTAACATCTATTGCATTTGATGTTGTTAGATCCTATGCGCGTATCTACCCATCATGGAAATATTATACTGAAGATGAAGGGAAAAGATAGTTGTGGGTGTTCATCCAGGAGTTATGTGTAAGTAATGTTATTCGTGGCAATTACTTTGCTTTGTCCCATAGTTTCTACCTCCCTTCTAGTTATAATACATCAAATGTTCCCATTTTTATCTGTAGAGAAGGACCGATTTGGGAAATCAAGATGAGGTAACCTATGCTAATAGCTGTGCTATCTTCAAGAATGCTTTGTGGCAGTATCAGAATTGCCTGAAGGAAACGTACTTCACTGGCAAGGAAACTTGTCAAATTCCCCTACTTTCCCCGAGACACATTTATGAGACGATGACTGTGAACGTCTTTTTCTGTACTGGTCCAGAAACAAGAATCTGGTAGGGTTTATGAGGTCATTTTTCATTTTGAAGTACTATATGCCTGTTTCTTACTATATTATTTTCTTGTAGAACAAGTGCTTAAACCTGAAGAACTACTATTCTCAGGTAATATTCCATTGATGTGGTGCACACTGGTTTGCTCTTGTATCACTATATTTACTCATACAAACTTATTTTCAAATTGAAGGATCCAATGGAAACACCAGTGGTTCAATAGGTATGTTTAAAAAAGTTTCTTTAACTGGTTTGCTCTTCTAAATTGCTCTATGTTGAATTTATTTTCAATTGTGTATACAGTTATCTTCTAATATCATGCACATTATTAACATCAAAACAGAGCCAGTAGTGTTGTTGTACATATATACTCGTGGTACCCATGTGAAATATTATTGTGTTGTGTAGTTTCCCACACTTGTATTCTTGCAAACCTGCTATGAACTGATATGATTTGAACTGTGTCTCTATTTTAGTTTGGCAAGACAATGCCGTGACCATAGCACATAGATATATATTTGTTTGATGCTTTTATTATGTACTACTTCGCAAATAGAAGACTTTTAATCATGTCCACCTTACTACTGAATTGGTCCACCAAAATGAGTTTCATATACTACTGCCTCCGTCCCAAAATATGTGACTCGACTTTGTACTAACTTTGTACCAAAGTTAGTAAAAAGTTGAGTCACTTATTTTGGGACTGAGGGAGTACATGCTAAACACGTAATATGTCCCTTTGTTTCTTATTTTAGAATGCTGGTAGTATATTTGAGAAGAGTACCTTATCAAGGAGTGGTAAAGGAAGTAATGCATATAAGGTTCAGGATAATGAGTCAGCCTTGTTGGCCTCCAACAAAGATGATAAAATAGATAAGGATAACTATCTTGAAGACAGTGAGACAACCCAAAGCCATGTCTTGCTGCAATGTTCGAGTTACTGGCCACTATTGCTGGCACAAGCCCTTTGAACCTTCTATCTAAATCAGTTTGGTTTGTTGAGTCTCATCTACAAGCTGAAAGACATCGATTATTAGCTGTGCTATGACAAGAAGCCGAAGGGCTGAGGAAGTCCCTGCAGAATTCAGATGCATACTTTCTGTTGCAAGGGCAAGCGCTGGACGATTTTAGCACCAAATAAGATAAAGTTAATAAGTTTGCTAAGCTTATTGCCAGCATGGTGGATACCCAGGATAACATTTCTTGAGCTCTTCTGAAGTTGTTTCAGTCATGGACTTGTTTTGCTACCGCATTTATTTGCACCATTAGCCAATTAAGACACCCAGTGTATGTAATATGCTGCTTTGTTCCCTATATTGGCACTGGTGGCAAACTTTGATGCCAAGTGGATGCAATATTTGTAATAGTGTTGGAATCGGGGCTCCGCGGACCCAAGGAAGGTTCGAACTTTGTGGAGCGCTTACCACTTCTCACCTCGCCCTGCCAGCTACTCCCAACCTCAGGGCCAAACTCCTACGCGGTCCGGATGAGGAAGGAGGGTGAAGAACACAATGGTTTACCCATGTTCAGGCCACCTTCCGGTGTAAAACCCTACTCCTGCTTTGTGGTTGGATTGCCTTGCGAGGGAGGATGAGTATGAGTACAAGAGTGGTCTCAGGAGGGTCCGGGGATGGATCGGAAGGCCGACCCTCTCTATGGTGGAGCACCACCTATACTTACATGGGCCTTGGTCCTCTTCCCTCGAGAATACTAGGCGGGAAGGGTTGCCACACGGCTAGTTTTGAAGGGGGACAAGAAGTACATCATATTCTAACGAAAGGTTGTCTTCGCCTGCAAAGCTTCTATTGATGACGCGCAGGTGGGCTCGATGATGACCTCCGTCTTTCTGAGTCCGCTGTCCAGGTCTTGTTGCACTGAAGAGGAAGCCTTTGGGGCTGCCTTGGGAACCAGTGGGCCGAACTTATCCCCTTTGCACTAAAGGGGACAGCCTCACTATACGTGCATGTTGGCGCTGGTCCTGGCGACGCTCGTCGGGGCCCACGTCACCCGCGTGCAGTGCAAGGTTGGCATGGTGCCCTCAGTGTATCTGCCCGTGAGGGGGACCTTAGGAGGTGGCCTTGGGGGCCTCTCTGCGAGATGGCCTCGAGAGGTCCTTGGAGTGGTGTGCCTCGCGAGGCGAGGGACCTCGCGGGGGTCTTTCTTGAGAAGCCTTGAAGATGGCAGTATTGGGCTCGAGCTATGCTTTGCGCCTTGGGCCGGAGGCAGATGGGCCTGGGTACCCCCGGTCCCACAGCCCTGACAGTAGCCCACGGGCCCATGGCGTGCATGATTCGCCAGTTAGAGGGGCAAAATGGCATGGTCCCTAACCGCCAGCAGGCCAGGTGTGACGTGTGGCGCACGATAGGGCGATGGAGACCCCCACTTCCCCACGACGCCTCGGCAACTTCCCGGGCCAAAACAAAGCATGGCGGGCGCTAATCGAGGTCATTGTTTCCCTTCATGCCTTGCATTTCCCTCGCCCTATTGCAATCCCCTTCTTGCATGAAGTTTCCTCTGATCCACACCGAGCGCAACCTTTCATCTCTGCAATGAACTGGTTCTGCCTTGTGGAGGCATTTAGACAATGGTTTTATTTACCCAGACTTGAAGGTTGTAATAATTGTTTCTGGTTCGTGAATTTCATTTCCATTCTTTGTTTTCTCTTGCTTGCCCTTGTGCTCTGTGTCGGTGGGGCCCAGTCCTGCGCATACCTTAGCCGCCGCGGGGAAGTTGGGTCGCGATGTCTGAACAAGGCCATGGGTGAGGGCCTTCGGAACTAGTGTAGGCTCCTGAGTTGCGATGTTTAAGAGTCCCCCCTTGATGCGCAACCGGCCTGCATGAGGGAAACCGTCAGCACTAGAACGTACCTAGCTCCCGTCGGCTTGCGCCTGGGTGTTGTGCGAGGGGACTAGACACCAAGGGACTTGGTGGGGTGACAAGCACGGGAGCAGGCTGCTACTTCTCGACCTTGCGTTGTATTCCTCGAAGTGGAAAGGGTGATGCAGCACAGTAGCGTAAGTATTTCCCTCAGTTTTTGAGAACTAAGGTATCAATCCAGTAGGAGACCACGCGCGAGTCCCACGCACCTGCACAAACAAATAAGAACTTCGCAGCCAACACGATAAGGGGTTGTCAATCCCTTTACGGTCACTTACGAAAGTGAGATCTGATAGATAAGATAGTTTGATATTTTTGGTATTTTTGGATATAAGAACAGAAAGTAAAAACAGCAAAGTAAAGTAGATTGTAGATTGATATATTGAGAATAGACCCAGGGGCCATAGGTTTCACTAGTGGCTTCTCTCATGATAGCAGATTTATACGGTGGGTGAACGAATTACTGTCGAGCAATTGATAGAACAACGAATAATTATGAGAATATCTAGGCATCACCATTATATATAGGCATCACATCCGTGACAAGTAGACCGACACGATTCTGCATCTACTACTATTACTCTACACATCGACTGCTATCCAGCATGCATCTAGAGTATTAAGTTCATAAGAACAGAGTAATGCTTTAAGCAAGATGACATGATGTAGAGGGATAAACTCAAGCAATATGATATAAGCCCCATCTGTTTATCCTCGATGGCAACAATACTATATGTGCCTTGCTGCCCCTCTTGTCACTGGGAAAGGGCACCGCAAGATTGAACCCAAAGCCAAGCACTTCTCCCATTGCAAGAACTAAAGATCTAGTAGGCCAAACAAAATCGATAATTCGAAGAGACTTGCAAGGATATTATAATCATACATAAAAGAATTCCGAAAATAACCAAATATTTCTCATAGATAATCTTGATCATAAACCCACAATTCATCGGATCTCGACAAACACACCACAAAAAGATTACATCGAATAGATCTCCTCGAAGACCGAGGAGAACTTGGTATTGAGATCCAAAAAGAGAGAAGAAGCCATCTAGGTACTAACTATGGACCCGAAGGTTTGTGGTAAACTACTCACAACTCATGGTGAGGCGATGGTGTTTATGTAGAAGCACTCCGTAGAAGATCCCTCCTCCGACGGAGCTCCGGAACAGGCCCCAAGATGGGATCTCACGGGAATAGAAGGTTGCGGTGGTGGAATTAGGGTTTTCTCGGTTGCTTTGATGTTTTCAGGGTACATGGGTATATAAAGGAGGAAGGAGGGCATCGGGGGATCAACGTGGGGCCCATGAGGCAGGGGGCGCACCCAGGGGGAGGGGGCGCGCGCCCCACCCTCGTGGACGCCACGTGTCCCCTTTGCCTTGGTTCTCAAGTTTCCCGTGAAGATATCGTTCCAAAAATATCTCTCCCGAAGGTTTCATTCTGTTTAGACTCTGTTTGATATTCCTTTTCTGCGAAACCATGAAATAGGCAAAAACAGCAATCTGGATTGGGCCTTTGGGTTAGTAGGTTAGTCCCAAAAATAATATAAAAATGTATAATAAAGCCCATTAAACATCCAAAACATCATCTATAATAGCATGGAACAATAAAAATTATAGATACGTTGGAGACGTATCAAGCATCCCCAAGCTTAATTCCTGCTCGTCCTCGAGTAGGTAAATGATAAAAACAGAATTTTTGATGTGGAATGCTAACCAACATAATTTTCAATGTAATTCTCTTTATTGTGGCATGAATGTTTAGATTCGAAAGATTCAAGACAAAAGTCTATATTGACATAAGAAATAATAATACTTCGAGCATACTAACAAAGCAATCATGTCTTCTCAAAATAACATGGCCAAAGAAAGTTATCCCTACAAAATCATATAGTCTGGCTATGCTCCCTCTTCATCACACAAAATATTCATATCATGCACAACCCCGGTTTCAGCCAAGCAATTGTTTTAATACACAATTGTTTCAAACCTTTCAACTTTCAGGCAATACATGAGCGTGAGCCATGGATATAGCACTATGGGTGGAATAGAGTGGTGGTTGTGGAGAAGACAAAAAGGAGGAAGATAGTCGCACATCAACTAGGCATATCAATGGGCTATGGAGATGCCCATCAATAGATATCAATGTGAGTGAGTAGGGATTGCCCTGCAACGGATGCACTAGAGCTATAAATGTATGAAAGCTCAACAAAAGAAACTAAGTGGGTGTGCATCCAACTTGCTTGCTCACGAAGACCTAGGGCATTTGAGGAAGCCCATCGTTGGAATATACAAGCCAAGTTCTATAATGAAAATTTCCCACTAGCATATGAAAGTGACTAAACATGAGACTCTCTATCATGAAGAACATGGTGCTGCTTTGAAGCACAAGTGTGGAAAAAAGATAGTAGCATTGTCCCTTTTCTTTTCTTTTATTTTCCTTTTTTTGGCCTTTCTTTTTCTTGGCCTTTCCTTCTTTTTTTTCTTTCTTTTTCTTTGGGACAATGCTCTAATAATGATGATCATCACACTTATATTGATTTACAACTCGATATTACAACTCGATACTAGAACAAAGTATGACTCTATATGAATGCCTCCGGCGGTGTACCGGGATGTGCAATGAATCAAGAGTGACATGTATGAAAAATTATGCATGGTGGCTTTGCCACATATACGATGTCAACTACATGATCATGCATGGCAATATGACAATATGAAGCATGTCATATGAACGGAACGGTGGAAAGTTGCATTGCAATATATCTCGGAATAGCTATGGAAATGCCATGATAGGTAGGTATGGTGGCTGTTTTGAGGAAGATATATAGTGGGTGTATGGTACCAGCGAAAGTTGGGCGGTACAAGAGAGGCTAGCAATGGTGGAAGGGTGAGAGTGCATATAATCCATGGACTCATCATTAGTCATAAAGAACTTATATACTTATTGCTAAAATTTATGAGTCATCAAAACAAAGCAATCAACACATGCTCCTAGGGGGGAGGTTGGTAGGACTTAACCATCGCGCGCCCCCGACCTCCACACAAAGGATGACACTCTACAAATACCTCATGCTCTAACTTCGTCACATAGATGTTCACCATACGTGCATGCTACGGGAATCACAAACTTTAACACAATTATTTCTCAAATTCATAATAACTCCACTATCAGGACTCTAATATCACTATCCTCATATCTCAAAACAATCATCAAGTATCCAACTTCTCATCATATTCAACGCACTTTGTATGAAAGACATTCATCTTGGATGCCTATCATATTAGGACTAGTTTTATAACCAAAGCACATTACCATGCTGTTCTAAAAGACTCTCAAAAGGATATAAGTGAAACATGAGAGATCAGCAATTTCTACAAAATAAAATCACCATCGTGCTCTAAAACATATAAGTGAAGCACTAGAGCAAAACTACTTAGCTCAAAGGATATAAGTGAAGCACATAGAGTGTTCTAACAAAATATATGCCATATTTATCTCTCTCAAAAAGGTGTGTCCAGCAAGGATGATTGTGGCAAACTAACAAGCAAAGACTCAAATCATACATGACGCTCCAAGTAAAACACATATCTTGTGATGAATTTGGCCCTTTATTGTGTACAACCAATTCATCATTATAGGCATTCTTTTGGCAGAAGGTCATGAGCCTTCGCTCAAGGGAAAAACCTAACCCATTGTTTTGAATAGCAAACTTATCATTCAATTCAGAAATTTTATCAACCAAGACATCGGTAGGAACCTTTTTTCTAAGGTTTTCATTAAAAGCAACATGATCAGGAGATCGCAATCGCATTATGTCTTCTTGATTAAATAAGATAGCCTCTGTGGGAGGTCGACCAGCATCTACCCCGTAATGACCAAAGATTTATTTGGCCTATTTCATGATAAATCTGAATTCATGAGCCAAAAAGATAGTAGCTGCACGTTTAACAGAAGAATGCTCAATATTGGAAAATTCCAGAAAGATTCTCTGAATACAAGGATGCATATGGATAAATTGCCTTTCGATTTCAACTACAAGCATAGATATGGCATCCGCAAGGCTACTAATTCTATGAAGAATAGAACCACCCATAGTGGGCAAAGCACCAGCACAAGTAAAGAAGTCTTGAAGAACTCCTTTTCCACTGATATTACCACTACCAACCCGGAAGTTCTTAATATGTAAAGTGGTAGTTTCATCCGGAGGGTCAACATAGATGTTGCCCTCAACATTACTACCCTTCTCGATAAAATCTACCCCCATCTCAGACATCAGGCCAATTGAACGATAAACACACGGCAAAAAGAAGGGCAAATAAAACGGCAAGGGTGAAATGGGGGAGAGGAAAATGAGAGACAAAAAATGTAATGTGAAGGATAACGGTTTGTGATAGGTACTTGGTATATGACTTTTGCGTAAGCCTCCCCGGCAACGGCGCCAGAAATTTTTCTTGCTACTTCTCGAGCTTGCGTTGTATTCCCTCGAAGAGGAAAGGGTGATGCAGCACAGTAGCGTAAGTATTTCCCTCAGTTTTTGAGAACCATGGTGTCAATCCAGTAGGAGACCACACGCGAGTCCCTTGCACCTACACAAACTAATAAGAACTTCGCAGCCAACGCGATAAGGGGTTGTCAATCCCTTTACGGTCACTTACGAAAGTGAGATCTGATAGATAGGATAGTTTGATATTTTTGGTATTTTTGGATATAAGAACGGAAAGTAAAAGCAGCAAAGTAAAGTAGATTGTAGATTGATATGTTGAGAATAGAACCAGGGGCCATAGGTTTCACTAGTGGCTTCTCTCATGATAGCAGATTTCTACAATGGGTGAACGAATAACTGTCGAGAAATTGATAGAAAAGCGAATTATTATGAGAATATCTAGGCATGATCATTATATATAGGCATCACGTCCGTGACAAGTAGACCGAAATGATTCTGCATCTACTACTATTACTCCACACATCAACTGCTATCCAGCATGCATCTAGAGTATTAAGTTCATAAGAACAGAGTAATGCTTTAAGCAAGATGACATGATGTAGAGGGATAAACTCAAGCAATATGATATAAACCCCATCTGTTTATCCTCGATGGCAACAATACTATACGTGCCTTGATGCCCCTGTTGTCACTGGGAAAGGACACCGTAAGATTGAACCCAAAGCCAAGCACTTCTCCCATTGCAAGAACTATAGATCTAGTAGGCCAAACAAAACTGATAATACGAAGAGACTTGCAAGGATATTATAATCATACATAAAAGAATTCAGAAAAGAACCAAATATTTCTCATAGATAATCTTGATCATAAACCCACAATTCATCGCATATCGACAAACACACCACAAAAAGATTACATCGAATAGATCTCCTCGAAGACCGAGGAGAACTTGGTATTGAGATCCAAAAAGAGAGAAGAAGCCATCTAGGTACTAACTATGGACTCGAAGGTCTGTGGTAAACTACTCACAACTCATGGTGAGGCGATGGTGTTAATGTAGAAGCACTCCATAGAAGATCCCCCCTCCGGTGGAGCTCCGGAACAGGCCCCAAGATGGGGTCTCATGGGAACATAAGGTTGCGGCGGTGGAATTAGGTTTTTCTCTATTGCTTTGATGTTTTCAGGGTACATGGGTATATATAGGAGGAAGGAGGGCATCGGGGGAGCAACGTGTGGCCCACGAGGCAGGGGGCGCGCCCAGGGGGAGGGGCGTGCCCCCCACCCTCGTGGACGCCACATGTCCCCTCTGCCTTGGTTCTCAAGTCTCTCGTGAAGATATCGTTCCAAAAATATCTCCCCCGAAGGTTTCATTCCGTTTGGACTCCGTTTGATATTCCTTTTCTGCGAAACCCTGAAATAGGCAAAAAAACAGCAATCTGAACTGGGCCTTTGGGTTAATAGGTTAGTCCCAAAAATAATATAAAAGGGTATAATAAAGCCCATTAAACATCCAAAACATCATATATATAATAGCATGGAACATTCAAAAATTATAGATACGTTGGAGACGTATCACAGGCCTGCGAGCCAGAGCCCGATTCATTGGGTTTTCGGCGCTGCTAGAAGCCTAGAACTAGAGGTATTGGGTGTCCAAGGTGATAAGCTTAGGGACCCCATTCTCCATTCATAGTCGGGATGCGTTAGGCTATGGGCTTAGATAAAACTTGTTGCGACCTCAGGAGGTGGCTGCGGGAGGAGGTCTCGTGAGGGCACCTCTGTAGTACTTGCATGCTTGTGAATCTACCTATGCGGGGGCACGCGCGTCAAGCGGTCGTCCCGGGGCCATCGCATGCGGAGGTTAGGCACCAAAGACCACAGGAGATGACGTGTACGGGTCCGGCCCGTCAGACAGAGCTCGGTCATTTGGATTTAGCGACGCTGTAGGAACGGAACCCGAGCACAGACCCCGTGTCAAATTTCATCATAGAATGATCACGGGAAAAGCCCCTGGATGCGTGGCATCCGAGGCAGCAAAGCGCCAAACACACAGTTGCACAACTCATGCTGTGTGCTTACCATTCCGTTTGCGACGGTCTCGTGGAAAGGTAGGGCACCAAGGACCATACGAGGTGATGTGCACGGGAGCTGTCCCGCGAGACAGAGCTCGGTCACTTGGATTTTTCTGCGCTACAGGGACAGACTCGAGCACATGCACCGTGCCCAGCCCCCACAAGCCAACCGAAGAAGGAGTCACACGCACGCGACGGCTCCAACGGTGACGAAGCTCCAAATGAGGTTAAATAACCAAGGCCACCCTTACTTTTCCTGCTCCTAATAGTCCCATGAGAAGACCAAACACCAAGGACCCCTGGAGATGACGTGCACGAGAGCTGGCCCGCGACACAGAGATCAGTCACTTGGGTTTATCAATGCTGTAGGGACGGACCCGAGCACAGAAGCTATGTTGAGTCCCGGTCATGGGGCAGTCAAAAACGAGGGTCAGGAGGGCATGGCAATTCAGACGGTGGCGAGGCACCGAACACGCAGCTTAAGCCAGTAAAAAAATCCCATCAAAGCATAACCAGGTCCCATACTCAACCAAAATGACATCGCTGCAGGGGCAAGCCCTCACCGGTCTGAGGATAATGCAGCCCGAAGGGTGCCCTCAATTGAACAAACCAAAAAGTCACCCGGCAATCATGTTGTTGTGGGAACGTCGGGATGGTCGGCAACGTGTGCCGTGAAGGTTGGCCCCTCAGGGGCCAGCCGGCTTCTGAGGCCCTGGGGGCTCTTGAGGAGCTTGGACCTCTTCAGACACCACCGCTGCGCGCCTGGCCTCGTGAGACGCCAGCGTGAGGCGAGCAAACTGCTAGTACGTGGCACCCACGTTCAGCAGGCCGAAGGGCATGCGGATGTAGTTGCAGGGTACCCCCTCTTCGGCGATGTGTGACGGCCAGAAGAAGTCCTGAGAGCTGGCCATGTTGAGGCCCGGGATGTTGACGCAGATGCACAGCTCGCCACCCGCATCTGGGACAGCGGCTGAGCTGGTGGGGCGTGCAAGGCGACGCTCACCGCACATGGCCCGTGCTTCCTGAAGCTCGTAGATTGCCTTGGTGATGAACTCTTGTGCTCCTGGCGCCTCGCTCGTTGCACGGGCCAGGTGGAACGCTTTCTAGATGGATGCCCCTGAGCCTGCCCCGAGGGAGGCATCGGGCACAACTTCCTATGTGGGAGGGAGGCGGGACCCGACGGCAGGGGCGGAGCCTTGGCCGCCCTCGCCAGCCGGCAGCTTCCTCGCCTCAGGAAGGTTCCCATAGAGGAGCTACTTCTTCTTCATAGGTGCGGCTTCAGGGGGCCTGGTGACATCCTCGCCATTAGAGTTGTCCATCGTGGTGGTGCGGTAAGCATGCTCGAGAGAGCAGACTGCGTCCTTCTCGTTACATACAACAGTGAAGATGCCGCTGCAACCAGGCATCTTGAGGACGTTGTACCAATGGTGGGTTGCTGCCATGAACTTGGCGAGCACGGGGTACCCTAGGATGGCCTTGTACGGGAGGTTGATGTGGGCCATGTCGAAGTCGATCAACTCCGTTTGGTAGTTGTCACGGGTGTCGAAGGTGACCAAGAGACGCACCTAGCCCAAGGGAGTGGTTGATCCATCTGTCACTCCAGAGAAGGGCCTGGTGGGCAACAGCTGGTCGTAAGGCACCTAGAGCGTCTCGAATGTCTCAATGGAGATCACGTTGAGGCCGGCCCCACCGTCGATGAGGGTCTTGGTGACCAGGATGTTCTTAATGGTGGGGGTGCAAAGCATGGGGAGCATGCCAGTGGTGGCCGAGCACCTCAGGTGGTCCTTAGAGTCGAAGGTGATGGCTTACTATGGCCACTTGAGGGGCCTCTCCGCTTCAATCCTTGGGAGGGCAGCATTCACCTCGCGAGAGAACTGCTTGAAGAGGCAGATGGATGCGGGAGCATGAGCTCCCCTGCGGATGCAGGCTATCACCCGAGGCTGTTGGTAGCCCCTAGCCTGCTCATCTCACTGGTTGTCGTCGTTCCTCCTATGGGTGGCGGCAGCCGTGGAAGGGTAGCGTTGTCTTGAGGACGGGCCACACGAGGCTGGTCACGCCAGGTGCCATCGCAAGGCTGGTCAAGCCAGGCACTATCGTGGGGTTGGTCACGCCAGGCACCGTCGCGGGGCTGGTCACTCTAGGCCTGACGCTGGTTGCCGCTATGGTTGCCCCACCTGCCGCCGCTGCGGCCACCTCCACGGCCAACGCCATGATCGGGACAGTCGGGGCGGTGACCCAAGCGCTCATCGTGAAGCCTCCTGAGGTCTTGGCAGTCATTGGTGTTGTGGGTGCGCACGTTGTGGAAGACACAAAGCAGGTGGCTGCTCCCATCACACTCATCGCAGTCACGGCCGCGCTTCTCCTCAGGTTGGGCTACCCGGACATCAGGGCCCTTGCACTTGACCTCCTTGCCCTTGGCCTTGCCATTGTCGTGCTCTTCGTCATGGTTGTTGTGAAGGAAGAGGCGGTCCTCTTCGGCCTTGGCGCACTTGTCGGCAAGGGTAAACATCTCCAGTGCCGTGCTTAGGTCATTGTGGATGGCAAGCTTCTTGCACATGCAGACGTCCTTATCACATCCCTAGTTCTAGTAATACTTAGTGCTAGCATCTTGTGTTGCGTCATGTTTAAATTTCAATTAAAGTTGAAATGGGGATGGCAGAAACCCCCAGCACCACTTAATCCAACTAGGGTTAATAAAATAATTTTTCAATAAACCTGAAATGCCCTTCAAAAATGTTCCTCGTATTTGCCTTGGTCTAGAACCTCTGACAAAAATGGTTCACCTTTCTCTAGAACAGCATTGGGTCACTGAAATAAATCATATGCTATTTGCATTTGGGCATTTAAATACTATATAATTTTTAAATGTCCAAATTTTCATGAACTAAAATGTTTACTGTTGGAAATATTCCAAACAGTAGCCTTGAGCAGTTTCATGAATTTTGAGTTTGTTTTGGTATTTTTAATAAAGCCCTAAAGTTAAAGAATAAAAGAAAACGGAAAATGAAAAAAAAGGAGAGAGAGAGAAAGGCCAGAGGCCACTTACCAGGACTAGGCCGGCCCACCTGGCCCAGTGCCAATCGTCAGCCACCTCTGCCAGTAGGCAGAGGAGGGACACCGCGATGCCGCCGAGCTCGCCACACAGGTCCTTGGGCGTCTGCATCGCTGGACACCGCCTCGACGCCTCGAAACATCGCCTCGGTGCCGCCTCGACCTCACCTCGACCTCACTTCCCCCTGCTCTCTCCCTCGCTCCCTGGATGCCATGGCCTACGTAGCTGCGCCCGCGCCGCTGTGAAGCTGCGGCCACCATCGTCCACTCGTCGCCTTGCCGTGTCCACCAACTCCGCCGATGTCCACTTCATCGAGAAGACCGAGCCCCGAGCGCTCTCTCACCCCGGAGACGCTGCACCGAGCTCGTCCCGATCCACCATCGCCAGAGATCCCCTTCACCGCCCCGACTGCTCCGGTTCCTCCCCGACGTCGTCGTCCACTCCACCGCATCCGCCGTGAGCTGCTGCTCCTCCTCCTCCTCTCTGTTTCCTCCCTCGTGCATGATAGCCAACGCACCATGCTCGCCCACACGCGCCGCCGCCTAAGCCTGCTGCCGACGTGGCTCCGGCCATGCAACGGCCTCACTACCATGCACAACGCACTCACCGCACCACGTAGGCCTTGTAGGAGCTAGCCTCACGCCTCCACGTGCACTGTAGCGTCGAGTTCGAGCTCGCTCGAAGTCCGGCAGCCACCAAGATCGTCGACGGCGTTCTTTTCGGGGACCCCGAGCCCAACCACCACCACTACTCGACGCGACTAGCCTCCAGCTACGCGTAGATGCTCTCGGCCCCTCATTTGGTCGTCGGAGACGCAATCCCAACGCCCTCCGCGGCGTCTATCCCCGCCGGCGGCTAACCGCCAAGCTCGTCGCCGGCGATGTTTCCGGGGACCCGGAGCCCAACCACCACCACAACCACTCAACGCAGCTCGCCTCCAGCTACGCGAGATGCTCTCGGTCGTTCATTTGGTCTCCGGAGACGCAATCCCGAGGCCCTCCGCCGTGTCTGTCACCGCCGGCGGCTAACCGCCGGTTGGTTTGACCCATGTTGACCACTAACAGACTCCTCTGGGTCACTGACGTGTGGGCCCAGGCCCTTAACTAATCTAGGTTAGGATTAAACTAATGCTAATTAGATATGTTAGTTAGGTTAGATACTGACACGCGGGTCCCACTAGTCAGGTTTGACCTGGCCGGCCCTGTTGACCTGCTGACGTCACCTTGACGCAATGCTGACACAGTTAATCATTTTCTGGCTTTAAAAATATCCAGGAAATTCTAGAAAATGGTTTAAACTTCTAAAATTCACAGAAACTCAACCGTAGCTCAGATTGAAAAAACTTATATATGAAAAATGATCAGAAAAATCCAATCTTTCCATCTGTACAATTTTCATGCATGTTGGAACAACCTAAAGTTGCTGAATTGGACGAAGAAAATAAATGGCATTTGAATATTAACATATGGAGTTTGAATTTGAACCTAGGGTTCAAACCAACTTCATTTAACTTGTTGCTAGTTGCATTAGCTCAAATCACAGCATATTGCCATGTCATTAACATGGATCATAATAATTGCATTGCATTGATTGTGTTCCCTCTTGTTTGCCGGTGTTTGTCCCCTCTCGATAGACGTGTTCCGACGATGAGTTCAATGACACCAGTGAAGAGCTATAATATCTTCAGAAGTGCCAGGCAAGCAAAAAATCATTGAGCATTCTGATACATTCCCACTCTCTCGCTCCTGCTCTATTTTATTGCATTAGGACAACAACGATTCATCTGTTATTTGCTGCGGTAGTTGAACCCCTTTCCTCTGCATGACCTGTCATTGCCACGGTAAATAGTTGAAACCCACTAGCATGAGTAGGAGTTGTTTGAGCCCTAATGTGCCTACTCATTCATGCTTGTTTGTCATGCCTGCTACTGCTTAGAGTTGAGTCAGGTCTGATTCATCGGGGATCAATTGGAATGGTGATGAACATGTCTTACTATGTGTGAGCTAAGTGTGTGAACACGATTTGGTAAAGGTAGCTGTGAGAGGCCATGTAGGAGTACATGGTGGGTTGTCTCATTGAAACCGTCCTCAGGAACTGAGTTCTGTGTTTGTGATCCATGAACAGCTACTACCACGCGTTGGGCCTGAAACCAATGGACCCTTTCGACTTATTAACCGCCCTTGTCCTCTGTCCGGAAGTTGCAAGTAGTTTCTGCTGTTTGTAGTATGCTTGAGGCCGTGTGCAGCGCTAACCCTAGGGGTGAGCTATGATGCGGTAGGCACGTGGCCCGGTGTACCGAGTCACCCGTTTGGTGACTCGGAAACCATGTACACATCGTTCGGGGCCGTATGTGGAAACCTCGACCGGACTCCCCGTGGATGGAACCTGAATAGGCGATAAACCTGGACTAGGGACATGCGTGGTTAGTCAGGTCGTGGCCGACACCCTCACTGGGCTTCCGCTTGAAGGTTGTCGAGTTCGTGTCGTGTAAATGGCAATAAGTGGTGAGAGCGTGTGTGAAGAAGTACACCCCTGCAGGGTTATAAATGATCTATTCGAATAGCCGCGTCCACGGTAAAGGACTTCTGGGTTGCATGTACAGTTCATAGACAAGTGAAAGTGGATACTCTAAAATGCACAAGATAAGCATGAGTGCTATGGATGGCCTTCTCGTGGGGAGACGGGAGCGGATCCATAGTGGTGTATTGATTTGGTGAATATGTGGACTCGTGTGCGCCACCTCAAAAGAGTTACTTGCAGTCGTAGCTCAGGATAGCCACTGAGTCAAAGTTGGCTTACTGCAGTTAAACTCCACCACCCCTTTGTTGATACTAATGCATATGTAGCTAGTTCTGATGTAAGTCTTGCTGGGTACATTTGTACTCACCTTTGCTTAATTTATGTTTTTGCAGAGAGACTTCAGTCTCACTAGTAGTTCCGCGCGGACTTCGATGTTTAGCTTGTTACCTCAGCTACGACCTTGTACCTTCGGAGGGTATGGTAGATAGTCAGGCTTGATAGCCTTCTTCATTTCCAAATGTCTGTACTCAGACATGTTTATGCTTCGGTTGCATGTATGCTCTGTATGTTGGGTCATGTGACCCCTTTTTGTAATAAATGCTATGATGGCTCTTCTGGGCCTTAATCTATATGAGTTGTTGAGTTATGTTGTGATGCCATATTGTACAGCACATACTTGCATGTTATGCGTACGTGTAACATGTATTGGTATGTGTGGGATCCAACACCTAGTTGTTTACCCTTGGTAGCCTATCTTATGGGGAAATGCCTCCTAGTGCTTCCACTGAGCCTTGGTAGCTTCCTACTGCTCCGGAACACATGGATTGACCGACATGTCTCCTTCCTTGCTCATGTGTCTGTCCCCTCTGGGGAAATGTCATGCGGTGTATACCGGAGTCCTCTTAGCTTGCTACAGCCCGACAACACTCACTGTTGACCGACACGTGCATTCTTGGGTCATGTATGCATGTCCCTGTAATTTAGCGCCACTTTTGGTTTATAACTAGTCATATCGGCTCAGGTTCTCTGTCATATGGATTCTATGACACTATCATATACGTGAGCCAAAATGAGCAAACGGACCTGGGCCACGTAAGGTGGCACCCATGGGGATACTGTGCGTGAGGCTGCAAAGTGATATGATGTGTTACATGCTAGACCGGTGTGACTTAGCATCGGGGTCCCGACAGTCCTTGACTCCATTGGTGAACACCATGATGATGGCTCATCCGAAGCACGATGGATCTTGTGGCGCACCTGGGTGAAGCACTGAATCGATCTACTATCGAAGCATCTCGTCGGGACGTTGCTTCACTCGCCATAGGTCATTCATGGTGAAGGTGCGGTCGTAGGTGCCTTTAAAGGTGGCAACAAATAGCTCGCATAGCTGGCCCCACGAAGAGATGGACTCATTGGATAGGTTCATGAACCAGGAGCGCGCGCCTTCCTTCAAAGCCATGGGGAACCAGTTGGCCATGAGTTTGTCGTCACCATTTGCCGCCTTGATGCTTAGCGCATAGAGCTGGAGAAACTCCGTAGGGTGAGGGGTGCCATCGTAGCGTGGGGGCATGTCTGGCTTGAACTTACCAGGCCAAACCACTCGACACAGCTCGTGAGTGAAGGCCCGTCGGCCCACGTCACATGCGGGGACCCCGTTCAGTAGGGCGAGGTGGTTCTGGCGCCCTGCTGCCGTGACGTCTCGAACAGCTTGGTCTTGGCACTACAGGCACTACTCGAGGAGCATGCGCACGTCTGGCGGCGCGCGACGGTTAATCTGGCAGCTGGCCTCGTCCTGGGCCGATGCGGGTGCTTCTCACGAGGGGTCGTGGGGCCTTGCCTCGCACTGTGGCTCAACGATGTCGCTGCGTTGGCGAGGCGGCGGAGGTGCGCCATGTGCGACGTCGCCCACATGAGATGGCGGAGGGCGGACTGAGTGGGAGGGCGTAGAGGCCTCGCCTGCGGCATTGACGAGCTTGGTGATGCCTCCAAGCCAGGCGTTGTAGCCCTCATCGGCCAGGCGGTAGCGTAGCTGTTCTCGCGCCATGAGCAGGGCAGCCTGCGCGCTCACCGGCCTGCGGCGGGCATGGGAGGACGAAGCCGTGGCCGGGTTGAGAAAAGCATGGAGGTGCGGCCGTCCCACTGCACAGAGGGGTGCAGCGAGGAGTCTTGCTGCTCGTCCGCTGTTGGCTCGATGGCGGCGGCTCTAACGCTAGAGGAGTGGTGGCGTCCATTGCGTGCCAAGGGCGCGGTCTGGGTGACACACATAACCCGGCACTCAGCGTGAACACGGAGGGCGTCGGCCATGGAGTTGATCCAGCTGAACCTGGAGCGGATGGGAAGAAGAGAAGCACGCCCGTATCTGGTGCGCCAAATGTCGGAATCGGGGCTCCGTGGACCCAAGGAAGGTTCGAACTATGGGGCGCGCTTACTACTTCTCACCTCGCCCTGCCAGCTGATACGTCCATTTTGCATAATGCTTTTATGTTGATATTTATTGCACGGCGGGCTGTTATTACACGTTATGTCACAATACTTATGCCTTTTCTCTCTTATTTTACAAGGTTTACATGAAGAGGGAGAATGCCGGCAACTGGAATTCTGGACTGGAAAAGGAGAAACATTGGAAATCTATTCTGCACAACTCAAAAAGCTCTGAAACTCCATGAGACAACGTTTCAGAAAATATAAAAAAAAATGGCGAAGGAGATTCACCAGGGGGCCACCACCTGTCCACGAGGGTGCCCCCCCCTCTGGGGCACCCACCTACCTTGTGGGCCACCCCGCGACCCCCCGATGCGCATCTTCTCCTATATGTGGTGTTTTGACCTAGAAAAAATCATAAGGAGGCTTTCGGGACCAGACGCCGCCATCTCGAGGCGGAACCTTGGCAAAACCAATCTAGGGCTCCAGCAGAGCTGTTCTGCCAGGGATACTTCCCTCAGGGAGGGGGAAATCGTCACCGTCGTCATCACCAACAACTCTCCCATCTTGGGGAGGGTTATCTTCATAAACATCTTCACCAGCACCATCTTCTCTCAAACCCTAGTTCATCTCTTGTATCCAATCTTTGTACCCAAACCTCAGATTGGTACCTGTGGGTTGCTAGTAGTGTTGATTACTCCTTGTAGTTGATGCTAGTTCGTTTACTTGGTGGAAGATCGTATGTTCAGATCTATTATGCATATTAATACTCCTTTGATCATGAAAAATATTATGTCTTGTGAGTAGTTACTTTTGTTCCTGAGGACATGGGAGAAGTCTTGCTATAAGTAGTCATGTGAATTTGGTATTCGTTCGATATTTTGATGAGATGTATGTTGTCTTTCCTCTAGTGGTGTCATGTGAACGTCGACTACATGACACTTCACCATTATTTGGGCCTAGAGGAAGGCATTGGGAAGTAATAAGTAGATGATGGGTTGCTAGAGTGACAGAAGCTTAAACCCTAGTTTATGCGTTGCTTTGTAAGGGGCTCATTTGGATCCACTTGTTTCATGCTATGGTTAGGTTTACCTTAATACTTCTTTTGTAGTTGCGGATTCTTGCAATAGAGGTTAATCATAAGTGGGATTCTTGTCCAAGTAAGGGCAGCACCCAAGCACCGGTCCACCCACATACCAAATTATCAAAGTAACGAACGTGAATCATATGAACGTGATGAAAACTAGCTTGACGATAATTCCCACGTGTCCTCGGGAGCGTTTTCCTTCATATAAGAGTTTGTCCAGGCTTGTCCTTTGCTACAAAAAGGATTGGGCCATCTTGCTGCACCTTATTTACTTTTACTTTTTGTCACTTGCTACCAATTACCTCATCACAAAACTATTTGTTACCGATAATTTCAGTGCTTGCAAAAAATACCTTACTGAAAACTGTCTATCATTTCCTTGTGCTCCTCGTTGGGTTTGACACTCTTACTTATCGAAAGGACTACGATAGATCCCCTACACTTGTGGGTCATCACCAGCTACTCCCAACCTCAAGGCCAAACTCCTACGCAGTCCGGCTGAGGAAGGAGGATGAAGAACACATCGGTTTACCCAGGTTCAGGCCACCTTGCGGTGTGAAACCCTACTCCTGCTTTGTGGTTGGATTGCCTCGCGGGTGAGGATTAGTATGAGTACAAGTGTGGTCGCAGGAGGGCCAGGGATGGATCCAAAGGTCGACCCTCTCTATGGTGGAGCACTACCTATACTTATACGGGCCTTGGTCCTCTTCCCCCAAAAATACTAGGCAGGAAGGGTTGCCATACGGCCAATTTAGAAGGGCAATAGGAAGTATATCTTATCCCAATGAAAGGTGGTCTTCGCCTGCAAAGCTTCCGTCGATGACGCATATATGGGCTTAGCGATGACCTCCATCTTGACGAGCCCGTCGTCCTGGTCTTGCTGCACTAAAGAGGAAGCCTTTGGGGTTGTCTTGGGAACCAGCGCGCCGGCCTTGTCCTCTTTGCACCAAAGAGGAAAGCCTCACTGTTTGCGCCTGGTGGTGTCGGTCCTGGCAACGCTCATCATGGCTCATGTCACCCACGTGTAGCATGATGTTGGCATGGTGCCCTAGGTGTATCCACCCGTTTGCGGGCCCTCGGGAGTTGTCCTCAGGGGGGCGCTCCTCGGGATGGCCTCGGGATGTCCTCGGAGTGGTGTGCCTCATGAGGCGAGGGCCCTCGCGAGTGTCTTGTTTCAGAAGCCTTGAAGATGGGCTGTACTGGGTCCGAGCTATGCGCTATGCCTCAGGCCACAGGCAGACGGACCAGGGTACCCCCGGTCCTAGAGCCCCGACAAATAGCCTAGCGTAAGTTGCTTGCTTATTTTTTCCTTATTGCCTTGTTTATTTGTTTGCTTGTACTATAGTTCTTTTTCCGTGTATCATGGTCCTGCTACTTGCTGTAGTGACCATTAGCCTCCTATGGGCCGTCGAATTCATGGGCCTTCTATGGACCATTGAATTCATGGGCCTTTTACTGCCCGTGGAGTTCATGGGTCCTCTACGGGCCGTCAAATTCATGGGCCTTATGGGCCGTCAAACTAATGGGCCTTCCACAGGCCGTCAAATTCATGGGCCTTCTATGGGACGTATCATTTATAGAACAAACATGGGTTGTACTATTCATGGACCAATAACGGATCGCAATATGGGTCATAAATAGGCTAAAATGGGAATTGTATGTTTATGGGCCCGACCATAATGGGCCATTAATAGGCCGATATGTATCACTGGCTTAATTCTATCGGCACGCATGACGGGTCGTTAATGGGCCATAATAGAGATGTTACAAAAATGGCCCAATGGTTTAATGGGCCGCAAACAGGTCGACTTTAACGATAGGCCGAATTTGGCCCATCAGGGGAACAGGCCAGAAATGGACCATAAGTAACCGAGGGTTGGAAATGAGCCCAATAATAAATTGGCCCATGGAATATTGAAAGATAACACGGGCTGCAAACGGGCCAACTAATAAATGGGCCTTTAGTGGGTATAAAGTGCTATACTGTTCATTATGGGCCAGTTTCACTATGGCCATCAAAGGGCCCAAAGATACTAAAGGCCTCATATGGGCCGAAAGACGTCATGGGCCATACATGGGCCAAAAGTGACAACCGGCTAGAATTATATTGGACGGCCCACATGATGCTACTGGGCCAAATTCGGAAAGGCCATAACGGGCCATGAGTTAACCGACCGTGAATGGCCTATATGCAAGTAGGCCATTAATAGGCCTTCGGTGGGCCATCCTGTTAACTTTTGACCAAGTCAAACGAGCCGACCTTTTTAACCTAAATGGGCCAATGTTGGGCCTTGCCACGTGTCGACGTACCATAGGCGTCTCTTGTCCATTGGACGGTTGACATCTATCCCAACGCGGAGCTGATACGTGCTTCTTCCAACTAATGAGAATTTTACACATGGAAAATCGCCATTGGTCATGGCTGTTAACGGGTTATCGGATCCAAAACCGGATCCGATAGCTTTACTCGACCCGTTATGGTGGATGCCTCTTGTCAGTCACCCTTGACGAAAGCACTTCCATGATGCGTCATTTATCGTCATGGAAGTGGACACTTCCGTGATGATAATTTGAGTATTGTCATGGAACGCTTCTATGACAACACATGTATGACTATCTTGATTCTGTCATAAAATCGTCATGTATGTACAAGCATGATAGAAATCGTGACCTACTGTGACAAACACGTATCATCACGGAAGTGGTTTTTTGTAGTGTGTGGTGCCTGTGAAGCTGGAAAGATGACTATGGCCGAGCGTTCCTCGAAGACAATCATGACGACTTCATGTCCCTTCGAGCTACTCGACATGGACTTATTTGTCCCTACTCGCTACTCTACTCTTTCTACTACTGCATGCTTATATCGCTTCATGATTGTTGACGATTACTCTAGATATACATGGGTGCACATAATCTTGTATAATACCGAAGTGCAGGATGTCTTTAGGTGATTTGCAAACCGTGCCATGATGAACTATGGCATTAAGATCAAGCACATCAGGAGTGACAATGGCATTGAGTTCAAGAACACTGGACTTGACATGTATCTTTGACACTGTTGGCATCACACATGAGTTCTCTACTCCTTATACTCTTCAGCAGAATGGCGTCGTGGAGCCCAAGAACATGACTCTTATTGAGATGGCACGTACGATGCTTGATGAATAGAAGACACCATGGAAGTGGTGGAATGAAGCTATTGATACTGCTTGCCACATCACCAACAGAGTTTATCTTCACAAGTTCTTCAAGAAAGCCTCATATGAACTACTCACTGGTAAGAAGCCAAATGTAAGTTATTTCAAAGTCTTCGACGCAGGGTGTTGGATAAAGGATCCACATCACACTTCAAAATTTTCACCTAAAGCACATGAGGGTTTTATGCTTGGCTACGGAAAGGATTCGCACACCTACAGGGTCTTCAACCTCTTTCACTATAAATTGGGTGAAACTGTGGATGTGCGGTTCGACGAAACTAAGGGCTCGCAAAGAGAGCACCTGCCACCTGTGACAGATGAACCCTTACCTAGTGAAGCTATGAGACTAATGGGTACTAAAGAAATCATAGCCACCAAGGAACAAGGTGATGAAGAAGTTGTGATTCCAGCCCCTGTTTAGCGTGAAGACAGTGCTGAGACTGAAAACAATGCTGAATATGAAGAAAATGATCACCAACAGCAAAAAATTCGCACTATTCATCCTTGTGTTTCTAATGAAGTTCAGATTGAGAAGATAATTGATAACATCAATGCACCTCATCCACTTACTCGATCAAGAGCTATGCAACTAGCAAAATTATGTGGGCACTTTGCATTCATCTCCATATCTGAACCAAAGAAAGTTGATGAAGCCTTTATGGAACCTGAATAGATTCAAGCTATGCAAGAAGAGCTTCAACAATTTGAGCTCAATGATGTCTGGGAGCTAGTAAAACGTCCTGATCCACGCAAGCACAATATCATTGGCACAAATGGATCTATCATAAAAAGCAAGATGAACATGGTCAAGTCATCAGAAACAAAGCTCGTCTCGTTGCTCAAGGTTACAAGCAAGTAGAGGGAATTGACTTCGATGAAATATTTACTCTTGTGGCTAGACTTGAAGCCATCTGCATACTATATCATTGGCACGAAATGGATCTACCGTAACAAGCAAGATGAACATGGTTAAGTTGTCAGAAACAAAGCTCGTCTCATTGCTCAAGGTTACACGCAAGTAGAGGGAATTGACTTTGAAGAAACCTTTGCTCATGTGGCTAGACTTGAAGCCATCTGCATACTGCTTGCCTATGAAAATCATAATAACATCCTTCTATATTAAATGGATGTGAAGAGGGCTTTCCTCAATGGCAAAATTAAAGAAGAAGTCTGTAGCGACCTTGATCTGAATGGATCGAAGTCTCTGTGCTTAAGTGTCATTCCTGGATCGGTATGCTGACACACACAGTACTCGAGGATTTATAACAGAGGTAAATCACATGCATAAAGTAACGTAAATACTATTACCTCAATCAACATAGCGGAAGTAACAACAAGGTTGTGGAGTTACATCAATACCAACGACAAAGTTGAGTGTAGACAACGCAACCCTAACGTATCACTTACTCGTCGAATAATTTCCTGCAACATGAGACGTTGCAACCATGTAGGTCAGTACATTGAATGTACTGGAAAATTCACACCATAGAATAATGATGAATAATAACTATCACTACATGCATATTTGGCTGGTGGAGGCTGTAAGGTTTATTTTGCATAAAGCTAGTTTTTTCCTACAACAAAGGAATATTTTTTTACTACTCAGTTGCATTAAGCAATATTGAGAATGGTTCCTCCATCTTAATCCCAAATTACCAAAGTCATTAATAACCCAACAAGTTAATTAAATAGAGTGATGAGATCAACAAATAATCCATTTCTAGATACTCAAGATGTCCATAACCATGGGCACGGCTAATCATGATCAGTTTGTACACTCTGAAGAGGTTTGTGCACTTTTCCCCACAAGACTCGATCGCCCCCGTTTAATTTCTCGCACTCCATGGTGTTTGAGAACCGGATGACCGAGACACATTCTTTCAGAAGCATTCACTCTTTACCCTGGATAGACCGGTACACCTACATTCCCCCTACATCTTCTAGTCCACCAATTAAAGAGCTCACACAACATACTCAACTATGACATAGCCCATAATGGCTTGTGGCTGCACATGGAAGTTTCTAGGCATGAAAATATCATATGATCCCTTTGAGCCTGGGTGGCATTCCAATAGGGTGATCACACGGGTCCTCTGGGATCCCCTAGGGAAAACACTGGGTTCTCCAGGTGCCTGGGCAAACAACTGGGTACTCCAGGGTGCCCCAACCAATCCATCCAGATGTGTATTAAAGTAGCCACCTTAAGTTTCCCTTAGATAATATTACTCTCGCAACTTTCATGAATCTCACATACCAATCCATGTCTACGAGCATGGCTAAGCAATAAGTAACAAATAATATATTCCCTTGGGTTGATCTCAAGTCATTGGGTTCCTACCTCATGAACTACTAAGCAATACCACATGTGATCAAGTCCTACTCATGCAATTTTTGAGGATAGAACTAATGCAATAAAAACTGGGTATTGAAGAGTATGATCAAAGTATGAACTTGCCTTGTACTGTTGATGAAGATTCTTTGCACTCATAACTCGTGATAGATCTACTCGTCACAGTCCGATCAATCTATCGTAAGCAATCAATAGTAACCACACATAAGCAATCATACAAAAGAATTGAACAAAAGATCTCGAAAAGCTTCAAAAACAAGCAAATAGTTCTCTAAACATAAAACAATTTCTAACAGTACCAAAATTAAGTGAATTTGGCCTTACCAGAAAGTTTAGGTCAAGAGCTTCGATTTGAAAAAAGAAACAACTCAAACAGAGTTATAAAACTCAAGTTATGACAAAAAGAAGTTTAAATCATATCTGTTTGAACTCAAATTTTAAAACTTTTAAAAATATGTTTAAGTTGGTTATGTGGATAGATGAGATCATAACGAAGAAGTGGGCGTTGGTTTCGTTGGATTTGGACAAACGAGTAAAAAGTTGTGACTGATTGCAAAGCAGGGGCTAAACTATAAGAAAATAATTCACGGATAGGTCCCTGGCCGAAAATAAAATAAAAAAAATTATCTAAGGAACGCACGTTTTCTAACCCTAACCAGCGAACGTTCTCTAAATAGATCTAATCTAAAAAACTTTTTTACATAAATAAACCGAAAGCAAAACTAAAAAAAGAACCGGGCGAACCGGTGGTTTTTACCGGTTCAACGGCGGGTCGCGTAACGGGGCGGATCGGCGGTCGGGCGGACCCGGCTTCGACGGTCATCGGCTCCGGCGAGTCAGGCAGTGGCGGCGAGCAGCTCCGGCGACTGCAGCGCGGGGCGAGGCGGCTACGCGGCGCACGGCAGGGTGGCGAGGTGGCGGCGATGGCGCGCGAGGTGGAGGCGCGGTGGAGTGCGGCAGCGGCGGTGGCGGTTGGCAACGGCGACGGTTGGCAACGGTGGTGCTGCGGCGGCTGCAGCAAGATGCGGAGGACAGAGAGGGGGTGGCGGTATTTAAGAAGAGGAGGGGAGGTGGCGTGAGGAAGGGGGGGTAAGGCGGCGGCGACGAGGTGTCCAAGTCGGACACGGCTGGCGGCGGCGATGCTCGGAACCCCTTCCTGAGCTTGGGGCGGTGGTGCTGGACCGGTTGGGCCTTCGGCCCAGTTCGGTCCGGAAGAAGTTTTTTTTAAGACAAACAACAAAATAAAATATAAACGAAAAAAAACAAAAATGATATATAGGCATATTATATATCAAAATTTTATAGAAAAAGAGTGCTACTGTTGGAATAAAACCCAATAAAAATCATTTTAAAAATACCAAAATAATTTCAAATTTATTTCTCTCCAATTTTCTACTATAGGGAATCATTTTACCCTATTTTCAATATATTTTATTTTTGGAGAAAAAATGTTTGAATAAAAATCAAATAACTCCAAATTGAAAATAAGTTTCAAAGGGACTTTAAATTTGATTCTTTTAAACTTCCAACTCATATTTTATATGTTTTGAAGAAGTCATTTTATCTTCTCTCGTGAAAATCATTGAGTTGCTTAAAGTTTCTGAATTTTAAATATTTCCAAATGAAATTCAATTTTTTTCAAAAACCCTTTTAATTTTAAATGGAAGAAGTCATGTCATCTTCTCTCTATGGTTTTGTATTTGAAAAGAATTTGAATTCATGCAGATCATAAATGCAAAGTGAAAGTTTGGGAAAGTCCTTTTATTCCCTCTCATTTAACTTTCAAAAGTTTCAAATTTCACTCAATTTCACACAGCACATCACACAAGCAATCAAAACTATCTATTTTATATAACATTCCAAAATTTTGAATTTTAGGATGTTACAAACCTACCACACTTAAAATGAATCTCGTCCTCGAGATTCGAAGAGGCTAGCAAGAAATAGGTTGGGGTTCAGGGTCTCCTAACAAATCCATTGATTGGTATGGTCTAGTGTACTACCACTCTTTGAAGTATGGATATGGTTTCATCAAAAGCTCATATACTCTATCCTTATTTGTTGACAGGGTCGGTCTTCTCAAATCTTCGGGAAAATTCCTTCTCTGGGCTCTTCCGGTAGTGGCATAAGCTCTGTCCTCAATTATTGTGTCCTTTCATCTTGGTAAGGTTCTTCCAAGACTGGTTCTTCTTAGCTGACAGGTCTGGCGCCAATACTAAGCAAATATCGATATCTCATGGGGGTCATCAAACAAATTAACTGGTCCCTGCAGAAAACGGGTTTGGGCTTCATTCTCACCGTATGACCTACGGTTGGCAACAACTGCCTTATACCGGGGAAAGTTTGTCATACCATTCTAAGGTTTCAACAAGGTTTGACATCATCGTCTCTCTACTATGGGTAAGTCACTCGGATTTACGATCCCATATAACAGAGGCGAATAATAAGAGTAAGTCGGTATGGTGATCAATCCATTCCGCACCCAAATCATTACCTTGTATATGGTTTAGTGAATCTCGCATTCTAACACTCGGTCATCCTCACAAGCATTGCAGAATTTCTCTTGTCGACGAACTGAGTTCAAATATATCCATTATTTCTGCAAGCTGAACAGCCATCTATCGTTCTTCACAACTCTCGGGTTTTTGCGTAAACTCCTATAAGATCATCTGTTGACAAAGTCGTAACTTCTACCAGGGGTTTTCCTTTGGCAAGAGTGTGCTTGCTTCTTGACAGGTCCTGGGGCCTGTGGGTTATGGTACATTTCATCACTTCATAACACTTGGTATCATCATCAGGTTGCAACTGATCATCCTTCCAACATCCAGCTTCCTTAGCATTCTTAAATCCATCCAATTTTATTGTATCCCTCCCTTCCGTTGGTACAAACTAAGATGTAATTACTCAGACTCGTCGTTGAGTGGTCCATTCCAAAGTCTGACGAAACTATCTCTTGTATTCGGGTAACGGTGATAGGTTCTACCACCCTTAAAATGAAAAACACCAATTCCCTCAAAATCTTATTCCATGAATCATGATTTCACTCATTGCCTATATAGTAACAACTCATAAAATCCAAAATCAATACCTTGATGCTAACTGTATTGATTCTCAACTTACTATGTTCTACTGCATTTCCATTGCATGCTTCAACTCAACTACTTAGCACAACTCTCCTTCTCCTTGGGACAATCTCTAACATAGTGCTCTGCTTCATCACAACGAAAACATATTACTACTAACAAGTCTCGTGGTTCCCTTATGATTACGAACCCTCCTTAGGTCCTCGGCTTATGGGTCCACTTCATAACTTGTATATCCTTAACTCATCCTTGGAGTCACTATTGCTCCACACTCCAGCATTACACCCTCTTTAGATCCAATTGTACTTATTTCCTTCATACCCTTGAGGTGAGCATCATATCAAGAATAAACTCCAACTTATTTTGTGCAAACTCCACTCTTTGGAGCAACATTTTACTTTCCATTGGTCCCGTGTTCACAACAAAAAGTATCGCCCCAAAAAATGCACTAGTTCATCCGTAATTCATATTCTCCTCATATAAAATCTTTTATTACATCCTGAACCACTATTCAACACTCCAATTTCAAGGATACTTCACTACAAATGCGGCCATCCACATAGCTTGATATGGTTAAGCATGCCTTCCATCTTTATCCCTTTGTCCTTACCGAGGGTGCTTCAGTCCCACTGGAACTGTGCAATGTGATTCTTGAAATTATCGATCTTTTGCTTCATCATAGTGGCCATGTGCTTCATCTCCATCATATGTGTATGCACCCTACTCAGGCATTCCTGAGTGTGACAAAGTCTTGCTTCGAGTATTTCTCCAATCTGACGTATGGCCTCCATAGCAGCTTCACGAACAGAGTCGAAGAATGTTGTTCGTGGTACTTGAGAGATGAAAAAGTATTGACACATAGTTTTTGGGCAAACTCCTTTCACACGGTGGAGGCGTACCTCCATGTACCAAAGTTCAACTCCATTCTCCAGGAAGGGATAACCATTGTAGACTGCATCTCCTTCAAGGTGAATATGTTTCATCATGTCCTTCAGGATCTTTGGGCAATCCTGTTAACTAGTCGAGGTCATAATCGTTTTCGGACCCTTGAGAAAAGATTTATAAAGGGTTGTCATCTGTAGGTATAAGACAGAAAGGGTACTCAGGATAATGTATGTATTTCCTTGGGTGAAGTGTGGTTGTTTGTCCGAGAAAGGTCTGGTGTCAGCTTGTCCATGGGTTCTAGGTTTAGTTTGGGTGAGATAGCGAGAGAGGCACTAACATTCATCCAAAAACTCATAACAACTTCATATACGATTCCAAACATCTCAACTTCTATTGCTTCACGAACTATTACAATGTCCTTTCCATAACTCATCTCAACATCGTAATAAAAGTGTATTCCACATTTATTTACATGCTTTATTCCAATATCAAGATCTCAACTATTCTGCTCAATCTTTCCATGGGTCTGAACATTACCTGGCAAAAATGCCTCACTTCCTTGCGACGTAACCAGATGACATCAAACAAATCTAAGGACTTCATGGTGACTATCTCGATTCACTGGGTTCTTGCCTTCCTTGTTAGGCATTTGTTAGCGTAATGACCTAAATCCTTGCACCTATAGCATGTGATGTGACTCACGTCCTTTTCCATAGAAATTGGGTTGTTCTGGGGACACATGCTCTTTCTCTTCCTCGACTTCTTCGTTCCGATCAGGGCTTCCATTTCCCATGTGTCATACTCAAATTCCACTGTCAGAAATTCTACTAGATACTCCCTCAAACAATGTTGGGAAATGTGTCCTTCTTCTCCACATGAATAGCATGATTTGGTGCAAAGTTTAATTGAGTCTTCTTCGTGTGTGCCCTCCACATCTTCCTTCATCACAAGTTCTTCTAAAATTTTCATGAGGACTTCTTACATTGCTTATTTTTTCTGTTGGATAGTTCGTTGTACCATGAGGTAAATGTGACACTGAGAAGGGTAGTGGATAGTCCCTTCACACAAGAAACAAGTAATCTGCCTAGTTGGGCATTCTTCAGCTGGGTGACTTTCTTCACAATGAGGGCATTAATCCTTGTGCTCCTCCTGGGTGTGTCATATTTCTCCACAAATCCTGCACGCACAAGGTTTCTTCTTAGGGTTGTCACCACGCTTTTGTATGAGACGAGATTTTAACAGAGTCTTCTTGAATACCTCCCAACTTTTTGCTCCATTACATCCTTGTGTGGCTTGATGCATTTTCCACCATGTTGCATCACTTTTTGTAAAGTACTAAAGAGCGTATTGAACCTCATACTTCCTTGCAACCAAATTTTTTCTGAAGTGATCTTCAATGTTTTGTATCCATAGCTCTGCCTCCGGCTGGGTCATCTGTCTAGATAATACAAGTTTATCTTCATTCATCCTCTATTGGGTCCAAGGGTTTTGGGATGAGATTCGGGAGATGGAGAGAGATACACTCAATACAAACAATAGTTTTAAAAAGGTGGTTTTATTTTGTGGCCGTCGGAAAAACATCAAAGTAATGATGGCTCATAGTCGTCGCATCTAATGTAAGTACATAACAGGGGTTTTGGTCTTCTAACCGTCAATATCTCTTCAAAGTCATTAACTCTTCAAATCTTCGGAGTATCCACTTTGGTAGCTTCAACACTTCTAATGCATGGTGAAATCCTCTTTACTCCGAAGAGGTCAAAATGGGAAAAGGGTATTGTCTAACTATTTAAGGTAAAAGGGAAGATTTGACAAGGCTTGGAAAGGAAGAGGGGTAAAGAATCTTTTTGAAAATGAAGTTTTAGAGAAATCCTTTCCTAGGGCTTGCCAGTTTCTAGGGTCACGTCCTACATTCAACATGTGCTCTGATACCATCTTGTAGCAACCTCGATCCGAATGGATCGAAGTCTCTGTGCTTAAGTGTCATTCTTGGATCGGTATGCTAACACACACAATACTCGAGGATTCATAACAGAGGTAAATCACATGCATAAAGTAACGTAAATACTATTACCTCAATCAACATAGCGGAAGTAACAACAAGGTTGTGGAGTTCCATCAACACCAACGACAAAGTTGAGTGTAGACAGCACAACCCTAACATATCACTTACTCGTCGAATAATTTCCTACAACATGAGACGTTGCAGCCATGTAGGTCAGTACATTGAATGTACTGGCAAATTCACACCATAGAATAATGATGAATAAAAACTATCACTACATGCATATTTGGCTAGTGGAGGATGTAAGGTTTATTTTGCATAAAGCTAGTTTTTCCCTACAACAAAGGAATAAATTATATTTACTACTCAGTTGTATTAAGCAATATTGAGAATGGTTCCTCCATCTCAATCCTGAATTACCAAAGTCATTAATAACCCAACAAGTTAATTAAATAGAGTGATGAGATCAACAAATAATCCATTTCTATATACTCAAGATGTCCATAACCGTGGACACGGCTAATCATGATCAGTTTGTACACTCTGAAGAGGTTTGTGCACTTTTCCCCACAAGACTCGATCGCCTCTGTTTAATTTCTCGCACTTCATGGTGTTTGAGAACCGGATGACCGAGACACAGTCTTTCAGAAGCATTCGCTCTTTACCCTGGATAGACCGGTACACCTACATTCCCCCTACATCTGCTAGTCCACCACTGAAAGAGCTCACACAACATACTCAACTATGACAGAGCCCATAATGGCTTGTGGCTGCACATGGAAGTTTCTAGGCATGAAAATTTCATATGATCCATTTGAGCCTGGGTTGCATTCCAATAGGGTGATCACACGGGTCCTCCGGGATCCCCTAGGGCAAACACTGGGTTCTCCATGTGCCCGGGCAAACCACTGGGTGCTCCAGGTTGCCCCAACCAATCCACCCAGATGTGTATTAAAGTAGCCACCTTAAGTTTCCCTTAGATAATATTACTCTCGCAATTTTCATGAATCTCACATACTAATCCACGTCTACGAGCATGGCTAAGCAATAAGTAACAAAGCGTATATTCCCTTGGGTTAATATCAAGTCATTGGGTTCCTACCTCATGAACTACTAAGCAATACCACATGTGATCAAGTCCTACTCATGCATCTTTGAGGATAGAACTAATGCAATAAAAACTAGATATTGAAGAGTATGATCAAAGTATGAACTTGCCTTGTACTGTTGATGAAGATTCTTCGCACTCATAACTCGTGATAGATCTACTCGTCACACTCGGATCAATCTATTATAAGCAATCAATAGTAACCACACATAAGCAATCATACAAAAGAATCGAAGAAAAGATCTCGAAAAGCTTCAAAAACAAGAAAATAGTTCTCTAAATAGAAAACAATTTCTAACAGTACCAAAATTAAGTGAATTTGGCCTTATCAGAAAGTTTAGGTCAAGAGCTTCGATTTGCAAAAAAAATCAACTCAAATGGAGTTATAAAACTCAAGTTATGACAAAAAGAAGTTTAAGTCAACTCTGTTTGAACTCAAATTTTAAAACTTTCAAAAATATGTTTAAGTTGGTTATCTGGATAGATGAGATCATAACGAAGAAGCGGGCGTTGGTTTCGTTCGATTTGGACAAACGAGTAAAAAGTTGTGACTGATTGAAAAGCACGGGCTAAACTGTAAGAAAATAATTCATGGATAGGTCCCTGGCCAAAAATAAAACAGAAAAGAAAAACTTATCTAACGAAAGCTCGTTTTCTAACCCTAACCAGCGAACGTTCTCTAAATAGATCTAATCTAAAAAAACATTTTTTATATAAATAAACCGAAAGCAAAACCAAAAAACCGGGTGAACCGGCGGTTTTTACTGGTTCAACGAGGGTCGCGTAACGGGGCGGATCGGCGGGTCGGGCGGACCCGGCTTCGATGGTCGTCGGCTCCGGCGAGTCCGGTAGCGACGGCGAGCGGCTCCAGCGACTGCAGCACCGGACGAGGCGGCTACGCGGCGCACGGCGGGGCGGCGATGTGGCGGCGGTGGCGCGCGAGGTGGAGGTGCGGTGGAGTGCGGCGGCGGCGGTGGCGGTGGCGCAGAGCAGCGGCGGCGGTGATGATTGGCAACTACGGCGAGATGCGAAGGAAAGAGAGGGGGCGTCGGTATTTAAGGAGGGGAGGGAAGGTGGCGTGGGGAAGGGGGCGGGGTAAGGCGGCGGCGGCGAGGTGTCCAAACCGGACACGGCTGGCGGCAGCGATGCTCGGGACTTTGTCCTGAGCTTGGGGGCGATGGTGCTGGGCCGGCTGGGCCTTCGGCCTAGTTCGATCCGGAAGGAGTTTTTTTTAAGACAGACAACAAAATAAAATATAAAAGAAAAAATGATATATATAGGCATATTATATATCAAAATTTTCAAGAAAAAATTCTCTACAAGATGAACAGTTTTCTAGCGTCAAATAAATTCCACAAAATTTTAAATAATCAAACAGTGCTACTGTTGCAATAAAACCCAATAAAATTATTTTAAAAATGCCAAAATGATTTCAGATTTATTTCTCTCCAGTTTTCTACTGTATTGAATCATTTTACCCTATTTTCAATATATTTTATTTTTGGAGAAAAATAGTTTGAATAAAAATCAAATAACTCCAAAATGAAAATAATTTTCAAAGGGACTTTAAATTTGATTCTTTTAAACTCCCAACTCATATTTCATATGTAGAAGACATTTTATCTTCTTTCGTGAAAATCATTGAGTTGTTTAAAGTTTCTGAATATGAAATATTTCCAAATGAAATTCAAATGTTTTCAAAACCCATTTTCATTTTAAATGGAAGAAGTCATGTCATCTTGTCTCTAGGGTTTTGTATTTGAAAAGAATTTGAATTCATGAAGATCATAAATGCAAAGTGAAAATTTGGGAAAGTTCTTTTATTCTCCCTCATTTAACTTTCAAAAGTTTCAAATTTCACTCAATTTCATACAGCACATCAAACACGCAATCAAAACTATTTATTTAATATAAGATTCCAAAATTTAGAATTTTGGAATGTTACAAAGTCTATGTTGCTCAACTACCTGGTTTTGAAGACCCAAGCTGGCAATTAAGGCGGTCGACAATGTGTTGGCAGTCGTTAGTAGAGTTCTTAGAATAAATCCGAGTCATATGTCGATCATCAGAGGACCAAGCAATCACACGAGCACGACATCGAGATTTGTTAACAAAGTTCACCGATATAGCTACATCCCCGGAGCCTGACTATGAGCGTTTCTTCCCATGAAATCGCTACAATACCGCACCTGGTCGCCCTGGACGTCGGCACATGCCGCCGGCTTCCCTTGCGTTCCAGTGCTATTATGCTGGTATAGGTTACATTGTATCTCTACCCTCGTTATATATAAGAGGCATATGATACAAGTGTCCTACTAGGACACGGCTCCATATCCTATCCAAACACAATGCTACTCAGTGTCCAATTGTAACATGAGGCCTGCTTTGGTAGACCCCCATCCACAAACCGTATAAGGGCGGTACAGTCATTTCATGAAACCGTATACTCGTACGCTTATGTGACACATACGAGACATTATACCCATTTTTTATTAAATTTCAAAAAATAGCACAGGCATGAGGTGTCGAACTCAAGACCTCTTGGTTTAAGGAAAACCACATTAACCAACTAGAACAACCTAATGCTTGTATGTTTTTACTTATTTTTTTTGTTTTCTTCTATTTCAGTTCGCGGCTGGGCTGGCCCATTGTTGAATCGGTACTGTTATCACCATTTCTTTTTCGTTTTTTCTATTTGTTTTTTTCATTTTTGTTTCTTTTTATTTTTCTAAAAAAAATCACACTTATTGTTTTTTGAATTAAAAATCGCTTTCTAAAATTTTGTACATAAAGTACATGTATTCGCTTTTTAAGAAAATAGTACAAATATGTCCAAAAATTCTTTGTTTAAATAGAAATGCTCACATCAATATGATAAATTTCTGAACATCTTTAAAATAGAAAAAATGTTTGTTTATTGTTTGTTTAAATAGGAACATGCTCACATAAAAGAACTAGACACTTTTAAAATTTCTGAGCATCTGTTAAATAGAAAAAGGAAAAGGAAAATAAATCATTCAGCGACCGGTTTACTGTTCTTTTTTGTTTATTTTCATTCTTGTTGTTTTTCGTTTTTATTCTTTTTTCTTTCAAAAAATACTCACATCAATAAAATGGACCCAAATTTTTTTCACACGCTAGTATCACCATGTCAAGCATCCATGATAAGTTTCATTGAATTCTGGCCTTTTATACATATTCTAGGGTTTTCGTAGTGAAAAACTCTAAAACACTAGCCGAACGTGACACAACATGCGTTTGGTGTCCAAATTTCTTCAAAATTTCGATGGAGGCGTGCCATGAGCAGGCTCACATGCTGGCAAAATTTGATGTCATTTCATGCATGACAAGAAGCACACCATGTTCAAAGCCGGTGGTTTGAGTAGGCCGGTAGGGCAAGTCTGGTTGCACTTTTTTTCACACCAATAAAATAAAACTAATTTTTTTCGAAACACTAATATCACCATGCAAAGCATCCATGATAAATTTAATTGAGTTCCAACTTTTTATGCATTTACTACGGTTTTCCCGTGAAAAAAAAATCCTAAAACACTAACCGAACGTGACATAATGTGTGTTAGGTGTTCGAATTCCTTCAAATTTTGCATGAAGGCCAGCCATGAGCATGGCCACATACTGACAAGTTTTGGTGTCATTTCGTGCATGGCAAGAAGCATATCATGTTCAAAGGTGATGGCTCGGGTAGGCTGGTAGGGCAAGTCTGGGTGCACTTTTTTCACATCAATAAAATGAACTCAAATTTGTTTCACACACTAGTATCACCATGCCAAGCATCCAAGATAAATTTCAAAGAACGCTCATTAAGAAAGAGGAGGGAGTTTAATTACAACTTGATCATTGACTTTTAGATAATTTTTAAAATAAAAAATTAGGAATTCAAGAAAGTTCACAAAAAAATTAAAAAGCCCACTGGATTTTAAGAAAGCTCATTGATTAGAAAAAGTAAAACAAGACTTCATCAAATTTGGGAAAAGTTCACAAATTCGGAAGAAAAAAATCATTAACTTAAAAAATTCAAAATAAAAGAACCATTTTAAATAAAACTTTACCGATTTTGTAAAAAAACATTAATTTTCTTAAAAAGTTCATTGATTTTTAAAATCAAATTCATCATTTTTATAAAATGTTCAATTTTTTTAAATCACTGATTTGAGAAATAGTACACGAATTTGGGGGAAAAACCTCACCATTTTGGAAAAAAAAATTGCACCCACTTTGAAGAAAAATTAACGACTTTGAATTTTTTCTTTGTTTTTGAAAAAAATCACGAATTTTAAAATCTTTACGCATTTAATAAATAAAAAGGAAACAAAAAAAGAAAAGGAAAAAATAAAGAGGAAAAGAAAACCAAACAGAATATAGTGCGCTTTACCGGTGTTTTATTGTTAGTCAAAAAAAAAAATATCCAGCACAAGCTGTTTAGTTGCCCAGTTGGTTAGTGCGCCGGTGCTAATTACTGCTGGAGGGAGGTTCAAATCCTCTTCGGCACTTATTTAATTTTTGCTGTTTTAGAAAAATAAAAAACATGATGCATGGGCCGGTCCAGCGCGGGAGGATGCGAGCTTTCATTCATGGACTAAAAAAATTGTTTAGCGTATATATACGGCGAAGAATTTATAAATATGACTATCATACCCCTTCCTATGAAGAGGTACAGGCTAATCTGAGCCGTTCTTGTGTTTAGGGGGGGTCTACCGAAGCACAAGTGTTGTAACATACTGTGTACACAATATTCGACACAACTCTAACGAGAGTAACCCAAAATCATTACTTCGCTTTTGTCGAAGTTTATTATGAGCCCGGACATATGCTGGAACTTTTCTTTCCCTTCTCAGCCACTTTCAAGCGGGCCGGGGGTTTGAGCCGCAGTTCACTCCACGAGGTTAAACTGAAGCAACCGGTAAAGCCGCTGTGGAGAGACCCTCGAGGCTTCCGCTCACCGGCCAGTCCCAGTAGCCAGCCGTTAGTATTCAAAATCCGCCGAAGCGGCAGGCTAGCCGTTGAGCAAACGGCTCACCTATCGGTTCTGCCGGTAACCGACATCCGAGCCGTCCTTCTCACTCTACTTCCTACTCTTCCAGTCTGTCGCATCCACCAATTTAAACCTCCAAGGCGAAGGGAAGGGGAGAGAAGACTTATTTGCATTTCAATCCAATAAATAAAGAGAAACTTTTCCTTCTGTGGCGGAGGCGGCAGAGGCTCAGGCGGCGCGGGTCAATCGCTGCTGGGGCAGGCGGACGCGCCGCGTCAGATCCGCCGGAGAGGTAAGCTTCTTTCTTATTTCCAATGGAGAGGTAGAAATCTCCGTGTTCTTTTCCGTCGCCGACTCCCTGTGGTGCTCGGTCCGTTTGGTGGGGCGGACATTCGCCGGATATTGGAAGGACTTTGGTGTGGATTTTCCTTTTTCATATCAAGGGTTCTCACGCGGATTTTGTCCCCGGGGGTTTCCGCTACATTGCTGGATGCGTCTCCGATCACGTTGGATTCGCTATGGCAGCGAGGTTCCTGTGGTTTCCCCGAGAAAATCTTGTATCCGCAATGTGCAATTTTTTATATGCAAAAAATGTTGGTTATGACCGAGGATTGGGCGAAGATTGCTAGTCGGTGATGTTGGGACCCTGCCTGCAAGATCTTTGTGTTCCTTGTGTGTGTTGGGGTGTGGGGCGGTCAGATTCTTTTGATCTTTTAATATGGGCTAGCAGATGGGGGGCGGTCAGATTCTTGTGATACGAGGAACCTTGAAAGGTTCAATTGCGTCCACCACCATTTGCAAAGCAGGCTAATATTGAACCTTTCAAGGTTCCTCATACCTTGAAAAAAAAACATATCACAATTTTGAGGAGTTACAGAAGGGTTTAGTGGTTCGAGATTTGGTTTTGCTCAAGGAGGGTTCTATGGTTCATGATTTGCCTGTGTTCACCCAAAACATTAGTGCATAGCAAGAATGTCACATACTTTTTTCTAGAGTGAATGCACAATTGCACATCTTACCATTAAGATGGAGATGGGAAGGTGCAGTCATGTCCTGCCCATAGAGGGCGAGACAACTAACCAAGGCTGCCAGTCCAGGGATAATTAATAAACAGACCCCCGTCGTTTTGGTCTCCTGAAAGCATAGAGGGAAATTCGCCATATGGTGACCCATACTCACTGAGTTATAGATTGGTAACAAAAAATTCGTCCAAACTATCGCTGTCTCTATGACTCAATTGGAGAATCTCATTACTTGTTTCTACATTTTTCAGAGCTTTTACACTGGCAATTATTCAGGGGTTTAGTAGCCACCATCTGTAGCTCCGATACCATGACGAATTTTGTGGATTTTCTGAAATATATATTACCTACACTTGCTAGGGATATACACCGACACAGAGACAAACACAGCCGAGCATAATCTACAAAATGAGGAGTTTTATTTGTGGTCATGTGGTTGAGGTTACAGTTATTGGACGGTATGTGACCTATTGTAAGCGGTGATACCTCGTAATCTGGTGATTGATGTTTTGGTAACAAAAGGGGTGAGGTTGGGGGCACACCAAGGCTGTGGTGTATGAAAGTAGCGGAGTCAGGGTAGTACTGGCAACACATTAAACTTGGGAGGGATAGGCTGGTATGTTCGTGAAATGTTGGTACTTGGTGGTTATTTTTAATTTCCTATTTATGTATCGTTCGCTGAAACGATGATTCCGAAGTGAACCATAGCCTAGAAGTCGTATACTCCATTTCTTAGTGCTGCTGCTATTAGTATTTCTTGATTAATGACCTATTTTGGTCCTCTTTACTTTTCCTTGGCAGCCTATGACCTATTCTCCTTCTGCGACACAACTCGCTGAAGGACTCACTAGGGGTTTGACATTATAATGATTCTTAGACCCTTCCCTGGCTTCTGCTACAGAGTGGAAATTGAATTTTCAGTGTTCACTCACAATGACAAGTGACAAGGGAAAGACTTCAAAGAAGGCCGCTAAGGGTTCACCCTCTGCTTTGGCTGTGCCTGATGGAAGAGCCAGCAGTGGACCTCAGAGGGGGCGGTTGTCCAATGGGTAAAATAATTGTCAAAGAACCATGCACCAGGTTTTGTATTATACATTTAACTTTATGGATCTGATTCTTTGTACTTTAGGAGGACAACTGGTCCAGCAAGGCGCTCGACCAAGGGAAATTGGACCCTGGAAGAGGTAAAGCTTCAAAATCCGGTTGTGCATAACTCTTGGCTAAATATTCTTTTCAGAAGCATAGGATCTGTTCTTCGGTACTGTAGACTACCTGACTGAGATTTATACACAGAACTTGACTTTATCCCAAATATTTCTTGTACTCTCTCCAACCCATATTAAGGCCCTGTTCGGAACTCCCCCCGCTCCGTGGAGTTGGGGAGCTGCGTTTTGGCAGCTCCGTCAAATTAAGGTAAAGTATGGTCCGCTCCGGGAGCGGAGTTAAAGGAGCCAAGAGGAACCGAACAGTCCTTAATTGTCACTGATTTAGTACAGATCAGCGACAATTAATATGGATTGGAGGGAGTAACATACTCCCTCTGTAAACTAATATAAGAGCGTTTAGATCACTATTTTAGTATTCTAAATGCTCTTATATTAGTTTACGGAGGGAGTATTTGGTAATTGTGCATATGTATAATTAATTTAATAGTACCAGCCATAAATAGTATACACTGGGAATTTTTGTGTCTAAAGCAGGTACACTCATGTAGTCTGATGTTCTATATGTATGCTACTCAAATGTAGGACGATATACTTCAGAAGGCTGTTGAAATCCACAATGGAAAAAATTGGAAAAAGATAGGTATTTTGTTAACCAACACAACAGTTAGAAAATTGTTCAGTTATTGTATTTGCTAGCACTATTGCTTTAATCTCTGCCACTCTATAACTCGAAATTTCTCTCCAGGCGTGTATTTTATGGGTTGTTGATGTTTGTTGCAAGTACCCGAACTGACATATCTAAAATGAGGCTCCTTTATTTCACTGCTGCTTCCTGGTTAATAAATCACACAATACTACTGTTAATTACTCAGTACCCCATTTCTACCTAGTTGGAGTTTCTGCTTGAGATAGTATCGCAAGATACTCTGGTTACATTTTGCAAAAGTTTTATTACCGTGACATAGCCAAAAGTGCCTAGTATTTTTGTAAGTGGGAGAAGAAACATTCTAATTTTGGTTTTCGTGTATTTAGATGATTCCATGTCGATGTTTTATAATGAAAAGAACTGAATGGCGTATTATGACATCTTTTTCCTGTGCAAGTTACGGTGAACCTCATGGTCGTGTATGTGTTACAGGAACCGTCCATAATTTTGCAATCCATGGATTGCTAACTCTTTATTTATTGGAAACATCTTTTGGTTGCGTTGTCTAGTGCATGAAGCTTAACATGGTATCAGAGACCAAGGTCTTTAGTTCAAGTCCTGGTTTTCGCAATTTATCCAAAAATTGGCGTTGCCCCCTTTGTGTCCACGCATAGGCCTCTTGAGCCATACCTCTTAGTCTATCCACGTGTTGACTTCCTGCGTCACACGTGATTGGGGTGTTGAAGTGTATATGTGGATTGCCTAGCCCTTTCCATCAGTTCGGACTTTTGGTTGCGTTAGCTAGTGCATTAAGCTTAACACTTTAATCGTTCACAAAAAGGGATTTTTAAACTCATTAAAAAATTGGATAGAAGTAGCTGAATTTCTTGTGCAAACTTCTTGAAACCATGATACATTAATATTGAGATTTGAGAATAGCCTGGTACTTATGTTAGAAATACTTGTATTTCTTACGCAACCGTAACAGCTCATATATACATTGATTTGGCTATGTCTTGCTTAATAGCCAATAACGATGGGATGGATTTAAAGAGGGGACTGCAACTGGACATAAAAGCGACTCTAAGGCCTTGCCTAATATGAAAGCCCTTACGAACATGCATGGGCAGTACACTGGTACTCCCTCCGGTTCCATAAAAGTTGCTATTTAAGACAGTGACAGCGTATCCAAAACACAGCTTTGACAACTAATATTTGTTGCAACATATGTATAGAACCCCAAAATATTATGTTCTTTTAGGACAAGTTTATGCATACGATCACAAGTTTTAGGGAACCGGAAGAAGTATACTATCACATAAGTAGAGCTTAAAGGTCGAATTGAACACGGCTTTCACAATTAATATCTGTCACAACATATGTATAGAACCCCAAACTATTAAATACTTTTAAGACAAATATATGAATATGTTTTGCAATTATGAATTATCTAACCAAGTATTATTGGGGATATTGGAAGTCGAAGTTTCAAAAGTTTACTTTCCCTCTGTCCAAAAATACAGCTTTTTAGGGAACCGGAAGAAGTATACTATCACATAAGTACAGGTTAAAGGCTGAATTGAACACCCCCTATCTGAAGCAAATATCTGTACAGCCTAGATGGATGCCTTACGTGTGTTGCATACTAAGTCCTAAAATATTGAATCCTGCAATCGTGCTGTAGGGCCCAAGGCTGTGTGCCCAACATATATGCCTTTAGTCCACCACTATGAATGTGTTTTTTTATTTTCTCAATTAATTGATGGCCTAACTAACACACATATCATGTTTGCACCAAGAAAGGGTTAGCAACAAATATGCCCTCCTGGATAATGCTTGTGGTTTTCTTATTTTGCATACCAGTAAATGCTACACTGTGTACATACTGTTCTCAAACTTCATTGTTATATTATGCTAGCTCTATCTTACAACTGATCTACTACAAGATATTGCCAGTATTCTTTAAATATGGTGGCCATATCATTTCAGATTTCGCTAACTAGAGTAAAATATGATTAGATGTGATCAAACATGCCTAGCACAATAAAGACAAAAGGTTCAACAGTTTTTGGCTAAACCTACTTGTCTATTTTGTACAAGGCACATTTGACAAGAATTTAGCATGACATGTTTTGGTGAACATGTTCTAAACATATGATGCACATTTATGTTTTTTTAGATGCATGTACATGTAACTTTTCCCTTGGACTTGATCACGGTTTGACTTAACTTTATGCTTTTGTATGAAGTTTTTTCTCATGACTATTTAATGAAAAGTCTTGTTGCATCTTTATTGTAATACGATGCTTGATAAGCTACATGTTTTTCCTTCCAGCTGAGTGTTTTCCTGATAGGACCGACGTTCAATGCTTGCATAGGTGGCAGAAGGTTTTGAATCCTGAGCTAGTCAAAGGGCCATGGTCTAAAGAAGTAAGATCCATATTTAATGATTTTCAATTGTATATTTCAGAAACCAATCCCAGGATAATAATGAACAACATCACATGCCACATTATTCTGTTCGTTGTCCTTCTTTTCAGGAAGATGACGTCATTATTCAGATGGTAAAGAAATATGGACCCACGAAATGGTCAACAATTGCCCAAGCTTTGCCAGGACGCATTGGGAAGCAATGCCGCGAAAGGTATGGCATATTTAACTCATTTTGCCTTCTATGGAAGTATATGCCACAATAAGTATCGATAATATCAATTCCAGGGATAGTACCGAAGCATGTTTAACGCCTTTTGGCTACGATGAAAGTACTTCGTCCGTTCCAACATACTCCCTTGGCCTCCCTCCTTCCATCTATATAGGGCCTAATGCCTTTTTCAAGACCACCTTTGACTATTGATAAGATTAATAGTACATGAGATGTATAATGTTAAAAACTATATCACTGGAAGCTCCTTTCACATACGAATTTAACGGTATGCTTTGTGTAACTTGCATGTCATATATTATTGCTCTCACATTTGGTCAAAGTTAGACTTGAAAAACGCATTAGGCCCTATATAGACGGAAGGAGGGAGTACATAACATATTAGGTTTTGCTAGGACAAGCCTTTGACCAATGCTATGAATGTAACTTTGTGATGCAAAATCACAACCACAAATAATTGCTTTGGAAAATGAATCTGATGACATCAATTTTGTCTCATAAAGTATATAAGGCTTGTACTGATGGAACCTAATGCGGAGATGTATTTTCAAACAGAGGGAGTATATGTTTTATTGTGGAGCCTAAACTTCTGCCATAAATTCTACTGATACTAGTAGTTAATCGTGATACTGAATTACTGAAGGTATTCTCTTGGTCAATTGCTATGCTTCATCGCATGGAGATTATTTCTATATTTGTTTTATTTTAGCACGCGTTCTTTTATGGGGACATATGTAGTGCAAATTAATAGTGGTACAATTTTTGAGAATCACTTCGAACTGAGCACCAAGACAGTATAAGAATTTCTAAGTTTCTGATCAGATGTCTGCATTTAGGTGGCACAATCACCTTAATCCTGGTATAAACAAAGATGCATGGACGCAAGAAGAGGAGATAAGGCTCATTCAGGCTCATCGCATATACGGAAACAAATGGGCTGAACTGTCAAAATTTCTACCAGGAAGGTAACAATTTTACCCTCTGCTAATCTTTCCTTCTTATAAAGGTTGGAGTTGGTGGTGAGTTCACATGTGGGACCACACAAATAAACAAATGCACTACCCACATGTGAGACTATAAATTAACAAATGTTACTTTTACAAGCTGTGAGACCTTTCCTAAATAAACAAATACACGGCTACCCTAATGTGCGAATAACATCTTGTAAACACCCAAATTGTAAATGCAAGTATGCCACTCCAATTCAAAATCATGGTCTTGATTTTAGTTTCTTCGCCCAACCAATTCTGTCGGTTCCATGTCATAGCAGAAGATGGCAAACAAATTGCAATTCAACGCGGCAATAGATGTTGTCCTCCTACCTAATCCATGATCTTGTGCGTTCAACCTACTCACGCCCATTTTCCTATGTTCCAAATTCTAAATGGTATCTCACTATAAATCTTGCGAAGGACCTACTAAGGCCGCTCAAGACTCTTTAGCGACTGTAACATGATCTTCTATTATATCCGCGCTCTATTTTAAATCGTGAACCATGCAACAGCCGCAAGACACCATCATCTTTTGATGACCTCCTAAGTCAGTGGTAATTCCTCTTTTCTTACGGTTTCGTAGCAACACACGGGTAGTGTGCTAGTGCAATTAGAATTTTCAGTAATGCGATTAGAATTGGAAAGTGAATGCTTTGTGAATTGGTAATAATTTATTTCCAATTTGTCTTATGTCTTCACAGTTTGAAAACCTAATGCATGTACGAAATGTATCATAACATTGTCATGTTGGAGCACTAGTGAGCTGGTTTGGACAATAAGGATAACTGAACTAGTGTTATTATGTTTTCCTGTTAGGACGGACAATGCAATAAAAAATCATTGGCACAGCTCAGTTAAGAAGAAATTTGAATCATATAGAGCAGAAGGATTACTGGCTCAGTTCCAGGGCCTACCAACTATTGTATATCCTACAGGGAGTCTAAATGTTGATTCATCATCTGCAATGGCGCAGCAAAATAGTGATGGCGGCGGTTTGAATTTTAATCAGGAGGTAGAAGATTCCTCGGAGTTTAGTCAATCAGCATTGGCTAATGTTTCTTCTCAAGTGGAGCAAGTTGATGAGGCTGTGGGCTGTCATGGGCAAATACATTCCAGTGATGGAGCACATGACTCTTACTCTTCATGTCAGGAAGCATGCGATACTAAAGCCAACGATGCTGCCTCTACTTCACCGGAGACTCGTCACCAGTTGTCGATCTCTGAAAATGATCCAGATATACACTGGCAGCAAGACCTTTCTGTTGCCGACTTTGATCTTCAGTCAGAACTGTGGCAGGATATTTCTTATCAGAGTCTTCTTACTGCACCAGACTCCATCAGTGCTGATTCTTTCTTCAGTCCCAATTACCAGCACAGTGCATGCTCATCTGAAGTTGCGAACAATTTTGAAGAACCGCTTTATCCATTGCATACATACTCATCAAGCATGACAGGCACTGTGCATCATCGAAGTTCTGCAGCATCAATACCTCCATCCTTTATTTGTTCAGGCCGTGCTAGCGAGATTGTTTCCAGTCAATTGCCTATAGTACCAGAGTGCAAAGAGCAACAGATGACAAGTGTTGAAGAGTCACTGCCTATAGTACCAGAATCCAAAGAGCAGCAGCTGATAAGTGTTGAAGAGTCACAACCTTTGGAATCTACAACCATGGGGAGAGAAGCGTCACCAAACCATGGTAAATCCGTGGTAGGACAAAAGCAGCATTCAGAAGCTTTATGCTATGAACCTCCTTGCTTTCCAAGCCTTGAAGTTCCATTTGTCAGCTGTGAGCTCATAAGCTCGAGTGACCTGCCAGAATATAGTCCTCTTGGCATTCGACAGTTGATGAGGCCATCCATGAGCTTCTCCACTCCAGTAAGATTATGGAGCTCCCCTACACGTGATAGGAGTCCTGATGATGTGCTGAGAAGTGCTGCCAAAAGTTCTTTATGCACACCGTCGATAATGAAGAAGCGGCAGAGAGAGCCCCCTTCTCCTATTCCAGATGTAAGACTTGCAAAGAAAATGGGTACTGAAAAGGATTGTGGTAGCTCAGCCATGCCATCCACAAGAACTGAGAGATCTTGCAAAGATGCCACTCAAGATGATTCGCTTGATTTGATTCCTGAAAATTTGAAAGATACCATTTATCAGGGTAAAACTGAAGATAATGCAAACATAAATACTTTGGAGAAAGGAGAGAGATGTTCCACTACCGAGAGGGATACCGCTTACAATCTAGTGAGTGTTCTCATACTACAAATTCTTCTTTATTATTCGTTACCATAATATCAGGGTATTGCCAATCAATCATGGTAAGGTAGGTAGCACACATTGGGATATCCCTGGTGTCTGAACTCTGAAATACTGGTTACCAGGGAAGTACAAACTGGTTGTTAACTCTTAAGGTAGCATGGGTAGTTGGCAAATAATTCAGCAACAAGCAATAAAATTTCAAGACTAATGTGAAGCTGATAAATTTAAACGAGTGTCATGCTTATACATGTTTCCTTACCTGATCTTGTCCTTGCTAAAATGGTTTAATGCAGGTATCCGCAGGGATTCTTACTGATAGGAATGGTCCAAATCCAGAACGTCGGAAACTAAATACCCCTACAAAATCTTTTTCTAAAGACATAATATCTTCTCGATCAAAACCAACTGAACTTCTCGTTGAAAAATCTTCAGTGTACATAAATGCTGATTATGAGTATGTAAACATGTAAGGTACTCTCTTATATTTTTCTTTCTAAGCAGTTTCTTTTATTTAATAGACATATGAACTGTATAGTTCTTTAACATCAATCAAATCAGTGTATGTCATTTTTATCTAACTGAGGTTCATACAGGAAACACATCTTGTGCAAACCAATAGCTAAAATATTTTTTTAATTTATTCTTTTTTTAAAGAACATGTGACACCTAACTTGGCCGCCACATGGATGTCATGTCACGAATAAATATTGAAAATAATTAGGTTAATACTATCAAATCTTGTCAAAATCATTTCACACCCAGTTTAACTAAAAATTATTGATTCTTGTTCCTATGAATTTTAGACTATCCGACATTACAATTCCAAAAAAGAATATAGGAGTTGTTCACTATTTCTTCATGTGTAGTCCAATCCATTATCTTTCATGTTGGTAAATTTAATCAGGGAGATTTATCATGTGGAAGTTTAATTAATTTATTACTTTTCTTGTTTATCATTAGTCATGATCTAGGTTGATAAGTAAACATATAAGAGGCAGCCCGGTGCATGTAGCTCCCGCTTGTGCAGTGTCCGGTGGCCACTTTGATAAGTGAACATATGTGAAATATTATTTTAAGTGTACTAGATTGATAAATACATTTGCGCCTAAACTATTTTTTTGTTGATTTGATATTCAAACAAATTTGTTTTATCATGCACCAGATATGTTGTGGCTGCCTGACTTGTATTGTTTCCACCACCACCTGAACGTTAGCATATTTCTTATCTAAACAAAACAGAAGTATTAAATCTTTTCGTAGTATACTTTTGCTCGTGTTGCCCCAAGTCTGTTAAGTTGCAATAACAATTTCCTACCGGCTTATAATCATAGCTCTCTCTATCCTGTTGTAAATTACTACTCCATCTCTAAAGAAATATAAGACTGTTCAATCACTAAAGTAGTGATCTAAACGCTCATATATTTCTTTACAGACGGAGTATTTACCTTGTTATGTGGCCTTGATGATACAACAAAAGGAGTCCCTTTTTATTGTTGATATTCCTCTAATAGTGTGAGTAAAGAGTTCCCACCATTAATAGTAAATCTCCGAACTGCTGTTTTCGTAGATTGGCCGATACCCCAGGAATCAAAAGAGGGTTAGAATCTCCTTCTGCATGGAAGTCTCCTTTGTTCACAAACTTCCAGGTAGTTTATTTGCATTACTGCATCATAGAGGCCAGTTATAATTATGTTCAGTACACTTGCAAACAAAAGTTATATTTCCAATCAATACCTTGCTGTTTGGAGTAATATGTGTGCTCATAATGTAGCTGTTGTCATTCTGTTCTTTCCAGGATGGATTCTTCATGAGCCCAACAGGCACAACTTTCGATGCTCTAGGATTGGTGAAGCAAATAAATCATCAGAACGCTCCAGCACTGGAGGAAGAGCATGAACTCCTGGAAAGTGGGGGCCTATGTAACGAGGAAAGCTCTGATAAGGAAAACATAAAACATATTGTTATCAAGAAGGAACATGTTATAACCAATCAGACATCCAACGTCATGGTACGTAAACTTCACCGCCGCCTAATTTTTGAATACTACTACTGATGGTTGCTATTGATTGTGTTGAAATTCAATGAAAATGGTAGATATTGTGAAAGCTATGTTGCTTATGTTGAATCCTCATGAGGTTCCTCGAACTAATTCTTTAGAAACTGAAGTGCTCGCCGGCATGCCATGCAAAAAGAAAACATAGAAACTTGTTAGTGCAACAAAATGCGAACCTTGAGTGCCTAAATCATGTTCACTAATTAGTAACCTTATTACTTCTGCAGTCGGAAGCAAGGATTCTTGATTTCAACGAGTGCACCACACCTGTGAAGAAGAAAGAAGACAACAGATGCAGCACTTTAGGAAGATCTCCAACTTCCTCTTATGTCTTCAAGAATGTGCGGTAGCGTCTTGAGGAACAGTCTATTGAGAAAGCTTTTCTGAAGCACAATCAGTATGTACATGTCTGTAGCTCCTATTAATCAGTATTGCTCGTCACCCCTCATTGTCTATGCATATACTGTGTTAAAACTTGGTCATGCAGCTCACAGTAAAAGAAAAAGGGCTTACCATATGGTCTTACAATCAAGCTTATCTGTCATGGGGACATATTTGTGAAAGTTCATAATGCCAGCGAGAAGAACACAACTTCGTATTATGCCATGGAAAAATGTCAGAAAATCTCACAATTGAGTTTCCAACCTTGAGTTCCACGTCAAAGATGGACCATGCCAGCTGCGAAATATTATTGCTCTAAGATAATGTGTGAATGTTCATAAAACGTCACAGAGAAGAACGCAACTTCGTGTTATGCCATGGGAAAAATGTCAGGACTAATAATTCAAACCTTGAATACCTCGGTGAAGACTAATAATTCCTGCGGTGAATGACTATTATCTAAAATTGTTACCTTTTTATTTTTACAATGTATAAAAGCCAATATTTGCAAAAATCATTAGAACTCTAAGCTCCCTTCAGAGGGAGGCTCCTGGTTGATCGGGGGGGTGTGGCCTGTGGTCGGTTGTCGGCGGAGCCACAGGGTGGACAGGGTGGGCCACGGCCCACCCTGGGATTTCGAACTGGGCTGTATAGGTTATTCAGTAATGACGGGCAGGAGGAAATAGCCCAGTAACAAGCAGTCTACGCTTCCCGTCTGCTTCACTGCTTGTCCCGAAGCGAACATAGCCACGCACGAGATCCATCTGCCACCAACGGAGAGTCCGAGCTGCCTGCCTCGCCGGACAGTCTAAACCCTAAGTTATTCAGTAATGGCGGGCAGGAGGAAATAGCCCAGTAACAAGCAGTCTACGCTTCCCATCTGCTTCACTGCTTGTCCCGAAGCGAACATAGCCACGCATGAGATCCATCTGCCACCAACGGAGAGTCCGAGCCGCCTGCCTCGCCGGATAGTCTTGACATGCGGCCTGACTGGTGCCTGCCTCCCGTGGGCGCACCACCGCGTAGCAGTGCGCCTAGCCTAGCCGCGTTGCTAGCTGGAGCCGCCTAGTCCGCTCAGGTGCTCAGCAGGCAATTGATACACCCCATCCCATCAGACCTTCTTCATAGACTAGTGAGGTACTCCATCCGCTTATGTTCATTATGGTACAACATACACATAATTTTGCAGTACATCCCCATCTGAATTTGACTCGTATACATTGCAGTACATCATTCTGATTTTGGTTAGATGTGTGTGACTTCATAATTTTGGCTACATGTGTATGACTTTATAGTTTGACTGAAGGTAATTAGTTAGAACATTCACATGGATTCCTCAAAAAGAAAAGAATGTTCACATGTCATATTTGTTGTCAATTTTTTTTAAGCCGGACCACCTTGTCGTCAAATGCTAGCTCCGCCACTGCTTGTCAGTGTATTAGTCGCAGCGTGCCGGTCTGCTCGCCCAGCTCCAACACATGGTTGTTGCTCCCTTATTCTCGACTGGTTGTGTGGGGGACACTTGTATGAGATCTCACAATTGTGTTTCCAACCTTGAGTTCATCGGCAAAGATGGACCATACCAGCCATGAAATATTATTGCTCCAAGATAATGTGTGAATGTTCATAAAATGTCATCGAGAAGAACGCAACTTCATGTTATGCCATGGGAAAAATGTCGAATCTTGAATTCCTCGGTGAAGACGAATCATTGCTATCTAAAATTGTTACCTTTATTATTATTGAGGGAGGCTCCTGGTTGATCGGGGGGGTGTGGCCTGTGGTCGGTTGTCGGCGGAGCCACAGGGTGGACAGGGTGGGCCACGGCCCACCCTGGGATTTCGAACTGGGCTGTATAGGTTATTCAGTAATGACGGGCAGGAGGAAATAGCCCAGTAACAATCAGTCTACGCTTCCCGTCTGCTTCACTGCTTGTCCCGAAGCGAACATAGCCACGCACGAGATCCATCTGCCACCAACGGAGAGTCCGAGCTGCCTGCCTCGCCGGACAGTCTAAACCCTAAGTTATTCAGTAATGGCGGGCAGGAGGAAATAGCCCAGTAACAAGCAGTCTACGCTTCCCATCTGCTTCACTGCTTGTCCCGAAGCGAACATAGCCACGCACGAGATCCATCTGCCACCAACGGAGAGTCCGAGCCGCCTGCCTCGCCAGATAGTCTTGACATGCGGCCTGACTGGTGCCTGCCTCCCGTGGGCGCACCACCGCGTAGCAGTGCGCCTAGCCTAGCCGCGTTGCTAGCTGGAGCCGCCTAGTCCGCTCAGGTGCTCAGCAGGCAATTGATACACCCCATCCCATCAGACCTTCTTCATAGACTAGTGAGGTACTCCATCCGCTTATGTTCATTATGGTACAACATACACATAATTTTGCAGTACATCCCCATCTGAATTTGACTCGTATACATTGCAGTACATCATTCTGATTTTGGTTAGATGTGTGTGACTTCATAATTTTGGCTACATGTGTATGACTTTATAGTTTGACTGAAGGTAATTAGTTAGAACATTCACATGGATTCCTCAAAAAGAAAAGAATGTTCACATGTCATATTTGTTGTCAATTTTTTTTAAGCCGGACCACCTTGTCGTCAAATGCTAGCTCCGCCACTGCTTGTCAGTGTATTAGTCGCAGCGTGCCGGTCTGCTCGCCCAGCTCCAACACATGGTTGTTGCTCCCTTATTCTCGACTGGTTGTGTGGGGGACACTTGTATGAGATCTCACAATTGTGTTTCCAACCTTGAGTTCATCGGCAAAGATGGACCATACCAGCCATGAAGTATTATTGCTCCAAGATAATGTGTGAATGTTCATAAAATGTCATCGAGAAGAACGCAACTTCATGTTATGCCATGGGAAAAATGTCGAATCTTGAATTCCTCGGTGAAGACGAATCATTGCTATCTAAAATTGTTACCTTTATTATTATTTTTACAATGTATAAAAGCCAATATTTACACAAATCCATTAAAACTCTATGGTGTATCTAAGGGAAAGAATAATGATGAAATTAATCTGTCCGTTGGGGTACTTAAACATATGGAGATCGTTCGCATAAAGTTTCTCTGAAGTGTAGTACCACAATACCAAACCCCGAAACCTAGGAGGATGAAGCTGATGCCAAATATGATGGTCCGCTTATTTCTCACTTGGTTGGAGGTTGGATTAGATGACGCAAGATCTGGGTCCATGTTTTGTGACTTCACAGCGTCCACGCGGAAATCTAAATCACACTCCTTTAAAAAGAAACAAAAACCGCCCAAGAAGGCGAAGAGCTCCTACACACATACGAGCGAGAGGCATGTTTTGGAATAGCAAAGGTCTCTTAGACTTGGCTAAACATAACACGTCAATGATTGTGTTCGGAAACATGCATTGGATTTTGTGGCAATTTCTAAGGCCGGTAAGTGTGACTTTCGCACGCATGTCCTCGATCACTTACCGGGTGTTTACGACTACACATGGCATAGTCTACCAACTCGTGGAAGGTCTGGAGTCATGGACTTGTTGGCCTTTTCAATAGGTGAATTTCATGTAAAATTTACCTAAGAAACAGGCCCGACAATTTCACATGGACTCTGGTAGCTGTCTATGGGGTTGCCCAAGATGAGCATAAATCGGCTTTCCTTCGGGAATTGGTAAACCTGGCTAAGGATAACCCGTATCCAATGCTTATTGGAGGGGACTTTAATATTCTTAGGTACCAGCAAGAGAAATATAATAACTGCTTTGACACTCATTGGCCATTCTTACTCGATGTTGTGATAGACAGTTTGGATCTTTGGGAGGCTTGTATGTCGGGGTGGCAGTTCATTTGGGCTATGTCAGGCCCAAGATGCGATTCTATCCCGATCACGTGACACTTACGTGATTGGGGCACAACCGCATTTCGGGCACTTAGCAAGATGGATACAACAACATCAATACAAGGCATCCGACTATGATCAGCTGAAGTTATAAATATAATATCATCACCCCTTATCTTAGGGAAATCCGATCAGGCTCGGCATCCTGGTGCACAAGACATTTCGACAATGGTAAAACAAGTCCAGCAAGACCTCCTGGCGTGCCGACACCCTGATAGTAGCCGCGCGTATCTCGTCTCAGGCCACGTCCGGATGGGACAAGCTACAGGTATGCCAGATACCTCGAGTTTCCCCGAGGCGGCCCTGCAGGTTGCCCATTTGGGACCAACACCATCAGCACTGGCCCCCCCTGCTATGTAGAAGTTTCCTCGGGTAGCGCTAACTCCCTATGCAATTTAATTAATTAATTAAGTTGTTATTATGAGCAAATTAAAACCAATGTTGGGCCTTGCTGGAGGAGTTTTATTCAAAGACGAAGTGTCAAGGGGTCCCCATATACCCAACCGTGTAAGGAACGCAAAATCAAGGAACATAATGTCGGTTTATCGGCGCCTAAGGTGGCATGAGTGGAACAAAACACCGAGCAAAAGACCAAGCCTTCCACCCATGCCCAGTATATAGGTGTGTTAATAATAATAATAGATATTGTGATATGCCAACAACAAGTTCCCTCCTGGAACGATCTTCATCTTCACCTGCAACTAACAACGCTATAAGAGGGGACGAGCAAGCGGGTAACATAGCCAATCAATGGTTTTGCTAGGAAGGTTTCAAAGGTTAGAGGTTTCATGGCAACAAGGAGAGGGGCTGACAATAATGATGGGTAGCGCGACATATAACGATAGCATCGAGACAACTAAGCAAAGGCAATGATAGTAAATGTATCCAAGGGTATGGTCATCTTGCCTGAGATCCCGCAAGGAAGAAGAACGGATCCATGAAGAAGACGAAGAAGAAGCCTTGAAGAAGAACCACGGGTAGACGAACGAATCCTCACGACGCAACGGAACAAGCACTAACGAGAAGAAGCAAGCAATACGGTAAACACACAACACAAGATCATTACAATATGCTCAACCAAGTATGATGCAAGACAGTTCTATATAGGAAGCACTACAAGTCTATACAGGAAGCATAACATGACAAGGTAGGAAGCACAAAAAAACAACACAAGAACATGACGATATGCTCAACCAAGTAGGATGCACGACAAGTCTACATATGATGCACAACAAGTCTATACAGGAAGCAAAACATGGCAAGGTAGGAAGCACAGCAAAACAACACAAGTCTATATATGATGCATTACATGGCAATGTATGATGCATGACAAGTCTATACAGGAAGCAATACATGACAAGGTAGGAAGCACAGAAAAACAACACAAGTTTAAATATGATGCAATACATGGCAAGGTATGATGCACTGCAGATGCACTTAGGATGCATTACATGACAACATAGGAAGCACACCAGAACAACACAAGAACAAGACAATAAGCTCAAGCAAGTAGGATGCAAGACAGATCCATATAGGATGCAAAACATGACAAGGTAGGAAGCACAGAGAAGCAACATAAGAACAACAAGTTTAAATGAGGCCGGAAGCTACTTAAGACAAATCCGGTAAGTCCTCATATGCATAGTTTGAAATTAGTCCAGATCTGAACAAACCTTATGTTCAAGTTGTTAAACAGCAAGTTAACATGAACCATCATGATCTACATGAAATTCTAGTCAAGTTTCATATAAAGTTTGTTTAATTCGGAGCTACGGCCTAGAAGATATGAGCAAAACAAGACAAACATGGCAACGGTGCAAGATGCACTCAAACATCAAGCAAACATACTCCAAACATGTAAAAAAAGATGATATTATGATTCTACATGCAAAATCACACAAGTTTCATATAAGGCACACCCAAAACGGAGCAACGGGCTAAAAGATACACCCGAAACAAGAAACGATGCAAAGCTGTAATTAACAACCACATAGCAACTTTGAAGCAAGATAAATATAAGGTACAACACCCAAACATGACAACAAGAAGCATGGACATGAAGTAGACATATCCTACAACAAACAACTCCATTGGAGCAACTCCATAGGAGGCATGGATCAATAGCAACAAGCTACAACATTTTGATCATGACAATAAAAACCTGACAGTAATATTTTATAGCAACTTGGGAGCAAGAATTAAATAAGCTACAGCAACCCAAATGAGCAAGTGATGGCATGAATGGATAGAACAAAATATACAGCAAGGAATGATCAATGGCCACCCCAAAACTAACATGGATTTGCCTAGGGCATCAAGCAAACATAGCATCAGGATAAGACAGATTCCAGACTTAGTGAAATTTCACTAAGTGTTAAAACAGCAATAACAACATGGCATGTTTGCGAGCATGTTTAAGTCAACACAAGGCATATCATAGCAAATGGTTTGCACCACAGCAAAGAACACATCATGGAGATTCTAAAACATCTAGGCATGTGACATGGGGACAAACACATCAATAGCAACGAGCTCCTCAACTAGGCATCTCGTAACAAGTTACAAAACCTAACAGCCACATGCACTTCTGCAACAGAGATAAACATGGCAATATGGACTCAAACAAGCATGCTATAGCAACCAACATGTAGAGCATCTCATGATGAACATTTTGACATATCATTTGCATCATTTGGATAAACATGCACCAAGTTATCACATCTCAAACATGGCAACAAAATAACAAGTAGCAGCAGTTTATAACAAGTAGCACCCTTGCAACAGATATTAGAGCATCAAGATGAACTCAAATGAGCATGGCACAATGGAACAAAGTGTAGAGCATATCACCACGATCATTTTGACATATCATACACTCAATTTGGACAAGCACACAATTAATAACAAGCAGTCAAAGATGCAACATTAAACTGACAGAAAAAAGGACTTGGCAGATTTAGGCAAGGGGAAAAAAAACAACTGAGCGTCTGTTAACTAAACAGCACACTGGGCGAAGGTTTAGGTGGGCTCACCTAGGGCCACTTGGGCAGGCTCGGAGGAGAGGGAGACCACTGGGCCTGGCTCCTGGGCAGCGCGCTGGGCCAGGAGTGGGCCAGAGGGAGGCCGGAGGCCTGGGACTCGGCTGGAGCTGGGCTTGAGGGAAGCTGGGCCGCGCCGGGAGCTGCGCTGGCCGGCCCAGGAGGGGCGCTGCGCTGCCGTCGTGCTCCCGAGCGGAGACAGAGCAGCGGCGGCGCGGCTCTCCGGCGACGTGCAGCAAGGGGAGGGCGGCGGATGCCGGCGGCGCACCGGGAACGGCCGGATCCGGGCTGATCCGGTCCCTGGGACCCCATTCCCGGTGGCGGAGGTGGCGTGGCAAGGCCACCGGCGGCGGGCGACGACGATCTGTTTCGGCGGCGGGGCGCTCGTGCTACTCCGGCGACGAGACGAGACGGGGACGGGGCGGATGCTTCGATCTGCGGCGGCGGTTGGGCTCGCGCGGGCCCGATCCGGGTCCCGCGGGCCGCGGCGACGGTGGGAGGAGGTTGTGCCACGTGGTGGCGTGGGAGTGGTGGAGGGAGGCAGCGGGGCGACGTGGCACACTCTCATTGGCTGCTGTGAGGTGGCTGGCGGGTGGACATGTCCAGAGACGGAGCGGACATGTCCGGCGGCGCGGGGAGGAGGATTTTTAGGGTTGGATCTGTTCGAAAATGGAGAGGGAGGCACCTATTTATAGCTAGAGGGAGCTAGGAGTGTCCAAATGAGGAGCCGTTCGCGGCCACGCGATCGTGATCGAACGGCCAAGAGCGTGGAGGGGTTAGAATGGGCTAGGTGGGCTGTGCAAAAGGGGTGCTGGGCCAAAAGAGAAAAGGCTTCCGGCGGTTAGCACGGTTAACCGTTGGGCTATCAAACGAGCTCCGAATGAGACAAAACTTGACAGGCGGTCTATCTATGATATAATAAGACCACACACCAAGTTTCAACCCATTCCGAGAACGTTTTTTGGCCACTCACAAAATAAATATTCGGAGGCACCGCGGGCGCGTGTGAGTGTGTCTGGGCTCTGAACGGACAACGGAAAGGACGAGGGAACTCGGGCGGATGCAAGTTTAATATCGAGAGGTTGAGCCACTCGAAAAGAAGAATGCAACGGAGAAGAACGAAGTTGCAAGACTTCGTTAAACAAGAGAGGAACTCGGAATAACATAGAACAATGATGGTTGAAAGACATGAAACAAGAGCTGAAGGAACAAGAATGAATATGAAACCACTCCGGTAAAAAGAGATAGAAAGGAATTTGAACGAAGGAATTCGGGCAGCACTCCGGCTGAAACTGAAAGAAATAGAACACCGGTTGAACAAGAATGGAATAGAACCAGAACTTGAGAAGATGAAACGAAAACATGACGAGATGAACAATACAATGCCTCCGGAAGAATTAAAATGATGGAATTAAAAGAATGGAGAAGAAGATGACAACTTGAGCACAAGTGACATGAACGAGAATTAAAAAGGAAAGACTTGAACGGAGTTGTTGAAAAAAAAACAACCACAAAAGAATAAGCTTGTCGTGGACTTATGTAAACATCTCAAAGCTTGAGGTGAATTACCGCCGCAACGAAAAGAAGGATTATCTGAGAATGACGAATTGCAAAACTCCACTTCAAAAGAATACGGAGAATTATTTGCACTCGAGAGACAGAAGAATAAGAATGCTTGAGCTGCTCCGAAAGAATTATGATGAACATTTGACGGACGAATTAAATGGTGAAGAACCCTCATGAAGAACTCCTGTAACGAAAAAGATGATGATAGGATGCAAAGAATAAGAATAAAGCCTTGCAATGATTATTCGGGGTTCCGACGAGATAACCGAGAAAACTTGAACTCCGGGAAAGAAAAGATTAAAGCACTTGGAACTAGAATTTATTCGTCAAGAATAAACTCCGAAGGGAAGGATTAAATAGCTTGATGAAAAACGAATAAGAATTATGTTATGCTTATCCTCCACCAATTAAATTGATGAGAAGCAATGGAATCGCATACTACTTATTCTCGATCAAAATGATTAAAGAGGGATATATCACGAACTTGCGACAATCTTCATGAAACACCGGTAGGATTGGAATAGAATGAATGGATTGATATGATAACACCGGAAAAGAACTCTTGAGCGAACCACCGTAAAGATTGAAACCTAGTGAAGAAAAAGGAACGAACCACCGGGAAGAATTAAAATCGAGTGATGAAAAGAACAAACCACCGGGAAGAATTGAAATTGAGTGAACACAAGAGAATGAATCACCGAGACAAGGATAAGTACTCGAGGGAATTTAGATACAAGAGAATGAAGAGATCGTGAACTGATTAAAGAATACTTGAACGAAGCACCAGAAGAATGTGAGACGAACGAAGAGGCATCGATGAAGAATATTTGGAGGACGAAGTTGAATACTGAGAACGAAAAAATCTTCTGAAATGATGGCCTTCGAAGGAACACAAAGAAAATAATTCAAGAATAACTCCGGATGAATGAAAAGAAGAAGGTTGAACCACACATGAAAATAATTGTAAACAAACTTCGGAAGGCACGTGACTGATGGAATCCGTACTTACGTCACACTTGAAAAGAATTTTGGAACACTCCGGGAAATAAAAGAGTCAGGTAAGATCCTGGAAAAGACCTGTGGGTTATGAGCCCACCGAAGAGAGAACCACCGTTGAAAAGGATCGAAAAGGAGATGATGCACCGGAACGATTGAATAACTTGAATGAGGTGACAACCTCGAATTAATTGGAAGATAGACGAATCTCCTGAGATTTCTTCGGAACTCCGGAATAATTAAATGGCGAGAGGTAAACGAGCAAGGGAAAAAACACTTGAAACGATGAAAGAATAAGAATAACACTGAGATATTGGAATTGAGTCCACCGGAAAAGAAGAAGAGGTGAAGAATATCAAACGAGAGGAGAATTCACCAATTGAAATAATTGATGAAAGAAAGCAAAGAATTCACACGAGTAGGATGGATACTCGAATACGGACTCCGGCTCCTGAGAAACAAAAGGGTGGGCGGGTGGGAAAAAGAAAGACCACAACGGACGGGGAAACAACATTGGTTGGAAAGCACTGAGGACGAACTTGCAAAGAAGAAGAGGGTCGAATCCACTTGATGAGAGATGCACCAGATGAAAGAACTGACAACGCAACGAACGAAAACTAACCATGTGATCCTAAAAAAAAATTGAAGGGGAAGAGGAGTAATTAAAAACACCTACGTCAAGATTCCTCACCAGAGCGACGAAGGGGCAGGGGAGTAAAAAGAATTCCTACTCTCCGATATAACTAGATTCCGAAAAAGTTTTCTGCTAGACTCAACAACGGCCAAAATACGATCAATCAAGGGGGCTCCTATGGTCGGTCGAGGCTCTGATACCAACTTGTCGGGCCCAAGATGCGATTCTATCCCTATCACGTGACACTTATGTGATTGGGGCACAACCGCATTTCGGGCACTTAGCAAGATGGATATCATTACATCAATCCATTACATACATACATACATACATGGGGATACAACAATACATACAAGTCACATGACTACAACAACATCAATACAAGGCATCCGACTACGGATGCAAACAATGAAAATAACACGACATCCATCTGCTATCCCAGGCTGCCGACCCGGAACCTAACCCAAGATTGAAGAAGAAGAAGAAGAAAGAACTCCAACACAACGATCATCGCTCTCACGTCAAGACATCGGAAACCTGCACCTGCAACTGTTGTTGTAGTATCTGTGAGCCACGAGGACTCAGCAATCCCATAACCATGGGTAACAAGACTATCAAAGCTTAATAGGTAGGAAGAGGTAAAGTGGTGAGGTTGCAGCAACGACTAAGAAAAAGTATGGTGGCTAACTTACGAGTACAAGAATAAGATGAGCATCTACGCAGACGGTCGCAACTAGCAGTGATCGCTAAAGATCTTGAACTACCTACGAGTCAAACATAAACCCACCGTGTTCTCTTCTCAAAATGAAAAGAGACAGTCACGGTTACTCACACAGTTGTGTGTTTTACTTCGGATCCTCTGTCAAGTTTTCTACAACCGGACATTAACAAATTCCAATCTGCCACATAACCGCGGGCACGGCTTTCGAAAGATCATAACCCTGCAGGGGTGTCCCAACTTAGCCCATCACAAGCTCTCACGATCAGCTGAAGTGATAAATATAATATCATCACCCCTTATCTTAGGGAAATCCGATCAGGCTCGACATCCCGGTGCACAAGACATTTCGACAATGGTAAAACAAGTCCAGCAAGACCTCCCGGCGTGCCGACACCCTGATAGTAGCCGTGCGTATCTCGTCTCAGTCCACGTCCGGATGGGACAAGCTACAGGTATGCCAGATACCTCGAGTTTCCCCGAGGCGGCCCCGCAGGTTGCCCGTTTGGGACCAACACCATCAGCACTGGCCCCCCTGCTATGTAGAAGAATCCTCGGGTAGCGCTAACTCCCTATGCAATTTAATTAATTAATTAAGTTGTTATTATGAGCAAATTAAAACCAATGTTGGGCCTTGCTGGAGGAGTTTTATTCAAAGACGAAGTGTCAAGGGGTCCCCATATACCCAACCGTGTAAGGAACGCAAAATCAAGGAACATAATGCCGGTTTATCGGCGCCTAAGGTGGCATGAGTGGAACAAAACACCGAGCAAAAGGCCAAGCCTTCCACCCATGCCCAGTATATAGGTGTGTTAATAATAATAATAGATATTGTGATATGCCAACAACAAGTTCCCTCCTGGAACGTTCTTCATCTTCACCTGCAACTAACAACGCTATAAGAGGGGCCGAGCAAGCGGGTAACATAGCCAATCAATGGTTTTGCTAGGAAGGTTTCAAAGGTTAGAGGTTTCATGGCAACAAGGAGAGGGGTTTACAATAATGATGGGTAGCACGACATATAACGATAGCATCGAGACACCTAAGCAAAGGCAATGATAGTAAAGGTATCCAAGGGTATGGTCATCTTGCCTGAGATCCCGCAAGGAAGAAGAACGGATCCATGAAGAAGACGAAGAAGAAGCCTTGAAGAAGAACCACGGGTAGACGAACGAATCCTCACGATGCAAAGGAACAAGCACTAACGAGAAGAAGCAAGCAATACGGTAAACACACAACACAAGATCATTACAATATGCTCAACCAAGTATGAGGCAAGACAGTTCTATATAGGAAGCACTACAAGTCTATACAGGAAGCATAACATGACAAGGTAGGTAGCACAAAAAAACAACACAAGAACATGACAATATGCTCAACCAAGTAGGATGCACGACAAGTCTACATATGATGCACAGCATGTCTATACAGGAAGCAAAACATGGCAAGGTAGGAAGCACAGCAAAACAACACAAGTCTATATATGATGCATTACATGGCAATGTATGATGCATGAAAAGTCTATACAAGAATCAATACATGACAAGGTAGGAAGCACAGAAAAACAACACAAGTTTAAATATGATGCAATACATGGCAAGGTATGATGCACTGCAGATGCACTTATGATGCATTACATGACAACATAGGAAGCACACCAGAACAACACAAGAACAAGACAATAAGCTCAAGCAAGTAGGATGCAAGACAGATCCATATAGGATGCAAAACATGACAAGGTAGGAAGCACAGAGAAGCAACATAAGAACAACAGGTTTAAATGAGGCCGGAAGCTACTTAAGACAAATCCGGTAAGTCCTCATATGCATAGTTTGAAATTAGTCCAGATCTGAACAAACCTTATGTTCAAGTTGTTAAACAGCAAGTTAACATGAACCATCATGATCTACATGAAATTCTAGTCAAGTTTCATATAAAGTTTGTTTAATTGAAAGCTACGGCCTAGAAGATATGAGCAAAACAAGACAAACATGGCAACGGTGCAAGATGCACCCAACCATCAAGCAAACATACTCCAAACATGTAAACAATATGATATTATGATTCTAGATGCAAAATCACACAAGTTTCATATAAGGCACACCCAAAACGGAGCAACGGGCTAAAAGATACACCCGAAACAAGAAACGATGCAAAGCTGTAATTAACAGCCACATAGCAACTTTGGAGCAAGATAAATATAAGGTACAACACCCAAACATGACAACAAGAAGCATGGACATGAAGTAGACATATCCTACAGCAAACAACTCCATTGGAGCAACTCCATAGGAGGCATGGATCAATAGCAACAAACTACAACATTTTGATCATGACAATAAAAACCTGACAGAAATATTTTATAGCAACTTGGGAGCAAGAATTAAATAAGCTACAGCAACCCAAATGAGCAAGTAAGGGCATTAATGGATAGACAACAACATATACAACAAGGAATGATCAATGGCCACCCCAAAACTAACATGGATTTGCCTAGGGCATCAAGCAAACATAGCATCGGATAAGACAGATTCCAGACTTAGTGAAATTTCACTAAGTGTTAAAACAGCAATAACAACATGGCATGTTTGCGAGCATGTTTAAGTCAACACAAGGCATATCATAGAAAATGGTTTGCACCACAACAAAGAACACATCATGGAGATTCTAAAACATCTAGGCATGTGACATGGGGACAAACACATCAATAGCAACGAGCTCCTCAACTAGGCATCTCGTAACAAGTTACAAAACCTAACAGCCACATGCGCTTTTGCAACAGAGATAAACATGGCAATATGGACTCAAACAAGCATGCTATAGCAACCAACATGTAGAGCATCTCATGATGAACATTTTGACATGTCATTTGCATCATTTGGATAAACATGCACCAAGTTATCACATCTCAAACATGGCAACAAAATAACAAGTAGCAGCAGTTTATAACAAGTAGCACCCTTGCAACAGATATTAGAGCATCAAGATGAACTCAAATGAGCATGGCACAATGGAACAAAGTGTAGAGCATATCACCACGATCATTTTGACATATCATACACTCAATTTGGACAAGCACACAATTAATAACAAGCAGTCAAAGATGCAACATTAAACTGACAGAAAAAAGCAGATTTAGGAAAGGGGGGAAAAACAACTGAGCGTCTGTTAACTAAACAGCGCACTGGGCGAAGGATTAGGTGGGCTCACCTAGGGCCACTTGGGCCGGCTCGGAGGAGAGGGAGGCCACTGGGCCTGGCTCCTGGGCGGCGCGCTGGGCCAGGAGTGGGCCAGAGGGAGGCTGGAGGCCCGGGACTCGGCTGGAGCTGGGCCTGACGGAAGCTGGGGCGTGCCGGGAGCTGCGCTGGCCAGCCCAGGAGGGGCGCTGCGCGGCCGTCGTGCTCCCGAGCGGAGACAGAGCAGCGGCGGCGCGGCTCTCCGGCGACGTGCGGCAAGAGGAGGGCGGCGGATGCCGGCGGCGCACCAGGAACGGCCGGATCCGGGCTGATCCGGTCCGTGGGACCCCATTCCCGGTGCCGGAGGCGGCGTGGCAAGGCCACCGGCGGCGGGCGGCGACGATCTGTTCCGGCGGCGGGGCGCTCGTGCTACTCCGGCGACGAGACGGGACGGGGACGGGGCAGGCTTCGATCTGCGGCGGCGGTTGGGCTCGCGCGGGCCCGATCCGGGTCCCGCGGGCCGCGGCGGCGGTGGGAGGAGGTTGCGCCACGTGGTGGCGCGGGAGTGGTGGAGGGAGGCAGCGGGGCGACGTGGCACGCTCTCATTGGCTGCGGTGAGGTGGCCGGCGGGTGGACATGTCCAGAGATGGAGCGGACATGTCCGGCGGCGCGGGGAGGAGGATTTTTAGGGTTGGATCTGCGCGAAAATGGAGAGGGAGGCACCTATTTATAGCTAGAGGGAGCTAGGAGTGTCCAAATGATGAGCCGTTCGCGGCCACGCGATCGTGATCGAACGACCAAGAGCGTGGAGGGGTTAGAATGGGCTAGGTGGGTTGTGCAAAAGGGGTGCTGGGCCAAAAGAGAAAAGGCTTCCGGCGGTTAGCACGGTTAACCGTTGGGCTATCAAACGAGCTCCGATTGAGACGAAACATGACAGGCGGTCTACCTATGATATAATAAGACCACACGCCAAGTTTCAACCCATTCCGAGAACGTTTTTCGGCCACTCACAAAATAAATATTCGGAGGCACCGCGGGCGCGTGTGAGTGTGTCTGGGCTCAGAACGGACAACGGAAAGGACGAGAGAACTCGGGCAGATGCAAGTTTTGAAAACATGTTGATGCAACACACATGATGGCATGGCAAGATGCAATACTCAAGCAGATGACATGGCAACAACAACGAATAACTGGCTCACACCTGGCGCACCGGTCTCGGGGTGTCACAGGCTAATAACCGATCTGTGCCGACATACAAGAAGCTCGATAGGGTTACTCATGGACACCGAATGGAAAATGAAATTTCCTTTGGTAACCGTGTGAGCCCTACAGCGTATCGAGACATTATGGATCATGCACCCATCATTCTTGATTCTAATTCTACGAACCACGTGGCCCTTCACCCTTTCAAATTTGAATTGGGTTGGCCACACTGGGAAGGTCTTGTAGACATAATTAAGAATGTTTGGGAGAGGCCCGCCATTGGTCGTACAGCTATTCAGAGATGGAACTTTAAAATAATGGCCATGAGGCAACACCTCCCTGGATGGGCGAAACACACCAATGGGATATATATAAATGAAAAAAATGCTCTCTACCATTATTGACGACCTCACTAAGATTGCAGAGACGCGCAACTTATCTCAACAAGAGATTGAATTGAAAGTCAATCTAATGAGAAGGTTGCTCGACTTTTGCGAGAAGAGGAGATTAAATACTACCAGAGATCCAGAGCTAATTTCATTTTGATGGGTGATAGTAATACAAGATACCTCCAATTGATAGCCAATGGGCGACATGGGAAGAAATGTATTTACTATCTCCAACAAGATGAGGGGCGGATCGAAGGCGAGGAGGAGCTCAAAAAGTATATCACCAAATGCTACAAATATCTGTTCGGAGTGGCGTCAGAAGGGAACTTCACCCCCGATGAGACTCGAATATATGATATTTCACAAGTCACAACAGAAGAAAACGATATCCTCGTGGCACCTTTCTCGGAAGAGGAGGTGAGAGAGGTGGTGTTCCAAATGGAACACAACAAAGCTCCAGGCCCTGATGGTTTCCCCGCATAATTCTATTAGAATTTCTGGGATATTATCAAGACTGAACTTTTGGAATTGTTCAATTGTCTTCATGACGAGCGACTTAACCTATTCAGACTTAATTTTGGCGAGATTGTCTTGTTGCCGAAAATTAAGGAGTCCGGACGAATCCAGCAGTTTAGACCCATATGCCTCCTTAATGTCAGCTTCAAGATTTTCACCAAAGTGGCTACGAATAGATTAAAATCGGTAGCTGACCATGTTGTCCGACCATCTTAAATCGTGTTTATGCAAGGGAGAAATATACTTGATGGTGTAGTAATTCTGCATGAGACCATGCACGAGATGCATCAGAAAAACATGAGTGTGGTAGTGCTCAAAATCAACTTTGAAAAAGCCTATGACAAGGTCAAATGGTCTTTCCTCCATCAGGCCCCAAGAATGAAAGGCTTCTTTGATAAATGGCGCCAGTGGATCCAAAATGTTGAAACTAGAGGTAATGTGGCCATCAAAGTAAATGATGATGTAGGCCATTTCTTTTAGACAAAAAAGGGTTGCGTCAGGGTGACCCCATGTCCCCAATGGAATTTAACATTTTTGCTGACATGTTGGCTATTCTAATTGAGCGCACAAAGCAAGACAACCAGATTGTAGGAGTAGTGCCACACCTTGTGGATGGTGGCTTCTCTATTCTGCAATATGCTGATGACACAAATCTTTTTATGGAACATGACTTGGACAAGGCTCGAAACCTAAAACTCTTCCTTTCAGCGTGTGAGAAAATGTCGGGTCTCAAAATTAACTTCCATAAAAGTGAAATTTTCTTCTTCGGAGAAGCCGTCAAGGCAATGGCCGATTATGCTGACATGTTTGGTTGTGCACATGGCCAATTCCCAATTAAATATATGGGAATTCTGGCCCATTATCGACATCTCACTATTGTGGAGTGGAAGCATGTTGAGCAGTTGGAAAGGCAAGCTGCTTTCAGTTGGAGGACGGCTGGTTCTGATTAACTTTATCCTCACAAATATGTTCTCTATATGCTTTGTTTCTTCCAACTCCGAAAGGGGTCCTACAAAGACTGGACTATTTTAGATCCAGATTCTTTTGGCAAGGAGATGGTGAAAAGAAAAAAATACAGACTAGCCAAATGGAGTGTGGTTTTTAGGCGGAAAAACCAAGGTGGCCTGGGAATTCATGACCTTCAGGTCAAGAATGAGGCCCTATTAAAAAATTGGTTGTTCAAACTTCTTACTGAGGATAGTGTTTTGTAAACCATACTGCGTAACAAGTATCTAGGACAAAAGGCAGTGTCATAGGCATATTGGAAACCTGTAGACTGACACTTTTGCGCTAGCCTAATGGCGGCAAAGAAGTATCTTTTTCGCTTTGGGTCTATTGCGATGAAGGACGGGTCGGAGATTTGTTTCTAGGAAGACATCTGGCTAGGCAATGCAAGTCTATGAGGACAATATCGAGCCTTGTACATCATTGCTCGCGATAAGAATAATACTACTGCACAAGTGCTCAGTTCATCCCCATCGAATCTTTTGTTCATGTGGGATTTGATTGGCCCCCGTCTTGTGTCATGGCATAATCTATTGTCTCGTCGGGATTCGATTAACCTAACACAAGGTCGGGATGTTGTCGGGGAAAACCACGGCCACCTATGGGACCAGGAGGTCCCTTGCTTGTTCGGCGGGGGACGTCGCGTTACGCAAAGAGCAGACGAGCGTGGCATAGCACGACAGAGATCACGTGGGCATTTTTACCCAGGTTCGGGCCGCCATGGTGGCGTATGACCCTACTCCTGCTTTGTGGATTGATGGTGGTGGAGCGTAGTACACTTGCCAGGCAAGGGTTGCCTTAGGGCAGCAGCGACTACACGCGTATGGGGGTGTGAGTTATCCAATCTTCTAACCCTGTCTACGGTTGCCATGTGCCTCCTTTTATAGATTAAGGGGTCACCACAGTGGCAAAGTGGTCATTACGCACTGCTATGATAGCAACAGTGCTATCATACCTAACTCTGTGGGCTGACAGTGCGCATAAAATGCACCGCTTTGTGTCACATCACTGGTTGACCGGCAAGGCTTGCCGAGCTATCTTGCCAGCTCCGCGCCTCCTCGCTTGACATGTCGCAAGACGGGTGTCATTTGTGGGTTCTTCCTGTAGGGAGAGGCTGCCATGTGGCTAATGGCTGCCACTTAGTCACTTTGTGGCTCGACACCGCACTGATTGACGACGTGAGTCGTGGAGGAGCGGTTGGTGAGGTGGTTTAGCCTCCGCGAGTCCCGGCAAGCTTTGCCGAGACACCTTGGTTGCCTTCTTCTGGGGGGTGGCGCCCCGTGCCAGGCTCGCCTGCCCGGCAAGGGAGGCCTTTCCCTTGGCGATATCTTGCTTGGCCTTGGTCTCTCTGACCTGCTTGCTGGTTCCTCGAACCTCTTGGTATCTTGTTCTCTGACCTGGGTTAGTGCCTCAATCTTGCTCCCATGCCTGTGCACAGTTAGGGCAACAGACCCAGGGTTTGTTGCACCGACAGAAGCCCCCGGGCCTACCCCGAACACGCTGCCGAGCATCATCGGGTAGGGCCTAATAAGGGCATAGGCAGGGTTACTGAAGAGGCTGGTTTCTTGAGGTCTTCTTTGCTTTCTTCATGAGTCTTGAATCCGGGCCAGTTTCCGGTTTCCCCGCGCGTCGTGTGCAACATTACGGAAGAACTTTGATCGTGGCTTGCGGATTCTCCTCGTCCCACGATCACAAGGCGGAAACTGCCATCCCACTTGCCTCCCGTTTTGCACCCGCCTACCACGTGCTCCGCATGCATTGGGCATGGTAGGTGGTGGATGCGGAGGGCATGGGGAGGAGTGCCACGGCCGAAAACCACACGCCTTGATTCTCAGAGCCACAGATGGTGCAGAGAGGCTGCATTGGAGGAGCGGGGCGGCCACTTCCTGTATGAGGAGCCAGGCCCCCGCCTTGTCCCCTTATAAAAAGGGGCAGGGGTGGTGCTCCTCTGCACACACCCCTTCTCCTCTTCCACAACCATTTCCTTCTGGCTATGGTGAGAGGGCGAGGGCACGGTGGCGCCCCGACGGCGGCGACGAGGGATTCTTCTCGACATCGCATCCCTCCTCCTCCGGATCCTGTGGCAGAGGAACTTGCCGCGAGAGGAGGAGGAAGGGGACGAGGTCGAGGTCGCCGTGGTGCTCGAGGAGGAGGAGGACGGGGCGGTGCCTTGGCTGCGTCCCCACCAGCAGCTCTTCCCCCGATGGAGGGCCATGTAGGATACCAACCTCGGGAGTTCATCATCAGGCTATATAAGCCCCTTGTGGTCACCTTCGTCTTCCAACTCCCTTTGCGCATCAAATGGAGCTCGAACAACCACACGCCATGAGATTGCACATGAGGGGCTGCGAGAATGGTGGCATGCGAGTTGATGTCGACTTCCCGGCCCCTCACGTAATGTATCTCCGCCGCGGCTGGAAGACCTTTGCCCGTGCTCATGGCTTCTCGGAGGGGCACGTTCTCCAGTTCAAATTAATGGAGAATGACCTGCTCTCCGTCAAGATCTTCAGGCGCTCGGGAGGTCGCTTAGGGTGCTGCGTGGAGAGCTCGATCCACGACGAAAGCTCCTCCTTGAGCGAAAGCGACGAGGAGGACAATGACGGCGATGACGACGGTAGCGGGCGGGAGAGCGATGACTCTGACTCTGGCTGACCGCCGCCCGCACCATCTTCATCAGGCGGCAACATCCGCATCTTCTTCCAGGCAGGGGGATTTGCCGAGGAGTTGGATGCGGAGGTGGGGATGGTGCTCCCGGGCTCCTCCAGCAGTCTTCCAGCTGGATCCCAGCAGGCTTCCTCTCGGATTGCAGCTTCATTAGCCTTGACGTGCCCTGCTGGCCCTGGTGACAATGGTCCACGGGTCGCCTCCTCTCTGCTCCCCATCGTTGTGCTCCCCCGGTGCTCCCTTTGCCCCTCCTCGCCTTCAACGGTCGTGCCTAGAAGGAGAGGGACAAGAAAGGGCATCACGGGGCACTTATCTTTTTTCAATCTTAAATATGCAGGCACTTGCCAAATTTTAATTCAAATAATGTAATCCTTGAGTCCATGTTTGTGTTCTGTAATGCTTGTACTTGTATCAACATATTAATGAAAAAGACGGAACTTGCCGGGGACCCGTGCATGTGTATGTCCATGCAGAGGTGAGACACCTCTTTAATGTAAATAAACAAGTTTTCCCGGCAAGCTACCTTGCCGGCAGCCTCTTTGGTCTGCCAGAGAATCATATACACCAAGGAACAGACAAAGGGACCAGCCCCCACCACTTTCTTTTCACCAAGGGCTACTACTACCATCCTGACTGAAGCATCGTTCGAGTCTGGGATGGGAGCACCCAAGTCTCAAGAGAGTGGCGAGGTTTTCTTATGCACAAGTTATAACTTACATAACACTAATGAACAGGAAGTAGAACTTATCAGTTTGGCTTGCCGGGGATTGCAGTGTCGGGCAATCTTTTCAACTCCTTGTCGAAGCCAAGTTCATGGCAGGAACCTGCAGCTTCAGGTAGATGAGAATGAATGCATGATGCAATCCTATCTATATGCATATCCAAATGCTTATGAAATGCTTATGCACTGATCTTGGAATGCTCATGCATGCATGCAATCTTGGTTGCGCTCCCCCCTCTGCAGCGCTTCTTTATTTTTCTCTTGCACGGGGTCATCGCCCCGGCTTGTACAAGGAGTTACATGCAACTGAGGCAAGGTCTGTACAATGGGTGGCTGCCGAGCAGGGCCCGACAGTAGCGCCTTACGGGTAGAACTTACGGAGATGCTCAATATTCCATGAGTTTTGCAATTTAATGCCATCTCCGGTCTACAGACGGACTGCGCCAGGTCTGGTGACTCGTACCAACCGGTAAGGGCCTTCCCACTTCAATGATAACTTGTGTGTACCCTTGGCGGAGTGAACGCGCCTAAGGACAAGGTAACCTTCCTCAAAACACTGGGCATGAACCCCGCGGCTATGATAGCGACGCAGGGCTTGCTGATAGTGTGCAGCACACGTAGCAGCCCATAGACGGTTCTCCTCGAGTAGCACAGCATCGTCACGTGGGTGCTCAACTTGCGCTACTTCATCGTAGGCAAACACTCAAGGCGACCCATAAATGAGTTCCCTGGGGATAACTACTTCTGCCCCGTAGACCAGGGAGAAGGGTGTCTGCCCGGTAGCTCAGTTTGGTGTCGTTCTAAGGGACCAGAGAACTACCGACAGCTCCTCGATCCACCACCTACCGTGCTTCTGCAGCGTATCAAAGTTCTTGTCTTGACTCCATATAGCACTTCAGCATTCGCCCTCTCAGCTTGTCCATTTCTCCGGGGGTGTGCCATGGAGGCAAATGAGGTCTTGCATTCGTGGGCATGAACATATTGCATGAAGGCGCGACTCGTGAACTAGGTGCAGTTGTCGGTAATGATCCTTGCCGGAACTCCAAAACGACACACCAGATCTTTCAAGAACTTGATAGCTGACTGAGCAGTCGCCTTTCTCATGGCAGCTACTTTTGGTCACTTTGTAAACTTGTCGATGGCAACGAACAAGAATTCAAAGACCCCTACAGCTCGGGGGCAAGGGCCGAGGATATCGAGCCCCCAGACCGAAAACGGCCATGAGAGAGGAATGGTCTGAAGAGCTTGGGCAGGCAGGTGGGTTTTCTTGGAATGGAACTGGCAGGCTACACATTTCATGATGAGCTCAACAATATCTTGGAGGGCCGCGGGCCAATAGAATGCTTGCTGGAATGCTTTCCCAACTAATGCCCTTGATCCAATGTTGGAGCCGCACATGCCTTTGTGTATTTCAGCCAACAGTTCGTTTCCTAGTTCCCGGCAGATACACTTCAATTTCACACCGTTGGGCCTCCTTCTGTACAGAGTGTCATCGACAAACTGGTACATACTGGCCCTCCGGGCTACCTTTTTAGCTTCATCTTGGTTGCCGAGAAGCTCTTCGACTTGGAGGAAGTGGACAATGTGCCTTGCCCAAGTTGGAGCCTGAGGCTCGACAATGAGGACTAGCGGCACCTCCTCTGCTGTGGGAGCACAAGCCTCGTTCGCGGGTTCGTGGACCCGGCTGGAGGGGGTGGTCTGGCAGGTTGTGAGGAGTTATTTCTGGCAGGGTCTCTTCCAGGAGCGGACGGCTTTGCTGGGAGAGGCTTACCGGTGTCCAACTTTCTCCTTTTTCAGGCCATTGTTGCTAGCAATACGGAAGGTTGTGTGGGATGGAGAACAAAAGTTCCTGGTTCCACAGGAAGCTTCTGCGCAGCACACTTTGATAGATGATCGATTATGCTATTTTCTGCATGGGGTACGTGCTCTGTTTGCAATCCGTCAAAGTGCTCCTCCAATCTCCTCACTTCCTCTACGCATGCCTCCATCAATGGGCTTTGATAATCATTGTTGACTTATCTCACCACAAGATGTGAATCTCCTCAAATGATCAACTTCTTAATTCCCAATTCCATTGCAGCCCGGCAAGCAGCCCTTCATACTCTGATGTATTTTTGGTTGCTTCTTCCCGGGAAAAATGCATTTGGATGACGCACTTCAAGTGCTCCCCGAAGGGGGCGACGAGAAGAACGCCAGCTCCTGCACCTTGTAGTGAAAAAGCACCATCAAAGTACATAATCCATTCTTGGGGTGATCCCTTCCCGGGGATAACTGTCTTTGTTGTCTCATCATCATGGGTTGGCGTCCATTCTGCAATAAACTCTGCCAACGCCCTGCTCTGGATAGTTGATGTGCTCTCAAACTTCAAACCAAAGCTGGATAACTCCAAAGCCCACTCCACTATGCTGCCGGTAGCCTCAGGGTTCTAGAGTATCCTTTGCAACGGGAAGCAAGTGACAACCATAATCTCATGGGCTTGGAAGTAGTGGCGCAGTTTTCTTGAGGCCATGATGAGACCAAAGATCAACTTTTGCACGCCAGAGTACCTCGATCTAGCCCCCTACAAGAGGGAGCTGACAAAGTACACTGGACACTGCACCAGTTTCTTCCTTGTACGACCAGACCTCAAACAGTCTGATCTCTGTGCATCAGTGTCATCCCTGGATCAGTAATGCTGACATGCACAGTACTTGAAGGATTTATAACAGAGTAGCAATCACACACTTGTTACATCGATAGTTCCAACGATGAACTTATTACAATAAAAATGGCTGAAGGCCATCTAACATGATAACAGCGGAAGGCTTGGAAGATAAGTGACTCCATCAACTCCAACGGCATCACTGAGTATAGAACCACGACCTAAAAGGCACCTTACTCGTCGTCTGAAAAGTCTGCGACATGAAACGTTGCAGCCCGAAAACGGGTCAGCACATGGAATATGCTGGCAAAGTAACACAAGAGAGCAATAAAATTAAAGCTATACTATATGCAATATGGCTGATGGAAAGCTCTATGGTTACAGTTTTTGCATAAAGCCAATTTTTCCCTACTTCAAAGGAATAGATTTTAATTAACTATCATGGTAGTTGAAACATCGTTGAGAAGATAGACATCCTCTCAACCCCAATTAAAAATCATCCTTAAACCCAACAATATTAATTAGAGTAACATGATGAGATTCACATGATAATCCAGGTACTAGATACTCAAGACGTCCATAACCGGGGACACGGCTAATCATGATCAGTTTGTAAAATCTGTAGAGGTTTGTGCACTTTTCCCCACAAGACTCGATCGCCTCCGTTTGGTTGCTCGCACTGCATGGTGTTTGAGAAACGGATGACCGAGACACAGTCTTTCCGAAGAGGTCCCCTTAACCAGATAGATAGGCCGGTACACCTACAAACCCTCTACATCTGCTAGCCCATCATGGAAAGGTTTCCCACAACTTACTCAACTATGCCAGAGCCCATATTGGCATGTGGCTGCACACGTAAGTTTCTAGTATGAAAAATACCATGATCCCTTTGAGCCTGGGTGGCGGTCCAAAAGAAAAACAGGCAATCACTGGAATACCCAGATGCCTCAATCCACCCAGATGTGTGTTAAAGTTGCCACCTTAAGTTGAACCATTAATTAATAAACTCACATCTGTCATGGATTTCTCTCAAACCCAAACCACGTCTACGAGCATAGCATGTCCTAACAGCAAACGTAGAAGTAACTCCCAAAGGTTTGAATGTAATGCAGGTAATAGGTACAACCTCAATCTACTTCCCAATCCCACAAGTTAATTGATCATACTCATGCAATGTGTGAGGGTTTGACTAAAGTGGGTAATTGGAAAGTATGATCAAAGTGTTACTTGCCTTGCTGATGATCCGCAAAACCTAGAGATTCAAAGTAGCAAGCGGCGCACTCCGGGTACTCTATTGCAAACAAACAAACACATAATAAGCACTTAACTAATGCACGGGTAAAACTCAAATAAGAGATCTAACCAGAAAGTTCAACTTATGAACTCCGGTTTGCAAAAGAATCAACTTAAAAGAAGCAACGAAACTCAAACTGCGAAAGAAACAAGCTCCGGTTTACTAATTGGCCTAAAGTCAAATTTTTACAGTAGCCAAAACTTAGTTCAAGTTGATTAAACGTAAAGAGGGCATCGAGACGAAGATCTGGGATTTTGAATCACTTGATTCCGACTCTCGAGCGAAAAGAAAAACGAAAAACAAATCAGGGCAGAAATCGCGATCGGAATAATCGCGGATAAATACCCCGAAAAAGAAAACGGACGAACAGGTTAACGAACGAACGTTCGCTGTCTACGACTAACGGACGAAAACCGTTCGTTAAAACGAACGTACGGACGAACGTCCGCTAAATAACTAAATCAACAAAAAAAACCGAACCGATCTAATCTAAAAAAACAGATCTACGGTTTTACTAAACCGATCGGTTCTAAAAAAACGATATATACCTCGACGACGAACTCCGGCGAACGGCGGTCCGGCGGCGGGGTGGTCCGACGGGGCGAGGCGGGCGGCGCGGTGGCGGGTTGCGGGGCGGCGGCGGCGCAGTGGTGCGGCGGCGCGGCGCGGCGGCGGCGCGGCGGCCGCAAGCGGCGACGAGCGGCGGCGGCGTTAGGTGGCAGCGGCGGGGCGGCTAGGGCAGGGGGCGCGGGCTTGCGGGCGACTTGGGGCTGGCGGGCCGGCTCGGGCGACTTATAAAGCCCAGAGACCCGATCCTATACGGGTCTAAGTCGGTTTCTTTTTTTTTAAATAGAGTCCTGGCGCAGAAAAACTAACGAAAGAAATACTAAACGGACTCCAAAAATCCCGAAATAAATTTTCACCGTCCTCTAATAATATTTAGGACAAAGTGAACATTTTCCCGGACCTAAATGCAATTTTGAAAAACGTGCATTTTTCCTATGCAAATAAATCGCAAATAAATCCAGAAAAATGCCAAAAGTGATTTTAACATTTTTCCTCCAATATTTCTGTTATTTTGGAGAAGTCATATTATCTCCGCTCATATTTTGTATTTAGAAATATTTTTAGGAGAGAAAAATAATTAGAATCACACTGTCCTCGCACCGGTATTCGAGAGAACTCAAATACGAAAACAGTAAAATTCCCAACTCTCTCCGTAGGTCCTTGAGTTGCTTAGAATTTCGAGGAACGCCACAAACAAAAATGCAGAAAGCATGCAATGAAATATGATCTATGTATAACATTCCAAATTGAAAATTTGGGATGTTACAAACCTACCCCCCTTAGAATGAATCTCGCCCTCGAGATTCGACTTGGCTATAGAACAGGTCTGGGTGGTCCTTGCGTAGATCATCTTCTCGTTCCCAGGTGGCTTCTTCCTCGGTGTGGTGACTCCACTGAACATTGCAAAACTTGATAACCTTACTGCGGGTGACTCTGCTCGAAAATTCGAGAATCTTATCAGGCTTCTCCTCGTAAGTCAGATCACTGTCCAACTGAATTGCTTCCATGGGTACTGTGTCTCTAAGTGGTATATCGGCCATCTCCGCATGGCACTTCTTAAGCTGTGATACGTGAAACACGTCGTGCACTCCTGACAATCCCTCGGGCAATTCCAACTTATAGGCAACCTCTCCCATGCGTTCCAAAACACGGTAAGGTCCCACAAATCTCGGGGCTAACTTTCCTTCAACTCCAAAATGTTTAACTCCTCGCAGAGGCGATACTCTCAAGTACGCTCTGTCTCTGATCTCATAGGCTATCTCCTTGCGCTTCGAGTCTGCATAACTTTTCTGTCTAGACTGAGCTACCTTCAGTCTATCTCGAATCAACTTCACCTTCTCCTCAGACTCTTTGATTAAGTCTGGTCCAAACAACTGTCGGTCTCCAACTTCATCCCACATTAACGGTGTTCGGCATGTCCTTCCATACAATGCCTCGAACGATGCCATCTTCAAACTGGCTTGGTAACTGTTGTTGTATGAGAACTCCGCATAGGGCAAATTGTCATCCCAACTAGATCCATAATCTAATGCACAGGCTCTCAGCATATCTTCCAAAATCTGATTGACTCTCTCCGTCTGTCCATCTGTCTGCGGGTGAAAAGCTGTGCTAAACTCTAGTCTGGTACCCAAAGTCTCATGAAACTGATTCCACAACTTTGAGGTAAACCGGGTTCCTCTATCTGATACGATGCTCCTCGGAACTCCATGCAGACATACTATTCGGGTCATGTATATCTTTGCCAACTTTGCACTGGTATATGTGGTTTTCACACGGATAAAGTGGGCTACCTTCGTCAATCGGTCCACTACTACCCAGATTGAATCATATCCTACTTTGGTCCTGGGCAATCCGGTGATAAAATCCATGCCAAGCTTCTCCCACTTCCATTCGGGTATCGGCATAGGTTGTAACAATCCGGCTGGCTTCTGATGTTCTGCCTTTACTCTCTGACATACATCACAAACTGCTACATACTCCGCGATATCTTTCTTCATACGGTCCACCAGAAAATGTCCTTCAAATCCAAATACATCTTAGTATTTCCTGGGTGAATTGAGTATGGTGAATCATGGGCCTCCTGTAAAATAAACTTCCTGATCTCCGGGTCATTAGGCACATAAATGCGGTCCTCAAACCATAAGGTGTCGTGTTCATCCTCACGAAAACCTTTAGCTCTTCCTTCGCTCATCCTCTCCTTTATAGAGACAACCTCCTTGTCAGTTTTCTGAGCTTCTCTGATTTTATCCATCAGGGTAGACTGGATTTCTAATGTTGCTACATAGCCTCTCGGAACTATCTCCAAACGTAGTTCTCGTAGGTCCTCGGCTAACTCCTTTGGAAATTCCTCCGTCAATAGGGTATTGACATGGCTCTTACGGCTTAGCGCATCGGCTACTACTTTAGCCTTTCCGGGATGATAATGCAATCTCATGTCGTAATCCTTAATGAGCTCCGGCCATCTCCTTTGCCTAAGAGTCAGCTCCTTCTGAGTGAATATATACATCAAACTCTTGTGATCCGTATATACTTCACAATGGTTTCCAATAAGAAAATGTCTCCACGTCTTCAGTGCATGCACTACGGCTGCTAACTCCAAATCATGGGTGGCATAGTTCAGCTCATGAGGTTTCAGTTGTCGTGAAGTATACGAAACAACTCTTCCTTCCTGCATAAGAACTGCTCCAAGTCCTCGACGTGAAGCGTCGCAGTACACCTCATAATCCTTATGTTGATCTGGCAGAATCAACACAAGGGATGAGACCAACCTTTTCTTTAACTCCTGGAAACTGGCCTCACATTCTTCTGTCCAACTGAACTTGGTGTCCTTCTTCAACAACTCCGTCATTGGCTTTGCAATCCTCGAGAAATTCTCAATAAATCTCCGGTAGTATCCTGCAAGTCCAAGAAAACTCCGGATCTATCCAACTGTTGTTGGTGCTTCCTAATGGGTCACAGTGTCCACCTTAGCGGGATCTACTTCTATTCCTTCTCCTGATATAACGTGTCCGAGAAATCCGACTTCCTTCAACCAAAACTCGCATTTGCTAAACTTGGCATATAACTGATGTTGTCTGAGCTTCTCCAATACCAAACGCAAATGCTCTGCATGCTCCTCTTCATCCTTCGAGAGGATCAATATATCATCTATGAATACTACGACGAACTTATCCAAATACTCCATAAACACTTTGTTCATCAGGTTCATAAAGTATGCTGGTGCGTTAGTCAGACCAAAAGACATAACAATATACTCGTACAACCCGTACCTTGTGGTAAAGGCCGTCTTAGGTACATCCTGCTCTCTGATCTTCAATTGATGGTACCCTGATCGCAGATCGATCTTGGAAAATATCTTAGCTCCTTGCAATCTATCGAACAGATCATTGATCATCGGCAATGGGTACTTGTTCTTGATCGTTACTTCGTTCAGCCCTCGATAATCAACAACCATTCTTAACGATCCATCCTTCTTCTCCACTAAAAGTACTGGCGAACCCCAAGGCGAAGAACTTGGGCGTATGAATCCTTAATCCAGTAACTCCTTAATCTGTTTCTTTATCTCCTCCAAATCCTTTGCGGGCATCCTATATGGTCTCTTAGAAATTGGCCCGGTGCCTGGCAAAAGTTCAATCAAAAACTCTATATCTCTATCCAGTGGCATGCCAGGTAACTCCTCTGGAAACACATCTGGATAATCCTTCACTACTGGCACTTCCTCCTGAACAACTCCCGTGAGAGAATGTACGTGAGTCCTTATAGGCGAATGCCTAGATACATACTTAATCCTTTTTCCCTCCGGGGTGGTGAGCAAAATTGACTTACTGGCACAGTCAATGTTACCTCCACACTTCGATAGCCAATCCATACCTAATATCACATCCAATCCTTGCGACTCCAGGACTATTAGGTCAGAGGGGAAAGTGTGGCGTCCTATGGTCAATGGCGTCTGAAAACATCCTTGGTGTGCCATATAATCTGCTCCTGGTGAACTTACTAACATGGGGGTCTTAAGAACTCGGGTGGACATCCTATGTCTATTTACGAATCCCCTTGAAATATATGAATGCGATGCACCAGTATCGAAAAGAACTATTGCGGTAAATGTCTTAACCAAAAACTTACCGACAACAGCATCTGGTTGCTCTTCTACCTCCTCCACAGTCACGTGGTTCACTTGTCCTTTGTTGAACGGGTTGGGCTTCTTCGCGGCGCTTCCATTGCCGTTCCCATTCTTAGTTTTCTGGGCATTCATTGGCATAATGTCCATTCTTCCCGCACTTGTAACAAGTGACATGGCTGAAATCCCTCTTGGTTGGTGTGGACGGTGTAGGGCGGCTCTGGTTACCATTTGCTCCATTCCCATTTCCATTTCCATTCTTGGTGCCATTGTGAGTGTGCGAGCTACCTCCTCCATGGGTATGTTGAAACTGTCCTACCGTTTTAGGGGTAAAACGAGGCTTCTGCTAAGCCCAGAGTTATACTTTCCTTGTCCATACTTCCTTTAGCGACTTTCAATCTGTTGATGCTTCCATTCAATCACTAGGGCGCGGTCAACCAGCTCCTGGTAGTTATTGAAAGTTGCCACCATCAACTGTACACTCATCTCATCATTCAGCCCTTCCATGAATCTCTCTTGCTTCGCGGCATCTGTGGCCACATCATCTGGGGCATAACGAGATAGGGTACTAAACTCATCCATGTACTGAGCCACAATACGGTTGCCTTGGCGCAAATTGCGAAACTCCTGCTTCTTCATACTCATAGCTCCAGTTGAGACATGGGCGGTATGAAAATCTTGCTGAAACTGATCCCAAGTCACATTGGTTATGGGGTAAGTGGCTGTGTAATTCTCCCACCATGCCGCGGCTGGTCCAGACAACTGGTGTGCGGCAAATCGCACCTTCTCAGCATCTGAGCAATTGGCGGTGGTCAAATCCCTTCCAATCTTGCGTAGCCAGTCATCAGCCACTATTGGTTCGATGCTGCTAGCAAACATGGGTGGTTGCAACCTTAAGAAACGTGTCAGGTTGTCCACGGGGTGGTGGTGGTGGAGGGTTGTTGTTGTTGTTGTTGTTGTTGTTGTTGTTCTGGTTGTTCTGAGTGTTCTGGACAAGAAGTTGCATCAAGGTGTTCTGCTGCTGGATCAACTGGGTGAGCTCAGGGGGAAACTCAAATCCGGGCTCATGTCTTGGAGGCATCTGATGGGTGTAGAGGGAAGAGATTAGAATAGAAAAGAGGTCTAAGGGAAAATCACTACCCATATGCACATGAGACAAACACAATCATATCACACCAATCAATTTCAAGCAAGATCTTACAAATCTAACGATCGTTACAAAAGTGCTCTAAAACTAATATTTGGAGGTAAACTACTAGTCATCGGGGGGTCATCTAAAAATATTGATCGGCAGAGGATTCCATAATATCTGCTCCAGCTTCATCTTCATAGTCTTCGTCCTTGCTATCATCAGGTTCCGAATCCGTGTCGTCAATGATGATGTAGTCCTCCGATGGAATCTCCTTGGGTTCTTCTTCCTCGTCTTCTTCTCCCATGAGTATCCCTAACTTTCGTGTCAAGTCATCATTCTTCTCCACAAGTATTAGCATCTCCTCCTCGTATCCGTCGCGTGTAGACTTGAGTTCTTCCTCTAGCTCCAAATTCCTATTTAGGGCTTTCTTCAAGTCTATCATCCCTGCACACATCTGGTGCTCCAGGCGACGAATGTGATGGTTCAACTCCTGGATGAAGGCTGCAATGGATCTATCCTTCCCGGTGCTGATCATATCCCAATTCTCATCTCGGCGTCCACAAATCTGGTAGATGGTGTCCTTTAGCTCCTGCTTGTAGACTTCTCCAATCCTTCCCATAGCGATGTGGGCGGCCATGCTCCTGCCTAGGCTCCATGTAGGCGCATTAAAAGAAAATGCTATGAGTGCGATGACGGGCTTGAACGTCCTTCCTGGAACTTGGGCTTGAATCAACCAACGCTCCTCCTCAGGTAGAGTGCATTGTAGGTTCCAGTGAAACTTGGTAGTCTAGTGTTTAGATATCTGGTGACTTCCTTCAGGTGTCGTCCAAATGGTGTATCATCATCCGGTTGCATGGACTTGTTCTTTGCATCCACCATCCTAAAAGAGTAGAAAAGATGAGGAGTCAGAAAAGAGAAGAGTGAATAGTTCTCTAGGGTATTAGCTTAGTGGTCGTGTCCTACAGTTAGCTTGTGCTCTGATACCATCTTGTAGCGACCAGACCTCAAACAGTCTGATCTCTATGCATCAGTGTCATCCCTGGATCAGTAATGCTGACACGCACAGTACTTGAAGGATTTATAACAGAGTAGCAATCACACACTTGTTACATCGATAGTTCCAACGATGAACTTATTATAATAAAAATGACTGAAGGCCATCTAACACGATAACAGCGGAAGGCTTGGAAGATAAGTGAGTCCATCAACTCCAACGGCATCACTGAGTATAGAACCACGACCTAAAAGGCACCGTACTCGTCGTCTGAAAAGTCTGCAACATGAAACGTTGCAGCCCGAAAACGGGTCAGCACATGGAATATGCTGGCAAAGTAACACAAGAGAGCAATAAAAGTAAAGCTATACTATATGCAATATGGCTGCTGGAAAGCTCTATGGTTACAGTTTTTGCGTAAAGCCAATTTTTCCCTACTTCAAAGGAATATATTTTAATTAACTATCATGGTAGTTGAAACATCGTCTAGAAGATAGACATCCTCTCAACCCCAATTAAAAATCATCCTTAAACCCAACAATATTAATTAGAGTAAAATGATGAGATTCACATGATAATCCAGGTACTAGATACTCAAGACGTCCATAACCAGGGACACGGCTAATCATGATCAGTTTGTACACTCTGCAGAGGTTTGTGCACTTTTCCCCACAAGACTCGATCGCCTCCGTTTGGTTTCTCGCACTGCATGGTGTTTGAGAAACGGATGACCGAGACACAGTCTGTCCGAAGAGGTCCCCTTAACCAGATAGATAGGACGGTACACCTACAAACCCTCTACATCTGCTAGCCCATCATGGAAAGGTTTCCCACAACTTACTCAACTATGCCAGAGCCCATATTGGCATGTGGCTGCACACGTAAGTTTCTAGTATGAAAAATCTCATGATCCCTTTGAGCCTGGGTGGCGGTCCAAAAGAAAAACAGGCAATCACTGGAATACCCAGATGCCTCAATCTACCCAGATGTGTGTTAAAGTTGCCACCTTAAGTTGAACCATTAATTAATAAACTCACATCTGTCATGGATTTCTCTCAAACCCAAACCACGTCTACGAGCATAGCATGTCCTAACAGCAAACGTAGAAGTAACTCCCAACGGTTTGAATGTAATGCAGGTAATAGGTACTACCTCAATCTACTTCCCAATCCCACAAGTTAATTGATCCTACTCATGCAATGTGTGAGGGTTTGACTAATGCAATGAAAACTCGGTAATTGGAAAGTATGATCAAAGTGTTACTTGCCTTGCTGATGATCCGCAAAACCTAGAGATTCAAAATAGCAAGCGGCGCACTCCGGGTACTCTATCGCAAAGAAACAAACACACAATAAGCACTTAACTAATGCATGGGTAAAACTCAAATAAGAGATCTAACCAGAAAGTTCAACTTAAGAACTCTGGTTTGCAAATGAATCAACTTAAAAGAAGCAACGAAACTCAAACTGCGAAAGAAACGAGCTCCGGTTTACTAATTGGCCTAAATTCAAATTTTACAGTAGCCAAAACTTTGTTCAAGTTGATTAAACGTAAAGAGGGCATCGAGACAAAGATCTGGGATTTTGAATCACCTGATTCCGACTCTCGAGCGAAAAGAAAAACGAAAAACAAAATCAGGGCAGAAATCGTGATCGGAATAATCGCGGATAAATACCCCGAAAAAGAAAACGGACGAACAGGCTAACGAACGAATGTTCGCTGTCTGCGGCTAACGGACGAAAACCGTTCGTTAAAACGAACGTACGGACGAACGTCCGCTAAATAACTAAACCGACAAAAAAACCGAACCAATCTAATCTAAAAAAACATATCTACAATTTTACTAAACCGATCGGTTCTAAAAAAACCGATATATACCTCGACGACGAACTCCGGCGAACGGCGGTCCGGCGGCGGGGTGGTCCGGCGGGGCGAGGCGGGCGGTGGGTTGCGGGGCGGCGGCAGGCGGCGGCTGCGGGCGGCGGCGGCAGCAGCGGCGGCGGCGGCACTAGGCGGTGGCGGGGCGGCTAGGGCAGGGGGCGCGGGCTGGCGGGCGACTTGGGGCTGGCGGGCCGGCTCGGCCGACTTATAAAGCCCAGAGACCCGATCCTATACGAGTCTAAGTCGGGTTTTTTTTAAATAGAGTCCTGGCGCACAAAAACTAACGAAAGAAATACTAAACGGACTCCAACAATCTCGAAATAAATTTTCACCGTCCTCTAATAATATTTAGGACAAAGTGAACATTTTTCCCGGACCGAAATGCAATTTTGAAAAACGCGCATTTTTCCTATGCAAATAAAATCGCAAATAAATGCAGAAAAATACCAAAAGTGATTTTCACATTTTTCCTCCAATATTTCTGTTATTTTGGAGAAGTCATATTATCTCCGCTCATATTTTGTATTTAGAAATATTTTTAGGAGAGAAAAATAATTAGAATCACACTGTCCTCGTACCGATATTCGAACTCAAATACGAAAACGGTAAAATTCCCAACTCTCTCCGTAGGTCCTTGAGTTGCTTAGAATTTCGAGGAACGCCACAAACAAAAATGCAGAAAGCATGCAAGGCAATATGATCTATGTATAACATTCCAAATTGAAAATTTGGGATGTTACGTTCCTTGCCGCGTCCTTGGGGTTGCTCTCGCTGCCGTGCTCACTGTTGTCTTGATCCTTTTCTAGCCCTGCCGGCCTCTGTTCACTCTCTGCCTCATCCACTTCTCGCTGTGCTACCAAGGCTGCACTGACCACTTGGTTTGTTAACGCTAAGTACAACAACAACGGTTCATGGGGCTTGGGAGCAACCAAGGTAGGCACAGAGGACAAATAGGCCTTCAACTCTTGCAAAGCTGCATCTGCTTCCGGGGTCCTCTTCATGGCCCCTGCCTTCTTCAAAATTTTGAGGAACGACAGGGCGCGCTCAGTAGACTTGGAGATGAATCTGCTTAGCGTGGCAACACATCCTGTTAGATGATGTCGCTTAAATCTACGCTGGTATTTCCCCAAAGATGAAGGGATGATCCAACACAATGGCTGTAGGTATTTCCCTCAGATGTGAATTCAAGGTTATCGAACCAGTAGGAGAACCAAGCAAAACAATGTAAACAGCACCTACACACAAATAACAACTTCTCGCAACCCGACGTGTAAAAGGGGTTGTCAATCCCTTTCAGGTAACGGACGTGCGAGAGATATAAATATTGGTAGGCTGGTTGATAAATATAATAAATTGCGGCAAGTTATTTTTGGGTTTTTGGTTTAATAGAAGAAAAAGTAGACCACAAAGGCAAATATATGAGGAAGAGACCCGCGGGCCGTAGATTTCACTAGTGGCCTCTCTCGAGAAAAATAGCAAACGGTGGAAAATTTTTACTGTTGGGCAATTGATAGAACCTCAAATAATTATGACGATATCCAAGCAATGATCATTATATAGGCATCACGTCCAACATTAGTAGACCGACTCCTGCCTGCATCTACTACTATTACTCCACACATCGACCGCTATCCAGCATGCACCTAGTGTATTAAGTTCATGGAAAAACGGAGTAATGCATTAAGAACGATGACATGATGTAGACAAGATCTGTTTATCTATGGCGTAAGTTATGGATCTCGTCGTTTTATCCTTAGTAGCAATGATACATACGTGTCGGTTCCCTTTCTATCACTGGGATCAAGCACCGTAAGATCGAACCCACTACAAAGCACCTCTTCCCACTGCAAGATAAATAGATCAAGTTGGCCAGACAAAACCCAAATATCATTGAAGAAATACGAGGATATAAGCAATCATGCATAAAAGAGATCAAAGAAACTCAAATACTTTCTTGGATATAAAAAGATAGATCTGATCATAAACTCAAAGTTAATCGGATCCCAACAAACACACCGCAAAAAGAGTTACATCATATGGATCTCCAAGAGACCATTGTATTGATAATCAAGAGAGAGAGAGAGAGAGAGAGAGAGAGAGAGAGGAAGCCATCTAGCTACTAACTATGGACCCGTAGGTCTACAAAGAACTACTCACGCATCATCGGAGAGGCACCAATGGAGGTGGTGAACCCCATCCAAGATGGTGTATAGATTGGATCTGGTGGTTCTGGACTCTGCGGGGGCTGGATGAATATTTCGTTGACTCCCCTAGGGTTTCTGGAATATCTGAGTATTTATAGACCAAAGAGGCGGTGCAGGAGGCCACGAAGGTGGGCACAACCCACCTGTGCACACCAGGGGGCCTGGCATGTCCTGGTGGGTTGTGACCCCCTCGGGCACCCCCCAGGTGTAGCTCTGGCCCATCAGGTGTCTTCTGGCCCATAAAAATTCTCCGAAAAGTTTCGCGGTGTTTGGGCTCTGTTTGATATTAATTTCCTGCGATGTAAAAAACATGCAGAAAACAACAACCGGCACTTGACACTATGTCAATAGGTTAGTACCAAAAAATGATATAAAATGACTATAAAATGATTGTAAAACATCCAAGAATGATAATATAACAGCATGGAACAATAAAAAATTATTGATACGTTGGAGACATATCAGCATCACAAAGCCTAACTCCTGCTCGTCCTCGAGTAGGTAAGTGATAAAAACAGAATTTTTGATGTGGAATGCTGGCTTTCATGTCATATGATATTCTTTTCTTTATAGCATGGACATTTGGACTTTTATATGGTTCAAAGCAATAGTCTAGTTTTGACATAATAATTTAGATACTCAAGCATATCAATAGGCAATCATGTCTTTCGAAATATCAATGCTAAAATAAGCTATCCCTACCCCATTATGCTCAACCATTGATCCATTCATGAAACACACTTGCATATTAGTTACACACAATGCTCAAGTACGATCATAGTGTTTCCCAGTTGGTGCTTGTAAGAGAAGATGGAGATTCAAATTCAAAAATTAAAATTGCACAAGTAAAAGAAAGGCCCTTCACAGAGGGAAGTAGGGATTTGTAGAGGTGCCAGAGATCAAAGCTTAAATTGAGAGATATTTTTTTTGGGAGGTATACTTTTCCCACCAACGAGAACGACTTGAGGTTCCCAATACTTTCCATGCTAGATATATCATAGGCGGTTCCCAAACAGAAAATAAAGTTTATTCCTTTTCCACCAAACTTTCACAAGCCATGGCTAGCCGAATCCACGGTTGCCTTCCATACCAACACTTTCCAAGGAATTTGTTATTTGACAACATAAAGTAAATTTGTTTTTATTTCGGGAATGGGCATCCCTAATACATGTGCCTTACTCTCGTGCAATGACAAGTGAATAAACACTCATTGTGAGAATAACACATCTAGCATTGAAAATATTGGCCACCCCTCACCGCCTCGCGAGCGGTACGGGCACACATAAGGGAAATTTATTCTGAAAATGAGAGATGGCACATACAAATATGCTTAGAACGACAAGGGAATACCGCATATAGGTAGGTATGGTGTACTCATGTGGCAAAGCCGAGATAAAGGATTTGGATGCACAAGTAGAGATCATACTTAGTGCAAAATGAAGGCTAGCAAAAGACTGGGAAGCGACCAACCATGAAACGAATAATCTCATAAGGGAGCATTGAGCATAAATAACACCAAATAATGCACCACAAGTAGGATATAATTTCATTGCATAATTATTGACTTTCATGCTTGCAGAGGGAATCACAAACTTTAACACTAATATTCTTACTAAAGCATAATTACTCATTAACATGACTCACATATCATATCATCATGTCTTAAAACTATTACAAAGAATCAAGTTTATTTTGTCCAATGATCTTCATGAAAGTTTTTATTATATCCTTCTTTGATATCTATCACTTTGGGACTAATTTTCATGTGTTGCTTTTGATAAGCTCAAACAAATATAAGTGAAGATCATGCACATAATTTTTCTTCATTCTCTCAAAATAATATAAGGGAAGCAAGAGAGAATTTCTTTAAAATTTACTAACTCTCAAATAAATCTAAGTGAAGAAACAGAGTATTTCTTCAAATATACTAAGCACACCGTGCTCAAAAAGATATAAGTGAAGCACTAGAGCAAGTCCTTAGCTCATAAAAATTTAAGTAAATCATAGAGAGCTATTCTAACAAGTCATGGCATAATTTTGGCTCTCTTAAGTAAGTGTGTACAACAAGGATTTATAACTTAAAAAGCAAAACAAAACAACAAAAGACTCATATCATACAAGATGCTCCAAGCAAAACACATATCATGTGATATATAAAAATATAGTTTCGAGTGAAATACCAATACTTGTTGGAAGAAAGAGGGAATGCCACTCGGGGGCATCCCCAAGATTAGTTGGTTGCTCATTTTTAGATAATAGCTTGGGATGCCGGAGCATCCCAAAGCTTAGGTTCTTCCATCCTTCCTTCATCCTTTGTAAGACAACCTAAAACTTGAAAACTTCAATCACACAAAACTCAACAATACCTTCGTGAGATCCGTTAGTATAAGAAAGCAAATCACTACTATAAGTACCATATCAAACAAATTCATATTTTGTTTTTGTATTAAATCTACTGTATTCCAACTTTTCGATGGCAAAAACTCATCAGTGAGAACCATAGAGCCATCAAAATAAGCACACAACACAAAGAAAACAGAATCTGTCAAAAACAGAACAGTCTGTAGTAATGTGGAGGTTTCAAATACTTATTGAACTCTAAAAATCTTTTAAAAATAGGGTCACATGTGAAATTTGTATATTAATCTTCCGCCAAAAGAATCAACTATAAATCACTTTTCTGTAAAAAATGAGAATTTTTCTCGTGAGCGCAAAAGTTTTTGTTTTTTCAGCAAGAACAAATCTACTAACACCCAATGTGTTCCTAAGGCTTTGCTTGGCACAAACCTTTATTCAAACCACAAAAACACATCTCAACAGAGATATTAAAGTTTTTTATTGAAAACAAAAAGGAAATCAAAAGCAAAAAGATACAAGTTGGGTTGCCTCCCAACAAGCGCTATCGTTTTACGCCCTTAGCTAGGCATATTGCAAGGATCTAAGTTTTGTCGTCCTTGTCCAACTCTTCAATCAATCACTTAGAATCCTTCAAAGATTTGACATACAGACTTTCAATAGCAATACTTCTAGGAGTGATTTTAAGATTTCATTCATGCAAAAAGGATCTCTTATCACTTCAACAAAATCCGAATGAATACTAATCATCTTAAGATCTCCTTTATCATTATTACTAGAAGTTGCATCCTTAGTCCTGTTGGCTCTTCTACTTTTTACGGGAGTTTTTTTGATAGTACTAGCGGAAAAAACCGTGCTTTGATTACTAAAGATTTCTTCCAATTTATCAATCCGAGATGGGCTTTCTTCTTTTCTTTCATGGATTATAGTACCTTTCTCTTTTAACAACTTAAAAATATCTCCCGCTTTTGTTGGGGAACGTAGCATAATTCAAAAATTTCCTACGCCTTCACCAAAATCCAACTATGGAGACATCTAGCAACGACAAAGTAAGAGTACATCTACATACCATTATGTAGATCGCGTGCGGAAGCTTTCAACGAAGTGTGGATGAAGTAGTCGTACTCTTCACATTCTTCGTCACCGATGATCTAGCGCCGAACGGACGGCACCTCCGCGTTCAACACACGTACGGTGCAGCAACGTCACCTCCTTCTTGATCCAGCAAGGGGGGAGGTGAAGTCGTCAGAGATCCGGCAGCACGACGGCGTGATGACGGATGCAGTGGAGATCGCAGCAGGGCTTCGCCGGGCGCCCTGCGTGGGAGTATGGAGGTGTGACGGGAGGGGGAGAGGCGCCAGGGCTTGGGTGCGGCTGCCCTCTCCCTCCCCACATATATATAGGGGCCATGGGGTGCGCCTGGGCCCCCTGCAGATCCAATCTGCAAGGGGGCGGCGGCCAGGGGGGTTCCTTGCCCCCCAAGGCAAGTGGAGCCCCCCTCCCCCTTAGGGTTTTAACCCTAGGCGCATGTGGAGGTGGGCCCCCTAGTGGTGCGCCAGACCTGAGGGCTGGACATTTCCCCTTGCGGCCTAGGGGCCCCACCGGGATGGGTGGCCCCACCCGGTGGACCCCCGGGGCCCCTCTGGTGGTCCCGGGACGCTCCCGGTGACCCCCGGAGATCACCCATTGGCCGAAACTGGACTTCCTATATATCAATCTTTACCTCCGGACCATTTCGGAACTCCTCGTGACGTCCGGGATCTCATCCGGGACTTCGAACAACTTTCGGGTTTCCACGTGCATTTATCTCTACGACCCTAGCGTTACCGAACCTTAAGTGTGTAGACCCTACGGGTTCGGGAGACACGTAGACATGACCGAGACCACTCTCCGGTCAATAACCAACAGCGGGATCTGGATACCCATGTTGGTTCCCACGTGTTCCTCGATGATCTTCATCGGATGAACCACCGTGTCAAGGATTCACCCAATCCCGTATGTTATTCCCTTTGTCCATCGGTACGGTACTTGCCCGAGATTCGATCGTCGGTATTCCCGATACCTTGTTCAATCTCGTTATGGCAAGTCTCTTTACTCGATCCGTAATCCATCATCCCGTGACTAACTACTTAGTCACATTGAGCTCATTATGATGATGTCTTACCGAGTGGGCCCAGAGGTACCTCTCTGTCATACGGAGTGACAACATCCCAGTCTCGGTTCGTACCAACTCAACAGACACTTTCGGAGATACCCGATGCGTACCTTTATAGCCACCCAGTTACGTTGTGACGGTTGGCACACCCAAAGTACTCCAACGGTATCCAGGAGTTGTACAACCTCATGGTCTAAGGAATAAATACTTGACACCGAAAAGCTTATGCATTACGAACTATACGATCTCGTGTTATGCTCAAGTTTGGGTCTTGTCCATCACATCATTCTCCTAATGATGTGATCCCGTTATCACTGACATCTCATGTCCATGGTCAGGAAACCGTGACCATCTGTTGATCAACGAGCTGGTAACTAGAGGCCTACCAGGGACTCATTGTGGTCTGTGTATTCACACATGTATCGCTGTTTCCGTACAATACAATTCAAGCATGAATAACAGACAATTATCATGAACAAGGAGATATAATAATAATGCTTTTATTATTACCTCTAGGGCATATCTCCAACAGTCTCCCACTTGCACTAGAGTCAATAATCTAGTTACATTGTGATGAATCGAACACCCATAGAGTTCTGGTGTTGATCATGTTTTGCTCGTGAAAGAGGTTTAGTCAACGGGTCTGCTACATTCAGATCCGTATGCACTTTACAAATATCTATGTCTCCATCCTGAACATAATTCCGGATGGAGTTGAAACGGCGCTTGATGTGCTTGGTCTTCTTGTGAAACCTGGGCTCCTTGGTAATGGCAATAGCACCAGTGTTGTCATAGAAGAGAGTCATCGGGCTTGACGCGCTTGGAATGACTCCTAGGTCGGTGATGAACTCCTTCATCTAGACTCCTTCCTGCGCTGCTTCAGAAGCAACTATGTACTCCGCTTCACATGTAGATGCTACCACCACGCTTTGCTTGCAACTGCACCAGCTGACTGCCCCTCCATTCAAAATATACATGTATCCGGTTTGTGACTTAGAGTCATCCAGATCTGTGTCGAAGCTAGCATCGACGTAACCCTTTACGACGAGCTCTTTGTCACCTCCATAAATGAGAAACATATCCTTAGTCCTTTTCAGGTACTTTAGGATGTTCTTGACCGCTGTCCAGTGTTCTGTACCGGGATCACTTTGGTACCTCCCTACCAAACTTATGGCAAGGTTCACATCAGGTCTGGTACACAGCATGGCATACATGATAGAACCTATGGCCGAGGCATAGGGAATGACACTCATCTTTTCTCTATCTTCTGCCGTGGTCGGCGACTGAGCTTTGCTCAATCTCATACCTTGCAAAACAGGCAAGAATTCTTTCTTTGACTGATCCATATTGAACTTCTTCAATATTTTGTCAAGGTATGTACTTTGCGAAAGACCAATGAGGCGTCTCGATCTATCTCTATAGATTTTGATGCCTAATATGTAAGAAGCTTCTCCAAGGTCCTTCATTGAAAAACTTTTATTCAAGTAGGCCTTTACATTTTCCAAGAATTCTATATCATTTCCCATCAGCAATATGTCATCCACATATAATATGAGAAATGCCACAGAGCTCCCACTCACTTTCTTGTAAATACAGGCTTCTCCATAAGTCTATATAAAGCCAAACGCTTTGATCACCTCATCAAAGCGAATATTCCAACTCCGAGATGCTTGCACCAGCCCGTAAATCAAGCGCTGGAGCTTGCATACCTTGTCAGCGTTCTCTGGATCGACAAAACCTTCCGGTTGCATCATATACAACTCTTCCTTGAGGAAGCCATTAAGGAATGCTGTTTTGACGTCCATTTGCCATATCTCATAATCATAGAATGCGGCAATAGCTAACATGATTCTGACTGACTTCAGCATCGCTACGGGAGAGAAAGTCTCGTCGTAGTCAATCCCTTGAACTTGTCGATAACCCTTAGCGACAAGCCGAGCCTTATAGATGGTCACATTACCATCCGCGTCTGTCTTCTTCTTAAATATCCATTTGTTTTCTATGGCGTGCCTATCATCAGGCAAGTCCACCAAAGTCCATACTTTGTTTTCATACATGGATTCTATCTCGGATTTCATGGCTCCAAGCCATTTATTGGAATCCGGGCCCGCCATCGCTTCTTCATAGTTCGAAGGTTCACCGTTGTCTAACAACACGATTTCCAGTACAGGGTTGCCATACCACTCTGGTGCGGAACGTGCCCTTGTGGACCTTCGAAGTTCAGTAGTAACTTGATCTGTTTCTTCATGATCATTATCATCAACTTCCTCCCTTGTCGGTGCAGGCACCTCAGGAATAGTTTCCTGCGCTGCGCTACTTTCCGGTGCAGGAGGGGTGACTGTCACCTCATCAAGTTCTACTTTCCTCCCACTCACTTCTTTCGAGAGAAACTCTTTCTCCAGAAAGCATCCATTCTTGGCAACAAAGACTTTGCCTTCGGATCTGTGGTAGAAGGTGTACCCAATCGTTTACTTTGGGTATCCTATGAAGACGCATTTTTCCGATTTGGGTTCGAGCTTTTCAGGTTGAAGTTTCTTGACATAAGCATCGCAACCCCAAACTTTCATAAACGACAGCTTCGGTTTCTTGCCAAACCAAAGTTCATACGGAGTCGTCTCAACGGATTTCGACGGAGCCCTATTTAAAGTGAATGCGGCAGTCTCTAAAGCATAACCCCAAAAAGATAGCGGTAAATCGGTAAGGGACATCATAGATCGCACCATGTCCAACAGAGTACGATTTCGACGTTCGGACACACCGTTACGTTGAGGTATTCCGGGCGATGTCAATTGTGAAACAATTCCACAGCTTCTAAGGTGTGTGCCAAGTTCATGACTTAAATATTCACCCCCATGATCCGATCGCAAGAATTTTATTTTTCTGTCACGTTGATTCTCAACCTCATTCTGAAATTCCTTGAACTTTTCAAAGGTCTCAGACTTGTGTTTCATCAAATAGATATACCCGTATCTACTCAAGTCATCCGTGAGGGTGAGAACATAACGGTAGCCTCCGCGAGACTCAACACTCATTGGACCGCACACATCGGTATGTATGATTTCCAGTAAGTTGGTTGCTCGCTCCATTGTTCCGGAGAACGGAGTCTTGGTCATCTTGCCCAAGAGGCATGGTTCGCACGTGTCAAATGATTCATAGTCAAGAGACTCTAGAAGTCCATCTGAATGGAGCTTCTTCATACGTTTGACACCAATATGACCAAGTCGGCAATGCCACAAGTATGTGGGACTATCATTATCAACTTTACATCTTTTGGCATCTACACTATGAATATGTGTATCACTACGTTCGAGATTCATCAAAAATAAACCATTGACCAGCGGGGCATGACCATAAAACATATCTCTCAAATAAATAGAACAACCATTATTCTCTGATTTGAAAGAGTAGCCATCTCGCATAAGACGAGATCCAGAAACAATGTTCATGCTCAAAGCTGGTACTAAATAACAATTATTGAGGTTTAAAACTAATCCCGAGGGTAGATGTAGAGGTAGCGTGCCGACGGCGATCACATCGACCTTGGAACCATTCCCGACGCGCATCGTCACCTCATCCTTTGCCAGTCTCCGTTTATTCCGCAGCTCCTGTTTTGAGTTACAAATGTGAGCAACTGCACCGGTATCGAATACCCAGGAGCTACTACGAGTGCTGGTAAGGTACACATCAATAACATGTATATCATATATACCTTTGACGTTGCCGGCCTTCTTGTCTGCTAAATATTTGGGGCAGTTCCGCTTCCAGTGACCCGTTCCCCTGCAATAAAAGCACTCTGTTTTAGGCTTGGGTCCATACTTTGGCTTCTTCCCGGCAACAGGCTTGCCAGGCGCGACAACTACCTTGCCGTCCTTCTTGAAGTTCTTCTTACCCTTGCCTTTCTTGAACTTAGTGGTTTTATTGACCATCAACACTTGATGTTCTTTCTTGATGTCTACCTCCGCTGATTTCAACATTGAATACACCTCGGGAATGGACTTCTCCATCCCCTGCATATTGAAGTTCAACACGAAGCTCTTGAAGCTTGGTGGGAGCGACTGGAGGATTCTGTCAACGACCGCTTCATCTGGGAGATTCATTCCCAGCTGAGACAAGCGGTTGTGCAATCCTGAAATCTTGAGGATGTGCTCACTGACAGAACTGTTCTCCTCCATCTTACAGCTGTAGAATGCGTCGGAGACATCATATCTCTCGACTCGGGCATGAGCTTGGAAAACCATTTTCATCTCTTCGAACATCTCATATGCTCCGTGGTGCTCAAAACGTTTTTGGAGCCCCGATTCTAAACTGTAAAGCATGCCGCACTGAACGAGGGAGTAATCATCACTACGCGACTGCCAGACGTTCAAAACGTCTTGGGCCGCATCGGGAGCAGGTGCATCACCTAGCGGTGCTTCTAGGACATATGATCTCTTGGCAGCTATGAGGATAATCCTCAGGTTACGGACCCAATCCGTATAGTTGCTACCATCGTCTTTCAGCTTGGTTTTCTCTAGGAACGCGTTGAAGTTGAGGGAAACTGGAGCGTGGGCCATTTGATCTACAAGAGATATTGTAAAGAATTTAGACTAAGTTCATGATAATTAAGTTCATCTTAATCAAATTTTAATGAACTCCCACTCAGTATGACATCTCTCTAGTCATCTAAGTGATACACGATCCGAATCGAGTAGTCCGTGTCCGATCATCACGTGAGACGGACTAGTCATCAACGGTGAACATCTTCATGTTGATCGTATCTTCTATACGACTCGTGTTCGACCTTTCAGTCTTCAGGCCATGTCTGTACATGCTAGGCTCGTCAAGTGAACCCTAAGTGTATCGCGTGTGTAAATCTGTCTTACACCCGTTGTATGCGAACGTTAGAACCTATCACACCCGATCATCACGTGGTGCTTCGGAGCAACGAGCTTTAGCAACGGTGCACAGTTAGGGGAAACACAATACTTGAAATTTTAGTGAGAGATCATCTTATTTACTACCGTCGTTCTAAGTAAACAAGATGCATAAACATGATAAACATCACATGCAATCAATTAAAGTGACATGATATGGCCAATATCATCTTGCTCCTTGGATCTCCATCTTCGGGGCACCATGATCATCTTGTCACCGGCTCGACACCATGATCTTCATCATCATGATCTCCATCATCGTGTCTTGAAGAAGTCGTCACGCCAACTATTACTTCTACTACTATAGCTAACGTTTAGCAATGAAGTAAAGTAATTACATGGCGTTATTCAGTGACACGCAGGTCATACAATAATTAAGACAACTCCTATGGCTCCTGCCGGTTGTCAAGTTCATCGACATGCAAGTCGTGATTCCCTATTACAAAAACATGATCAATCTCATACATCACATATATCAGTCATCACATCTTCGTTCTTGGCCATACCACATCACATAGCACATGCTTCAAAAACAAGTTAGACATCCTCTAATTGTTGTTGCAAGTTTTACGTGCCTTCTATAGGATTTCTAGCAAGAACGTTTCTTACCTACGCCAAAACCACAACGTGATTTGTCAACTTCTATTTACCCTTCATAAGGACCCTTTTCATCGAATCTGATCCGACTAAAGTAGGAGAGACAGACACCCGCCAGCCACCTTATGCATCTAGTGCATGTCTGTCGATGGAACCAGTCTCACGTAAGCGTACGTGTAAGGTCGGTCCGGGCCGCTTCATCCCACAATACCGCCGAATCAAGATTGACTAGTAACGGTAAGAAAGTTGAACAAGATTATACGCCCACAACTGCTTTGTGTTCTACTCGTGCAAGATGCTACGCATAAAACCTAGGCTCAGATGCCACTGTTGGGGAACGTAGCATAATTCAAAAAATTTCTACGCCTTCACCAAGATCCAACTATGGAGACATCTAGCAACGAGCAAGTAAGAGTACATCTACATACCGTTATGTAGATCGCGTGCGGAAGCTTTCAACGAAGTGTGGATGAAGTAGTCGTACTCTTCACGTTCTTCGTCACCGATGATCTAGCGCCGAACGGACGGCACCTCCGCGTTCAACACACGTACGGTGCAGCAACGTCACCTCCTTCTTGATCCAGCAAGGGGGGAGGAGAAGTCGTCAGAGATCCGGCAGCACGACGGCGTGATGACGGATGCAGTGGAGATCGCAGCAGGGCTTCGCCGGGCGCCCTGCGTGGGAGTATGGAGGTGTGACGGGAGGGGGAGAGGCGCCAGGGCTTGGGTGCGGCTGCCCTCTCCCTCCCCACATATATATAGGGGCCAGGGGGTGCGCCTGGGCCCCTTGCAGATCCAATCTGCAAGGGGGCGGCGGCCAGGGGGGGTTCCTTGCCCCCCAAGGCAAGTGGAGCCCCCCTCCCCCTTAGGGTTTTAACCCTAGGCGCATGGGGAGGTGGGCCCCCTAGTGGTGCGCCAGCCCTGAGGGCTGGACACTTCCCCTTGCGGCCTAGGGGCCCCACCGGGATGGGTGGCCCCACCCGGTGGACCCCCGGGGCCCCTCCGGTGGTCCCGGGACGCTCCCGGTGACCCCCGGAGATCACCCGTTGGCCGAAACTGGACTTCCTATATATCAATCTTTACCTCCGGACCATTCCGGAACTTCTCGTGACGTCCGGGATATCATCCGGGACTCCGAACAACTTTCGGGTTTCCACATGCATTTATCTCTACGACCCTAGCGTTACCGAACCTTAAGTGTGTAGACCCTACGGGTTCGGGAGACACGTAGACATGACCGAGACCACTCTCCGGTCAATAACCAACAGCGGGATCTGGATACCCATGTTGGTTCCCACGTGTTCCTCGATGATCTTCATCGGATGAACCACCGTGTCAAGGATTCACTCAATCCCGTATGTTATTCCCTTTGTCCATCGGTACGGTACTTGCCCGAGATTCGATCGTCGGTATTCCCGATACCTTGTTCAATCTCGTTATGGCAAGTCTCTTTACTCGATCCGTAATCCATCATCCCATGACTAACTACTTAGTCACATTGAGCTCATTATGATGATGTCTTACCAAGTGGGCCCAGAGGTACCTCTCCGTCATACGGAGTGACAACATCCCAGTCTCGGTTCGTACCAACTCAACAGACACTTTCGGAGATACCCGATGCGTACCTTTATAGCCACCCAGTTACGTTGTGACGGTTGGCACACCCAAAGTACTCCAACGGTATCCGGGAGTTGTACAACCTCATGGTCTAAGGAATAAATACTTGACACCGAAAAGCTTATGCATTACGAACTATACGATCTCGTGTTATGCTCAAGTTTGGGTCTTGTCCATCACATCATTCTCCTAATGATGTGATCCCGTTATCACTGACATCTCATGTCCATGGTCAGGAAACCGTGACCATCTGTTGATCAACGAGCTGGTAACTAGAGGCCTGCCAGGGACTCATTGTGGTCCGTGTATTCACACATGTATCGCTGTTTCCGTACAATACAATTCAAGCATGAATAACAGACAATTATCATGAACAAGGAGATATAATAATAATGCTTTTATTATTGCCTCTATGGTATATCTCCAACACTTTTGACCCAATATTAGTGGCAAAATTATGCATCTTTTTGTCTATAATTTCCATATGATCTTTGGTGAGCATTTTCTTTTCAGTAGCATCTAATCTTTCCATAACATGCTCAAGATTTAAAGTTGTTTCATTGATCATAAGAGGGGGTGAGCCAACTAAATTTCCCATAGCATTAAAAGCATCAAGAGAAGGACACATCAAGAAATTTCCACCGGTAACCGTACCAAGGATGAATTTGTACCAAGTGGTGATGCCAACATAAAAACAACGAAGTAGAACAACGGTAGATTGCTTACGGATAGATCTATTATGAGAATTGAAAATCCTATACCAAGCATCCTTTAAATTTTCTCCTCCCCTTTGTTTAATGTTGAGAACCTCGTTCTCGGTACAAGCAATAGAATAAGTACTATCCATGATGAAAATGGCAAACAAGATTGCACACAGAAACATATCCAGCAAGAGAAATGACGAATGAAAAAGAGAGGCGAATAAAACAACAAACGTTTGTGAAGTGGGGGAGATGAAAATGAGAGGCAAATGGCAAATAATGTAATTGCGAGGTGATGAGATTTGAGACTGGGAACCTGGTATATGTTGAAGGTGCTCCCCGGCAACGGCGCCAGAAATTCCTTTTGATGTCGCTTAAAGCTACGTCAGTATTTCCCCAAAGAGGAAGGGATGATGCAGCACAACGGCAGTAGGTATTTCCCTTAGATGTTGAACCAAGGTTATCGAACCAGTAGGAGAACCACGCAACACAACGTAAACAACACCTGCACACAAATAACAACTTCTCGCAACCCGGCGTGTAAAAGGGGTTGTCAAGCCCTTTCGGATAACGGATGTCAGAGAGATATAAATATTGGTAGATTGGTTGATAAATAAGATAAATTGCAGCAAGGTATTTTTGGGTTTTTGGTTTAATAGATCTGAAAATAAATGTAAGGAAAAAGTATATCACAAAGGCAAATATATGAGGAAGAGACCCGGGGGCCGTAGATTTCACTAGCGGCTTCTCTCGAGAAAAATAGCAAACGGTGAGAAAACAATTAATGTTGGGCAATTGATAGAACCTCAAATAATTATGACGATATCCAGGCAATGATCTTTATATAGGCATCACGTCCAAGATTAGTAGACCGACTCCTGCCTGCATCTACTACTACTACATCACACATCGACAGCTATCCAGCATGCATCTAGTGTATTAAGCTCATGGAAAGACGGAGTAATGCATGAAGAATGATGACATGATGTAGACAAGATCCGTTTATCTATGGCGTTAGATATGGATCTCGTTGTTTTATCCTTAGTAGCAACAATACATACGTGTCGGTTTCCTTTCTGTCACTGGGATCAAGCATCGTAAGACCGAACCACTACAAAGCACCTCTTCCCATTGCAAGATAAATAGATCAAGTTGGCCTGACAAAACCCAAATATCGGAGAAGAATTACGAGGCTATAAGCAATCATGCATAAAAGAGATCAAAGAACTCAAATACTTTCATGGATATAAAAAGGTAGATGTGATCATAAACTCAAAGTTCATCGGATCCCAACAAACACACCGCAAAAAGAGTTACATCATATGGATCTCCAAGAGACCATTGTATTGATAATCAAGAGAGAGAGAGAGAGAGAGAGAGGAAGCCATCTAGCTACTAACTACGGACCCGTAGGTCTACAAAGAACTACTCACGCATCATCGGAGAGGCACCAATGGAGGTGGTGAACCCCATCCGAGATGGTGTCTAGATTGGATCTGGTGGTTCTGGACTCTGCGGCGGCTGGATGAATATTTCGTCGACTCCCCTAGGGTTTCTGGAATATCTGAGTATTTATAGGGCAAAGAGGCGGTGTGGGACGCCACCGAGGTGGGCACAACCTACCTGGGCGTGCCAGGAGGGCGGCACGCCCTGGTGGATTGTGCCCCCCTCGGGGCACCCCTAGGTGCAGCTTTGGCCCATCAGGTGTCTTCTGGCCCGTAAAAATTCTCGGAAAAGTTTTGCGGTGTTTGGGATCCGTTTGATATTGATTTCTTGCGATGTAAAAAACATGCAGAAAACAGCAACTGGCACTTGGCACTATGTCAATAGGTTAGTACAAAAATGATATAAAATGATTGTAAAACATCCAAGAATGATAATATAACAGCATGGAACAATAAAAAATTATGGATACATTGGAGACATATCATTAGACGCCTCACATCCTTAACTGTCCTTGGCGCTTGGATCTGCTCGATAGCCTTGATCTTGTCGGGGTTGGCTTCGATCCCACTGTGGGATACAAAGAACCCAAGTAGTTTGCCGAAGGGAACACCAAATACACAGTTCTCCGGGTTGAGCTTCAAATTGATCTTGTGCAGGTTAGAAAATGTCTCCTCCAAATCCAGAATAAGGGTGGGCCTGTCCTTGGTCTTGACCACAATATCATCCATATAGGCTTCTATATTTCTGTGCAACTGTGGCTCAAAACCAATCTGAACCGCCCTTGCAAAAGTGGACCTGACACTCTTTAATCCGAATGGCATGAGGACAAAGCAGTATGTACCACATGGAGTGATGAACGACATCTTCTCTTCATCTTCCTTGGGCATGAAGATTTGGTGATACCAAGAGTATGCATCCAGAAAGGAGAGTAAATCACAACCTGAAGCAATTTGAGGATATCACTTATCGTTAGCGTCTCAGTCAGTTGGGGATTAGAGATTAATCAGAATCAGCCAATTAATCAATTTTATCGGTCGACTAGTAATTGGCCATGTTTGCAAATCCCAGGCCCCCAACACTAAAATATGTTGTATTCAATACCAAAAAAAATATTGGCCAGAAGTGTTACATTGATTCCTAACCTTTGAATCATCGTATAATTACAAGGAAAATAGGACAACAATACATATTGCGTAACAATGTCCACAAAACACAAACGAACATAGTTTTTTTTTTGCAAACATAGTGCTTTGAATAGGCCCAATTTATTGGTATATTGCCGATAAATCGCTCATCAGAGCGATAAATTGGCCAAACGATAAATGGTGAAGATAAGGCATAATCTTATCAGTCACCCAAAGAGTAGCAATAAATCGGATGATAAATCACTGAATCAGAAGATTTATTGAATAGAGACCTGAAGTGGAATCCATAATCTGGTCAATACGCGGCAAGGGAAACGGCTCCTTCGGGCAAGCCTTGTTGAGATCTGTGAAATCTATGCAAAGCCTCCACTTCCCGCTAGCCTTGCGGACTACCACTGGATTTGCCAACCATATTGGATGTAGCACTCCTCTGACCAAACCAGCTGCCTCAAGTTTCTTGATCTCTTCTGCAATGAACTGCTGCCTCTCTAGGGCCTGCTTCCAGACTTTCTGCTTGACAGGTCGGGCATGTGGGAAGACAGCAAGGTGGTGCTCGACCTCCCTGGGAACACCGGGGATATCAAATGGTTGATAGACAAACACATTGATATTCACCCGCGGGAAGGCAACGGGCGCGCTTTCCTATTTGTCATCGAGGGTGGTGTTGATAGTAATGATACCATCAGCGCCAGCCAGCCCTGCCGGGACCTTCTTAACTTATGGTGCATCAACCATCACTCCGGCACGTCGTCAACAGGTTTCGTGCACTCGGTGGGGGCACGCTTCTCAGACTCCTTGCCGGAGGTCCTATAATCCTTCTTCTTTCCTTTACTTTCCTTGGTGGGAACTGCTGCTGCCGCTGCCTATGCTGCGACTGCGTCCTGGTACATCTTGTCCACACAAATGATGGCATCCTTCTCATCTGATGAGATAGTGATAACTCCTAGCGGCCCAGGCATCTTCAAGGTGTTGTAGGCACAGTGGGATGCCGCCATGAATTTAGCCAGTTTCGAGCATCCATGAATCCCATTTTACGGCCGGGGAAGATCAATCACATCAAACACAATCCTCTTAGTCCGGTAGTTCAATTCTCCCCCAAATGTTACCGGCAACGTGATCTTTCCCTTAGGATGACTCCTGCCGAGATTAACTCCTTGAAACATGCTGCTAACTTCTAGCTCTTCCTCTGCTATATGAAGCTTGCTGATAACTGCTGGGGAAATTAGATTCAACCCGGCCCCACCATCCACCAACATCTTTGTGACCTTGAGGTTGCAAATTGTTGGGGAGACCAACAACGGCAAGCATCCTACCGCAGTGGTACGGCAAGGATGATCCTCCTTGTCAAAGATGATGGGCGTACGGGACCATTTGAGCGGCTTCCAGGCCTCTAGCGCCGGCTCTACGACATTGACTTCTCGTGCCCACCGCTTGAGTTGACGGTGAGAGGCGTGCAGAGATGCACCTCCGTCAATGCATGGGGCGTAAGTGGCCTTCTGAAACTCTTGCTCGCTGGTTTCCTCTCCATCCCCTCCATCACTCTCATCATTACAAACTCCCTTTTCTCTACCTCTGGTGGGCATTCCTTGGTTCTAAAGGGGTTTGCCGAGGCGATTTACTTCACCTCCTCGGCCCTTACCACCAGCAACATTCTGACCCTTTTCCTTATCACACTTCTCATACTCTGCTCTCTATCTCTTGACAAGCTGCTCAACCTGATGACAGTGTTGAAGGTCGTGGCCCTTGGTCCGATGAATCTTGCAATACGGCCCATCACCTTTCCTGACTTTCTCGGCAGCAACGGCTTCCTCGCAGTCAGTGCACATGGTACATTTCTTGTCGGGGCCCTCAGCTTTGGCCTTCTTGCCGATACTAGGTGTACCCGAGCCTTCGACAGTCATCACTGCCTTATCTCTCCGCTTCTTAGTGTGATTCTTGCTCTTCTTCTGGCTGGTTGATTCATCATCCTCCTCTAAATCAACATTGATGCAATCTTCCTCTCCAGGTAACTTCCTTCCCTCCTCCATCCGAGCACACTTATCCACCAGGGTGTAGAGCTCCTTCACAGTCTTGGGCAACCACACGTTCATCTTAGAATGAATCCGGCGGTTGCGCACATTAGACTGGAAGGCGGCTATTACAACTGCCGATTGGATATTTAGGATATTTCTATGAACTTTTCTGAATCTTTGTAAATGCTTATGGAGGGTTTCTCCTTCCTTCTATTGGAGAAGTTGTAGATCGCTAGGCCTGCCGGGTTCTTGGTGGCCACCGGTGAAGGCGCCAATGAATTCGTGGCACATGTCAGCCCATGACGAAATGGAGTTCTACGGTAGGTGCATCAACCAAGACCTCACATTGGACATGAGGGCCAAAGGAAAGTAGTTGGAAAACACCTTCTCATCTCTTCCCCTGGCAGCCTGAACATCGATGGTGTAGATGCTCAAGAACTCTGCCGGGTTCAGCCTCCCGTCGTACTTCTCAGGTATATATGGCTTGAACGTGCGAACGGATGGCCAATGGACTTGTCGCAGCTCGTGAGTAAAGGCAAGTCAGCCAACCCCGAAAGGTAGGCACCCGCCGATATTGAGCGCGGGCTCGTCTACATTGAGGCCATAGCGCTCGTCGGTCTGGCGGAGTTGCCGTGGCGTTGCTCGACAGCAACGCACACGTCTCCTCTCCACCTATCCTCCGGGGCTCGACGCTGGCCTGGACGCGCTCGAGGGTCAGAAGAGGCCATCGAGACATCGTCGGGGTCTTGATTCTGCCGCGCTCGCGCTGGCTGCCATGGCTAAGGATGACAATTTTACCCATGGACATGGATACCCATGGATATCTGACCCTGCTACTTCTCGAGCTTGCGTTGTTTTCCCTCGAAGAGGAAAGGGTGATGCAGCACAATAGCGTAAGTATTTCCCTCAGTTTTTGAGAACCAATGTATTAATCTAGTGGGAGACCACACGCGAGTCCCTTGTGCCTACACAAACAAATAAGAACCTTGCAACCAACGCGATAAAGGGGTTGTCAATCCGTTCACGACCACTTGCAAAAGTGAGATCTGATAGAGATGCTAAAATCACATTTTTGGTATTTTTGGTATAGACTGAAAGTAAAGAAAGCAAAATAAAGCATCAGCGACAGAAATTGGCAAGATGACGGGAAACTAATAGACCCGGGGGCCATAGGTTACACTAGTGGCTTCTCTCATGATAGCAGAATTCTACGGTGGGTGAACAAATTACTGTCAAGCAATTCATAGAAAAGCGCATAGTTATGAGAATATCTAGGCATGATCATTGTATATAGGCATCACGTCCATGACAAGTAGACCGAAACGCTTCTGCATATACTACTATTACTCCACACATCGACCGCTATCCAGCTTGCATCTAGAGTATTAAGTTCATAAGAACAGAGTAACGCTTTAAGCAAGATGACATGATGTACAGGGATAAACTCAAGCAATATGATATAAACCCCATCCTTTATCCTCGATGGCAACAATACAATATGTGCCTTGCTGCCCCTGTTGTCACTGGGAAAGGACACCACAAGATTGAACCCAAAGCTAAGCACTTCTCCCATTGCAAGAACTACCAATCTAGTAGGCCACACCAAACTGATAATTCGAAGAGACATGCAAAGATATTTAAATCATGCATAAAAGATTTCATAGAAGAATCAAATATTGTTCATAGATAATCTTGATCATGAACCAACAATTCATCGGATCTCGACAAACACACCGCAAAAAAAATTACATCGAATAGATCTCCAAGAAGATCGAGGAGAACTTTGTATTGAGGTCCAAAGAGAGAGAAGAAGCCATCTAGCTAATAACTATGGACCCGAAGGTCTGTGGTAAACTACTTACAACTCATCGGAGCGGCTATGGTGTTGATGTAGAAGCGCTCCGTGATCGATGCCCCCTCCGGTGGAGCTCCGGAACAGGCCCCAAGATGTGATCTCATGGGTACGGAAGGTTGCGGCGGTGGAATTAGGGTTTCGTGGTGCTCCCCAATGGTTTCAGGGTACGTAGGTAGACATAGGAGGAAGAGGCATGTCAGGGATCCACGAGGGGCCCACGAGGGTGGGGGGCGCGCCCCGGCCATCGTGGCTGCCTTGTTCGCTTCCTGGCGTGTACTCCAAGTCTTCTGTGTTGCAATTGTTCCAAAAATAACTCTTCCGAAGGTTTCATCCCATTTGGACTCCGTTTGATATTCCTTTTCTGCGAAACACTAAAATAGGCAAAAAAACAGCAATTTGCACTGGGCCTTAGGTTAGTCCAAAAAATAATAAACTGTATAATAAAGCCCATTAGACATCCAAAACAGAGAATATAATAGCATGGAACAATAAAAAAATTATGGATACGTTGGAGATGTATCAAGCATCCCCAAGCTTAATTCCTGCTCGTCCTTGAGTAGGTTTTCAGATCCGAAAGATTGAAGACAAAAGTCTATATTGACATAAGAATAACAATATTGCAAGCATACTAACAAAGCAATTATTTCTTCTCAAAATAACATGGCCAAAGAAAGTTCATCCCTACAAAGTCATATAGTTTGGCTATGTTCCATCTTCGTCACACAAAGTACTCAAATCATGCACAACCCCGGTTTCAGCCAAGCAATTGTTTCATACTAATTTTTTTTCCAACTTTCACGCAACACATGAGCGTGAGCCATGGATATAGCACTATAGGTGGAATAGAGTGGTGGTTGTGGAGAAGACAAAAGAGGAAGATGGTCTCACATCAACTAGGCATATCAATGGGCTATGGAGATGCCCATCAATAGATATCAATGTGAGTGAGTAGGGATTGCCATGCAACAGATGCACTAGAGCTATAAATGTATGAAAGCTCAACAAAATAAACTAAGTGGGTGTGCATCCAACTTGCTTGCTCATGAAGACCTAGGGCATTTGAGCAAGCCCATCGTTGGATTATACAAGCCAAGTTCTATAATGAAAATTCCCACTAGTATATGAAAGTGACAAAACAAGAGACTCTTTGTCATGAAGATCATGGTGCTACTTCGAAGCACAAGTGTGGAAAAATATAGTAGCATTGTCCCTTCTTTTCATTTTTTCCTTTTTTTCTTTTTTTCTTCTTTTTTGGGCATTTTTTTCTTTGGCCTCTCTCCCTTTTTTTTCTTTGGGTCAATGCTCTAATAATGATGATCATCACACTTTTATTTACTTACAACTCGATACTAGAACAAAGTATGACTCTATATGAATGCCTCCTGCGGTGTACTAGGATGTGCAATGAATCAAGAGTGACATGTATGAAAATTTATGCATGGTGGCCTAGCCACAAATACGATGTCAACTACATGATCATGCATGGCAGTACGAAAATAATGAAGCGTGTCATATGAACGGAACATTGGAAAGTTGCATGGAAATATATCTCAGAATGGCTATAGAAATGCCATGATAGGTAGATATGGTGGCTGTTTTGAGGAAGGTATATGGTGGGTGTATGGTACCGGCGAAAGTTGCGCGTGACAAGAGAGGCTAGCAATGGTGTAAGGGTGAGAGTGCGTATAATCCATGGACTCAACATTAGTCATAAAGAACTCACATACTTATTGCAAAAATATACAAGTAATCAAAACAAAGTACTACACGCATGCTCCTAGGGGAAGGGTTGGTAGGAGTTAACCATCGTGCGATCCCGACCTCCACATAAAGGATGACAATCAATGAAATACCTCATGCTTCAAATTTGCCACAGAACGGTTACCATACGTGCATGCTACGGGACTTCCAAACCTCAACACAAGTATTTCTCAAATTCACAACTACTCCACTAGCATTACTCTAATATCACCATCCTCATCTCTCAAAACAATCATCAAGTATCAAACTTCTCATAATATTCAATGCACTTTATATGAAAGTTTCTATTATACCCATCTTGGATGCCTATCATATTAGGACTAATTTTATAACCAAAGCAAATTACCATGCTGTTCTAAAAGACTCTCACAATAATATAAGTGAAGCATGAGAGATCAATAATTTCTACAAAATAAAACCACCACCGTGTTCTAAAAGATATAAGTGAAGCACTAGAGCAAAACTATCTAGCTCAAAAGATATAAGTGAAGCACATAGAGTATTCTTATAAATTCCGATTCAGGTGTATCTCTCTCAAAAGGTGTGTCCAGCAAGGATGATTGTGGTTAACTAAAAAGCAAAGACACAAATCATACATGACGCTCCATGCAAAACACATATCATGTGGTGAATAAAAATATAGTCTCAAGTAAAGTTATCGATAGACGAAGACGAAAGAGGGGATGCCTTCCTAGGGCATCCCCTAGCTTAGTCTTTTGGTTGTCCTTGATTTTACCTTGGGGTGCCTTGGGCATCCCCATGCTTAGTCTCTTTCCACTCTTAGTTCCATGTCCATCAAATCCTTACCCAAAAACTTGAAAACTTCACAACACAAAACTTAACAGAAAATCTCGTGAGCTCCGTGAGTATAAGAAAACAAACAACCACTCAAAGGTACTGTAATGAACTCATTCTTTATTTATATTGGTGTTAAACCTACTGTATTCCAACTTATGTATTATTCATACCCCCGATACTACTCATAGATTCATCAAAATAAGCAAACAACACATGAAAAACAGAATCTGTCAAAAACAGAATAGTCTGTAGCAATATGTAACTTTCGAACACTTACATAACTCTAAAAATTCTGAAATAAATTGGTGGACGTGAGGAACTTGTCTATTAATCATCTGCAAAAAGAATCAACTTACAAGCACTCTCAAGTAAAAAATGGTAGCTAATCTCGTGAGCGCTAAAGTTTCTGTTTTCTACAGGATGATCGCAAAGACTTCACCCAAGTCTTCCCAAAGGTTCTACTTGGCACAAACACTAATTAAAACACAAAACCACATCTAAACAGAAGCTATATGAATTATTTATTTCTAAGCATAAGCAAAATCAAAGAAAATAAAATTGGGTTGCATCCCAACAAGCGCCATTGTTTAACGCCCATAGCTAGGCATTGATAATTTTAATGATGCTCACATGAAAGATAAGACATCACACAAAAAACCATCATATAGCATGTGAAAATCACATCTATGTCTAACATACTTCCTATGCATAGGCATTTTATAGTAAAAGAAATTAGCAAGACAATCAAGATCTAGCATATGCAAGGAAGAAGAAAGAGCCAATAGCAATCTCAACATAACGAGAGGTAATTTAGTAACATAAATATTCCTACAACCATATTTTCCTCTCTCATAATAATTACATGTAGGATCATAATCAAATTCAACAATATAGCTATCACAAAACGTATTCTCAACACGATCCACATGCATACGAAGTTGACACTCTTCCAAAATAGTGGGAGCAACATTAACTAAAGTCATGACCTCTCCAAACCCACTTTTATCAAAAATTCCATAAGATTGAACATTCTCCAAATATGTGGGATCTAAAGTTGACAATCTTCCAAACCCACTTTCAATATTATTGCAAACATTATTACCAATCTCATATTCATCATGGGGCTTAAATAAATTTTCAAGATCATAAGAAGAATCACCCCAATCATGATCATTGCAACAAGTAGTGGGCATAGCAAAATAAGCATCCCAAGCTTCGAGTTTTGCATATCATTAGCACAATTGACATTAATAGAATTTATAATAGCATCATTGCAATCATGCTTTTCATTCAAGGGGCTATCGGGAATCACTTTATAATCTTCTTCTTTCAATACTTCATCAAAATTTTCGGACTCACGAATTTCAAGCAAAACCTCATAAAGATAATCTAGTGCACGTAGCTCACTAGCAATTGGTTCATCATAATTGGATCTCCTAAAAAGATTAGCAAGTGGATGAGGATCCATAATTTAGCAAGCGAAGATGCAAGCTAATAGAGGGCACATGGAAACACAATCAAACAGAAGGGCGAAGGGAAAAAAGGCAAAGAAAACGGCAAAGGTGAAGTAGGGGAGAGGAAAACGAGAGGAAAAGGGCAAATAATATAATGCGAGGGATAAGAGTTTGTGATGGGTACTTGGTATATGACTTTTGCGTAGATCTCCCCGACAACGACGCCAGAAATTCTTCTTGCACTTCTCGAGCTTGCGTTGTTTTCCGTCGAAGAGGAAACGGTGATGCAGCACAGTAGCGTAAGAATTTCCCTCAGTTTTTGAGAACCAATGTATCAATCCAGTAGGAGACCACGGGCGAGTCCCTCGTGCCTACACAAACAAATAAGAACCTTGCAACCAACACGATAAAGGGGTTGTCAATCCCTTCACGACCACTTGCAAAAGTGAGATCTGATAGAGATGATAAGATAATATTTTTGGTATTTTTGATATAGACTGAAAGTAAAGAAAGCAAAATAAAACAGCGGTGACAGAAATTGGCAAGTTGACGGGAAACTAATACACCCGGAGGCCATAGGTTTCACTAGTGGCTTCTCTCATGATAGCAAATTTCTATGGTGGGTGAACAAATTACTGTCGAGCAATTGATAGAAAAGCGCATAGTTATGAGAATATCTAGGCATGATCATTGTATATAGGCATCACGTCTGTGACAAGTAGACCGAAACGATTCTGCATCTACTACTATTACTCCACACATCGACCGCTATCCAGCATGCATCTATAGTATTAAGTTCATAAGAATAGAGTAACACTTTAAGCAAGATGACATGATGTAGAGGGATAAACTCAAGCAATATGATATAAACCCCATCTTTTTATCCTTGATGGCAACAATACAATACATGCCTTGCTGCCCCTACTGTCAGTGGGAAAGGACACCGCAAGATTGAACCCAAAGATAAGCATTTCTCCCATTGCAAGAACTACCAATCTAGTAGGCCACACCAAACTGATAATTTGAAGAGACTTGAAAATATACTTAAATCATGCATAAAAGATTTCATAGAAGAATCAAATATTGTTCATAGATAATCTTGATCATAAACCCACAATTCATTGGATCTTGACAAACACGCCGCAAAAAGAATTACATCGAATAGATCTCCAAGAAGATCGAGGAGAACTTTGTATTGAGATCCAAAGAGAGAGAAGAAGCCAGCTAGCTAATAACTATGGACCCGAAGGTCTGTGGTAAACTACCAACAACTTATCGGAGGGGCTATGGTGTTGATGTAGAAGCCCTCCGGGATCGATGCCCCCTCCGGTGGAGCTCCGGAACAGGACCCAAGATGGGATCTCATGGGTACAGAAGCTTGCAGTAGGGGAATTAGGGTTTCGTGGTGCTCCTCGATGGTTTTAAGGTACATAGGTATATATAGGAGGAAGAGGCACGTTAGGGGAGCCACGAGGGGCCCACGAGGGTGGGGGCGCGCCTATCCCCCTAGGCGCGCCCCTGCCCTCGTGGCCGCCTCGTTCACTTCCTGGCGTGTACTCCAAGTCTTCTGTGTTGCAATTGTTCCAAAATAACTCTCCCGAAGGTTTCATTCCGTTTGGACTCCATTTGATATTCCTTTTTTGCGAAACACTGAAATAGGCAAAAAAACAGCAATGTGCACTAGGCCTTGGGTTAGTAGGTTAGTCCCAAAAATAATATAAAAGTGTATAATAAAGCCCATTAAACATCCAAAACAGATAATATAATAGCATGGAACAATCAAATATTATGGATACGTTTTTGACATATCAGACCCGTATGGACAGGGTTGGGATATGCTTTTGCGGCCATGGGCGGCATCCAAACCCGTCCCGATTACTCGTGGGTAGGGCATGGACATAATCTTGTACCCATGGATATATTCAAACCCGACCTGATAGTATGACTCAATGGAATATTCTACTATCCCTACCCCACATTTGCATGTCCCACTGTAATTTCACCCATTATAATCTAAAACATTCAAAGCCAATTGCATAATCCCCACCATAACTTTTATTAGTTGATATTCGATCCCCGCCTTAATATTACTCCAGCCCCCTTATGACCTTTTATGTCGTTGTTAAATGACTCATCATTAAGTATTAGCCCTGTCTCCTCTTCCTAGTCCTCCTGCATCCTGAGAGATAGCCGACATTGTCAGCCGCTATCTCCATGTATGGTGGAGCACTTCAACAGCCAGCACCACTCACCTATGACAACGAAACTATGTATCCCCTCGACCCCTCCATCTCTGCTTTTTCACACGCGCATTGATGCATGGGTGCAACAACTTATGTGCATGTTGTGTTGTGTATTATGTATATGTCTTGAGAGGACCCCATGGATATCCATCGGGTTTGGAAGGACACAATTTTTCGCCTATGGGTTTTTCATGGGCGGATAAAGATTTGTCTTCATGGATATGGATATGGATTTGATATTGTTCAACCCAATCCAAACCCGACCCATTGCCATCCTTAGCCGTGGTGGGGACCGCACTGTGGGGACGGCTTTCTTCGTACGGCCAGTAGCACGAGCCGTTGCTATCACTTGGGGAGGCTGCGACGGAGCAGACCGCCGTGAGCCCCAACTTCGGTGAAACCGAGCAGACTTTGGATGGTGGCACACCATTCGTCCATGTGCTCCACCGCTGGTGGAAACCTTAGCAGCAGCTGAATCCGCGCCATGGCCTCCGAGGCTGCACTTGGCATGGGTGCTGAAGAAGTCGATCGTACCATCGCCCGACTCCTTACGGTGCCAGCGGCGGCAGCACTGCACCCCCGCTGCTGCGGGGCGACCACCTGGATGACAGGGTGGTGTGGCGAAGGCACACGAGGGCTAGCAGCTCCGTCAAGTGCAACGGCTAGGTCGACCTGTCCCGCGGGAGGCACACGTGCTACGACAACACCTGTGGTGGGAACGCTCGGATGACGGTGATTCGCCTCAGTACGAGTGCCGTTGTTGTGGTTGTGCTCGTCGGTGGGCAGAAGGGGCACAGATGGAGTAACCCCTTCACCCAGGCCTTGGGGAGCATCGCCGTCACAGTGTTGCTGATGCTGCTCTCCTCCAGTGCCTCCTGCTCCTGCGCCGGCCGCGGGGGAAGTGGTGACGGTGCCTGCTACTTCTCGAGCTTGCATTGTTTTCCCTCGAAGAGGAAAGGGTGATGCAGCACAATAGCGTAAGTATTTCCCTCAGTTTTTGAGAACCAAGTATCAATCCAGTAGGAGACCACGTGCGAGTCCCTCGTACCTGCACAAACAAATAAGAACCTTGCAGCCAACGCGATAAAAGGGGTCTTTAATCCCTTCTCGGTCACTTACAAAAGTGAGATCTGATAGATATGATAAGCTAATATTTTTGGTATTTTTGATATGTAGATTGAAAGTAAAGATTGCAAATCAAAAGTAAAGTATTTATAAATAGTTTATGGAAGATATATATGATGAAGATAGACCCGGGGGCCATAGGTTTTACTAGTGGCTTCTCTCATGATAGCAGATTTCTACGGTGGGTGAACAAATTACTGTCGAGCAATTGATAGAAAAGCGCATAGTTATGAGAATATCTAGGCATGATCATTGTATATAGGCATCACGTCCGTGACAAGTAGACCGAAACAATTCTGCATCTACTACTATTACTCCACACATCGACCGCTATCCAGCATGCATCTAGAGCATTAAGTTCATAAGAACAGAGTAACGCCTTAAGCAAGATGACATGATGTAGAGGGATAAACTCAAGCAATATTATATAAACCCCATCTTTTTATCCTCGATGGCAACAATACAATACGTGCCTTGCTGCCCCTGCTGTCACTGGGAAAGGACACCGCAAGATTGAACCCAAAGCTAAGCACTTCTCCCATTGCAAGAACTATAGATCTAGTAGCCAAACCAAACCGTTAATTCAAAGGGACTTGCAAGGATATTTAAATCATGCATAAAATATTTCAGAAAAGAATCCAATATTGTTCATAGATAATCTTGATCATAAACCCACAATTCATCGGATCTCGACAAACACACCGCAAAAGGAATTACATCGAATAGATCTCCAAGAAGATCGAGGAGAACTTTGTATTGAGATCCAAAGAGAGATAAGAAGCCATCTAGCTAATAACTATGGACCCGAAGGTCTATGGTAAACTACTCACAACTCATCGGAGAGGCTATGGTGTTGATGTAGAAGCCCTCTGTGATCGATGCCCCCTCCGGTGGAGCTCCGGAACAGGCCCCAAGATAGGATCTCACGGGTACAGAAGGTTGCGGTGATGGAATTAGGGTTTCGTGGTGCTCTTCGATAGTTTCAGGGTACGTAGGTACATATAGGAGAAAGAGGGATGCCAGGGGAGCAACAGGGGAGCCACGAGGGTGGGGGCGTGCCTACCCCCCCTGGGCGCGCCCCTTGCCCTCGTGGCTTCCTCTCTCGCTTCCTCGCGTGTACTCCAAGTCTTCTGTGTTGATATCGTTCCAAAAATAACTCCCCCGAAGGTTTCATTCCGTTTGGACTCCGTTTGATATTCCTTTTCTGCGAAACACTGAAATAGGCAAAAAACATCAATTTGCACTGGGCCTTGGGTTAGTAGGTTAGTCCCAAAAATAATATAAGAGTGTATAATAAAGCCCATTAAACATCCAAAACAGAGAATATAATAGCATGGAACAATCAAAAATTATAGATACGTTGGAGACGTATCAAGCATCCCCAAGCTTAATTCCTAGTCGTCGTCGAGTAGGTAAATGATAAAAATAAATTTTTTGATGTGGAATTCTACCCAACATAATTCAAAATGTAAATTTCTTTATTGTGGCATGAATGTTCACATCCGAAAGGTTCAAGAAAAAAGTTTATATTGACATACGAATAATAATACTTCAAGGATACTAACAAAGCAATCATGTCTTCTCAAAATAACATGGCCAAAGAAAGTCCATCCCTACACAATCATATAGTTAGGCTATGCTCCATCTTCGCCACACAAAATACTCAAATGATGCACAACCCTAGTTTCAGCCAAGCATTTGTTTCATACTTAATTTTTTTTTCAAACTTTTTCAACTTTCACGCAATACATGAGCGTGAGCCATGGATATAGCACAATAGGTGGAATAGAGTTGTGGTTGTGGAGAAGACAAAAGAGGAAGATGGTCTCACATCAAATAGGCGTATCAATGGGCTATGGAGATGCCCATCAATAGATATCAATGTGAGTGAGTAGGGATTGCCATGCAACGGATGCACTAGAGCTATAAATGTATGAAAGCTCAACAAAAGAAACTAAGTGGGTGTAACTTGCTTGCTCACAAAGACCTAGGGCATTTGAGGAAGCCCATCGTTGGATTATACAAGCCAAGTTCTATAATGAAAATTCCCACTAGTATATGAAAGTGACGAAACAAGAGACTCTCTATCATGAAGATCATGGTGCTACTTTGAAGCACAAGTGTGGAAAAAGATAGTAGCATTGTTCCTTTTTTTCTTTTCTTTTCTTTTTATTTTTTCCCTTTTTTTGGGCCTTTCTTTTTTTTCTTTTTTTGGGACAATGCTCTAATAATGATGATCATCACACTTCTATTTATTTACAACTCGATATTACAACTCGATACTAGAACAAAGTATGACTCTATATGAATGCCTCCGGTGGTGTACCGGGATGTGCAATCAATCAAGAGTGACATGTATGAAAAATTATGCATGGTGGCCTAGCCACAAATACGATGTCAAATACATGATCATGCATGGCAATATGACAATGGTGAAGCGTGTCATATGAACGGAACGACGGCAAGTTGCATGTCAATATAACTCGGAATGGCTATGGAAATGCCGTGATAGGTAGGTATGGTGGCTGTTTTGAGGAAGGTATATGGTGGGTGTATGGTACCGGCAAAAGTTGCGTGGTACAAGAGAGGCTAGCAATGGTGGAAGGGTGAGAGTGCGTATAATCCATGGACTCAACATTAGTCATAAAGAACTCACATACTTATTGCAAAAATCTACAAGTCATCAAAACAAAGTACTACACGCATGCTCCTAGGGGAAGGGTTGGTAGGAGTTAACCATCACGCGATCCCGACCTCCACACAAAGGATGACACTCAATGAAATACCTCATGCTTCATATTTGTCACACAACGGTTACCATACATGCATGCTACGGGACTTGCAAACCTCACATGTATTTCTCAAATTCACAACTACTCTACTAGCATGACTCTAATATTACCATCCTCATATCCGAAAACAATCATCAAGTATCAAACTTCTCATAATATTCAATGCACTTTATATGAATTTTTTTTACTATACCTATCTTGGATGCCTATCATATTAGGAGTAAATTTATAACCAAACCACACAACCATGCTGTTCTAAGAGACTCTCAAAATAATATAAGTGAACCATGAGAGATCAATAATTTGTATAAAATAAAACCACCACCGTGCTCTAAAAAGATATAAGTGAAGCACTAGAGCAAAACTATCTAGCTCAAAAGATATAAGTGAAGCACATAGAGTATTCTAATAAATTCCGATTCATGTGTATCTCTCTCAAAAGGTGTGGCCAGCAAGGATGATTGTGGTAAACTAGAAAGGAAAGACTCAATTCATACATGACGCTCCAAGCAAAACACATATCATGTGGTGAATAAAAATATAGTCTTAAGTAAGGTTACCGATAGATGAAGATGGAAGAGGGGATGCCTTCCCGAGGGCATCCCCAAGCTTAGGCTTTTGGTTGTCCTTGAATTTTACCTTGGGGTGCCTTGGTCATCCCCAAGCTTAGGCTCTTGCCACTCTTTGTTCCATATTCCATCAAATCCTTACCCAAAAACTTGAAAACTTCACAACACAAAACTTAGCCAAAAATCTCGTGAGTTCCGTTAGTATAAGAAAACAAACCACCACTCAAAGGTACTGTAATGAACTCATTTTTTTATATTGGTGTTAAACCTACTGTATTCCAACTTCTCTATGATTCATATCCCCCGATACTACTCATAGATTCTTCAAAATAAGCAAACAACACATGAAAAATAGAATCTGTCAAAAACAGAACAGTTTGTAGCAATCTGTAACTTTCGAATAGTTTTGTAACTCTAAAAAATTTGAAATAAATTGACGGATGTGATTAATTTATCTATTAATCGTCTGCAAGAATAATCAAGTAAAAACACTCTCCAGTAAAAAATGGTAGCTCTTCTCATGAGCGCTAAAGTTTCTGTTTTTTACAGCATGATCGCATAAACTTCACCCAAGTCATCCCAAACGTTATACTTGGCACAAACACTAATTAAAATACAAAACCACATCTAAAGAGAATCTAGATGAAATATTTGTTACTAAACAGAAGAAAAAGCAAATAAAATAAAATTGGGTTGCCTCCCAACAAGGTCTTTCTTTATAGCCATTAAGATAGGCTTGAGAATTCAATGATGCTCACATGAAAGATAAGAATGAAGTACAAAGAGAGCATCATATAGCATGTGAAAATCACATCTAAGTCTAACATACTTCCTATGCATAGGCATTTTATAGGAAAACAAGTTAGCAAGACAAGCAAGATCTAGCATATGCAAGGAAGAAGAAAGAAACAATAGCAATCTCAACATAACGAGAGGTAATTTAGTAACATGAAAATTTTTACAACCATATTTTCCTCTGTCATAATAATTGCATATAGGATCATAAGCAAATTCAATAGTATAGCTATCACATAACATATTCTCAACATGATCCACATGCGAAGTTGACACTCTTAGAAAATAGTGGGATTAACATTAACTAAAGTCATGACCTCTCCAAACCCACTTTTATAAAAAAAATCATAAGATTGAACGTTCTCCAAATATGTGGGATCTAAAGTTGGCATTCTTCCAAACCCACTTTCAATATTATTGCAAACATTATTATCAATCTCATATTCATCATGGGGTTGAAATAAATTTTCCAGATCATAAGAAGCATCACCCCAATCATGATCATTGCAACAAGTAGTAGACATAGCAAAACTAGCATCCCCAACCTTAGGGTTTTGCATATCTGTCACACCCTGATTTTCATGTCACTTTGCTTAAGCTAATTATCATGTTAAAAATGTGGATTTGCAAAAACTTTTGAGTGTTTTTTACCTTGCTTGATTTGACTTTTGTCTGCTGCTTGCTAGTGCTCTAAAAATCAAATAAATCCTCCAACTATTATACTTCATCTCCTTGACCCAAAACCTTTTCCCAATGATCATGCCATGTGTATAGACCAGTATAGAATTTTCTTATAAAAATATTTTGGCCAAATGGTATTTTCTAAAATTAGTTTTCCAAAAACCCCTGAATTGAGGTTTGCACTGCAAGTGCCTTATTTAGGGTGTGAAAAATCTTTCAAAAAGTTTATTTGAATCCTATTAGGTATAGGACTCCCAGAAACCACAAAAGTATAATTTTAAAAGTTATTTTAATATTTTATTTAAAATCTTTTTCTTAAGGCCAGAAATGGTCTTTAATAGGGAAAAATTATTTAATCATTTCAAAAATATTTGCCAAAATTCAGGGAGACTCATTGGACATATATTGTCCATATATAAGAGTTTCAACACATGGTCATGTTCAAAATATTGGGCAAATCCTTCCAAAACCCTTTCTGGATATTTCAAGCTTTTGAAATATTTACAAAGGAAATATTCTCCAAAAAATCCAGGGAAATTCTATCATGTCATATATGACATATTTGATGATCTTGCAAAGCCTCATGCCTTGAAGATCAAGGAAACATCCTCTAATCCCCTCAAAACCATTCTGTCCATATTTGAAGTTTGAGCAAGTCTACATTGCCAAACTTGTCCAAATGCTCTCAAATTTGGTGCACATGCTAGAAATGCCTAATAAGGCATATAGACCAAATGGCACAAGAATTTGGATAGAGCAACTTGATCAGATCACCCCAAAACCCTTTCTGTTCAAATGCAAATTTGAACAACTTTACATTACCAACTTTTTATCTGGAGCTTCAAACTTTGTGGGCATGATCAATACCCCAAATGATGATGATACACCAAGTGGTGCATCAAGGGGAGATGATTTGCTTAACTCAAACATGGTGAAACCATTTCTGTTGATTTCTAGGGTTCACCAAAGTTATATTGGCCACTTTGCCCAAATGAGCTCAAATTTGGTGTAGGGGCCTAATTATATGTGACATTTGATCATGTTAAGTCCCATGCCAATTGGAATTCATTTGCCTCCCCAAAACCTGATCAAACACCTTCTGTCCATTTACCAAAACCAGTGTTTGGACCTCTTTTACTTTATCTCTTTACCCCAAATTTCTACCACAGCTCCCCGTGATCATCCTCTACCCCCCAGTAACTCTCTATGGCCTCAGCTCAATTATTGGAGGGGGGTAAAACCCCAAATTCACTATTCTGGCAGCAGCTTTCACCCTCTCCTTCACCTCTCTCCTCATTCCAGAGGCTCCCCAGAGCATCCAAGACCTCCTCGCCTTTGTTTTCTACTCCCTAGCACTACTGGACACTGGGGGACACGGCCAGGAAGCAAAGACATAAGCATGCCGGCCAAAGGCACGCTCTGGAGCATGCTACAGTGCGCCGAGGCACTGTAGCTCGGCCCTCCCGAGGCTTCCAGGCGGCCTTGGGCAGAGCGACCATGTCTCCCGAGGTGCCCTCGACGTCCGCAACCTGCCGGGCTGTCGGCCTTATCCTCTCCTGCCCTCCTCCTCTCTCCACGAGCTCGCCCGAGCACGTCCATGGGCGTCGCTCACGGTGCACCGCGGCTGCCCTATAAAAAGCCTTCCCCCCGAGCGCCCCTTGCCTCTTCTGGACCCTCCTCTCTTCGGTGCACCTCCCAGACATCTCCCCTCACCCTCTCATGCGCTCCTGCTCCCTCCATGGCAAAAGTGCCGCTGCCGGCCTCCGCTCCGATTCGGGCAATGGGGGACTCCCCCGCTCCTCCTCTCCCCATCAGTGGATGCGCCAGGGTCCGGTGGCTCTATCCCCCTCTTCTCCCAATACTCCGGGACACCGTGCCTCCCTTTCTCGCAGACACCCGAGTGGCCATCCGCCATGGCCATGCTGGGGCCGCCTCGGCCGCCGTCCGCTGGCCTCAGCCCACCTCCTGGATGCGTCGCTCCCCGAGGATCCCTCCGGTGGCCTCGGCCTGGCCAGAGGTGGCCTGTGCCGACGGGGACGGGCGCCGGCGTCGCGCGGCCTGAGCCTCCCCTCCCCTCTGTTGTGGGAGAGGGAGGAGGAAGAAGACCCTGCGGGGGGGGGGGGGCACCTGGCAGCGACCCGGCCAGCAGGGCCCAGCAGTTTAAGTGGACGCGGCTTCGGCGCAGCCCGCCTCCCTCGCGCGAAAGCGCATCCCCGAAAGCCGCCTCCGGCGTGGCCCCCTGCGCATGTGCGGCCGAGCCGCTGGGCTGGCCCGCGAGCTATCCTTCGCCCAGAGCACCGTATAAGGTTGAACCCTTATTCCTTTTCTTTTTCTTTATTCTGTCAACTTCAAAAATGCCTAGATAATTCAAATGAACTCCAAATTGCATGATTCAAATTTCCTATGGCTCCATAAATCATGCTCTATCACATGGTGCAACATGCACATTATTCCAGATACATTTCTTTCACAAATATTTATCAAATGCCCATATTCCATTTTCTGTGATGAACTTTAGAAAATCACAGAGAGCTCATTTTTTATCCAAATGCAGTAATTCAAATTCCTAGATGCTTGTCATATCCAAACTTAGTTTTGGAACATTTGTATTCATACTTTCTGTACCCCACCAAATATTGAGCCATTTCTTCATATTTAACAGCTTTGCAAAATCCTAGGAAATTCATTTGAATTCCAAATCCAATGAAACCAACTCCTAGATGCTTCTAAAATCATGACTTGTTGATGGGTGCCTTTGCTCATCAATCAAGAAAATATTTATGTATACTTCTTTCCAATCCATAAACCCCTTGATTCCATCATATTGGGAATGTTCCAAATCACCCATTGATCCAATACCTATGAAACCACCTTGGTCATTTCTAATATGACCAGAGGTATCCTAGAAAAGTCCAACTCCTATTTTTAGAGCACTTTTATTTTTGCTTTAATTGTGTTGCTTATTATGATTGTTTCCATCGTTAGTTGACGAAATAAACGGAATACTCGGAGATGGACCAGAAGGTTTGAAGACTCGGAAGAATAAGGCAACCAGCCCTTTGACCATGTTCGAGAAACCCTTTTTATGCATGTCTCATAGCACCTTATATCAATGCATCGGAATCATGTTGAGGTGGAGACCACTTTGGTTGCTATCTTCGTTACTTACTATTGATACTTGCATCAAACCTGACCCTACCTTCCTATGAGGGTTATGTGGGTGGGAGTAGATAGATGTATGCTATAGTAGTTGGCTACGCAAAATGGGTCGGGGTTATGCATTGAGTGAAACAAGTGTGGTCTGACACACTTGCAAATGACCCAGTGGGTGCCACTAATGCCCCTGGGAGCTGATGAGGAGCTAGGGCACTACTTGGTGAAGAAGTAGTGTGCCGAGGCTTGACGAAAGTGTTGTTTACAGAGATGGATTAGATTTATGTGTGACTACCGTCCCAACCAAACATGCGCAACTACTCTACCCTTATATGGGAAAGGGCATTATTGATTACCTAGGTCGATGCTAGCATGGTGCCCGCATTACTAGTGACGGGGGTGACACGAGGTCACTCTCGGGACGGGGTCGTGCTTGGATAGGCGGCCATGACTGTTTTCACAGGGCACCGAACACACCGTTGGTACCCCGTGTCAGTGGTATGTGATGAATATGGGAGCAAGTCTCCCCAATTATTAAGATGTGAAATGTGGGCACGGGGGTTACTACCAATCGAGTGGACTCTATGTTAGTGTCGTCTAGGGAAAGATAGTGATCGGGTGCTTACCCCGGGTACTTGAGGTATCGCGGGTCGTGGATGACACAGAAGTTCCCCGGATCTTGTGGGTAAAGTGTGCAACCTCTGCAGAGTGTCAAACTATTCGAATAGCCGTGTCCGCGGTCAAGGACAGTTGGGTGGTGCTACTTAGACTATGTCCATAAGTTTCTGGGAAACAACACGATTCAGAGATATTGTTGATGTGATTGTGAGGAAGTCACAATGAGCTTGTGCATGTGTTGATTACAACTCTTTCTCGAAAATGATGTCTGTGACCTCCTGATACTTGTTACAGAAACATGCATATCCATGTTATATATTGATCATACTTGCATATGAAAAACTAGCTTTCCGCAAAACCGCCAACTTAGAAGTAGAGCCTTGCATAGTTATTCTGTCATCACACTTGGGTTGCTTGCGAGTACATTCAAAGTACTCATTGGCTTGCCACTGGTTATTTTATTGGCCAGTCATGAGAGAACAGGTTATGATGAAGATATCTTGGTGACGAGCATGCGAGCTAGGACGCTTCCCAGTCAGAATGCCTGTAGGGTTAAGGCAGATGGCATGGGTCCAAGTTGTTATTGAAGATTTTCCGTTGTGACGATATACTCAAGACTTGACCATTATGGTCCTATTTGTGTAATACGGTATGTATGGATGTAAGACTCTTGTTATCCAGCTTCTGTGTGTTCAGTGAGCATTGATCTCTGGGATCACTGTACACGTGCATTCGGTGATCACGACTTATGAGTCGGGGTCCCCACAGAGCTGGTATCAGAGCCATCCTGACTGTAGGAAGCCTTAGTTAGCATGGTCATTAGTTAGGGTAAAACTATTTTCAAAACTATTACTAGTTTTCAAAACTATCTATACTTCTCTTCCCTTCTCAGTTTTTCGAAAACTAGGCTATACTGGATCTCTTCCTCTTCAAAAGCTTGGTCGCTAAAACCCCTATGCCCCTGACCACTGGATTTTCTGTAATCCTCGTGGAGTGCACCTTGCCAAACACTCACCCACCACTTTTGCACGCAAGATTGGTGACACCACGACAAGACGGTACCAACAGAAATTACATCCTCGATGGATGAGGACATGAAGACCCAGAAGATGGTGACACCCTTGACAGTGCCCCAAGACGATGCAACATTGGCCTATGATGACCAGGCTATAGGTTATGCAAAATCATGACTTGCATCGCTAATAGAGTAATCCTATCACTACCGTTGTTGTCTCGGCAACCACCGGTGGATGAGAACCTCGCCATTTGGTCCGCCTCACTATAGTGAGCAGGAAAACGGTTCTCTTCGTCCCTCCGCTCTTGGTGTCGATGTTTTCATCAACGAACCCGACATGGTGGACCTCTATTATGCCTTGTTAATTGTCATTGCATATGGATTGCCTACCTGGTACCCTCGATGCCCCAGAAGGCACAAGGGATCGTCATGATTAAAGAGACAAGAGAAGACCAAGTCAATACCAGCTACAAGGAGGCACCTTCACCGCCTCACCTCATCAGGCGAGAAGCTGTTGAAGATTCTTCAGGCTCAACCTGGATTGTTCATCAAGCAACTACAAGGGACATAGTAACACCTGAGGCAGCCCAGAAGACTGCACGAGGCACAAGTCACGACACTGAGTCCGAGAACCCCTAGGGTAGGATGAGTCGTGTACCCCCTATGCGCAGTCGAGTCCATGATGGTTCGAATAGAGCCATGATTGTGTGTTGTCTGCTTTTATTTGCTTGTGTTTTGATATAAGCCGCACTTTTGCCCCAGGCAACAAGTGCATGGCTATATCACCTTCCATGCCTTGTTTCTTTTGTCTCTGCCGTTTTGCACCTGTTTGTTGCACCTGCACTATAGAACCCCCTTTAGGCATTTCCCTCCTCTACGCTGCGTCTTCCCTCTATTATCTCTCTCCCCAACTGAAGACCCGCAAGACAAGATGCACCAAGGATTCTACCTCGGCAACCAACTGGTACTGAAGACTTCTGCTACAACCTCCACGATCAATTGCAACCCCGTAGAATTATGTTTAACCCTCCAGACCAGTAACCCTCTTCCCAGACCCTTTGATACTTCACGAGACACTCCAGCACGAATCCTTAACCATGTGCCTAACCCATGGTAAAGCGAGAGAACCTGTTAAGCCTTTGTAACCTTGGACAACACTGGGTTCGTAAAGGAACTAGTGGACACGGTGAACAAGCACATTTTCATCCTAATATAGCACGAGGACTGACGATGCCATAGATAGACCAGTTCGAGGATATTGGACGGATGATTTGGTGGTTTATATCAGTGACTTCGAGGAATTATCTGAGACCCTGGTGGATTATGAGGTTTTCATATTGGTGAGATCATGACCTTGGGGAAGCATGTAGGAGTACCCGTTAGACATGAGATTTGGATTTATGTAGGTGATTCTGGTCGGTATAATGCTGGATATGTCGGCATGGTTCAGAGTGAATTGGATTTAGACCGATGATCTTGATCATGATACCATGCTTCTCGGTGGACAACAACCTAGGAGATTGGATTATTTGTCGGAGTTGATCTAGGGATTTATATAATCATGACCTTGGAGTTACTTGACCCGGAGGATGGGAATTTGGTGGACATACTATCGTGATGCATAGTCCTTCCAAGTATTTGGGTATTATAGAGACTTGAGATCTTGGGGAACACCGTAGACATCGGATTTGTAGAATTGTTGGATTATATGGTGATTGATGGGAATTACCGGGCTATCGGAGTTGATCTATAGGAAGGAAACAAATCTTGGAGTGGCATATGACGTGTTTCCTTAGAATAGAGATGCATTACCTTGAGCCTTGCAAGTATAGGTTGAGTGCTTGGATTGTGGAGCTTAATTCAAGCTCAGCAGCATGTATGATCTACCCTTGGATTTTAGAGGTAGACATACATATAGATTTGGGGATCATAGACAAGTACAATTTTGTTAGACCGACTCTTGAGAGTCCTAAGGATATGTATGGCATGAGTGGTGATTGAAGTTGGTCTATGCGAGAAGATGTTTTTTTTTTCGATCGGAGTACTAGATAGAGCTATTGGCATCTCAGAAACCGTGCTTAAGGATAAGATGATATAAGTTCACTCACTCACTAGAATCCTTGAAACCCTTAAGCCCCACCGAGCCACCACCTGGTCAGATTCTGACCACGGGCCTTGACTCAGAGTCAGGAAGGCCCCTGCAAATACTCAACCGAGACCACCACCAATACCCCAGCTTACCTTGCGTACCCCAGAGACCTCATAGTGTAATTGGACAAGTTGGGTAACATCATTATTTGATGGCCTACTTGTTTGCCCAAAGACAAAGAAGAGACGGACAGCTGGATGGAAGACATTTGAAGACCGCCCTGTCAAGAAGGAAGATCTACACCGACCACCGTCATCAAGAAGAAAACTTCCGCGTCGAAGACCGGGCGTATCTGCAAACCACTCCTCCCGGAGGAACCGAGCAATTCTGTGTCGAAGGAACGCTCACACCAAGTTGTATCAAGACTTGAAGGCACGATTCTGGTGGCACAAGATGAAAGAGAGATTGCAACCTATGTTGCAAAGTGTGATGTGTGCCAAAGGGTCAAGGCTGAATATCAGCGACCCACCGGATTGCTTCAACCACTCAAGGTTCCTGAGTGGAAGTGGGATAAAGTCGGAATGGACTTCGTCACTGGATTACCAAGGTCGGATAGAGGACATGACTCTATCTGGGTCATAGTCGATCATTTGACCAAGGTAGTCCATTCCATTCCTGTCAAGACCACTTATGATGGCAACCGGCTGGCAGCTCTCTACATCGACCGAATCGTAAGTCTTCACGGCATTCCCAAGGAGATTGTGTCAGATCGAGGAACCCAGTTCACCTCAAGGTTCCGGAAGGAGTTCCGAGAAGCCTTGGGAACCAAGTTATCTTTCAGCATGGCTTTCCACCCCCAGACCGGAGGTCAGACTGAATGAGTCAATCAGATTATCGAAGTAATGCTCCGAGCCTGTGTCTTGGCATATGGAGCCAAGTGGGAGGATTGTCTCCCTTTTGCCGAGTTCTCCTATAACAACAGTTACCAGTCGAGCCTTCAGATGGCACCATTTGAGGTATTGTACGGACGCAGATGTCGCACACCCCTCAACTGGTCAGAGACTGGAGAAGGGCTAGTTTTTGGACCGGATATTCTCCGCGCAGCGGAAGAGCAAGTCCAACTAGTCAGAGAGCGTTTTAAGGCAGCCAATTCAAGGCAAAAGTGCTATGCTGACACTCACCGTCAGGACACGAGTTTCCATGTCGGGGACCGTGTGAACCTGCGGGTAACCCCTCTGAAGGGAACCAAGCGTTTCCACGTCAAGGGGAAGCTCGCACCAAGGTTCATTGGACCCTTTGAGATCACTGCAAGTCATGTGGTAGATGGCTCCCCAGCTAGATCTACCACCTGAGATACCCTCCGTGCACCAAATCTTCCACGAGCCCCCACTCTGGAAGTACTTCTTACCTCCTAGCTAGCCCGATGCCCGCAAGGACATTGATCACCGAGCCTTTGACAGCTAACCCAACCTAACCTATGCAAGAGACCCCTCAGCAACCTCCATCAAGGAAGGCATCAAGCAAGAAGCCATACCATCAAGCACTTCAGGATTCCAAGGAGCACCGCTCGGAAGCAGAACCAACAAGGAGAAGTGAAGACTACCCCGTATCCAAGACTCCGCCTTTCTTTCCACGCCTAGTCTGGGAATCTCGGGGACGAGATTCTTGTAAGGGGGGTAGGTCTGTCACACCCTGATTTTCATGTCACTTTGCTTAAGCTAATTATCATGTTAAAAATGTGGATTTGCAAAAACTTTTGAGTGTTTTTGACCTTGCTTGATTTGACTTTTGTCTGCTGCTTGCTAGTGCTCTAAAAATCAAATAAATCCTCCAACTCTTATACTTCATCTCCTTGACCCAAAACCTTTTCCCAATGATCATGCCATGTGTATAGACCAGTATAGAATTTTCTTATAAAAATATTTTGGCCAAATGGTATTTTCTAAAATTAGTTTTCCAAAAACCCCTGAATTGAGGTTTGCACTGCAAGTGCCTTATTTAGGGTGTGAAAAATCTTTCAAAAAGTTTATTTGAATCCTATTAGGTATAGGACTCCCAGAAACCACAAAAGTATAATTTTAAAAGTTATTTTTATATTTTATTTAAAATCTTTTTCTTAAGGCCAGAAATGGTCTTTAATAGGGAAAAATTATTTAATCATTTAAAAAATATTTGCCAAAATTCAGGGAGACTCATAGGACATATATTGTCCATATATAAGAGTTTCAGCACATGGTCATGTTCAAAATATTGGGCAAATCCTTCCAAAACCCTTTCTGGATATTTCAAGCTTTTGAAATATTTACAAAGGAAATATTCTCCAAAAATTCCAGGGAAATTCTATCATGTCATATATGACATATTTGATGATCTTGCAAAGCCTCATGCCTTGAAGATCAAGGAAACATCCTCTAATACCCTCAAAACCATTCTGTCCATATTTGAAGTTTGAGCAACTCTACATTGACAAACTTGTCCAAATGCTCTCAAATTTGGTGCACATGCTAGAAATGCCTAATAAGGCATCTAGACAAAATGGCACAAGAATTTGGATAGAGCAACTTGATCAGATCACCCCAAAACCCTTTCTTTTCAAATGCAAATTTGAACAACTTTACATTACCAACTTTTTATCTGGAGCTTCAAACTCTGTGGACATGATCAATACCCCAAATGATGATGTGTGACGCCCGAGACCGACGTCCCAGAAGATTCCAGAAGATTCCAGATGTTCCGGGTCTCCCGTGTGTTCTTTGTGCTTGTGTTTTTATTTTTGCATTGCATCATGTCATCATGCCATCATGTCATTTTATTTTTGCATCTTAACCTAAATAAACCGTGTGGACCTTCGGTCCATTTAAATCGAGGGAAGGTTGTCTTCTCTTTATAACATATAAAAGTCTCTCAATATTTAGGGAGCTATATTTATTAATTATTCCTTTGCTTCGGAATCACCTTAACACACTTGCATTTTTCCCCATGCCCTTTTCTTCTTTCCCTTGCCTAGACCTCCTCCTTTTTTTTCCATGTCTTTTGGAAGTGTTTGGTTGGCCTAAGGATTTATGCAAGTTCGAGTTATTTCCGAACTCGCATAAATTTGTAGTCTCTAAAAATTGCCAAAGCACTTTATTAAAATAACCCACAATTCCAGGGTTGTAGGGATATTTTTATCTCAGTCTAAATCATCTCCAAACTCTCTGAGCATTTCTATTTCTTTGTTCTTTTTCTTTAAATGGGAAAAGAGCTGCAGAAGGGAGCAGCCAGGCACGCCCAACTCCTCCCTCTTGGCGCAGCCGCAGTGCCTCCCTCTCCTCCCATCCGGCTCGGGCCCAGTTCCCTCTGGCCCATTCTCTCCTGGCCCAACCGGCTCCCACCGAACCCTAGCCATCCCTCGCTCCCAGTCCCGCATCTCCCTCTCCTTTCGCTCAGCCGCCGCCACCCCTCGCACTCATCGCTCGTCCCTCGATCCGCGCAGGCTCTCTCCTTTTGGCCCCCGAGCGCCCTCTTCCTCCCCGTCCAAGGCGCCGCTGCGCGGCCTCCGTCCTCCGGCCCTGCACCTCCAGGCCGGCCCTCAGCGCCCTGCCCCGCGAGCGACGTCCTCGCGCTGGAGCTCCCTCTCCGTCCCCTTGCGTCCCTCGCGCGAGCCCGGCCAGGAGCCACCCGGGCGCTCTCTTTTCCTCCCTCCGTTCCCTGCTGTCGTGCCGAGGCAAGGAGCCCCCTCGCCCGACGTCTCCGCGCCTCGCTGCTCTCGCAGAGGCCCGCGACCGCGGCCTCCCCTCCAGCCGTTTTCCTCCGTCGCGCAGGCGCCGCGCCAGAGGCCTCTTCCTCGCCATGGCCTCTGCTCCCCGCGGCCCCGAGCGCTGCCTCACCTACAGCAGGCCGCGGCCCTCTTCTCCAGCGCCGCCCTGCGACCGCGCCGAGTCTCTGCGGCTCCCTCCGCGCGGCCCCTCCAGGTCGAGACAGCAGCGCCCGAGCTCTTCCGTCCCGCGGCCTGCTTCTGCCGTGTTTTTGTTGTACTGCTGCTGCCGTGGCCTCGTGCAACCCTTGTTTTGCTGCTGTAGTTTTTTGTGTTGTTTCGGTTGCTTGTGTTCTTCACAGGGAACGTGTACATCTTCGGCTCGAGACCGAAGATTCAAGTACCTCTACGACCCGAGTACAACTACATAACGATGACCGAACGACTACGAGCTCGAGAACGACTACATGAACGACTACCGTCGCCCGTGTACCCCTACGGAACGTCTTCGACCAAGTACCCCGACGTCGCAAGTACCACGACACGAACGTGAACGACTACCGTCGCCGGAACAACTACTTCCCACTACGAACGTGTACCCCTACGTCGACGACGACCGCGACAAGTACCACTACCGACGCCCGGATCCGTCGGCACCCTCAAGTACCTCTACGGCGTGTACCACTACCCTCGCCCCGTGTACCACGACTCGTGTACCACTACTTCCCCTACGTTCCTCGACGTCTCGAACCGCCCGAAACGCACGCTTCAAAGGTATAACGAGACGACCCCGTGGATGACCCGTGAATGCTTGCTTGTGTTGTATGAAACGTCTCCCGTGTGTGCTTCGTGGCCGTTGTGCCTCTTGTCATGTTCCTCGGTTGCCTCGTCACCGACTCGTGGGAACCCGGCAACGGGATCGCCCACCTTTCATCTCGTTTGACTCGCTCACGCCGTCTATCTTTTGCATCAGACTCTCAATGAGTTACCGGTACCGATATGTTGCCGTTGCATCATTTTCTGTTCGTTGCCGTGGCACCCTTTCCTTCCACCGCGGTGACAATACTTCATATCTTCTCTCTTGTCAACTTTTAATAAAACTTGCATAAACTTGTTCATGTCATCCGCATCATGTTAACAACATTATATATGTTTAATTGTTGTTGCTTATAATTATTAAAACATGCTCATGAGGATTTTCCGGATATGTTGTTGTTATTCTCCGGCCTCATTTAAATTGCCTAGTTAGTGTAGTTTTATTATGCTTCACCTCTTGCCATGCTAAAAACATTTAATCCTGTCTTGTTAATAACGAGAGTCAACTAAATAATTAATATGTGGTGTGTCGTCAATATGCAACTCGTTGCATATTGATCTCCACTTAACTTGTAGTATTTGTTTGTGCACTTTGCCATGCCATGCATATTTAAACCGGACATGCATCATACTTGTTTGTGCATCGTATGCCATGTTTATGCTTGCGTGTTTACCGTGTTGTTTGTTTCTTTCCGGTTTGCTTCTCTTGATAGCTTCAGTTTCGTTCCGGAGTTGTGAGGCTTCTTCTTCGTCTTCTTCTTGGATCCGTTCTTCTCCTTTGTGGAATCCCAGGCAAGATGACCGAACCCGGATACCATTACTATTTTTGCCTCTTGCTAGAGTATCGCTCTGTAGTATTTGCCTCGATGCCCATGTCTTTCCTGTCAGCCTCCTACTTGTAACCACTACCATGTTTAACCACCCTACCTATGCAAACCGTTGCTTGGCTAAGTACGCTTCGCTCAGCCCTTCTTATAGCGTTGTTAGTTGCAGGTGAAGATTGAAGATGCTTGCTTCATGTTGAAGTTTGGTTGGGTTATATCACACTATATAAATGCTTAAAAAAAATGAAATCATCTATATACTGGCAAGGGTGGAAGGCTAAGCCTTTTGCTTGGTGATTTGTTCCACTCATGCCGTTAGGAACCGTATAAACCGGTGTTATGTTCCTTGATTTTGCGTTCCTAACACGGTTGGGGTGTATGGGACCCCCTTGATAAACCGCTAAGTGCTAAGTCTTTTCCAGCAAATCCCAACATTGGTACTATTTGCCTCATAATAACAACTTAATTAATTAATTAATTTGCATTAGGGGGACGCTCCTTGGAGATTCTTTTCTACATAGCAGGGGGGGCCAGTGCTGATGGCGTTGGTCCCAAACGGGGGTCCTGCAGGGCCGCCTTGGGGCAACCCGAGGTATCTGGTATAACCTGTAGCATCACCCATCCGGTCGTGTCCTGAGACTTAGATACGCGCGGCTACTATCAGGGTGTCGACACGCCGGGAGGATTTGCTGGATTAGCCTTACCTTGGTTCGGTTTAACTTGAGCACGGGATTCCGAGGATACTCGGGTCTTCCCACCTATGGAGTTGCGACTCCGCGGATCGTGGGCTTGTGATGGGCCAAGTTGGAACACCCCTGCAGGGTTTGAACTTTCGAAAGCCGTGCCCGCGGTTATGTGGCAGATGGGAGCTTGTTAATTCCGGTTGTAGAAAACTTGACACAATGCTTCTAATACACTACCAGCGTGTGTACCGTGACTGTCAATTTCCGAATAGGGATTCGGGAGTTGAACACGGTGGGGTTATGTTTGACCTTCTTTAGCTAGGATCACTTCGTGATCATCTTTCGACCGATGCTCTTCTCTTCTCGCTCTCTTTTACGTAAGTTAGTGCTAGTTGCTGCTGCAGACTCTTGTTTGTTCCTTCACCTCTCGTTCTTTCTTCAGCCTTATCCTCACCCAAGGCTTAAATAGTCTTGTTACCCGGGAACGGGATTGCTGAGTCCTCTGTGGCTCACAGTTACTTCACCACACCAGATGCAGGTTCAGCCGAGTTTGATGCAGGAGCTGGTTCAAGTTCTTCACCAGGAGCTTGTTGAAGAGTGTGGCCGTTCGCTTGTGACGTATCGTTGTTCAGTAGTGGTTTCTACTAGGATTCGATCTTGACCTGTGGTTTTATGTTGTTTTGGTATCTTTCTTTTGGATCTTCACCCGTAGTCGGGTTGTGATGTTTTGAATGATGTTTGCTTATGTAATGTATTGTGTGAAGTGGCGAGTGTAAGCCAACTATCTCCTTTTGCAACTTAATCCCTCTTTTACATGAGTTGTGCAAAGATACCAAACTTGAGATCATTCTAGGATGGATTTATGCCTTTAAGTCGTGCCTCGACACGTAGGAGGTATAACTCCATCCTGGGCATTACAAGTTGGTATTCAGAGCCTTCTCCGACCTAGAAGCCCCCACTGATTGATCGAATCGTTGACGGTTGAGTCTAGGCACACACTGAAAACTTTTTGAGTCCTATATATATATCGGAGAGTATGATTTCTTTTGCTCCTCATCCCTTTCGTTCTGGTGAGGACTCCTGACGATTACTCTTTTCTCTTCTACTTTCAAAAATTGCACCAAATTTTTTTAGGATCCCGCGAGTATTCTGGTATTGTTTCGATGTTCTTGTGAAAAGGATATTGTTCTCGATGCCTCCTGTTACCGAGGAGTTGAGCTTCGAGGTATCGTTGTAACAAGCATATCGCGACAGTACTAAATACTTAAGACGGCCGACATCGAAAATCTCTCCTATACGGCCAGTGGCAAGATAACCCCGACATCACCCAGTACTGGGGAGGTAGTTCGAGAGTATTGCCATAGCTTGTTATAGTGGATGCTTTTCGAAGGTCCGAGGTAAACAGTTTCCGAGAAAGACTGGTTATGTGTTGAAGGATGGATACACCTGGATGTAGGTTTAGAGTTGATTGCGCGGTGCTTCCCGTGTATCCCCAACACCTGATTGCATAACTGGAAACTTTCGGAAATCTATAGGTGGGTCATCTAGTAGTTCTAGGCATTCTTCCAACGGATGCTCGATATGAAGTTTGGGGTTCTACATTGAGTGAAGTGGTTTTATGGACTTGTTCTGATCGGGAGTTGCATCTTAAAGGGTCCTTGGCTATGCTGATCCGCGGATTGCAAAACCATTTTGTAACACGTTCCATGAGCTTTCAGCACAAAGATGTCGAACAAAACTTCTATCTTGTATTTGTTCTATCTGATCCTTGTTCCTTTTATTTATCTTTTGTTCTCCAAGTGGCTTCTCGACAAGTTGATGTACCTACGGAATTTATTCGTTCAATATCTATCCTTTGTTTTGTTTTGATTCTGGTATTCGAGTTGCTTCGATGTCAAATGTTGATTCCATACCTTTCCTAATCGGTATTCTCATATTTCTATGGGAGTGCTAGTCCTTCTTAATCATCGAGATGGTCTTGTTAATCCTTTTCAACCGGTATGCCTTCTCTCCAAGTTATTCCATACGAACACCGTTGAGAAATCTGACGATCTGTCTGTTTTCATTCGTCCCTAGTTGTCCTTGTTTTCCCCACCCTCCCACCCTTTCTTCTTCCTGGAGCAATAAATCCTCAGATGAAGTATCCATTTTATTCATGTGATGTTTCTTCATTCTTTCCTTCATTGTTCTTATCCGGTGATTTATTGCGAAGATGCTCAAGAGCTTCAAGTTCATCATTCTTTTGTTCTCTATTCTGTCGGTGGATGTAATTCAAGATTTCGGTGTTGATCTTATCCTTTTTCTCTTTTCACAATGCTTTCTTATTCCGGTGCATCAATTAATCATTCTCCTCTTGCTATTCTTATCCGGAGTGCTGAAGATTCATAATTCCATTCTTAATCCGTTCAAGCTATTTGAGGTTGTTATCTTATTCAAGCCATTTAATTCAACCGGTGCAATATCTCTTAAGCAATCCTTTCAACGGTGATTTCTTTTGAGTGGGCCCTAACCCATAGGTCTTTTTCCAGGATCTTACCTGACTCTTCTTTTCCGGAGTTATTCTTAAATTCTTTCCAAAGTGTGACATAAGAATGTTCTCCTTCAGTCACATGCCTTCTCCAGGACCGCTCTCAAATTCTTGTTCATCATTGTTTTAACCTTTTTTTTAATTCTTCATTCCGGAGTGCTCAACAATTCTTATGGCATTTCTCGTCTTCATTCTCATCATTTGGAGACCAGAGAAGTGTTTCTCTTAAATCTTGGCCCGTTCTCTTGAAGATTTGTGGTTCTAGCTTAATGCCATCCTCATAATTGTTTTCGATTGTGGGAATTGTTTTCATGCCCCTTCAGAGCAATTCTTGAGTTCTTCTCATTGTGATCCTCCGAAGGCCATCATTTCAGAAGATTCTTCGTTCTCAGTTTTCAACTTCGTTCTCCAAATATTCTTCATTGATGTCTCTTCGTTCGTCTCCCTATTCTTACGGTGGTTCATTCAAGTTTACTCTTCCGTTGTTATCGTTTTAATTCTTTTGTTCTTTCATAATCCTACCGGTGAGTCATTCAAGACTATTCTCAGCTTGTGCTAGATCTCTCTTTAATTCTTTCCAACGAGAATAAGTAGTATGCCAAATCCTTTGGTTGTCATCAATTTAAATTGGTGAAGGAGATGCATAACATAATTCTTATTCTTATTCCTTCCAAGTGTTTAATTCTTTTGTCTGGAGCTTGTTCATCATATCATATTCTCGGTTCTAAGTTGTTCATCTTGTTTTCCGGAGCTCAAAGTTATTTCAATTATATCATTCCAAAGCTCAATCTAATTCATCACAAGCCTTGAATCTTATTCTTTTCATCTTTCACTTCTAATGCTTTCAATATCGGAGTTTTCATGGTGGTTCATCATCATTTAATTAATCCTTGAAGCCTTCATCAAGATTCTTGTTGGAGCTCAAGCATTCTTCTTCTTGCATTTCCAAGTGCAATTCTTTCTACCTTGTCTTTTCAGGTGGTGTTATGTCATTCTTGATAATTTTCCCTTCATGTTTCATGATTCACGAGTTATCAAGAATGAGATATTTAAACCATCATTTTCCGTGTTCAGGAGATCCTTTCAACCCCTCATTTTTATCTCTTGGAGTCATCTTGGGTTATAATTCACCTAAAAGCTTTCCTTAAGAATTGTTGCTATTATGGTGCTTATTAATGACCCAAGTTCTTCATTTATCATTCCGGTGAAATAAGTTTGTCATCTCCTTGTTGATCTCAGTCCAATCAATTGTTTAAGTTAGTGGCCGGTTGTCACCTCATAACCTTGAGATGTTTTCCATAAGCCCACATCAACCTTATTCGTTTCGTTGTTGATTTTTTCAATCAACTCCGTTCAACCCTTCTTCGTAAGGATGCTCTTTCAAATTCAATTTTGAGAGAAGTTGTCTTTTTCTTCTCCGTTCAATTCTGTCTTTCATTTATATGCTATTCTTTCATTCCGGAGGCTTTGTGATGTTGCTCTCTCCAAACCATCATCTCGTTTTTATCGAGATCTTATTTTCCCTTGCTTATCTTTTAACCGGAGTGTTGTATTCTCCATTCTAATTCTCTAATCTTATCAAGTTTTGACTATCTTTAACCGGAGTGCTGTCTGAATCTTTCTTACCCCTTGTGCCATTCTTTTAATTGTTTCAGAGGCAGTGTGTTGTGGTTTTCAACAAGTATCATTCCATCTTCTCAAGTTCATGTTTATTCCTTCCATTTTCAGACGGAGTGCTGCCGAAATTCTGTCATTCTTATTCCTTGGCCATACCATTGCGGTTTCATATTCTTTCCGTCCGTAAGCTCTTGTTTCATGTCTTTCAACCTTCAAGGTTCTCATAGTGCTCCTTGTTCCTCCTTTTAACGGAGTGCTCTTAACTTCATTCATCTCTGTTGCATTCTTTCTTTCTACTTGTTCAACCTCTCAAGGTTCTTTGGTTTCACTCGTCTGTCAAACAAGCAACTTTGTTTTACCTCTTCCTCTTCCGTTGTTACCCGGTGATATCTCTAGGATCTCGGGTCGAGATCCTCTGTTAGTGTGGGAGAGTTGTGACGCCCGAGACCGACGTCCCAGAAGATTCCAGAAGATTCCAGATGTTCCGGGTCTCCCGTGTGTTCTTTGTGCTTGTGTTTTTATTTTTGCATTGCATCATGTCATCATGCCATCATGTCATTTTATTTTTGCATCTTAACCTAAATAAACCGTGTGGACCTTCGGTCCATTTAAATCGAGGGAAGGTTGTCTTCTCTTTATAACATATAAAAGTCTCTCAATATTTAGGGAGCTATATTTATTAATTATTCCTTTGCTTCGGAATCACCTTAACACACTTGCATTTTCCCCCATGCCCTTTTCTTCTTTCCCTTGCCTAGACCTCCTCCTTTTTTTTCCATGTCTTTTGGAAGTGTTTGGTTGGCCTAAGGATTTATGCAAGTTCGAGTTATTTCCGAACTCGCATAAATTTGTAGTCTCTAAAAATTGCCAAAGCACTTTATTAAAATAACCCACAATTCCAGGGTTGTAGGGATATTTTTATCTCAGTCTAAATCATCTCCAAACTCTCTGAGCATTTCTATTTCTTTGTTCTTTTTCTTTAAATGGGAAAAGAGCTGCAGAAGGGAGCAGCCAGGCACGCCCAACTCCTCCCTCTTGGCGCAGCCGCAGTGCCTCCCTCTCCTCCCATCCGGCTCGGGCCCAGTTCCCTCTGGCCCATTCTCTCCTGGCCCAACCGGCTCCCACCGAACCCTAGCCATCCCTCGCTCCCAGTCCCGCATCTCCCTCTCCTTTCGCTCAGCCGCCGCCACCCCTCGCACTCATCGCTCGTCCCTCGATCCGCGCAGGCTCTCTCCTTTTGGCCCCCGAGCGCCCTCTTCCTCCCCGTCCAAGGCGCCGCTGCGCGGCCTCCGTCCTCCGGCCCTGCACCTCCAGGCCGGCCCTCAGCGCCCTTGGAGATTCTTTTCTACATAGCAGGGGGGGCCAGTGCTGATGGCGTTGGTCCCAAACGGGGGTCCTGCAGGGCCGCCTTGGGGCAACCCGAGGTATCTGGTATAACCTGTAGCATCACCCATCCGGTCGTGTCCTGAGACTTAGATACGCGCGGCTACTATCAGGGTGTCGACACGCCGGGAGGATTTGCTGGATTAGCCTTACCTTGGTTCGGTTTAACTTGAGCACGGGATTCCGAGGATACTCGGGTCTTCCCACCTATGGAGTTGCGACTCCGCGGATCGTGGGATTGTGATGGGCCAAGTTGGAACACCCCTGCAGGGTTTGAACTTTCGAAAGCCGTGCCCGCGGTTATGTGGCAGATGGGAGCTTGTTAATTCCGGTTGTAGAAAACTTGACACAATGCTTCTAATACACTACCAGCGTGTGTACCGTGACTGTCAATTTCCGAATAGGGATTCGGGAGTTGAACACGGTGGGGTTATGTTTGACCGGCTTTAGCTAGGATCACTTCGTGATCATCTTTCGACCGATGCTCTTCTCTTCTCGCTCTCTTTTACGTAAGTTAGTGCTAGTTGCTGCTGCAGACTCTTGTTTGTTCCTTTACCTCTCGTTCTTTCTTCAGCCTTATCCTCACCCAAGGCTTAAATAGTCTTGTTACCCGGGAACGGGATTGCTGAGTCCTCTGTGGCTCACAGTTACTTCACCACACCAGATGCAGGTTCAGCCGAGTTTGATGCAGGAGCTGGTTCAAGTTCTTCACCAGGAGCTTGTTGAAGAGTGTGGCCGTTCGCTTGTGACGTATCGTTGTTCAGTAGTGGTTTCTACTAGGATTCGATCTTGACCTGTGGTTTTATGTTGTTTTGGTATCTTTCTTTTGGATCTTCACCCGTAGTCGGGTTGTGATGTTTTGAATGATGTTTGCTTATGTAATGTATTGTGTGAAGTGGCAAGTGTAAGCCAACTATCTCCTTTTGCAACTTAATCCCTCTTTTACATGAGTTGTGCAAAGATACCAAACTTGAGATCATTCTAGGATGGATTTATGCCTTTAAGTCGTGCCTCGACACGTAGGAGGTATAACTCCATCCTGGGCATTACATGATGCTACACCAAGTGGTGCATCAAGGGGAGATGATTTGTTTAACTCAAACATGGTGAAACCATTTCTGTTGATTTCTAGGGTTCACCAAAGTTACATTGGCCACTTTGCCCAAATGAGCTCAAATTTGGTGTAGGGGCCTAATTATATGTGACATTTGATCCTGTTAAGTCCCATGCCAATTGGAAGTCATTTGCCTCCCCAAAACCTGATCAAACACCTTCTGTCCATTTACCAAAACCAGTGTTTGGACCTCTTTTACTTTATCTCTTTACCCCAAATTTCTACCACAGCTCCCCCTGATCATCCTCTACCCCCAGTAACTCTCTATGGCCTCAGCTCAATTATTGGAGGGGGGTAAAACCCCAAATTCACTATTCTGGCAGCAGCTTTCACCCTCTCCTTCACCTCTCTCCTCATTCCAGAGGCTCCCCAGAGCATCCAAGACCTCCACGCCTTTGTTTTCTACTCCCTAGCACTACTGGACACTGGGGGACACGGCCAGGAAGCAAAGACATAAGCATGCCGGCCAAAGGCACGCTCTGGAGCACGCTACAGTGCGCCGAGGCACTGTAGCTCGGCCCTCCCGAGGCTTCCAGGCGGCCTTGGGCAGAGCGACCGTGTCTCCCGAGGTGCCCTCGACGTCCGCAACCTGCCGGGCGGTCGGCCTTATCCTCTCCTGCCCTCCTCCTCTCTCCACGAGCTCGCCCGAGCGTGTCCATGGGTGTCGCTCACGGTGTACCGCGGCTGCCCTATAAAAAGCCTTCCCCCCGAGCGCCCCTTGCCTCTTCTGGACCCTCCTCCCTTCGGTGCACCTCCCAGACATCTCCCCTCTCCCTCTCATGCGCTCCTGCTCCCTCCATGGCAAGAGTGCCGCCGCCGGCCTCCGCTCTGATTCGGGCAATGGGGGACTCCCCCGCTCCTCCTCTCCCCATCAGTGGATGCGCCAGGGTCCGGTGGCTCTATCCCCCTCTTCTCCCAATACTCCGGGGCACCGTGCCTCCCTTTCTCGTAGACACCCGAGTGGCCATCCGCCATGGCCGTGCTGGGGCCGCTTCGGCCGCCGTCTGCTGGCCTCAACCCACCTCTTGGATGCGCCGCTCCCCGAGGATCCCTCCGGTGGCCTCGGCCTGGCCAGAGGTGGCCTGTGCCGACGGGGATGGGCGCGGCGTCGCGCGGCCCGAGCCTCCCCTCCCCTCTGTTGCGGGAGCGGGAGGAGGACGAAGACCCTGCGGGGGGGGGCCCACCTGGCAGCGACCCGGCCAGCAGGGCCCAACAGTTTAATTGGAGGCGGCTTCGGCGTAGCCCGCCTCCCTCGCGCGAAAGCGCATCCCCGAAAGCCGCCTCCGGCGTGGCCCCCTGCGCATGTGCGGCCGAGCCGCTGGGCCGGCCCGTGAGCTACCCTTCGCCCAGAGCACCGTATAAGGTTGAACCCTTATTCCTTTTCTTTTTCTTTATTCTGTCAACTTCAAAAATGCCTACATAATTCAAATGAACTCCAAATTGCATGATTCAAATTTCCTATGGCTCCATAAATTATGCTCTATCACATGGTGCAACATGCACATTATTCCAGATACATTTCTTTCACAAATATTTATCAAATGCCCATATTCCATTTTTTTTGATGAACTTTAGAAAATCACAGAGAGCTCATTTTTTATCCAAATGCAGTAATTCAAATTCCTAGATGCTTGTCATATCCAAACTTAGTTTTGGAACATTTTCATTCATACTTTCTGTACCCCACCAAATATTGAGCCATTTCTTCATATTTAACAGCTTTGCAAAATCCTAGGAAATTCATTTGAATTCCAAATCCAATGAAACCAACTCCTAGATGCTTCTAAAATCATGACTTGTTGATGGGTGCCTTTGCTCATCAATTAAGAAAATATTTCTATATACTTCTTTCCAATCCATAAACCCCTTGATTCCATCATATTGGGAATGTTCCAAATCACCCATTGATCCAATACCTATGAAACCACCTTGGTCATTTCTAATATGACCAGAGGTATCCTAGAAAAGTCCAACTCCTATTTTTAGAGCACTTTTATTTTTGCTTTGATTGTGTTGCTTATTATGATTGTTTCCATCGTTAGTTGACGAAATAAACGGAATACTCGGAGATGGACCAGAAGGTTTGAAGACTCGGAAGAATAAGGCAAGCAGCCCTTTGACCATGTTCGAGAAACCCTTTTTATGCATGTCTCATAGCACCTTATATCAATGCATCGGAATCATGTTGAGGTGGAGACCACTTTGGTTGCTACCTTCGTTACTTACTATTGATACTTGCATCAAACCTGACCCTACCTTCCTATGAGGGTTATGTGGGTGGGAGTAGATAGATGTATGATATAGTAGTTGGCTATGCAAAATGGGTCGGGGTTATGCATTGAGTGAAACAAGTGTGGTCTGACACACTTGCAAATGACCCAGTGGGTGCCACTAATGCCCCTGGGAGCTGATGAGGAGCTAGGGTACTACTTGGTGAAGAAGTAGTGTGCCGAGGCTTGACGAAAGTGTTGTTTACAGAGATGGATTAGATTTATGTGTGACTACCGTCCCAACCAAACATGCGCAACCACTCTACCCTTATATGGGAAAGGGCATTATTGATTACCTAGGTCGATACTAGCATGGTGCCCGCATTACTAGTGACGGGGGTGACATGAGGTCACTCTCGGGACGGGGTCGTGCTTGGATAGGCGGCCATGACTGTTTTCACAGGGCACCGAACACACCGTTGGTACCCCGTGTCAGTGGTATGTGATGAATATGGGGGCGAGTCTTCCCAATTATTAAGATGTGAAATGTGGGCACGGGGGTTACTACCAATCGAGTGGACTCTATGTTAGTGTCGTCTAGGGAAAGATAGTGATCGGGTGCTTATCCCGGGTACTTGAGGTATCGCGGGTCGTGGATGACACGGAAGTTCCCCGGATCTTGTGGGTAAAGTGTGCAACCTCTGCAGAGTGTCAAACTATTCGAATAGCCGTGTCCGCGGTCAAGGACAGTTGGGTGGTGCTACTTAGACTATGTCCATAAGTTTCTGGGAAACAACACGATTCAGAGATATTGTTGATGTGATTGTGAGGAAGTCACAATGAGCTTGTGCATGTGTTGATTACAACTCTTTCTCGATAATGATGTCTGTGACCTCCTGATACTTGTTACAGACACATGCATATCCATGTTATATATTGATCATACTTGCATATGAAAAACTAGTTTTCCGCAAAACCGCCAACTTAGAAGTAGAGCCTTGCATAGTTATTCTGTCATCACACTTGGGTTGCTTGCGAGTACATTCAAAGTACTCATTGGCTTGCCACTGGTTATTTTACTGGCCAGGCATGAGAGAACAGGTTATGATGAAGATATCTTGGTGACGAGCATGCGAGCTAGGACGCTTCTCAGTCAGAATGCCTGTAGGGTTAAGGCAGATGGCATGGGTCCAAGTTGTTATTGAAGATTTTCCACTGTGACGATATACTCAAGACTTGCCCATTATGGTCCTATTTGTGTAATACGGTATGTATGGATGTAAGACTCTTGTTATTCAGCTTCTGTGTGTTCAGTGAGCATTGATCTCTGGGATCACTGTACACGTGCATTCGGTGATCACGACTTATGAGTCGGGGTCCCCACAATATCCTTAGCACAATTGACATTAATAGAATTTATAATAACATCATTGCAATCATGCTTCTTATTCGAGGAGCTATCGTGAATCACTTTATAATCTTCTTCTTTCAACACTTCATCACAATTTTCGGACTCACGAATTTCAAGCAAAACCTCATAAAGACAATCTAGTGCATGCAGCTCACTAGCAATGGGTTCAACATAATTGGATCTCTTAAAAATATTAGCAAGTGGATGAGGATCCATAATTTAGCAGGCAAAGATGCAAGCTAATATAGGGCACATGGCAACACAAGCAAGCAGAAAGGCGAACGGAAAAATAAGGGCGAATAAAATGGCAAAGGTGAAGTGGGGGAGAGGAAAACGAGAGGCAAATATTGTAACGCGAGGGGTAATGGTTTGTGATAGGTACTTGGTATATGACTTTTGCGTAGATCTCCCCAGCAACGGCGCCAGAAATTCTTCTTGCTACTTCTCGAGCTTGCGTTGTTTTCCCTCGAAGAGGAAAGGGTGGTGTAGCACAGTAGCGTAAGTATTTCCCTCAGTTTTTGAGAACTAAGGTATCAATCCAGTAGGAGACCACGCACGAGTCCCTCATACCTGCACAAACAAATAAGAAGCTTGCAGCCAACGCGATAAAAGGGGTTGTCAATCCCTTCTCGGTCACTTACAAAAGTGCGATCTGATAGATATGATAAGATAATATTTTTGGTATTTTTGATATGTAGATTGAAAGTAAAGATCGCAAAACAAAAGTAAAGTAAATATAAATAGTTGATGGACGATAAATATGAGGAAGATAGACCCGGGGGCCATAGGTTTCACTAGTGGCTTCTCTCATGATAGCAGATTTCTACGGTGGGTGAACAAATTACTGTCGAGCAATTGATAGAAAAACGCATAGTTATGAGAATATCTAGGCATGATCATTGAATATAGGCATCACGTCCGTGACAAGTAGACTAAAATGATTCTGCATCTACTACTATTACTCCACACATCGACCGCTATCCAGCATGCATCTAGAGTATTAAGTTCATAAGAACAGAGTAATGCCTTAAGCCAGATGACATGATGTAGAGGGATAAACTCAAGCAATATAATATAAACCTCATCTTATTATCCTCGATGGCAACAATACAATATGTTCCTTTCTGCCCCTGCTGTCATTGGGAAAGGACACCGCCAGATTGAACCCAAAGCCAAGCACTTCTTCCATTGCAAGAACTATATATCTAGTAGGCCAAACCAAACCGATAATTTGAAGAGACTTGCAAAGATATTTAAATCATGGATATAAGAATTCAAAAAAGAATCCAATATTGTTCATAGATAATCTTGATCATAAACTACTTACAACTCATCGGAGGGGCTATGTGTTGATGTAGAAGCCCTCCGTGATTGATGTCCCCCCCATTGGAGCTCCGGAACAGGCCCCAAGATGGGATCTCAAGGGTACAAAAGGTTGCGGCGGTGGAATTAGGGTTTCGTGGTGCTCTTCTATAGTTTCAGGGTACGTAGGTATATATAGGAGGAAGAGGGACGTTAGGGGAACAACAGGGGGCCCATGAGGGTGGGGGCGCGCCTACCCCCCTAGGCACGCCCCTTGCCCTCGTGGCCTCCTCTCTCGCTTCCTGGCATGTACTCCAATTCTTCTGTGTTGATATCGTTCCAGAAATAACTCTCCGAAAGGTTTCATTCCGTTTGGACTCCGTTTGATATTCCTTTTCTGTGAAACACTGAAATAGGCAAAAAAACAGCAATTTGCACTGGGCCTTGGGTTAGTAGGTTAGTCCCAAAAATAATATAAAATTGTATAATAAAGCCCATTAAACATCCAAAACAGAGAATATAATAGCATGGAACAATAAAAAATTATAGATACGTTGGAGACGTATCAGTGTTGCATATTCCAACCACATCCTCAACAACGTCTGCGTCCTCGTGTGCCTCCGCACCTCCCACAACATTAGAGCCTCGGGCTGCAGAGCCTTTGAGGTAGACAGACGCGCCGAAGAAGATGGTTTCTTCTTGGTCGACATGGTTGATGGCGCCGTTGAATATGAAGATGGTGATGAAGATGATGCGCTGCACACGCCTTCGGGTTCGCGCAAGCGACCCCCCTACCCGGCGCGCCAAAGATGTCGGGGAAAACCACGGCCACCTATGGGAACAGGAGGTCCCTTGCTGGTTCGGTGGGGGGACATCGCGTTGTGCAAAGAGCAGACGAGCATGGGACAGCACGACATAGATCACGCGAGCATTTTTACCTAGGTTCGGGCCGCCATGGTGGCGGAAGACCCTACTCCTGCTTTGGTGGATTGATGGTGGTGGAGTGCAGTACACTTGCCCGACAAGGGTTGCCTCAAGGCAGCAACGACTACACGCATATGGGGTGTGAGTTATCCAATCTTCTAACACTGTGTACGGTTGCCATGGGCCTCCTTTTATAGATTAAGTGGTCACCACGGTGGCAAAGTAGTCATTACGCACTGATATGATAGCAATAGTGCTATCATACCTAACTCTGCGGGCTGACAGTGCGCATTAAATACACCGCTTTGTGTCACATCACTGGTTGCCCGGTAAGGCTTGCTGGGCTATTTTGCCAGATCCGCGCCTGCTCGCTTGACACGTCGCAAGACGGGTGCCATCTATGGGTTCTTCATGTATGGAGAGGCTTCCATGTGGCTAATGGCTGCCACTTAGTCACTTTGCGGCTTGACACCGCACTGGTTGACGACGTGAGTCGTAGAGGAGCGGTTGGTGAGGTGGTTTAGTCTCCGCGAGTCCCGACAGGCTTTCCCAGGACGCCTTTGTTACCTTCTTCTAGGGGGTGGCCTCGCCCCGTGCCGGGCTCGCCTGCTTGGAAAGGGAGGCCTTTCTCTTGGCAATATCTTGCTTCTCTGGTTTGGCCTTGGTCTCTCTGACCTGCTTGCTGGTTCCTCGAACCTCTCGGTATCTTGTTCTCTGACCTTGGTTGGTGCCTCAATCTTGCTCCCGTGCCTGTGCACAGTCAAGGCAACAGACCCAAGATTTGTTGCACCAACAGATGTGTTTCGTTGGAACCTTACTACATTAGGGTCTTTCACAATAGACTCTATGTATCGTGCGCTCACACATTCTAAGGTACCGATCAGTACTAAAAAACATCTAGAAGTCAAAGATCCCATTAAAGTTAAAATATTTATGTGTTATCTTCGAAGGGGAGTTGTGCTAACCAAAACAACCTCGCACAACGCAACTGGCAAGGGAGTAAGAAGTATTGTTTTTGTACTCATGATGATACAATCAGACACCTCTTTTTCCAATGCAAGTTTGCATGATCTACGTGGCCAGTTATCCAAACAACGTTAAATTTGTACCCGCCCACAAGTGTTGCTAATATTTTTGGTCATTGGTTGGACGATATATCAAATAGGTCGAAAACGCTAATAAGGGTGGGAGCGTATGCCTTAAGTTGGTCGCTTTGGTTATATAAAAATCATATGGTTCTCAATGACAAAAATGCTTCTCCTCAGCAGGTTATTTTCTGGTGTACGCTATTGCTTTGTACGTGGCCTATGCTTCAATGAGTGGAGTACCAACCATTTTTCAAGGCGGGGTGTACACAATTGAAGCAGGTGGCTATGGAGGTTTTTTCCTAACATTGGTGGCAGCATAACCTCCGCATACATCCACCACCCCCACCTTCGACATAGGCATAGTGTCGGTCTTTAGGACTCTACTATTGCCAATCTATCGGTTTTGTTTTATTAGTTATTGACAACTTTTGAAGTTTGGATGTGTGCATCCTAGTTATGCAGAGGCCGGTTGTTACTCATAATGCTTTGTATCCCTTTGATGCTACATTTTGATATAATAAAAGCGCCCTTTATCGGTAAAAATTAAAACTCTAAGCTCCCTTGAGAGGGAGGCTTTTGGTTGATCAAGGGTGTGGCAGGCATGGTCTGTTGTCCTTGTCAGTGTATTGGTCGCAGCGTGTCGGTCTGCTCGCCCAGCTCCAACACATGGTTGCCGCTCGCTTATTCTCGACTGGGTTGTGTGTGTGTGGGGGGGGGGGGAGATTTGTATGAGATCTCACACAAGTCTTGTATGTGAGATCTCACATTCAGGTGAGATGATGAGATCAACCCATAAAGTTCATATTTAGACATTTAAAAAAATATGAAATTATTTGATAACATTCATATGAGGTATGTCTACAACTCTGAAAAAATCAGCTCAAAACTTGATGTACATTTACAGATTCGAAAAAGACAAATTTGAATGTGAAATGTGGCGGTTTTGAGAGAATAGTACTTTGACGCTATTCATATCTAATTTTTTTCTTTTTTGGTTTATATTAATGTAAGTCGAATTAGGAGCTGAACTTTTTGAGGTTGTACAAACATTGATGTGTGTCTACAACTTTTTTGAGAATGTTTGAACATGCATCTTTTTTTCAGAAAAAATAATCTCATTGATCTCACCTACTGTGATATCTCACACAAGTCTCCCCCGGGTTGTGTGGCCTTTTCACCGTCTTACAGATTTGGGGAAGAGGAGGAAAAGCCATTGGCGTAGGCTTAGGCGCCACACAAGCCAAGTGCCTAATGTGAGATGTCACAAGTTTCCTTGGGTTGTGTGGCCTTTTCACCGTCTTACAGATCTGGGGAAGAGGAGGAAAAACCATCGGCTTAGGCGTCACAAAGGCCAAGCGCACTGCTGCTGCACCTTCCTCCTACATCTCATAGCACTACAGCCTCCCTAGCCTCGCACCGTCGGTTTTCTCGGGAGACCCGCCTTTAGCGCCACAGAGGGTAGTTGGGCCGGCCATGAACACAAAGTTGGCAAAACCACTCAAAATTTTGAGCCCCATAGGATTTGAAATCGCCCATTGAGTTCAGGAACGATGTGACTAACCACCACAACCAGTCTACTTTAGGGATAAATAATAGCGTCAATGATATAAAAACAATTGTTGCCATGATATTTGTTACACAATACTTTGTAACAATTAGTTTTTTGAAATATTTGAAAAATCACGATTTTAAAAAGTGGATTACTTGGTGAACTACATTCAAGTAAAAAACTTTCATGAAAAAATGGAAAAAGTCCATCATGTTTTGAAGAAAATAATCACGATTTAAAAAAAAATCATCAATTTTGAAAATGTTCACAAAGTGGAAAAAAGTTCATCGATTGTTAAAAAAAGGCATCAAATTTGAGAAGAAAAAGTTAATTGATTTTGGAAAAAAGTTCATCGAATTGAGATAGGATTCAAGTGCAGGCCACTGAAATTCCTATTCCTATGTTTACAAAATCCTACGAATCAAAGAGGCTCGAAGAGTTGAAAGTGTCCATCACAAGTGACCGAATAGACATGTACACTGCAAATGTCCCTGCTCCTCTTCACTACAAGGAACATACTGTAATGCCCAGGATGGGACTATACCTCCTACGTGTCGAGGCACGACTTAAAGGTATAAGTCCATTCTGGAATGATCGCAAGTTCGGTATCTTTGCACATCTCATGTAAAAATAGGGATGAAAGGGAAAAGATAGTAGGCTTACACTCGCCACGTCACACAAATCATTACATAGCCAAAACATCATTCAAATAGCATCACAACCCGTCTACAGGTGAAGAACCAAATGAAAGATACCTAACATACATAAAGCCACAGGTCTGAAACGCCCCTAGTAGAAACCACTATTGATCGTCGGGATAGTGCACATAGTAACGGCTACGATCCTCGTCGTACTCCCAGTATAGCTCTGTGCTGTCACTTGAATAGCTCCATAGTACCTGCATCTGGTGTGGTGAAGAATCTGTGAGCCACAGAGGACTCAGCAATCCCGTTCCCGGGTAACACAACTATCCAAGCCTTGGGTGTGGAACAAGGCTGAAGAAAGAATAAGAGGTTGCAACAGCGCTAGCACTAACTTACGTAAAAGAGAGCGAGAAGAGAAGTGCCTCGGATGATAAGATGATCACGAAGTGATCCTAACTAAGCATGTCAAACATAACCCCACCGTGTTCACTTCCCGAACCCCTTTTCGGAAAATGACCATCACGGTACTCACGCTGGTAGTGTGTTCTGAACATGGTGTCAAGTTTTCTACAACCGGATATTAACAAATTCCCATCTGCCACATAACCGCGGGCACGGCTTTCGAAAGTTCAAAACCCTGCAGGGGTGTTCCAACTTGGCCCATGACAAGCCCACGATCCACGGAGTCGCAACTCCAAGGTGGGAAGGCCCGAGTATCCTCGGAATCCCGTGCTCAAGATACTCCAACTTAGGTAAGACTAATCCAGCAAATCCTCCCGGCGTGCCGATACCCTGACAGTAGCCGCGCGTATCTAGTCTCAGGCCACGACCGGATGAGCTATGGTTACAGCATCCAGATACCCCGAGTTGCCAAGGGGTGGTGCCGCAAGCTGCTCTAGGTTGGACCAACACTCATGAGGAGCACTGGCCCGGGGGTTGATTAATAAAAGGGGATAGCTAGTCTCTATGGAAGTTTTTAGTTATTAGGCAAATGGAGTACCAATGTCGGGACTTGCTGGAAAAGCCTTAGCGCTAAGCGGTTTATCGAGGGGATCGCATAACCCCAACCGTGTGAGGAACGCATAATCAAGGAACATAACACCGGTTTATACGGTTCCTAAGGCGGCATGAGTGGAACAAATCACCAAGCAAGAGGCTTAGACTTCCACCCATTACCAATATATAGATGATTTCATTTAAGAATTTATATAGTGCGATATCCCAACAAGCTTCAATATGAAGCAAGAATCTTCAAATCTTCTCCTGCAACTAGCAATGCTATAAGAGGGGCTGGGCGAAGCTTACTTAGCCAAACATGGGTTTGCATAGGTAGGGTGGTTAGATAGATTCATGGTTACAATAGGAGGCTGACAGGAAAACATGGGCATCGAGGCAATAAGCTAAAGAGCGAGACTTCTAGCAATAGGCAAAGATAGTAATGATATCTGGGTCAGGTCATCTTGCCTGTTGAGTCGTCGATGGGATCATAAGAGGGCTCCTCGTTCTCAACCTCGGTAGTAACCTCGTTCTCGTACTCGGTCTCGGCTTCCGGCTCTACTCAACACAAAACACACGAGGCACGAAATCAAACAAGATGCAATGCGCAAACTACATGATGCATGGCTGATGCACTAAGGAAGCACTTCAGATATACTTAGGATGCACAGCAAGACAACATAGGAAACACAGAGATACAACACAAGGAACATGACAATATGCGTCAGGCAAGAAACTTCAAAACATGTTAACAAGAGGATATTATGAATCTACAAGCAAAACCACACAAGTTTCATATAGGACTTGCTCAAAACGGGGCAACGGGCTAAAAGATACACCCGAAACAAGAAACAAGCAAAGCTGAAAATAACAGCCACATAGCAACTTCAGAGCAAGAAATATATACTCTACAGCACTCAAACAGCATGACAAGAAGCATAGACATGAAGTAGACATATCCTACATCATACAATTCCATTGGAGCATCTCCAAAGGAGGCATGGAGCAATAGCAACAAGCTAAAACATTTTGAACATGACAACAAAAACCTGACAACAGTATTTTATAGCAACTTGGGAGCAAGAATTAAATATGCTACAGCCACCCAAAAGAGCATGTAAGAGCATGAATGGATAGCCAACAACATATACAACAAGGAATCAACAATAGTCACCCCAAAACTATCATGGATTTGCCTAGAACAACAAGCAAACATGGCATTTGGATATTACAGATTCCAGACTTAGTGAAATTTCACTAAGTGTTAAAACAGCAGTATTATCATGGCATGTTTGTGAGCAAGTTTAAGTCACCTCGAAGCATAACATGGCAAGTGGTTTGCACCACAGCAAAGTACACATGATGGGGAGTCCAAAACATATAAGCATGCAACATGGGGACAACCACATCAATAACAACGAGCTCCTCAACTAGGCATCTCGTAACAAGTTTAACAACCTAACAGCCACATGCACTCTTGCAAAGGAGATAAACATGGCAATACGAAATCTATCATGCATCCTATAGCAACCAACATGTAGAGCATCTCATGATGAACATGTGGACATATCATTTGCTTCATTTGGATAAACATGCACCAAGTTATCACATCTCAAACATGGCATGAAAAACAACTAATAGCAGCAGTTTATAACAAGTAGCACTCTTCTCATGAAGATTAAGACATCTAGATGGACTCAAACATGCATGACACAATGGAAAAAAACATAGTACATGTCACCACGATCATTTTGACATATCATATGCACAAATCGAACAAGCACAGTTAAAGTTATCCTCATCACAAAAATGCATCAGACACTGAAATCTAAAGGACTTAGCAAAAAAACAAGGTCAACCTGCGGTCAAACGAGTCGGGCGCCGGGTCGGTGAAGTGGGTCAACCGGGTCGGATCGGGCTCCGCGGGTCAACGGGCCGTTGCAGGCGCCCTAGCTCGGGCCGATCTGGATCCCTCGAACGGATCGGGGCCGGCGGCTCCCTTCGATCCCGCCGGCGGGAAGGAGCGCGGCGGCCGGCGAGGGGTGGCTGGGAGCCCGGCGGCGGCCTGGCAGTAGGCCGGCGGCGGGGGTCGGCGAGGGGGGGCGGCGGCGAGGGAGGAGTAGGACAGCGGGGACGCGGCCGGAGGAGCGGCGAGGAGCTCCGGCGGTGGCGAGGAGCGCCGGCGGCGGCAAGGGGCTCCGGCGGCGGCGACCTCGGGCGGAGCTTGAAGACGAAGGGCGGTGGGTCGGGGACTCGGCCCAGATCTGTGGCGGCGGCGGGCCGGCGCTGGGCCCCGTGGGCCCACGCGGCGGGGTGGAAGCACTGAGCGGCGGGGTCAGAAGCACTACGCGGCGGCGGTGGAAGCACTGACCGGCAGCGATGGAAACACTGCGCGGCGGCGGTGGAAACACTAGGGTTTTGGACGCAAAATTGGAGGGGGTGGACGTTTATATAGGCACAAGGAGCTAGGGGAGTCCAAATGAGGAGAGGTTTTCAGCCACGAGATCACAATTGAACGGCCTAGATGATGGGAAGGGTTTGAGCTGGGTTGGTCGGCTGTTGGAGGGGGGTCTTGGGCCTCAACGAGGAGGTACTTTTAGCCCACGAGGATAACTGTTGGAGTACCAAACGAACTCCAAACGCGACAAAACTTGACAGGCGGGTTACACGTATCAAAACAACATCGCACGACAAGTCTCACGCCAATCCGGAAATGTTACACGGCCAAACACGAAAGAAGGACTCCGGGAAGTTACGGGCACGTGTGAGAGCGTCGAAACTCGAAACAGACAACGGGAAGGGACGAGTGGAACCGGATGCAAACGACAACACAAAAGCAATGCAATGCTCATGACAACATGACATGGCTGAAAGCACACACGCACACGACAAAACGATAAAAACCCGAAAAGACGAAGAACCCGGAATGGAATTGATGAAGCCAAAGTTATATATTGCCAAAAAGGGAAAGAATTACATCCGGGGCATTACAAACTCTCCTCTACTACGAAAAGATCTCGTCCCGAGATCTAGGACTGGAAGAAGGAAGGGTACTCGGAACGAAGGTGATCTTCTCATTCCCACGTAGCTTCTCGGTCGGTATGGTGTGACCACTTGACTTTCAAGAACTTGATTGACTTGTTGCGGGTCTTGCGCTCGGTTTCTTCGAGAATAGCAACGGGATGCTCTCGGTAAGACAAGTCTTGTTGAAGATTAATCTCCTCAAACGGAATGGTGCGTTCAGGTGTCTTGAAGCACTTGCGGAGTTGAGACACGTGAAACATATCATGAACATTGGTGAAGTTGGAAGGGAGCTCAAGTTGATAGGCTAGATCGCCTCTTTTGCCAAGGATCTTGAAAGGGCCCACGTATCTAGGAGCAAGATTTCCTTTGATACCGAATCTTTGGGTGCCTTCCATAGGAGAAACACAGAGATAGACATGATCCCCAATGTTGAAGGCCAAATCACGATGCTTGCCGTCATAGTAGCTCTTCTGACGCGACTGAGCGGCCTTGAGATTCTCACGTATGACTTTGCACATTTCTTCGGCTTCTGAGATCAAGTCATTGCCAAGAAGTTGACGTTCACCAGTCTCGGACCAGTTGAGAGGGGTACGGCACTTTCTGCCATAGAGGATTTCAAACGGAGCTTTGCCAGCACTTGCTTGGAAGCTGTTGTTGTAAGAGAACTCGGCAAATGGAAGGCAATCTTCCCACTTCATGCCAAACGAGATGACACGAGCCCTGAGCATGTCTTCTAAGATCTGATTCACTCTCTCGACTTGACCACTAGTCTGAGGGTGAAATGCAGTGCTGAAACGGAGCTTAGTGCCCATGGCAGACTGAAAGGAGTCCCAGAACTTGGATGTGAAGAAACTTCCACGGTCTGAGGAGATAACTTGAGGAATGCCATGTAAGGACACAATTCTGGAAGTGTACAACTCTGCCAGTTGAGCTGCATTGATGGATTCTTTGACTGGAAGGAAGTGAGCGACTTTGGTAAGCTTGTCAATCACCACAAAGATAGAATCATTCCCTTTCTTGGACTTAGGAAAGCCAGTGACGAAATCCATTTCAATGTGGTCGAATTTCCACTCGGGAATAGGAAGAGGTTGGAGAAGACTGGCTGGACGTTGATGCTCTGCCTTCACTCTTCTGCAGACATCACATTCATTCACGAATTGGGCAATCTCCCTTTTCATGCGTGTCCATGAGTAAGATTTCTTGAGGTCTTGGTACATCTTGGAACTTCCAGGATGAATGGAAAGGAGGGAATCATGTGCCTCGTTCATTATGAGCTTCCTGAGATCACCCTTGGGAACCACAAGTCTGTCCTCAAAGAACAAGGTATCTCTCTCATCAATGCAATATCACTTGTATTTGGAAGTACCCTTTGCAATACCATGTTTCACTTTCCGCACCATAGCATCACTGAGTTGGGCCTCACGGATCTGATCTTCCAAGGTAGGAGCAACTTGAAGATTTGCAAGAAAGCCTTGCGGAACAACTTGGAGGTTGAGCTTCCTGAATGCTTCACAAAGCTCAGGCTGGAACGGCTTGATAAGGAGACTGTTGCAATATGCCTTCCTGCTCAAAGCATCTGCAATGACATTGGCCTTGCCAGGTGTGTATTCGATGCTTGGATCATACTCTTGGATCATATCAACCCAACGAGTCTGGCGAAGGTTCAGGTTTGGCTGTGTGAAGATGTACTTCAAACTCTTGTGATCGGTGAAGATGTCGACTTTTCTGCCCAACAGAAGGTGTCTCCACGTAATCAAAGCGTGTACCACAGCTGCTAGCTCGAGATCATGTGTGGGTAGTTCTTCTCACTTGGCTTCAGTTGACGAGAAGTGTATGCCACAATTTTCTTGTCCTGCATTAGCACACCACCAAGTCCTTGAAGTGAAGCATCACAGAATACTTCGTAGGGATTGGACTCATCTGGAGGGGTAAGAACTGGAGCAGAGATGAGCTTTTCTTTGAGAGTTTTGAATGCCACATCACAATCTGGAGACCAGTTGTACTTGACATTCTTCTGCAGCAAGTTGGAGAGAGGCTTGGCAATCTTGGAGAAGTTCTCAACGTACCTTCTGCAATAGCTAGCAAGACCAAGGAAGCTTCGGAGTTGCTTGACGTTCTGAGGAGGTTCCCAATTGACAATCGCTTCAACTTTCTCGGGGTTCACAGCAATACCGTCAGCGGAGATGATATGGCCCAGATACAAGACCTTATCGAGCCAAAATTCGCACTTGGAGAACTTGGCATAGAACTTATGTTCACGGAGTCTGTCGAGAACCAGGCGAAGGTGCTTTTCGTGATCCTCTTCGTTCTTGGAGAATACCAAGATGTCTTCCAGATACACAAGCACAAACTCGTTGGTGTAGGGGTTGAAAATTTAGTGCATCATTCTCGAGAAGGTAGGTGGAGCATTAGCGAGGCCAAAAGACATGACTGTCTATTCATAGGAGCCGTAGCTCGTTCTGAAGGCAGTCTTGTGGATATCTTCTTCACGAATGTGAATTTGGTGATAACCCATTCGGAGATCGAGCTTAGAGAACACTTTAGCTCCTTTGAGCTGCTCGAACAATTCATTGATGTTGGGGAGCGGATACTTGTTCTTTATTGTCTTCTTGTTCAATGGCCGGTAATCAACACAAAGGCGCTCCGTACCATCCTTCTTCTTGACAAATAAGACACCACAACCCCAAGGAGACGTGCTAGGCCTGATCAGGCCCATACGCTCTTGTTCATCAAGCTGTTTCTTCAACTCCTTCAACTCTTCAGGGGAGAGCTTGTACGGACGCCGGCATGCTGGCTCAGTACCAGGCTCGAGTTCAATGACAAATTCAACTTGACGATGCGGAGGCATGCCTGGAAGTTCTTCAGGAAAAACGTATTCGTATTCGTTAACCACCGGAATTTGAGAGATGGCATTAATCTCGCCTTTGTCATTGAGAGAGAATAGCCTGATTGTGTTATCTCGAGAGGCAAAGATAATCACGTCTTCATTAGGATGAGTAATCTTGACTTCCTTATTTGCACAATCAATGTGAGCATCATGCTGAGAAAGCCAATCCATCCCGAGAATAAGGTCAATGTCGGAGTTACCGAGAGCAATAGGAGAAGCCAGGAATTTATAATTGCCCATCTTGATAGAAACATTAGGAGCTACAATATGAGAGCTCATCCTCATCCCCGGAGAAACCACACGAAAAGGATCTTGCAACATTTCTGTAGGCAACTCATGCTTGGACAAGAAAGGTTTTGAGATGAAGCAATGCGATGCACCTGAATCGAATAAAACTTTTGAAGGAGCAGAGTTAACTCAGAGGTTACCCAATATCACATCAGAAGAATTCTCCGCTAGCGCTGCATTCATCAGATTCACTCTTGCTGCCTTTGGATTATGCTTGACAATAGCAGTACTGACAGGTGGAGAATGTGGAAGGAGCCTTGGGTTGGGGCACTTGTTTGCATAGTGACCCTTTTGGACACACTTGTTGCAAACCACTTCTGAGAGAGGACGGTAATGAGGAGCACTTGACTTGGAAGCTTGAAACTGATTCTTTGACTGGTTGCTTGGGTTGGGTGGGTGGGAGAAACCACGGCCACTAGAGTTCTTGTTGTTGTTGTTGTTGTAGGGAGCTCGGATCATTGGAGGAGGTGGAAGCCAAAACTTCTGTTGCTTCGCGACCACTTGAGAAGATGAGGAGGAGTGAACAGCGTCTCTGATCCTCTTTTTGGAAGCTTCCATCTTGAGCTGGGCTGCCTCTTGCTTAAGTGCCATGTTATAGAATTTGTCAAACTCATCAGGCTCGAACAAGGTGAGAGCAAGTTGGAGTTCATCCTTCAGACCACCACGGAACTGATAGATCTTGCTCTTGGCATCTGGGATGTCTTGCTTTGCATAGCGGGCAAGGTTCTGGAACTTGACATTATATTGGTAGACAGACATAGAGCCTTGCTTCAGGTTGCGTAATTGCTCACGCATACCCTCGATGACACCTGTTGGAATGTGGTGAGAGCGAAAGTCCTTGCAGAAATCCTCCCAGGAGATTTCACGGCCTGCCCTGGAGTCTTTGTACTGTTGCCACCAATCAGCTCCTTGGTCCTTGAGTTGGAAGGCTGCAAACTTCACATAGTCCTCGGGCCTGACGTTGCTGCACTCGAAATGCTTCTTGATATCTGTTATCCGGTCTTCAGCATCGAGAGGGTCCACGCAGTAACTGAAAGCCTTTGGTTGATTTGCCAAGAACTGGTTGAGCGTAGCAAAATGCTGTCGGTTGAACAAATTGCCTTGGTTCCCATGAGCACCCTGATTTGCTTGATTTGCTTGAATATGCTGCATCATCTGCATAAGCATCTAGGTGTTCTCATTTGTAACTTGCATAATTGCTCTCCAGGCCTCAGACGGAGGAGGAGGCGAAGGAGGACGATCAGGAACCTCTTCACCCTCTGGGTTAGCGTTGGGAACCTTTTTAGGAGCCATCCTGAAAGAGATGACCACTATTAGCCATTTGATTGAAAGAAGATAAGCTGAAACAACGGCTAGAATTGCAACATAGCCTTCACAAGAATCATTCGAACAAGAGGAACGAATGAAATTCACAGTTTAATGATAACAACAATCTTGACGAGAAGCCACTTGGGAGACAAAAGGTAAATAAAAAACAACAAGGTGCAGATAGAACAAATACAAGATAGAAGCTTCATTCAACATATTCGTGCTGAAAGCTTATGGAACGTGTTACGAAAGGGTTTTGCAATCCCCGGATCAGCATAGCCAAGGACCCTTTAAGATGCAACTCCCGATCGGAACAACGGCCATAAAACCACTTCACTCAATGTAGAACCCCGAACTCCATATCCTGCATTCGTTGGAAGAATGCCTACGATCTACTAGATGAACCCACCTATTAATTTCCGAAAGTTTCCAGTTATGCAATCAGGTGTTGGGGATATAGGGGAAGCATCGCGCACTCAACTCTAATCCTACATCCAGCTGTATCCATCTTTCAACACATAACCAGTTATTTCCGCAAACCGTCTACCTCGGACCTTCGAAACACATCTACTATACAAGCTATGGCAATACTCCCGAACTACCTCCCCAGTACTGGGTGATGTCGGGGTTATCATGCCACTAACCGCATAGGAGAGTTTTCGATGTCGGCCGTCTTAAGTATTCTAGAACTGATGCGATATATTTGTGACGACAACACCTTGGAGCTCAACTCCCCGGGACACTGCCACAACCCCTAATGACAGGAGGCATTGAGAACAATGTTCTCGTCACAAAGACATCGGAACAATCCAAACAATACTCGCGAGATTCCTAAAATAACTTGGTGCAATTTTTGATAGTAGAAGAGGCAAGAGTAATCGTCGGGAGTCCTCACCAGAGTGAAAAGAGATGAGGAGCAAAATAAATCCTACTCTCCGATATATATATAGGACTCAAAACATTTTAAGTGTGTGCCTAGACTCAACCGTCAACGATCCGATCAATCAGTGGAGGCTTCTAGGTCGGAGAAGGCTCTGAATACCAACTTGTAATGCCCAGGATGGGACTATACCTCCTACGTGTAGAGGCACGACTTAAAGGTATAAGCCCATTCTGGAATGATCGCAAGTTCGGTATCTTTGCACATCTCATGTAAAAATAGGGATGAAAGGGAAAAGATAGTTGGCTTACACTCGCCACGTCACACAAATCATTACATAGCCAAAACATCATTCAAATAACATCACAACCCGTCTACGGGTGAAGAACCAAATGAAATATACCAAACATACATAAAGCCACAGGTCTGAAACGCCCCTAGTACAAACCACTACTGATCGTCGGGATAGTGCACATAGTAACGGCTACGATCCTTGTCGTACTCCCAGTATAGCTCTGTGCCGTCACTTGAATAGCTCACCATAGTACCTGCATCTGGTGTGGTGAAGAATCTGTGAGCCACAGAGGACTCAGCAATCCCATTCCCGGGTAACACAACTATCCAAGCCTTGGGTGTGGAACAAGGCTGAAGAAAGAATAAGAGGTTGCAGCAGCACTAGCACTAACTTACGTAAAAGAGAGCGAGAAGAGAAGTGCCTCGGACGATAAGATGATCACGAAGTGATCCTAACTAAGCATGTCAAACATAACCCCACCGTGTTCACTTCCCGAACCCCTTTTCGGAAAATGACCGTCACAGTACTCACGCGGGTAGTCTGTTCTGAACACGGTGTCAAGTTTTCTACAACCGGATATTAACAAATTCCCATCTGCCACATAACCGCGGGCACGGCTTTCGAAAGTTCAAAACCATGCAGGGGTGTTCCAACTTGGCCCATGACAAGCCCACGATCCGCGGAGTCGCAACTCCAAGGTGGGAAGGCCCGAGTATCCTCGGAATCCCGTGCTCAAGATACTCCGACTTAGGTAAGACTAATCCAGCAAATCCTCCCGGCGTGCCGACACCCTGATAGTAGCCGCGCGTATCTAATCTCAGGCCACGACCGGATGAGTTATGGTTACAGCATCCAGATACCCCGAGTTTCCAAGGGATGGTGCCGCAAGCTGCTCTAGGTTGGACCAACACTCATGAGGAGCACTGGCCCGGGGGTTGATTAATAAAAGGGGATAGCTAGTCCCTATGCAAGTTTTTAGTTATTAGGCAAATGGAGTACCAATGTCGGGACTTGCTGGAAAAGCCTTAGCGCTAAGCAGTTTATCGAGGGGGTCCCATAACCCCAACCGTGTGAGGAACGCATAATCAAGGAACATAACACCGATTTATACGGTTCCTAAGGCGGCATGAGTGGAACAAATCACCAAGCAAGAGGCTTAGCCTTCCACCCATTATCAATATATAGATGATTTCATTTTAGAATTTATATAGTGTGATATCCCAACAAGCTTCAACATGAAGCAAAAATGTTCAAATCTTCTCCTGCAACTAGCAATGCTATAAGAGGGGTTGAGCGAAGCTTACTTAGCCAAACATGGGTTTGCATAGGTAGGGTGGTTAGACAGATTCATGGTTATAATAGGAGGCTGTCAGGAAAATATGGGCATCGAGGCAATAAGCTAAAGAGCGAGACTTCTAGCAATAGGCAAAGATAGTAATGATATCTGGGTCAGGTCATCTTGCATGTTGAGTCGTCGATGGGATCGTAAGAGGGCTCCTCGTTCTCAACCTCGGTCGTAACCTCATTCTCGTACTCGGTCTCGGCTTCCCGCTCTACTCAACACAAAACACACGAGGTGCGAAATCAAACAAGATGCAATGCGCAAACTGCAGGATGCATGGCTGATGCATTAAGGAATCACTGCAGATATACTTAGGATGCATAGCAAGACAACATAGGAAACACAGAGATACAGCACAAGGAACATGACAATATGCATCAAGCAAGAAACTTCAAAACATGTTAACAAGAGGATATTATGAATCTACATGCAAAACCACACAAGTTTCATATAGGACTTGCTCAAAACGGAGCAACGGGCTAAAAGATACACCCGAAACATGAAACAAGCAAAGCTGAAAATAACAGCCACATAGCAACTTCGGAGCAAGAAATATATACTCTACAGCACTCAAACATCATGACAAGAAGCATGGACATGAAGTAGACATATCCTACATCATACAATTCCATAGGAGCATCTCCAAAGGAGGAATGGATCAATAGCAACAAGCTAAAACATTTTGAACATGACAACAAAAACCTGACAGCAGTATTTTATAGCAACTTGGGAGCAAGAATTAAATATGCTACAGCCACCCAAAAGAGCATGTAAGAGCATGAATGGATAGCCAACAACATATACAACAAGGAATCAACAATAGTCACCCCAAAACTATCATGGATTTGCCTAGAACAACAAGCAAACATGGCATCTGGATATTAGAGATTCCAGACTTAGTGAAATTTCACTAAGTGTTAAAACAGCAGTATTATCATGGCATGTTTGTGAGCAAGTTTAAGTCACCTCGAAGCATAACATGGCAAGTGGTTTGCACCACAGCAAAGTACACATGATGGGGAGTCCAAAACATATAAGCATGCAACATGGGGACAACCACATCAATAGCAACGAGCTGCTCAACTAGGCATCGCGTAACAAGTTTAACCACCTAACAACCACATGCACTCTTGCAAAGGAGATAAACATGGCAACATGAAATCTATCATGCATCCTATAGCAACCAACATGTAGAGCATCTCATGATGAACATGTGGACATATCATTTGCTTCATTTGGATAAACATGCACCAAGTTATCACATCTCAAACATGGCATGAAAAACAACTAATAGCAGCAGTTTATAACAAGTAGCACTCTTCTCATGAAGATTAAGACATCTAGATGGACTCAAACATGCATGACACAAAGGAACAAAACATAGTACATGTCACCACGATCATTTTGACATATCATATGCACAAATCGGACAAGCACAGTTAAAGTTGTCCTCATCACAAAAATGCATCAGACACTGAAATCTAAAGGACTTAGCAAAAAAACAAGGTCAACCTGCGGTCAAACGAGTCGGGCGCCGGGTCGGTGAAGCGGGTCAACCGGGTCGGATCGGGCTTCGCGGGTCAATGGGCCGTTGCAGGCGCCCTAGCTCGGGCCGATCTGGATCCCTCGAACGGATCGGGGCCGTCGGCTCCCTTCGATCCCGCCGGCGGGAAGGAGCGCGGCGGCCGGCGAGGGGTGGCTGGGAGCCCGGCGGCGGCCTGGCAGTAGGCCGGCGGCGGGGGTCGGCGAGGGGGGCCGGCGGCGAGGGAGGAGTAGGACAGCGGGGACGCGGCCGGAGGAGCGGCGAGGAGCTCCGGCGGCGGCGAGGGGCTCCGGCGGCGGCGACCTCGGGCGGAGCTTGAAGACAAAGGTCGGCGGCTCGGGGACTCGGCCCAGATCCGCGGTGGCGGCGGGCCGGTGCTGGGCCCCGCGGGCCCACACGGCGGGGTGGAAGCACTGAGCGGCGGGGTCAGAAGCACTACGCGGCGGCGGTGGAAGCACTGACCGGCGGCGATGGAAACACTGCGCGGCGGCGGTGGAAACACTAGGGTTTTGGACGCAAAATTGGAGGGGGTGGACGTTTATATAGGCACAAGGAGCTAGGGGAGTCCAAATGAGGAGAGGTTTTCGGCCACGAGATCACAATTGAACGGCCTAGATGATGGGAAGGGTTTGAGCTGGGTTGGTGGGCTGTTGGAGGGGGGTCTTGGGCCTCAAAGAGGAGGTACTTTTAGCCCACGAAGATAACTGTTGGAGTACCAAACGAACTCCAAACGCGACAAAACTTGACAGGCGGGTTACACATATCAAAACAACATCGCACGACAAGTCTCACGCCAATCCGGAAATGTTACACGGCCAAACACGAAAGAAGGACTCCGGGAAGCCACGGGCACGTGTGAGAGCGTCGGAACTCGAAACGGACAACGGGAAGGGACGAGTGGAACCGGATGCAAACGACAACACAAAATCAATGCAATGCTCATGACAACATGACATGGATGAAAGCACACACGCACACGACAAAACGACAAAAACCCGAAAAGACGAAGAACCCGGAATGGAATTGATGAAGCCAAAGTTATATATTGCCAAAAAGGGAAAGTATTACATCCGGGGCATTACACATACTGTACTACTATTATACTCCCTTTGTTCCTAAATATAAGTCTTTGTTGAGATTTCCATTATGGATCACATACAGATGTATACAGATACATTCTAGAGTGTAGATTCACTCATTTTTCCCACATTTAGTCCATGGTGGAATGCATACAAAGAATTGTATTTAGGAACAGAGTGAATACTTATTAAAGAAGAACAAAATAGGAACATGCTAAAGAAAAGCAAACAGATTTATGATAATAAAATGCTCTTTGCCCAGTGCCCACACATGATGAACTAGAGCGCATTAAGAATGCAACTCCATGTTGTCTCTCTATATGTGGCGCACGTGCTTTTCAAAAGTAAACTACGAACATTAGCTGACCAATTAAACGTTATCTGTTTTATTAATATCAGCATCATATCAGATTCGTATTTGAGAAACTAAGTCAGGAATTATGAGTGGCAGGTTGTTTAGCTTGATGGATTCAGTAGCAGTGCTAAGTAGCTACGATGATGGTACTGAATATAAAGAAATGTTTGCATGCAAGTCGGGTGACTTTCATCATTTGGGTCAGTCGACCATTTCAGGTGGTTGGATGAAGATCCTAAGTCTCCTAATCCTTCTTCTTCATCACCTCTAATTCTTCCCATACAGAACACCACATGGGCAGCCGACCGAACCACCGGCTCTGACCCCTCACCCTCCCCTAAACCGCCCCCACCATAGGTGTTCCTTCCCCCACCGCCACCCCCACACCACCCGCATGGGCAGCGTTGAAGTAGATGTAGGAGGGCAGACGGTGGTGGCGGTGGAAATATCCTGGCGCGGTGGACGAGATGGTCGTGGGAGTGGCGCCGGCGAAGTGGACGATGGCGGGGATGAAGCGAGAGGACGGGATGCAAGGTTCCTGGTCCGAAGCCGTGGATGAGAGAGGTCGATCTCTTGTAATGGACGACAACATTGGTGTATCAGCTCTGGCATGCTGGAGGAGGACGACGGTGGATGGGGTGCTGGACGGAGGAGGCTGGGGTGGTGAGGGTGTTTTGGCGCCCATGGAGCACAAATGGGGAAATGGAGGGAGAGGGGTAGGGGGAACCATGTCTTTCGGACACACTTATCTCAAATGCGGGGCAAGTTACCAACTTATCCACCATTTAAAATTTCAGACATCACAGGAATATTGAGCTATTGGGGATAGGATGCTAATCTCGCATACACCGAATATTTACCGACAGTGATTCCGGCCGAAGAGAATTTGTTTTGGCGCCCACCGTGTACGAATCCGGGTGAGAGACGATTGTGACCGAGGAGACACTGTGTTTTGGCGCCCATCGTGTATGAATCCGGGTGAGAGGCAGTTATGTCATGTTTGAGTGAAACTAAAAACCTGCCCCAATCAAGACCTATTGGAATCGAGCCGACAAGTTTTGCATGTCAAGGATAGGAAGTAATTTCCATCTCCCATATTTTGGTTTCGGCCGGTTACTGCGAGTTTTGCCGCTTCGTTCAAATTATTGAGAAAAAGCTAACAAGTTTAGCGCGCCAACTCAATTCGTATTCTTTTTTTACGGACATGATCCATTTTCTATTCGAATAAAATTCTATATACATCATTTTTATATATACTTTGAAAGGCACAACACGCTTTATACATAAATATGGTTTACAGATGCCATGATCTCATATTCATAAGGCTGAATCCATCTTAAACTGAATTTAAATATTTGAAACCATTTTATGTTGAAATCCAATGTATGCATTCCTCGCTAACTAGCTCCAATTAATGTGTGTTTCATGCAGGGTTTTTTCTTCTCAAACACGTATAATGTGTTTGACACATGCAACATGTAGTGTAGTCCCATTTAGATATGAATAGATAAACCCATGCATTGTCTTTAATTGAAAAATCTATGGATAACTGGTATTGATAAACTCAAATAATGTTACATAAGTCCCAAAATTCAAATGAATATGCATGTTTGATAGCCCAACTTTTGTTATGATATTATTGAGATCCTAGTCTCTAATTTAAATATTTGAATCCTCTTTAATCTAGATATTTTGTCTCATATAGGTATCACTCGTGCCCTTATATATTTTTGTAGTCCCGTATGCCTACACCATCTCTCAGGTATGTCTTGTGCTAGTTGTATGTTGATAGCAGTCTTTTCTTGTTCGTAACACTCTAACAGTAGTCTCTCCTTCGACATTCACTATATCTCTCCCTTCTATGCCTCTCTAACTATAATTCTCCCTGTGAAATCTCTTTCTCTCACATAAACACAAACTTCGTCTCTCGGGGTCTCATTTCTCTCTTTTATTCCCATATATGCCGCTCACACACACCATCTTCCTCTAGAGATGTCTTGCGCTCCCTAAGTCTCAATAGCTACGACTCTCCCTCTTAAATATCCATCTCTGACACTCAAACAGAAACTCAGCCTCCCAAGGTCTCATTTCTCTCCACCGTTCCCCTATATGCCGCTCACACACACCCTCTCTCCCCTAGGGATATCTCGTGGTCCCTATGTATCTCTAGCTACGGCACTCCCTCTGAAAAGTCTCACTCTCTCGCACAAACACAAACTCCGTCTCTCGGGGTCTCACTTCTCTCTAATATTCTTTTGTATGCCACTCACATGCAACCTCTCTCTATCTCTCTCACACACGCATAGCTCACTATTCAGATCTACTCGACTCTTATCTATAAGAGGACACTAGCCGATCTCCATCTAACTAGCATCTCTATCTCCCTATTTATGTGTTTCTCCATCAACTTTATTCCTCGGTCGCACTCTTGCTTCCTATCACGCACGCTATAATATACTTGTCTCGCACGTGATGCCTATATATAATGATCATGTCTATATAGTCTCATAATTATTCGCTTTTCTATCAATTGCTCGACAGTAATTTGTTTAGCCGCCGTAGAATATCGCTATCATGAGAGAAGCCACTAGAGAAAAATATGGCCCCGAGGTCTATTCTCAACATATCAATTTACATCTACTTTACTTTTCCCGCTTTTACTTTCTATTCTTATAATCAAAAATACCAAAAATATAAACTATCATCTCTATCAGATCTCACTTTTGTAAGTGACCGTAAAGGGATTGACAACCCCTTATCGCGTTGGCTGCGAAGTTCTTATTTGTTTGTGCAGGTGCGAGGTACTCGCGCGTGGTCTCCTACTGGATTGATACCTTGGTTCTCAAAAACTGAGGGAAATACTTACGCTACTGTGCTGCATCTCCCTTTCCTCTTCGAGGGAATACAACGCAAGCTCGAGAAGTAGCAAGAAGAATTTCTGGCGCCGTTGCGGGGGAGGCTTACGCAAAAATCAAATACCAAGTACCTATCACAAACCCTTATCCTTCGCATTACATTTTTTGCCTCTCGTTTTCCTCTCCCCCACTTCACCCTTGCCGTTTTATTTCCCTTCTTCTGTCGTGTGTTTATCATTTGCTTGCCCCTTGTTTGCTTGTGTGTGGCTTGCTTGCTTGTCATCATGTCTAGCACACCTATCATTATTAACACTCCCGAGAGTGAGGTCCTCAACTTTAAACAAAAGGGAGGAAGAAAACTTAAAAGATGCCTGGTATAGAATTTGCAATGCTCAAAATAGATCTAATAGGAAGCTTTCCACTTCCATGCTACTTCGCAATTTTTATGTTGGCATAACCCGATGGAATAGATTTATCTTAGATACCATTATCGAAAGGAATTTCTTGGGTAGCCATACTTTTGATTCTTATAATGCGATAACTGAATTATTTGGCTCACCACCTCTTATGGTTAATGGGACCGTTTTAACTTTGGAGCATGTTATGCAAAGGTTAGAAATCATTGAAAACAAAGTTGCTACGGTAGAACTAGTAGAAAACTTGGATAGAAAAATCCATAATGAAATCACCCAATATGGATCCAAGGTAGGAGTTGTTCTGAAAAATCTTAAGGAAAAGGAACCCATAGTTAAACAAAAGCTAGATCATGATTCTACTAGAATCAATAAGCTTGAGGATATTATTTCCAATGTCGGTTTTGCTCTTTCTGCAATAAAAAATACTCCAAATACTTCTACCACTAAATTATCTAAGTTCATGTATGTCCATAAAGACAAGGGTGAAACATCTAGTAAAGGAATTGCAGATCTCAAATCCATAAGTGTTCACCCTAATTTTCTTACTTTTGCAAGAGACCCTTTTGATACTTTTAGAATTTCTTGATTTCTTGCCCAAGGGTTTGATTATCAATAGGGATAAAGAAGTGCCTATGAATCGCAAGTTCTTAATTAAAGAATGGCCTTCTAAAGATGGCAATACCTAGATCTATCATGTATCGTGCCTAGCTAGGTGCGTAAAACGATAGTGCTTGTTGGGAGGCAACCCAATTTCATTTTTTTTTGTTTTTGCTGCTGTTAGGGAATAAATATTGCATCTAGCTTCTGTTTAGATGTGTTTTTGTGTTTTGTTTAGTGTTTGTGCCAAGCAGAACCTTTGGGAAGACTCGTGTGAAGTTTATGTGATCTTGCTGTGAAAAACAGAATCGTTAGCGCTGGCTAGAATGGTCATAAATTTTTACTGGAGCATGCTATTTAGTTGATTCTTTTTTCAGATGATTAATAGACAAATTCCTCACGTTTACCAATTTAGTTTGAAATTTTTTGGAGTTACAGAAGTATGCGAAACCTGCAGATTACTACAGACTGTTCTGTTTTTGACAGATTCTGTTTTTCGTGTGTTGTTTGCTTATTTCAATGCATCTATGAGTAATATTGGGAGGTATGAACTATAGTAAAGTTGGAATACAGTAGGTTTAACAACAATATAAACAAAGAATGAATTCATTGCAGTACCTTTGAGTAGTGGTTTGCTTTTTTATACTAACGGAGCTCACGAGCTTTTTATCTAAGTTTTGTGTTGTGAAGTTTTCAAGTTTTGAGTATTGCTTTGATGGACTATGGAACAAAGAGTGGCAAGAGCCTAAGCTTGGGGATTCCCATGGCACCCCAAGGTAAAATGGAAAAAGTCCAAAACAAACCTTCAACTTATAGACGAAAGCTAAACCAAACCCCGAACTCTCAATCCCTGAAATCAGCACACCAAACTCTCTAATCCCGGTCTATTTTAAACCTTGAGAGGACTTCGCCGGTATTTAGTGAATTGGGCCAGCCCAGTAGCGCAGTCGCTCTCACGCGAGCACTAATTTGTTTTTCCTTATTTTTTTCATTTATGTTTTCATTTCATTTTTCATTTTTACACATGTCTAATTTTTTCTCAGTACCCAAAATACATTTTTAACGCATACATAAATAGTTGAAAAACTGTTGATATTTTTCAAATAAATTGTGGACATTTTAAATAAAATGTTTCTAAAACCTTTTCTGAATACATGGTAATATTTTTCCAAATACAGTACATGTTTTACATTTTCTGAATGACAATAAACATTTTATAAAACTACACGAGCACTCTTTTACATGGTTCAACATTTTTTAATTTGCATACACTTTTTGCAAACACATGTCACGTATATTCTTTTAAGGTTATGTCACATTTTTTTACAACACGCAAACATTTTTTTACATTGTACAAAATGTGTTCGCACTTTAAACTTTTGTTCAGATTTCAGAAAAAAATTATGTTTCAAAAAGTGTTTGCACTTTAAATTTTGTTCAGATTTAAAAAAATTATGTTTCAAAAGGTGTTCTCCTTTTGAAAGTTGTTGGTTTATTAAAAGTATTGAAATTTTCAAAAACGCACTTTATGAAATGTTCAAAGATTTCAGCAATAAATACAAAATGCGAAAAGTTTTTAAAAATGCGAATAGAATTTCAGAATTCCAAATAATTAAAAAAATCAGAAAATGAATTGAATTTGTGCCAGAAATATAAAACAAGAACATGTTTTCACTTCCAAACAATTTTATAAATATGCGAACATTTTTTAAGCTTCACGAATTCTTGTTGTGTTATAGTGGGCTGGCCCAAATTCGTGACCGTGAGAGTCGTTGGTTATCTCGGCCGGGATTGTAGTATTACCGGTGTGCCAAACAGGTGTAGGGTTCAAAATAGACCGGGATTATAAGTTCAGAGTGCCAATTTCCGGGATTCAAAATTCAGGGTTTGATTTAGCTTTCATCTACAACTTCAAGGTTTATTTTGGACTTTTTCCACGTAAAATTCAAGGACAACCAAAAGTCTAAGCTTGGGGATGCCCCGGGAAGGCATCCCCTCTTTCGTCTTCATCCATCGGTAACTATACTCGGAGCTATATTTTTATTCACCACATGATATGCGTTTTGCTTGGAGCGTCTTGTATAATTTGAGTCTTTGATTGTTAGTTTGCCACAATTATCCTTGCTGGACACACCTATTTGAGAGAGTTAAATATGGCCTAGGAACTGTTAGAACACTCTATGTGCTTCACTTATATCTTTTGAGTTGAATAGTTTTTGCTCTAGTGCTTCACTTATATCTTTTAGAGCACGGTGGTGATAATATTTTGAAGAAATTGTTGAACTCTCATGATTCACTTATATCCATTTGAGAGTCTATTAAAACAACATGATAATGTGTTTAGGCTATAAAACTAGTCTTCACATGATAGACATCCAATATCAATGTAGTAAAAACTTTCACACTAAGTGCATTGAATATGATGAGAAGTTGGATGCTTGATAAAAGTTTTGAGATATGAGGATAGTGATATTAGAGTCATGCTAGTGGAGTTATTATGAAATTGAGAAATACTTGTGTTAAGGTTAGTGATTCCCGTAGCATGCACGTATGGTGAACCGCTATGTGACGAAGTTACAGCATGAGGTATTTGTAAAGTGTCAACCTTTGTGTGGAGGTCGGGGGCGCGTGATGGTTAACTCCTACCAACCTCCCCCCTAGGAGCATGAGTTGATTGCTTTGTTTTGATGACTCGTAGATTTTTGCAATAAGTATATGAGTTCTTATGACTAATGTTCAGTCCATGGATTATAAACACTCTCGCCCTTCCACCATTGCTAGCCTCTCTTGTACCGCGCAACTTTCGCCGGTACCATACACCCACTATATATCCTTCCTCAAAACAACCACCATATTATTCCTCAAAACAGCCACCATACCTACCTATCATGGCATTTCCATATCCATTCCGAGATATATTGCCATGCAACTTTCCACCATTCCGTTCTTATGACACGCATCATATTGTCATATTGCCATGGATGATCATGTAGTTGACATCGTATTTGTGGCAAGGCCACCATGCATAATTTTTCATACATGTCACTCTTGATTCATTGCACATCCCGGTACACCGCCGAAGGAATTCATATAGAGTCATACTTGTTCTAGTATCGAGTTGTAATATCGAGTTGTAATTCAATGAAAGTGTGATGATCATCATTATTAGAGCATTGTCCCATGTGAGGAAAGGCTAAATCAATAAAGTCCCTCCACAAAAAAAAAGAAAAAAAAAGAAAGAAAGGCCAAAGAAAAGAAAAAAGGCCCAAAAAAAGAAAAAGGGACAATTGCTACTATCTTTTTCCACACTCGTGCTTCAAAGTAGCACCATCTTCTTCATGATAGAGAGTCTCATGTTTAGTCACTTTCATATACTAGTGGGGATTTTTGTTATAGAACTTGGCTGTATATTCCAACGATGGGCTTCCTCAAATGCCCTAGGTCGTCGTGAGAAAGCAAGTTGGATGCACACCCACTAGTTTCTTTTGTTGAGCTTTCATACATTTTTAGCTCTAGTGCATCTGCTTCATGGCAATCACTACTCACTCACATTGATATCTATTGATGGGCATCTCCATAGCCCATTGATACGCCTAGTCGATGTGAGACTATCTCCCTCCTTTTTGTCTTCTCCACAACCACCTCTCTATTCCACCCATAGTGCTATGTCCATGGCTCACGCTCATGTATTGCGTGAAAGTTGAAAGGTTTGAAAGAATAGAGTATGAAAACAAGTGCTTGGCTGAAATCGGGGTTGTGCATGATATGAATATTTTGTGTGATGAAGAGGGAGCATAGCCAGACTATATGATTTTGTAGGGATAACTTTCTTTAGCCATAGTATTTTGAGAAGACATGATTGCTTTGTTAGTATGCTTGAAGTATTATTATTTCTTATGTCAATATAGACTTTTGTCTTGAATCTTTCATATCTGAACATTCATGCCACAATTAAAAAAAATTAGATTGAAAAACTATGTTGGTTAGCATTCCACATCAAAAATTCTATTTTTATCATTTACCTACTCGAGGACGAGCAGGAATTAAGCTTGGGGATGCTTGATACGTCTCCAACGTATCTATAATTTTTGATTATTCCATACTATTATTTATGATGTTTTGGATGTTTAATGGGCTTTCTCATACACTTCTATATTATTTTTGGGACTAACCTACTGACCCAAAGGCCCAGTCTAGATTGTTGTTTTTTGCCTGTTTCAGGGTTTTGCAGAAAAAGAATATCAAACGGAGTCCAAACGGAATGAAACCTTCGGGAGAGATATTTTTGGAGAAAATCACGCACGGGAGACTTGAGAACCACGGAGTAGGGGCCACGTGGTGCCCATGAGGGTGGGGGCGCCCCCCTAGGGCGCTCCCCACTGCCTCGTGGGTCCCACGTAAGGCCCTCGGTGCCCTCCTTCCTCCTATATAAGCCTACGTACCCCAAAACCATCTGAGCAACAGAGAAAACCCTAGTTCCACTGCTGTAACCTTCTGTTCCCGTGAGATCCCATCTTGGGGCCTGTTCCGGAGCTCCGCCGGAGGGGGGATCTACCATGGAGTTCTTCTACATCATCATCATCGCCTCACCATGAGTTGTGAGTAGTTCACCATAGACCTTCAGGTCCATAGCTAGTATCTAGATGGCTTCTTCTCTCTCTTTGGATCTCAATACAAAGTTCTCCTCGGTCTTCGAGGAGATCTATTCGATGTGATCTCTTTTTGTGGTGTGTTTGTCGAGATCCGATGAATTGTGGGTTTATGGTCAAGATTATCTATGAGAAATATTTGGTTCTTCTCTGAACTCTTTATGTATGATTATAATATCCTTGCAAGTCTCTTTAAATTATTGGTTTGGTTCGGCCTACTAGATCTATAGTTCTTGCAATGGGAGAAGTGCTTGACTTTGGGTTCAATCTTGCGGTGTCCTTTCCCAGTGATAGTAGGGGCAGCAAGGCACGTATTGTATTGTTGCCATCGAGGATAAAAAGATGGGGTTTATATCATACTGCTTGAGTTTATCCCTCTACATCATGTCATCTTGCTTAAGGCGTTACTCTGTTCTTATGAACTCAATACACTAGATGCATGCTGGATAGCAGTCGATGTGTGAAGTAATAGTAGTAGATGCAGAATCGTTTCGGTCTACTTGTCTCGGACATGATGCCTATATATAATGATCATGCCTAGATAGTCTCATAATTATTCACTTTTCTATCAATTGCTCGACAGTAATTTGTATACCCGCCGTAGAATATCGCTATCATGAGAGAAGCCACTAGAGAACACTATGGCCCCGGGTCTATTCTCAACATATCAATTTACATCTACTTTACTTTTTCTGCTTTTACTTTCTGTTCTTATAATCAAAAATACCAAAAATATAAACTGTCATCTCTATCGGATATCACTTTCGTAAGTGACCGTAAAGGGATTGACAACCCCTTATCGCATTGGCTGCGAAGTTATTATTTGTTTGTGTAGGTGCGAGGGACTCGCGCATGGTCTCCTACTGGATTGATACCTTGGTTCTCAAAAACTGAGGGAAATACTTACGCTACTGTGCTGCACCTCTCTTTCCTCTTTGAGGGAATAGAGCTCGAGAAGTAGCAGGTACCAAGATGGTGCTACCTTGGGGAAGGTAATCGCAAGCTGTGCTATTGGGCATGTATTGATGTACCTTGAGTGCCTCATGCGTGGCAAGATTCCGGATGTTGACATGGGAGTCCCCCGCTTATGTTTCATGGATCAGGACAAGCTTTCCGATCGGGCTGATGTAGAGTTGATAAGAAGAGGCAGTGCTGATCCAAGGACTTGGGTGATTGGGAAGCTTCCGGTGAGTTTTATTTCTTTCCTATCTCGCAGACCTTTTATTTTTAGGTATAGTTATTTTTGCTAGAGTGAAACATGTGTCCTGCAAAGTTTCCTATTCAAACTTTGTCAGTTCTTAAGATTTTTGTGCGGTCTAGGTATGATTTTTAGTACTGTTGTGTCATGCGTGGTTGTACTGAATGTGTTGTTCAACTGACCTGTTTGTAAATACTAACAAATTGGTATTGACATTGAAAGATTGTTAGTACTGTGCATCTAAATCTCTTACTATAATGTTTTTCCCTTGTGTGTTGGATTGATTAATTAACCCTTTTCCCCCTTGTTTATAGTGGAAAACTCAAGAGGAAGTTGTCTTTTTCCGCGTGTATAAACGGCCAATCCTAGAGATGCCATCTCAAGTTCCCAAGATTATATCTCTGCATGATGAGTCGAGAGATGGTCGTAGTGTTGAGGGTGCTGGTTATGTTCCTCCTGTCCCTAGTAAAGCTAGTACTTCACAGAGGCAGGGTTTTGTTATTGATGTAGATGTTTCTGCGTTGGAACGCATTGAGCATATTTTTATTAATGTGCGTTCTGAGCTGGAAAAGGTCCCAACTACAGTTGAGCATCTGAGCTATATTAATGGTATCCTTCCTGATGGTCATCAATTTAATGTCGAGGAAGCAGTGGACTATATTGAGATGGAGAGTTTGTTAATTGGTGATATGCGTGATGGTGCTGCTGAACTAATTAATAGCTCGGTGCATCTATTAAACAACATGAAGCATTTCAAAACTATTGTAACATCACAATATTCTAAATTTTGGAATGTTATAATAAATAGATAGTTTTGATTGCTTGGGTGATGTGCTGTGTGAAATTGAGCAAAATTTGAAACTTTTGAAAGTTAAATGAGAGGGAATAAAATGATTTCCCCAAAACATTCACTTTGCATTTACGATCTCCATGAATTCAAATTCATTTCATCACAAAACCCTAGAGTGAAGATGATATGACTTCTTCCATTTAATAAAATGAAAAGGGGTTTTGAAAAGATTTGAATTCTATTTGGAAATATTTTAAATTCGGAAACTTTATGCAACTCAATGATTTTCATGAGAGAAGATAAAATGACTTGTTCAAATTATAAGAAATATGAGTTGGAAGTTCCTTTGAAGTATTTTTGAAACTCATTTTCAAATTTGAGGTATTTGGGTTTAATCAAATTATTGTTCTCCAAAAATAAAATATATGGAAAATAGGGTAAAATGATTCCCTACAAGATAAAATTGGAGAGAAATGATTTTTAAATAATTTTGGTATTTTAAAACATTTTTATTTGGTTTTTAAATAAACAAGAAGCACTTTTTGATTTATTTAAATTTTTGAGGATTTTATTTAACTCTGGAAAAATGTTCTTGTTGTTGGAAATATTTTTTTGAAAATTTTGATATATGATATGCCCATATGAAGTTTTATTTTATTTTCGCTATACAATTTTAGTTTTCTGTTTCTATAAAAAAAACTGTGCGTGAGCCCGTTGTTAACCGTTGCCCACGTGCGCAGCATAGTGGTAGCGGCGCCCCACATTTTTTTTCTACATGGGCCAGGCCTAGTCAACCTTTTTTTTCTTTGCAGTTCTTTTTTTCTCTCTTCAGCCGAATTTTAAAAAATAACTGCTGCAATCCTACGCTTGCGCGGCTGGCCCGTATAATTTTAGCCCGTGCGTTTTTCCTTCGCTTTATTTGTTCATCTATGTTTCGTCCTACATTGCCTAGCCTTTGACCCCTCAACCTTTTTTCCACCTATAAATATAGATTCATAGAGTGTCCAAAAATCAACAGATTCGGGTTAAATCAATATTTTGGTTTGACTAGATTCACAAAAGAAAATATTATTTCTTCTCTCCGGCGGGAATTCTCGAAGTAGTCTCCTCTCTCCGGAGTCGTCTTTTCTGTCTCTAAAGGTATCTTTCTTCGTATTTTTTTTATACCCCCGTAGCTTGTTATTTCTAGAGTAGTACGGTAGAATAATTAGATTTATAAACTAGCCCTGTATTTACACATTATGCCTAGAATCCTTTTAGCCGTAGCTATTTTTCTTCCGTAAAACAGCTAGGCCCTAATTTTTCAAATAGCCATAACTTTTTACTCGTTCATCCAAATTAGATGAAACCAACGCCTAGATTTTCGTCTTGATCTCACCTATCCAGTGAATCTATCAAATAAACATTTTTGTATATTTCAAATTTTGAAATTTGTTCAAATTCATATTCAAACTTTTTTGATCATATCTTTTTAACCGTAACTTCGTTTGAGTTGATTCTTTTTGCAAATCGAAGCTCTTGAACTAAACTTTCCGACAAGGCCAAATTCACTTAATTTTGGTACTATTAGAATTTTTTTTTCTATTGCAAGAGTCGCTCGTTTTCGAAGTTTTCCAAGTTCTGTTTTTCGATTCTTTTTCATCATTGCTTATGTGTGGTTACTATTGCTTGCTTACATTAGATTGATTGGAGCGTGACGAGTAGATCTATCAGGAGTTATGAATGCGAAGAATCTACACCAACAGTACAAGGCAAGTTCGTACTTTGATCATACTTTCCAATACCCAGTTTTTATTGCATTAGCTCTTTTCTCAAACACTTGCATCAGTAGGACTTGGTTATACGTGATATTGCTGAGTAGTTCATGAGGTAGGAACCTAATGACTTGAGATCATCCCGGGGATTATACGCTTTGTTACTTATTGCTTAGCCATGCGTAGACGTGGATTGGTATGAGAGATTTCATGACGGTTGTGAGTGTTATAACAACTGAGGGAATGTTTAAGGTGGAAATTAATACACGTCTGGGTGGATTGGTTGTGGCACCCTGGGGATGGACCAATGGTTGCCAGGGCAACTGGAGGGTCCAGTGTTGTCCTAGGGGATCCCGGAGGACCTGTGAGATCACCCTATTGGAATGCCACCCAGGCTCAAAGGGATCATATGATATTTTCATGCCTAGAAGCTTCCATGTGCAGCCACAAGCCATTATGGGCTCTGGAATAGTTGAGTATGTTGTGTGACCTCTTTTAGTGGTAGACTAGCAGATGTAGCGGATGTAGGTGGCATGGTCTACCCAGGGTAAAGAGTTAATGCTTCTGAAAGACTGTGTCTCGGTCATTCGTTTTCTCAAACACCATGTAGTGAGAGAAGTCAAACGGAGGCGATCGAGTCTTGCGGGGAAAAGTGCACAAACCTCTGTAGAGTGTACAAACTATTCATGAGTAGCCGTGTCACCGGTTATGGATATCTTTGAGTACCTAGAAGTGGATTATTTGTTGATCTCATCACTTGTTCTAATAAAATTGTGGGGTTATTAATTTTGGTAACTTTGGGATTTGAGATGGAGGAACCATTCTCAATATTGCTTAAATTTAACTGAGTAGTTAAATAAAATTTATTCCCTTGTTGTAGGAAAAAACTAGCTTTATGCAAAAATGAACCTTACAGCCTCCACCAGCCATATATGGATGTAGTGATAGATATTGTTCATTATTTTTCTAGGGTGTGAATTTGCCAGTACATTCAATGTACTGACCTACATGGCTGCAACGTCTCATGTTGCAGGAAATATTCGATGAGTAAGTGATACGTTAGGGTTGCGATGTCTTCACTCAACTTTGCCATTGGTGTTGATGGAACTCCACAACCTTGTTCTTACTTCCGCTATGTTGATCGAGGTAATAGTATTTACGCTACATTATACATGTGACTTACCTCTGTTATAAATCCTCAAATACTATGTGTCAGCATACCGATCCAGGGATGACACTCAAGCACAGAGACTTGATCCATTCGGGTCCGGTCGCAACAACTATGCAAGACTCTCGGTGCAAGCCATATGAAGAAGGTGTCAAGCAGATGGAGCAGGATGAGGCTGCTTGCTCTGCCAGCAGGGCTAGTGATGGAATCGAGGCTAATGTTTCTGAGGAGAATATGAATGATGTCGTTTTGGAGTGCCCTGTTCTTGAGGTGAGTCAGTCATTGAACTTTGCATTTTTTACTATGTTGTTCTGCTGTCAGTAATGTAGTTGAACTTGCTGATGTTCATTGGTTATTTTGTTTATTTTTGATGCAAGAGACCAGTGATGGTGTTGAAGCTGCTGTTCATTGTGGAGTTAATGATCCATCGACTGAGGCTGCTGAGGGAGTCCTGGATTAAGGGGTCGTCGGGTGTCCAGATTACTCGTTATGGGCCGGACTGGTGGGCCGTGAAGATCATCGCTGAAGATTATCCCCTGTATCCAGATATGACTCCTATATGTGTAGAATGGCAAGTTTAAAGTCCAGGTGTAATGTTTCCTTCCTCTGCAAGATGATCGTGTACAACCCTAGGTCCCTCCGGTGCATATATCAACTACAGGGTTTAGTCCGTAAGGGCAGAATCACAACATCATAGACTAGACTTGTAGGGTTTAGTCATTAGATCTCGAGGTAGATCAACTCCTGTAACCCACATTGATCAAGATCAATCAAGCAGGAAGTAGGGTATTACCTCGACAGAGAGGGCCTGAACCTGGGTAAAATGTCGTGTTCCCAGTCCCCTGTTACCATCGATCCTCAGGAACACAGTTCGGGACCCCCTACCCAAGATCCGCCGATTTTTACACCGACATTGGTGCTTTCATTGAGAGTTCCACTGTGTTGTAGATAGAAGGGTTAATGGCCCGCTTCGTCATCAGCGATGGCGCCACCTCTGGGGAGATCTTCCTTCCCGGTCAGCTTTTTGTGTTTGGCGGTTCGTGCTACGCGCCAACTCAGATGGCTGCCTTGAGCAGGTTGATAGCTACGCCCCTGGTCATCAGATCAGGTTTGGAAGTTTGAATTATGTTGCTGACATCCGGGGATACTTCATCTTCGAAGGATTCGCACCTGCGGCTATCGCTCCCTGCCTACACGATGAAGACGTCTCAGATCTCTCATCAGATCCCATCCATGCGTCAACCCCCACGATCGCTCTGGCTCTAGACCCGGAGTAGATCGCTTCGTCTGAAGAAGGGAGGGTAAACCCCACCATGGAACTTCTAAGCGGAGACTTAACGACGGTTATGCTGCTCACGGACCCATAATTGAGCGGGATCCTCCCCACTGCTGGAAAACTAGACTCGTCTCAAGTTACGAGCTCCGAACTTTTGGGATCCACACTTTCCGGGCTCAACCGAGCGGTCATCGCCGAGCCTGGTTCTGCAGACCCCCAAACTACTATCCAGTTCTCACCCATAAATGAGGCGCTGGACTTGCTGCAATCTCTCGCCAAAATGAAGGACGCTCCACCAAGCTATGCCCAGTTAAAACTGGGTGCTGTGATCAGGTAATTTTTCTTCCCACCCACCACCCACTTGGTAGCCACGGTCGAAGGCTTAACTGACATACTAGACTACGCTTCCGAAGACCTCGATGGGATCAACCACGACGTCGAAGCTGATCCAGGTCAAAACCCGCCTGTCACCGTGTGATGGACAACCACTTCTACCTATGACGTATACATGGTGGACACACCCAAGGAGAAAGACGACGACGGTGATAAAGATCCAGAGCAGGATAAGCCCGTTGATGAACCTCCTAAGCGCCGACGCCAGTGGTGCTGCTCATGATCGCGTCGACGAAAGGAAAGTAATACTGGCACCGGAGACAATGAGGACTCGGAGGAAGCCGAAGACCCTGTAGAGCCAGTGTTGGAGCAGGATGAGCTGGAAGATGGTCAATACAGTCACAAATAACTCACCGCTCACAATGATTCCGAAGATAGTAACTATCTACCAGTCTCCGAAGAGGATGACAGCCTAGGAGACGAGGAATTTATCGTCCCAGAGGAACCCCTCGAACAAAAACGCTTTCAGCAATAACTTATTGCCACATCAAGGAGCCTGAAAAAATAGCAGCAGCGCCTTAGAGCCGAGCAGGATACGCTCAATGATAGATGAAATTAAGTGCTAGATGCTGAAGAGAGATACGACCCTGAGAGCCAAACAAAGAGCTATCCCAAGTGCAAGTTGCTATCTAAATTCCACGACAAATCCCTTGCGCCAATTCCGTCGAGGCACGATCAGGCTCATTAACCGAACCGACCACCTCGTGGATGGGACAAAGCGGCTAGCAATGCCATACACCAGCCCGCACCTCCCCACCGTAAAGGAAAGGATACAACGGCTCAAGGCCATAAGTACGATCTATGTCAGCACCTGAATAAAAAAGCTAGTCAGGCCAGATCGATCTACGGATCAAGAGAACGTGCTGCCACGCGGGACGGCGGCTATCAAGCCAAGTACGCCAGATACAATCAAGATTGGGGTCAACACCGAACACAGATATCGTCCAAACTACATCACGATGTCGCACGATATAGGGGTGCTGCGCACCCTCGGTGCTTTACCGATGAGGTGATGGATCACCAATTTTGGGAAGGGTTTAAAACCATAGACATCGAGGCATATGATGGAACGACAGATCCCACGGTAAGGATCAAAGACTTTATTCTTCACATCCACATGGCTCGTGGTGATGACCTCCACGCCATCAAATACCTACCTCCAAAGCTGAAAGGGCCAGCTCAGCACTAGTTGAGCAGCCTCCCAAAGAACTCCATTGGAAGCTCGGAAGATTGGAGGACGCTTTCTGGGGTAACTTTTAGGGGACGTATGTCCGGCCACCGAATGCTGATGATTTAAGTCACATAATCCAACAACCCGGGGAGTTAGCCCGCAAGCTTTGGAATCGTTTCTTACCCAAAAGGAACCAAATTGTTGACTGCCCGGACGCCGAAGCTTTAGGGGCATTCAAACACAGCGTCCGAGACGAATGGCTTGCAAGGAACCTCGGTCAGGAGAAGCCGAAGACAATGGCAGCCCTTACTACACTAATGACCCGTTTTTGCGCAGGTTGAGACAACTGGCTAGCTCGTAGAAGCAATAGTACCAGCGACCCTGGCACTTCCGAAGTTAGGGACGGCAATGGCAAGCCACGACGCAATAAGAACAAGCGTCGGAACAATGCCGGAGAAACAGATGACACGACAGTAAACACCGGATTCAGTGGCTCCATGCCCGGTCAACGGAAGAAGCCTTTCAAACGCAACAGAGACAGGTCATTTAGCTTGGGCAAAATATTAGAGAGACCTTGCCAGATTCATGTCACGCCTGAGAAACCCGCAAACCACACCAACAAAAATTGTTGGGTCTTCAAGCAGGCCGGCAATTTAAATGCCGAACACAAGGGTAAATGATCTCAAAGCGAGGACGAAGACGGGCCTCGCCAGCCGAGCACTGGGGGGCAGAAGAAATTCCCCCCTGGGGTGAAAACGGTGAATATGATCTACGCCACCCATATCCCTAAGAGGGAATGCAAGCGCGCACTCAGGGATGTTTATGCTGTAGAACCCGTCGCCCCCAAGTTCAACCCATGGTCGGCTTGCCCGATCACCTTTGATCACAGGGATCACCCAACCAGTATCCGTCACGGAGGTTCGGTGGCCCTAGTACTCGAACCTATAATCGATGGATATCATCTTACTCAAGTACTTATGGACGTCGGCAGTAGTCTCATCCTGATATATTAAGACACTATCCGCAAGATGGGGATATACCCGTTAAGAATTAAGCCTATCAGCACTTCCTTTAAAGGATTTATACCCGACGTAGAGGCTCGTTGCACGGGCTCATTAACACTGGAAGTAGTATTCGGCTCTCCAGACAATTTTCGAAGCGAGGAGTTAATCTTCGACATCGCTCCTTTCCGAAGTGGCTATCATGCACTACTCGGAAGAACGGCCTTCGCCTGCTTTAATGTAGTCCCGCACTATGCTTACTTGAAGTTTAAAATGCCTGGACCATGCGGTGTCATCACGGTCAACGGAAACATGGAGCACTCCCTCCGTACAGAGGAGGACACTACGTGTGGGGACCCCGACTCATAAGTCATGATCACCGAATGCACGTGTACAGTGATCCCAGAGATCAATGCTCACTGAACACACAGAAGCTAAATAACAAGAGTCTTACATCCATACATACTGTATTACACAAATAGGACCATAATGGTCAAGTCTTGAGTATATCATCGCAGCGGAAATCTTCAATAACAACTTGGACCCATGCCATCTGCCTTAACCCTATAGGCATTCTGACTGGGAAGCGTCCTAGCTCGCATGCTCGTCATCAAGAAATCTTCGACATAACCTGTTCTCTCATGCCTGGCCAATAAAATAACCAGTGGCAAGCCAATGAGTACTTTGAATGCACTCGCAGGCAACCCAAGTGTGATGACAGAATAATTATGCAAGGCTCTACTGCTAAATTGGCAGTTTTGCGGAAAGCTAGTTTTTCATATGCAAGTATGATCAACATATAACATGGACATGCATGTGTCTGCAACAAGTATCAGGAGGTTACAGACATCATTATCGCGAAAGAGTTGTACTCAACTCATGCTCAAGCTCATTGTGACTTTCTCACAATCATATCAACAATATCTCTGAATCGTGTTGTTTTCCAGAAACTTATGGACATAGTCTAAGTAGCACCACCCAACTGTCCTTGACCGCGGACACGGCTATTCGAATAGTTTGACACTCTGCAGAGGTTGCACACTTTACCCACAAGATCCGGGGAACTTTCGTGTCATCCACGACCCACGGTACCTCAAGTACCCGGGGTAAGCACCCGATCACTATCTTTCCCTAGACGACACTAACACAGAGTCCACTCGATTGGTAACAGCCCCGTGCCAACATTTCACATCTTAAAATTGTGGAGACTTGCTCCCATATTCATCACATACCACTGACACGGGGTACCAACGGTGTGTTCGGTGCCCTGTAAAAACAGTCATGGCCGCCTATCCAAGCACGACCCCGTCCCGAGAGTGACCTCATGTCACCCCCGTCAATAGTAATGCGGGCACCATGCTAGTATCGACCTAGGTAATCAATAATCCCCTTTCCCATATAAGGGTAGAGTGGTTGCGCATGTTTGGTTGGGACGGTAGTCACACATAAATCTAATCCATCTCTGTAAACAACACTCTCATCAAGCCTCGGCACACTACTTCTTCACCAAGTAGTGCCCTAGTTTCTCATCAACTCCCAGGGGCATTAGTGGCACCCACTGGGTCATTTGCAAGTATGTCAGACCACACTTGTTTCACTCAATGCATAACCCTGACCCATTTTGCGTAGCCAACTACTATAGCATACATCTATCTACTCCCACCCACATAACCCTCATAGGAAGGTAGGGTCATGTTTAATGCAGGTTTCAACAGTAAGTAACAAAGGTAGCAACCAAAGTGGTCTCCACCTCAACATGATTCCGATGCATTGATAATATGGTGCTATGAGACATGCATAAAAAGTTTCTCGAACATGGTCAAAGGGTTGCTTGCCTTATTCTTCCGAGTCTTCAAACCTTCTGGTCCATCTCCGAGTATTCCATTTATTTCGTCAACTAACCATGGAAACAATCATAATAAACAACACAATCAAAGCAAGAATAAAAGTGCTCTAAAAATAGGAGTTGGAATTTTCTAGGATACCTCTGGTCATATTAGAAATGACCAAGGTGGTTTCATAGGTATTGGATCAATTGATGACTTGGAACATTTCAATATTATAGAATCAATGGGTTTATGGATTTGAAAGAAGTGTACATAAATATATTCTTGAATGATGAGCCAAGGCACCCATCAACAAGTCATGATTTTAGAAGCATCTAGGAGTTGGTTTCACTGGATTTGGAATTCAAATGAATTTCCTAGGATTTTGCAAAGTTCATAAATATGAAGAAATGGCTCAATATTTGGTGGGGTTCAGAAAGTATTAATAAAAATGTTCCAAAACTAAGTTTGGATATGACAAGCACCTAGGAATTTGAATCACTGCATTTGGATCAAATTTGAGCTCTCTGTGAATTTCTAAAGTTCATCACAGAAAATGAAATAATGGCATTTGATAATGATTTGTGAAAGAAATGGTTCTGGAAAAATGTGCATGTTGCACCATGTGATAGAGCCTGATTTATGAAGCCATGGGAAATTTGAATCATCAAGTTTGGAGTTTATTTGAATTATTTGTGGGTTTCTGAAGTTTACTGGAAAAAGAAAAGAAAAGGAAAAAGGGCTTTACCCTTCACTGCGCTCAGGGCGGTGGATAGCCCGTGGGCCGGCCCAGTGTCTCGGCTGCACACGCGCAGGGGGCCACGTCGGAGGCGGCTTTCCGGGGATGCGCTTTCGCGCGGGGGAGGCGGGCTGGGCCGTAGCCGCCTCCACTTAAACGGGTGGGCCTGCCTCCGGGGTCGCTGACCTGCGGGCCCCACCCGCAGGGTCATCCCCTTCCTCCCGCGCCCGCGATGGAGGGGCTTGATGCCACGGCTGCGCGCCGGCCGGCGCTTGCCCACAGCGGTATGGGCCACCCCCGGCCAAGATCCGTGCACCGGAGGGGCCGCCGGGGAGCAGGCTACCAGGGAAGGCACTCGGGGACGGCGGGGGACAGCCGAGGCACGTCCTACACTGGCCGTGGCGGAGGGTCTCGTCGGGCGATGGTGGTAGGGGCACCATGGGGCACGAGAAGAGACAGCGAGGGGACGGGGAGCTCCGCAGCCCAATTGTCGTTCTCCTCCTGGTGGCCGACAGAGAAGAGGGAGGCCACAGAGAGCAAATTTGGGAGGAGGCCGACGGCGACATTCTAGCCATGGAGGGAGGAAGAGAGCACCAGGGGGAGGGCTAGCTTGTCCAGAGGGTTCACGGGAGAGAGGAGGATCCAGAAGAGGCAAGGGAGTGCTCGGGGGGAGGCTTAAATAGATGCGGCCGCGGTGCACCGTGAGCACGGTCCAGGGCACGCATGGGCGAGCTTCACAGAGGGAGAAGGAGGGTAGGGGAGGATAGGGCCGACAGCGAGGCGTGTCGTGGACGTTGAGGCGACCTCGATGGACATGCTCGCTCTGCCCAAGGCCTCCTGGAAGCCTC
>LR738709.1:215797616-215896605 GCA_902687465.1 Secale cereale
CGGGGGGGGGGGGGGCGAGCTACAGTGCCTCGGCGCACTGTAGCGTGCTCCAGAGCATGCCTTTGGCCGGCATGGTCATGCCTTTGCTTCCTGGCCGTGTCCCCTAGTGTCCAGCAGTGCTAGGGAGTTGTAAACAATGGGGAGGTGGTCTTGGATGCTCTGGGGAGCCACTGGAATGAGGAGGGAGGTGAAGGAGGAGGTGAAAACTGATGTCCAGAAGAGTAAATTGGAGTTTTACCCCCTCCAATGATTGAGCTGAGGCCAAAGAGAAGTTACTGGGGGTAGAAGATGATCAGGAGAAGCTGTGGTAAGAATTTGGGGTAAAGGGAAATAGTAAAAGGGGTCCAACCAATGGTTTTGGTAATATGACAGAAGGTGTTTGATCAGGTTTTGGGGAGGCAAATGACTTGCAATTGGCATGGGACTTAACAGGATGGAATGTCACACACAATTAGGCTCCTCCACCAAAATTGAGCTCATCTGGGCAAAGTTGCCAATGTAACTTTGGTGAACCCTAGAAATCAACAGAAATGGTTTCACCTTGTTTGAGTCAAGCTAATCATCTCCCCTTGATGCACCACTTGGTGTAGTATCATCATTTGGGGTTATGATCATGCTCACAAAGTTTGAAGCCCCAGGTAAAAAGTTGGTAATGTAAAGTTGTTCAAATTTGAATTTGAACAGAAGTGGTTTTGGGGCACTTAGACCAAGTTATGCTTCTCCAAAACTTGTGCCATTTGGCATAGATGCATAATTACATCATTTTAGCATGTTCACCAAGTTTGAGAGCATTTGGACAAGTTTAGCAATGTAAAGTTGCTCAAACTTCAAAATGGACAGAAATGGTTTTGAGGGGATTAGATGATGTTTCCTTGATCTTCAAGGCATGAGGCTTTGCAAGATCATCAAATATGTCATATATGACATGATAAAATTTCCCTGAAAATTTTGGAGAATATTTCCTTTGTAAATATTTCAAAAGCTTGAAATATCCAGAAAGGGTTTTGGAAGGATTTGTCCAGTATTTTGAACATGACCAGGTGTTGAAACTCTTATATATGGACAATATATGTCCTATGAGTCTCCCTGAATTTTGGCAAATATTTTTGAAATAATTAAATAATTTTTTCCTATTAAAGACCATTTCCGGCCTTAAGAAAAAGCTTTTAAATAAAATATAAAAATAACTTTTAAAATTATACTTTTGTGGTTTCTGGGAGTCCTATACCTAATAGGATTCAAATATACTTTTTGGAAGATTTTTCACACCCTAAATAAGGTACTTGTAGTGCAAACCTCAATTCAGGGGTTTTTGGAAAACTAATTTTAGAAAATACTATTTGGCCAAAATATTTTTATAAGAAAATTCTATACTGGTCTATACACATGGCATGATCATTGGGAAATAGTTTTGGATCAAGGAGATGAAGTATAAGAGTTGGAGGATTTATTTGATTTTTAGAGCACTAGCAAACAGCAGACAAAAGTCAAATCAAGCAAAGTCGAAATCACACAAAAGTTTTTTGTAAATCCACATTTTTAACATGATAATTAGCTTAAGCAAAGTGACATGAAAATCAGGGGGTGACACTACGACCCTAGCAGCTGAAGTTCAAGGCGGCCTATTCAAGCCAAATGGTTCATCGGTCGTCAAGACCACATACATTGCTAAACATGTCTGGCCTACACCACAATGCGGCAGCTGAGAAGAACCTGAGCTCGATTAGCAGTTACGCCTCCGCCGACTGCCTTACAAGGTGGTAGTATATGTACCTCGTGTACACAACTACTCCCTTAAAATACCTGGGCAGCGCCGGGGGCACACTACATAGAAGCAGTCCATGGTTCGGCTCGACCCTATTCGGACTCTAAAGTATATATTCTTTAAATGCTCATTAAAAGAACCAACCTTATCTACGACTGTGTAGGGCATTCTTTTCCAGAGTTCCCCTTCCTTTTTCACATGCGACCATCAAACCTCTCCCGTCCAAGGATGTATTACAAAGGAGAAACGACGCAGACATGCAGGAGGGCCCCCATCGATTATTTTTCCGTTAAATTTAGGCTCTGTGTGAACCCTATCCATTTTTTCCTTTCTTTTCCTTTTTGGCATGTAAAATGCCCAAGATGTTATTGGCATTATGTGTAACCACGTGGCTCGCCGTATTAAACGGGATATAAAAGAAGCAGTTTGGTTCCAATTTGTTTGGAGTTTATTTTATCACCACCTGCATTCTCTCCCTACCTCATATTACCACATGTGCTTAAAATCTAGATTTAATACTAGAGGCTGTATTTGGCCTAGCACACTTCAAAGTCCGAACACCTATAGGGAACTGTTCGGTGTCCTGGATATTGCGTTATATGCATCGGCTCCGAATCATGTCTTGGGTCTATAGTTGGGTTGCCCGGCTCCCGTGCTTACCACCTTACATTCCGCATTGTTCGGCTAAGGTAGTAAAGGGAGAACTACTGCGATTGTATTTCTGGTTCATCCGGTCAAGTACCTTAGTTGAGAAAGCCGAAAACTGACTGTCATGATAAGCTAGAGCTAGTCGGCGATTCGGCGACTTAGTGTTATACTACGATCGGTAGCGATCTACTCCTTGTTATATGAGGGGCTGGTCTTCGCCCAGCCGCGTAAAGTGGGCTCCGTAATCCATACTCCGCACATGCACCAGGGGCTAGTCCTTAGCCCCACAAGTCAAGCTCCTATGGCTAAGTGAAAGCAATAAAGACGTATAGTTCGATTGTCTGGTTCGCTGTGTGGATGCCTCCTTTATGGACCAAGACGTTGGATAAAGAGTGCTCACGCGCAATACCAAACACCCCTGTAGTATCTAAATGGGGGCTAAAGCCGATGATTAGAAACTTTCAGACATAATAAACAGGCGCACAGGAGGAAAAGTCGCTTGAAATATAAGGCACAAAATTATATACCTATCGGTTCATAAGCTTAGTCTTTACAATCCAAATACATCACTCAAAGACCATGTCCTTCGAGCACTGGCCCTCTACATTGCGGGCTCCTTCGAGGACATCATCGAAGTACCTCTCCGGCCTCCGATGATCCTTGCCTCCGGTGGGCCAGCAGTTGCCACTTTGGCGGCCTTCATCTTCGCCTAGTGCATCTTGATGCGGGAAAATGCCATCCGTGCACCTTCTATACAGGCTGAACACTTCACAGCGTCGACCCGCGACCTCGCATTGATGAGGCGCTTCACTAATACAAAGTAGCTACTCGGATTGGCTCAGTGGGCTAGAGCCGGACTATCAAGTCCTTCATGGCTGCACCCGCCATGTTGTACAGCTCGACCAACTGCTTCAACTTGTCATTCAGAGGTACTGGATGTTCTGGCGCAATGAATTGCGACCAGAACAGCTTCTCCATGCTACTCGCCTCCTGGGCTATGAAGTATCGGGAGATGCCGGCAATCCTCTTCGGGAGATCCGCAAACACGCTTGGAGACCTCCATAATCGCACCAACGCAAGATACCTCTGACCTCCAAAGATACTCCTCAAAAGAAAGGCCTTACCAGCCGCTATCCGCCGCGCTTGTTTGATCTACTCACAAGCACTCCGGGACTCGACCCGCGCTTCCTTTGCAGCTTTAACAACCTTATCGAGTTCAGATGTTTGATCCGAAGTCTTCTGCTCCAGCTCCTCGCACTTGCGAATAGCATCTCGCAGCTCTTATTCGACTTCGGCCACCCGAGACTCATGTCGCCGGCGGGAGGCCTGTTCGGCCTCCAGATCGGCAGCTTCTTTGTCAGCGGCCGCCTTGTTTACCTCAGCCTCCTTCTTGTCCTCTGCAAGTGCGCCCTAGAGGGTCTCGACCTCGGCTGCGTAAACTGTGACATAATGACACAACACAGTGAGTTCATACTTTTACAATCAAACACATTGTCTTTTGACATAATAATTCTTTGAAAATTCGCATACCTTGTATTTCATCAAACCACTTGTTTACACGGTGGAGCTCCTCATCAGCTAATTGAAGCTTCCGATTGAGCTCGGAAACCTCTGCGGCTTGGGCGGATGCCGCCACCAGGGAAGCCTGTTCAAAAATAAACACATTATGATCTATTAGCTGACACTGTATGGATCCTCTGTCTGATTCCTTTAAGAATCAAACAAAGTATCAGGGCTACTTTCTGTATGCAGATTAGTTTTCCTATACAAATAAAACATGAAGTTATTTTAGAATATTACATCACATATATACCTCAAAGCCTGTCAGTAGGTTGTTGAAGGCTTCATTCAGTCCGCTCTTGGCGGATTGAATCTTTCCCATGACCGCGCCCATCAGGGTGCGGTGTTCTACCATGATGGAAGCACATTGTAGTGCTTCATCAAGCGTGTTCGGTGCCTCCAGATTAGTAGAGGACGCTATTGGAACTGACGCTCCTCCCCCTATCATAGGGGGCTGTCTTCCCAATTTTGGAGGCGTACCGGCCTCAAGAATAGTGTTTGGCAAGAGCCCAGATTGCTTGGGCTCCCCGCCGTCGGTCTCCATAGGGACTGCTCCCCCCTTGCTTATGGTGGCCGAGGTGTTGGCCTTGGGTACCTTATCGTCCGCCCCGCTCCCGCCTGCTCGTGCAGGGGACGCCCATAGGGAAGACACTTTGGTGTCCCCTAGGACGGGCGATTGAGCCTGTGGAGGTGTGTCACTCTCCACCATTTCTGCTGTCAGAGAGCTCCCTGATGATAGTGAAGCATCAGGGTGTGTGTGGGGAGGGATGTAAAACAACAGATAAGATTACTCAAGCAATGATAGCTGATTAAACCGAATATAACATCGAAAGTCCGAACACTTATGATTCGGCCAGGGGCTTGATCCTGGGCTGTACTCAAAAACTAGCCTCGGATGTTGAATCCAAGCTGTTCGTGATGTTCCGCTTCTTCTTGGGCGCCCCTTTTCCCGTGTCTACGGGGGCCACCCTCTTCTTCCCCTTGCCTTGATGGGGGAGTTGCTTTCTTCCTCCTCCTCCTCCTCCTCCTCCTCTTCCTCTTCGTTATGGAAGGAGTGGGCGTCGATCTCTCCGGACATAGTGTCCGCAGGACCCTTAGGGCAGGGATCGCTCTTGACCTCCTTCCCCTTCTTCTTGGCCTTCTTCTCCGGTGCCTTGTATGGCGCCGGGACTAGCTTCGCCGTTAGCTGGGGCGTGACTGGGTTTTCGGGCAACGGAACGGGACAGTTGATCCAGTCTGCTTTCTTTGTCCAGTCCTCAATTGGAAGTAAGAGTTCTAACTCCTGTCATAATTGAAATATGGACAGGATACATATTTGTCAAAATTATGCTTACCTCTAAGGCCGAAGCCACGCTGTTGAAGCCCTTGTCTTTGGTCTCCTCAGGCCACTCCTTTTGGGCCTTGAAGAGCTTCTTCCAAATGTCTTCGTGCGTAGTGCTGAAGAAGCGCTTCAAGGTCCGTGGTTCATCCGGATTTAATTCCCATAAACAGGAGGCCCGAAGTTGGCAGGGAAGAGTGCGGCGAAAGAGCATCACCTCTATCACGTCAGTGAGGTGCGTGCCCTTCGCCATCTTGCTAGAGATGCGGTTTTGGAGTGTATTCACCTCCCTCTGAGACCCTCAATCAGGGCCCTTGCTGGTCCATGAGGTGAGCCTCTTTGGGGGTCCAGATCTAAATTCGGGCGCGGCCACCCACTTGGTGTCGCGGGGTTCGGTGATGTAGAACCACTCCTGCTGCCATATCTTTTTTGTCTCCACAAAAGCCCCCTTGGGCCAGGTTGCGTTTAGGAGCTTGCTCACCATAGCCCCTCCCGCAGTCCGCGTGCTTCCCGTCGACCACCTTCAGCTTTAGATTGATGGTTTTGAGCCATAAGCCAAAGTGTGGGGGGGACGCAGAGGAAAGTCTCACATACGACTATGAAAGCCGATATGTGGAGGATACAGTTCGGGGCCATATCGGGGAAATCTAGCCCATAAAATAATAGGAGTCCCCGGACAAAGGGATGAAGCGGAAACCCCAGCCCCCGAATAAAGTGAGGGATGAATACCACCCTCTCACTCAGCTCAGGGACGGGGATCACCTGATTCTTATCAGGAATCCGGTGCGCTATGTCGTCGGCGAGGTAGCCCGCACTCCGGAGATTCTTCACGTTCTTCTCCGTGACCATGGAGGCCTCCCACTTTCCCTTGGAACCAGATCCAGCCATTGCTGGAGAAGGAGGCGGTGGTGGAGGAGATGGGAGTTGCGGAAGCTGGAGCTGTGGGTGCTAGAGCTTAGAGATTGGGAAGCAAGGGCTTGAGGAGAGCGTGAGGTGAAAGGGGAAGGATCTGTGTCCTTTTATAGACGGTAAATACCAAACGTCCCCCACTCCAGCTGTAGAACTCGCCGGTCCCCGACGTAATCGTGCGTAAGGCGCGATTGGATTACCCATGTCATATTGATGAGGATCCCATATTAAGCGGGCACGATCTCTTCTTTGACACGACATGCCAATGGAGGCTATGCCTCGAAACGCGAAACCAGAGCCAAGAAAACGGTTCAAAATATTAAAGGGTCGGACATGACATTTCGCTAAAAAGCTATCAGTAAAGACACGGTGTTTTATTTTGATACATTTCCTTCGTTTCTAAGGGTTGTAATAATAATGCAGAGCAGGACATAGTTCCTTTGTGCAGGAAATAACGCTTCATATGTTCAGAAGTAAGAACCCGCCTTGCAATGCCGAAGACGGTACGTGTGCTAGACTCATCGTCATCGAAGACCGGTTCAGGGGCTACTAAGGGAGTCCTGGATTAAGGGGTCCTCGGGTGGCCGGATTACTTGTTATGGGCCAGACTAATGGGCCGTGAAGATCATCGCTGAAGATTATCCCTCATATCCGGATAGGACTCCTATATGTGTAGAATGGCAAGTTTAAAGCCAGGGTGTAATGTTTACTTCCTCTGTAAGATGATCGTGTACAACCCTAGGTCCCTCCGGTGCATATATAAACCGGAGGGTTTAGTCCATAAGGGCAGAATCACAACATCATTGGCTAGACTTCTAGGGTTTAGTCATTATCATCTTGAGGTAGATCAACTCTTGTAAGCCATATTCATCAAGATCAATCAAGAAGGAAGTAGGGTAGTACCTCGATAAAGAGGGCCTAAGCCTGGGTAAAACATCGTGTCCCTAGTCCCCTGTTACCATCGATCCTCAGGCCCACAGTTCGAGACCCCCTACCGGAGAACCTTTGGTTTTGACACCGACAACTACTGCCACTGCCAGCGGTGCTGATGATGGTACTTAGGCTAATGTTTTTGACCAACATATGAATGATGTCGGTTTGGAGCGCCCTATTCTCGAGGTGAGTCAGTCCTTGATCTTTGCATTTTTACTATGTTGTTCTGCTATCAGTATTGTAGTTCAACTTGCTGATGTTCATTTGTTATTTTTTTGTTGCAGGAGACCAGTGATGGTGTTGAAGCTGCTGTTCACTGTGGAGTTAATGATCCATCAACTAATAAGAGCAAGGTTCTTTTTATTTTACATTGTGTTTGTATAGATCCTTGAATTTTTATGCGCAGCACTGTGCCATACATGTTGATTTTTCTATCCCACACCGTTAAGATTTGTAGGTGATATCTACCTTCGTTAGTGTAGTTTAACTTTTTGTTTTTTGTTGCTAATATAGAGCATTGGTTTTGCTTTACTACTATGAATCATGATCCCGCTGTTGGTGATGAGCCTTGTAAGGCCATCACTGATGTTCCTTTAAATGTTAGCAGCAGCAACATTAGTGATGTTGCTGTGGATGCTGCCAAGGTTTGTTTTTCTATGCTTACATTAATTTTTATATGCAGTTTTTTGCTGCTATTTTTTGTAAGATTTAGCATGTACATCTCTTTTTGCTAGTTTTTTGGATTGTTAGTTTTGCTCATTTTTCTTCACTCTCTGATTTTTTGCTTTCTCAGATGGCTGATGTTGAGCGTGAGGCGACTGTTATTGCTGGGTCAGATGCTTCTGCTTTTCCATTGAGTAGTGGGTGCGACGTTGGTGGCAAAGCTGCTGATGAGAATGTTGGTGCTGCCAGCCTACTTGATGGCAAATCTTCTTGTGTTGGTATTGCTGAGAATGATAATGATCTAATTTTGAAGATTTGCCGCCAGAAAATTTCCCTCCTGGAGGCCTTGATTATGGTGATTCATTGGAAGACACTAACGCATCTTGCGAGGAGGATGTGCCATCTGAGGATGATGATTTAATTCTATCGATTTCTTCTGGCCCCTTGACGTAGGAGGCGCTCCTGTCGTCCCAGGATTATCTCTCTTCAGACCCTGGAAGCGCAGTCAGATTGCTGTCGTCGCAAGATGTTCCATCGTCAAACCATGAAAGCAAATGCATATTGCTATCATCTGAAGATCTTCCGTCGTCAAACCCTGAAATTGCAGGTGTCTTGTAAATGAGGCGTACTTCTCATTTAAGGCATTTTGGACATGTTCAGTTGTAGTGCTTGAACTTATTACTTTTTCCACTTTTTCTCCAAGCAGAAAGTGCTAATGTTGCTAAGGTTGATTCATTTTTCTGCGCTACTAGGAGGTTGCGCATGAACCGTAGGAAATGGTTAGTTTGGGATTTTGCCTGTATCATTGTCGTCTCTTTTTCTTTCTCTAATGTGACTATTGTTGTCATTGCAATAGTTTTAATTCTTATCATTTTTGTGTTTTCCTAGTGAAAAGCTGATGTTTCAAAATGATGAATGCGATGCTAGTGTTCATTCTGTTGCTTCCGTCGTCCCCACTGGCATGCTCAACTCAGATAGTGCTGAAGTTGTTTTCTATTCTCTATGTTAGAAGTACCGAGACACTACCAAGTTGATAGTTCCGAGATGGGTGACGATCAATATTTTTTCTTTTTGTACATAGGATGATAAGTTGGTTGGCAATTTTCTAACTATTTTTGTTGTTTTTGTACAACAAACGAAGATCCGTGATGGAAATATTGATTCCAATATGCTATAGTGGTTCACTAGATCAGGGGCTGATGGTGTCGACCAAGTAGGTGAACTAGATCTTATTGTACTCATGAACTAGAACTGTCATGTTTTCTTAGAAGTTTGGGAGGTGGGAATGAACTTGAGAAGCCTGCTTTTTCTCCCCTGTACTTATGAATGATGTGCTTCTTTTTTGAAGCTGGACTTATTGTTGGAAGGAAATCGAACTAGAACTTATTGTACTCATGAACTAGAACTGTCATGTTTTCTTAGAAGTTGGGAGGTGGGAATGCACTTGAGTAGCTTGTTTTTTCTCCCCTGTACTTATGAATGATGTCTGCTTCTTTTTTGAAGCTAGACTTATTGTTGCAAGGAAATCGAACTGATATGTTTTTTGCATGTTTGGGCGGTGGATATAAACTTGAGTAGCATTTTTTTGTATTGCGTTGCTTACTGAATTAGAACTTATGATTATCTGATCTGCTTGGACTTCTGAATTTCATTTTCCCTCTTTTATTAATTGTTTTGGAGGTTGAATATTTAGTTTCATTACGATATTTTAAATTCATTTTTTCTTTGCGATTTTTTTGTCAGCTGCTTTTCCCTACTTTTGATCCGCCGTCATTTGTGCCTGCCATGAAGCCTACTGAAAAATCTGGGCATTGGTGCTTGGTTGTTTTGAATTTGAGGTTCCGTCGTTTCGAGTGTCTTGATTCACTCCATGATGAAACCTGGAGTGATGCAGTTAGATTCTTCAGGACTATGACAGATAATATAGAGAGGCTTTGGAGGGAGTCCAGTGTGGATAGATCTAAACGGTTCTCGCCTGCGCATGTTGGTGGTTTCTCTTGTGAGTTTGTACGTGTGACATAGCAGGAAAACACATGAGTATCCATTTTAATGAAATTTATCATTTTTTTGTTGCTGGAACGCGTCGTATTCCAATTTTTGGTTGTATTCTCGTATCTTGATTTTGTAATGTACCCTTTTGTTTTTTCTTGTTAATAGGCATGATTGTGGCATCTTTATGCTACGAAATTGCAAGACCTATCATTGCCGGGAGGATGGTGTGATTGAAATGTTGGATTACACCCACGAAGACTGTAGCGACCACGATCCGAATGGACCGAAGTCTCAAAAGAGAACTTATTACAAAAGTCTATGACATAAGGTCATCTAACAAAATAACAGCGGAAGGTTTGGAAGATAAGTGAGTCCATCAACTCCAACGGCATAGCTGAGTGCATGACAAACGACCTAGCACGTCTTACTCCTCGTCTGAAAAGTCTGCAACGTAACATGTTGCAGCCCGAAACGGGTCAGCACATGGAATATGCTGGCAAGATAACACAGTAGATCAAGTAACAGAATAAAGGCTAACACTATATGCATATTTGGCTGGTGGAGGCTCTAAGGTTTTAAAGTTTTTTGCATAAAGCCAAATTTTCCCTACAACAAAGGAATACATTTTATTTTTAACTATCATGATAGTTGAAACATCATTGAGAAGGTACCACCAACTCAATCCCAATTAAAGTAGTCATCATTACCCAACAAATTAATTTTTAGAGTGATGAGATCAACCAATAATTCAAGTAGCAGATACTCAAGATGTCCATAACCGGGGACACCGCTAATCATGATTAGTTTGTACACTCTGCAGAGGTTTGAGCAATTTTCCCCACAAGACTCGATCTCCTCCATTGGATTTCTCGCACTTCATGGTGTTTGAGAAACGGATGACCGAGACACAGTCTTTCAGAAGCATTCACTCTTTACCCTGGGTGGACCCGTACACCTACTTTCCCCTACATCTGCTAGTCCACCACTGAAAGAGCTGACACAACTTACTCATACTATGCCAGAGCCCATAATGGCATTATGGCTGCACACGGAAGTTTCTAGCATGAATAGTTTTATGCTCCATTTGAGCCTGGGTGGCATTCCATAGGACAATCACACGGTTCCTCCGGGATTTCCTAGGACAACACTGGATTCTCCAGGTGCCCTACAACCAATCCACCCAGATGTGTATTCAAGTAGCCACCTTAAGTTGAACCATTAATTAACAACTCACATATGTCATGCATATTCTCTCAAACCCAAACCACGTCTACGAGCATAACATGGCAACCTATGGCATAACCTAGAAATAACTCCCAAGGGTTTGAAAATAATGCAGGTAATAGGTTCTACCTCAAACTACTTCCCAGACACACAAATTAAGATATTCTACTCATGCAATGTGTGAGGGTTTGATCTAAGGCATAAAATCTGGGTAATAAAGGGGTATTATCAAAGTGTTACTTGCCTTGCTGATGATTCGCAAAACCTAGAGACTCGTAGTAGCACGCTTCGCACTCTGGGAATTCTATCGCAAGCAAACAATAACATACATAAGCAAACAAGCAAAGATGCACAAACAGAACTCCAAATAAGAAGATCTAACCAGAAAGTTCAACTTAAGAACTCCGGTTTGCAAAAAGAAACAAATCAAACGGAGCAACGAAACTCAAACTGCGAAAGAAATAAGATCCGTTTACTAGATTGGTCTAAAGTCAAATTTTACAGTAACAAAACCTTGTTCAAGTTGTTTAAACGGAAGGGGCTTCAAGACGAAAATCTGGGCGCTTGAATCGCCTGATTCTGACTCTCGAGCGAAAAGAAAAACTAAAAACAAGATCAGGGCAGAAATCATGATCGGAAAATAATCGCGGAAAAAGCCCCGAAAAAGAAAACTGACGAACGGGCTAACGAACGAACGTTCGCTGTCTATAACTAACGGGCGAACCGCGTTCATTAAAACGAACGTATAGAAAAACGTCCGCTAAACAACTAAACCGAAAAAACGCGAACCAGTCTATTTAAAAATAGATTTAGGGTTTCTTAAAAAAACAAATTGTTTTAAAAAAACTGCGACGGCTCGGGAAGGCGTCTACCTCGACGACGGCGGGCTGCGGAGGCAGTCGGTTGCGGCGGCGAGGCAGCGGGACGGCGGTGCGGCGAGTGCGGCGGTGGGGCGGCGAGCTCCGGCGCGGCGACGGTGGCTGCAGCGGCGGCGGCGGCTGGCGGCTACGGCGGTGGTGGCTGGCGGCGAAAGAGGGGGGAGTGGCTTATAAAGGCCCGAGGGGGGTCTTGCTTGGGGAAGGGGGCGTCGGAGGTGGCCGACTCGGCCACGACGGGAGGCCGGCGCGGCCGGGACTCCGGTCAGAGTCGGAGGCGGCGACGCGGCGCTGGGCCGGCTGGGCGTCGGCCCGGTCGGTCCGACTCACTTTTTTTTTAAATTCCCGACGCAGAAAAACTCAAAAATATAATACTAAATGGAGACGAAAAATTCCGAATAAATTTTCACTGTCCTCTAATAAAATCTAGGACAAAGTGAACATTTTTCCCGGACCTAAATGCAGCTTTGAAAAACGCGCATTTTTCCTATGCAAATAAAATCGCAAATAAATCCGAATAAAATTCCAAAAGTGATTTTAATATTTTTCCTCCAATATTTCTTTTGTTTTGGAGTAGTCATATTATCTCCGCTCGTATATTTTATTAAGAAATATTTTTAGGGAAGAAAAATAATTAAAACCAAAGTGATCCCCGTACCGGTATTCGAGAAAACTCAAATACGGAAACGGTAGAATTCCCAACTCTCTCCATAGGTCCTTGAGTTGCTTAGAATTTTCGAGGATCGCCACGCAAAAATGCAATAAAAATATGCAATGCAATATGATCTATGTATAGCATTCCAAATTGAAAATTTGGGATGTTAGAAACCAACCCCCCTTAGAATGAATCTCGCCCTCGAGATCCGGTTTGGCTAGAGAATAGGTGTGGGTGGTCCTTGCGTAGATCGTCCTCTCGTTCCCAGGTGGTTTCTTCCACGGTATGGTTACTCCACTGGACTTTGCAAAATTTGATAACCTTGCTGCGGGTGACTCTGCTTGAAAACTTGAGGATCTTGATGGGTTTCTTCTCGTAGGTCATATCACTATCCAACTGTATTCATTATAGGGGAACTGTGTCTCTTAAAGGAATATCGGCCATCTCTGCATGATACCTCTTAAGCTGAGAAACGTGAAACACATCGTGCACTCCTGACAATCCTTCGGGTAACTCTTATTTTTAGGCAACCTCTCCCATGCGTTCCAAAACACGGTATGGTCCCACAAATCTCGGGGCTAACTTTCCATTAACTCCGAAACGTTTAACTCCTCGCAGAGGCGACACTCTCAGGTATGCTCTGTTTTTGATTTCATAGGCTACTTCCTTGCGCTTCGAGTCTGCGTAACTCTTCTGCCTGGACTGAGCTACCTTCAGTTTATCTCGAATCAGCTTAACCTTCTCCTCGGACTCTTTGATCAGATCTGGTCCAAACAACTGACGGTCTCCGACTTCATCCCACATCAACGGCGTTCGGCATCTCCTCCCGTACAGTGCTTCGAACGGTGCCATCTTCAAACTGGCCTGGTAACTGTTGTTGTACGAGAACTCCGCATAGGGCAAGTTGTCGTCCCAACTAGATCCATAATCTAGCGCACAAGCTCTCAACATGTCCTTTAGAATCTGATTGACTCTTTCCGTCTGTCCATCGGTCCGCGGGTGAAAAGCTGTACTAAATTCAAGCCTCGTTCCCAAAGTTTGGTTTAACTGGTGCCAAAACTTTGAGGTGAACTGTGTTCCTCTATCTCATACAATGGTCCTCGGAACTTCGTGTAGACATACGATCCTGGTCATGTATATCTTGGCCAACTTCGCACTGGTATACGTGGTTTTCACGGGGATAAAGTGGGCTACTTTGGTCAAGCGATCCACTACTACCCAGATCGAGTCATATCCTGATTTGGTCCTGGGCAATCTGGTGATAAAGTCCATGCCAAGTATATCCCACTTCCAATCGGGTACCGGCATAGGCTGTAGCAATCCTGCTGGCTTCTGATGTTCCGCCTTCACTCTCTGGCATACATCACATACTGCTACATACTCGACAATATCCTTCTTCATTCCCGTCCACCAGAAACGCTCCTTTAAATCCAAATACATCTTAGTGTTTCCGGGGTGTATCGAGTATGGACAATCATGTGCTTCCTGTAGTATCAACTTCCTGATCTCGGGGTTGTTGGGCACATAGATTCGGTCCTCAAACCACAAGTTGTCGTGTTCGTCCTCACGAAAACCCTTGGCTTTTCCTTCACTCATTCTCTCTTTTATCTCGGCAATCTCTTTGTCATCCTTCTGGGCTTCTCGTATCTTTCCCAACAATGTTGACTGAACCTCCAACGTTGCAACAGAACCTGTAGGAACTATCTCCAAACGAAGCTCCCTGAGATGTTCTGCTAACTCCTTTGACAATCCTCCCTTCACTAGGGTACTTGCGTCACTCTTCCGGCTCAAAGCGTCTGCAATGACATTGGCCATTCCGGGGTGATAGTGCAGCTTCATATCGTAATCCTTTATAAGTTCCAACCATCTACTCTGTCTGAGGTTCAGCTCCTTTTGAGTGAAAATGTACTTCAAACTCTTGTGATCCGTGTACACATCACAACGATTTCCAACAAGGAAATGTCTCCAAGTTTTGAGCGCATGCACAACTGCTGCTAGCTCCAAATCATGCGTCGCATAATTCAACTCGTGCGGTCGCAGTTGACAAGATGCATAAGAAAAACTCTTCCATCATGCATGAGTACTCCTCCAAGTCCTAAGCGTGAAGCATCGCAGTACACTTGAAAATCCTTGCGTATATCGGGCAAGATCAGCACTGGGGCTGTCGTCAACTGTGTCTTCAACTCCTGGAAACTTCCTTCGCACTCTTCAGTTGAATGAAACTTTGTGTCCTTCTTAAACAATGTCATCATCGGCTTTGCAATCTTGGAGAAATTCTCTATGAATCTCCGATAATATCCCGCGAGTCCAAGAAAACTATGGATCTCTCCAACTGAAGTGGGTGCTAACCACTCAGTGACTGCCTACACTTTGATGGGGTCCACTACTATACCTTCTCCTGATATAACATGCCCTAAGAATCCAACTTCCTTCAGCCAAAACTCGCATTTGCTAAACTTGGCATACAACTGATGTTCTCTGAGCTTCTCCAAAACTAAACGCAAATTCTTCGCGTGTTCCTCTTCGTTCTTTGAGTACACCAAGATATCATCAATGAATACCACGACAAACTTATCCAAGAACTCCATGAACACCTTATTCATCATACTCATGAAATAGGCAGGGGCGTTAGTCAATCCAAATGACATAACCTTATACTCATATAGCCCATACCTTGTGGTGAAGTCTGTCTTAGGGATATCCTTCTCTGGGATCTTCAACTGGTGGTATCCTGACCGTAGATCGATCTTGGAGAATACTTTCGATCCTTGAAGCTGGTCGAACAAATCATTGATCATCGGCAGCGGGTACTTATTCTTAATCGTCACTTCATTAAGTGCCCGATAATCAACGACCATCCTCAAAAATCCATCCTTCTTCTCGACCAAAAGCACTGGGGCTCCCCAAGGCGATGAACTCCGATGAATAAATCATTTCTCCAATAACTCCTTAATCTGCTTCTTGATCTCCTCCAGATCATTTGCTGGCATCCGATACGGTCTCTTCGATATTGGTCCGGTGCCAGGCAATAGCTCAATCAAAAACTCAATATCCCTATCCGACGGCATGCCTGGTAGCTCTTCTGGAAATACATCCGGATAATCCTTTACCACATGCACTTCCTCCTGAACAACTCCCGTGAGAGAATGTACTTGTGTCCTTCTAGGCGAATGCCTATATACATACTTGATCCTTTTTCCCTCTGGGGTGGTAAGCAAAATAGACTTACTGGCACAATTGATGTTCCCTCCATACATCGATAGCCAATCCATACCTAGTATCACATCCAATCCTTGTGACTCCAAAACTATCAGGTCTGAGGGAAAAACATGTCGTCCAATGGTCAATGGCATCTGAAAACATCCTTGATTTGCCACATATTCCGCTCCGGGTGAACTTACTAACATGGGGGTCATAAGGACTCTGGTGGGCAGCTTATGTCTATTTACGAATCCCCTTGAAATGTATGAATGCGATGCGCCAATATCGAAAAGAACTACTGCGGTAAATGACTTAACCAAAAACCTACCCATAACTGCATCTGGTTGCTCTTCAACCTCCTCCACGGTCACGTGGTTCACTTGTCCTTTGTTGAACGGGTTGGGCTTCTTCCCGGCGCTTCCATTGCCATTCCCATTCTTAGCTTCAGGGCAGTCCATGGCGTAGTGTCCTTTCTTCCTGCACTTGAAACATGTAACGTGGCTTAAATCCCTCTTGGCGGGTGTGGATGGAGTAGAGCGGTTCTGACTGTTATTTGCTCCATTCCCATTCCCATTCTTGGAGCCATTGTGGTTGCGAGCACTCCCTCCATTATGGGTGTGGGTTCCATGGTTATGGGTGTATCCTCCCAAGTTCAGGGTGAAACGGGGCTTCTACTGGGCTCCAGAATTATTCCTTCCTTGTCCATACTTCCTCTTGCGGCTCTCAATCTGCTCCTGCTTCCCTTCAATCATAAGAGCCTTATCTACCAACTCCTGGTAGTTGTTGAAGGTTGCCACCATCAACTATACACTCATCTTATCATTCAGCCCTTCCATAAACCTCTCCTGCTTCGCATCATCTGTGGCCACATCATCCGGGGCATAACGAGATAGAGTACTAAACTCATCTATGTACTGAGCCACAGTATGATTTCCTTGGCGCAAGTTGCGAAACTCTCGCTTCTTCATGCTCATGGCTCCAGTTGAGACATGGGCAGTGCGGAAAGCTTGCTGAAATTGATCTCAAGTGACATTGGCTATAGGGAAAGTGGCTGTGTAATTCTCCCACCATGCTGCTGCTGGTCCAGCCAATTGATGTGCGGCAAATCGCACCTTCTCAGCATCAGTGCAGTTTGCGGTGGTCAAATCCCTTCCAATCTTGCGCAGCCAGTCATTAGCAACTATTGGTTCAATGCTGCTAGAAAACACCGGTGGTTGCAACCTTAAGAAACGTGTCATGTTGTCCACGGGTGGTGGTGGAGGGTTGTTGTTATTGTTGTTCTGATTGTTCTGGACAAGAAGTTGCATCAAAGGGTTCTGCTACTGGATCAACTGAGTGAGCTCAGGGGGAAACTGAAATCCGGGCTCACGTCTGAGAGGCATCTGATGGTGTAGAGGGAAGAGACAGAAATGAGGTCTAAGGGAAGTTCACTACCCATATGCACATGAGACAAACACAATCATATCACACCAATCAATTTCAAGCAAGGGCTTACAAAGCTTCTAAATTAACGTTACAAAAAGTGCTCTAAATTCTACTTTATGGGGGAAAAACTAGTAGTCATAGGGTGGTCATCTAGAAATTTTGATCGTCGGAAGATTCCATGATATCTTCTCTAGCTTCATCTTCATAGTCCTCATCACTATCATCGGGGTCTGAGTCGGTGTCGTCGATGATGATGTAGTCCTCAGAACAAATCTCCTTGGGTTCTTCTTCTTCTTCTCCTCCTGGTGCTGGATCTCCCATGAATACTCCTAGCTTCCTCATCAAGAAATCATTTTTCTCTACAATTATAGTCATCTCTCCTCGTATCCGTCACGTCTAGACTTGAGTTCCTCTTCTAGCTCCAAGTTCCTGGTTAGCGCATTCTTCAATTCTATCATCCCTGCGCACATCAGGTGCTCCTGTCGATGAATGTGCTGGTTTAATTCCTGGATGAACGCTGCAATGGACCTGTCCTTCCGGGTGCTGATCATGTCCCATTGCTCATCTCGTCGTCCACATATCTGGTAGATAGTGTCCTTCAGCTCCTATTTGTAGACTTCTCCAATACGTCCCGTGGTAATGTGGCCTTCCATACTCTTGCCTAGGCTCCAGGTTGGTGCATCAAAAGAAAACTCTATGGGCTCAGTGGATGGTGCGAAGGCCCTCCCGGGAATTTGAACTTGAATACTCCATTGCTCCTCTTCTGGCAAAGTGGCGGTGTAGGTCCTGGTGAAGCTTGGTATTCTGATGTTCAGGTACCTAGTGACTTCCTTCAAGTGTTGTCCAAAAGGTGTGTCTTCATCTGGTTGAGTGAACTTGTTCCTTGGGTCCACCATCCTAAAGAGTAGAAAATGGAGAGGAGTCAGAAATGAGTAGAGAAGAGTGACCTAGGGTTTATCTTAGTGGTCGTGTCCTACAGTCAGTGTGTTCTCTGATACCATCTCGTAGCGACCACGATCCGAATGGACCGAAGTCTCTGTGTTCTGTGTCATCCCTGGATCGGTAATGCTGACACACACAATACTTGAAGGAATTATAACAGAGTGGCAATCACACACTTATTACAATGAAAGTCTCAAAAGAGAACTTAATACAAAAGTCTATGGCATAAGGCCATCTAACAAAATAACAGCGGAAGGCTTGGAAGATAAGTGAGTACATCAACTCCAACGGCATAGCCGAGTGCATGACAAACAACCTAGCACGTCTTACTCCTCGTCTGAAAAGTCTGGAACGTAACATGTTGTAGCCCGAAACGGGTCAGCACATGGAATATGCTGGCAAGATAACATAGTAGAGTAAGTAACAGAATAAAGGCTAACACTATATGCATATTTGGCTGGTGGAGGCTCTAAAGTTTTAAAGTTTTTGCATAACGCCAAATTTTCCCTACAACAAAGGAATAAATTTTATTTTTAACTATCATGGTAGCTGAAACATCATTGAGAAGGTACCTCCAACTCAATCCCAATTAAAGTAGTCATCATTACCCAACAAATTAATTTTTCGAGTGATGAGATCAACCAATAATTCAAGTACCAGATACTCAACATGTCCATAACCGGGGACACGACTAATCATGATTAGTTTGTACACTCTTCAGAGGTTTGTGCACTTTTCCCCACAAGACTCGATATCCTCGGCTGGATTTCTCGCACTGCATCGTGTTTGAGAAACGGATGACCGAGACACAGTCTTTCAGAAGCATTCACTCTTTACCCCAGGTGGAACCGTACACCTACTTTCCCCTACATCTGCTAGTCCACCAATGAAAGAGCTCACACAACTTACTCATACTATGCCAGAGCCCATAATGGCATTGTGGCTGTTCACGAAAGTTTCTAGCATGAATAGTTTTATGATCCCTTTGAGCCTGGGTGGCATTTCATAGGATAATCACACGGTTCCTCCAGGATTTCCTAGGACAACACTGGATTCTCTAGGTGCCCTGCAACCAATCCACCCAGATGTGTATCAAGTAGCCACCTTAAGTTAAACATTTAATTAACAACTCACATCTTTCATGTATATTCTCTCAAACCCAAACCACGTCTACGAGCATAGCATGGCAACCTAAGCATAACGTAGAAGTAACTCCCAAGGGTTTGAAAATAATGCAGGTAATAGGTTCTACCTCAAACTACTTCCTAGACCCACAAATTAAGATATCCTACTCATGCAATGTGTGAGGGTTTGATCTAATGCATAAAAACTGGGTAATAAAGGGGTATGATCAAAGTGTTACTTGCCTTGCTGATGATTCGCAAAACCTAGAGACTCGTAGTAGCATGCTTCACACTCCGGGAATTCTATCACAAGCAAACAGTAGCATACATAAACAAACAAGCAAAGATGCACAAACATAACTCCAAATAAGAAGATCTAACCAGAAAGTTCAACTTAAGAACTCCGGTTTGCAAAAAGAAACAAATCAAACGGAGCAACGAAACTCAAATTGTGAAAGAAACAAGATCTGTTTACTAGATTGGTCTAAAGTCAAATTTTACAGTAACAAAACCTTTTTCAAGTTGGTTAAACGGAAAGAGGGCTTCGAGGCGAAAATCTGGGCGCTTGAATCGCCTGATTCCGACACTCGAGCGAAAAGAAAAACTAAAAACAAGATCAGGGCAGAAATCGCGATCAGAAAATAATCGCGGAAAAATCCCCGAAAAAGAAAATTGACGAACAGGCTTACAAACGAACGTTCGCAGTCTGTAACTAACGGGCGAACCGTGTTCGTTAAAACGAATGTACGAATGAATGTCCGCTAAACAACTAAACCAAAAAAAAACGAACCGATCTATTTAAAAAAATAGATCTAGGGTTTCTTAAAAAATGCGAATGGTTTAAAAAAAATGCGGCGACTCGGGACGGCGTCTACGTTGACGACGGCGGGCTGCAGCGGCGGGGCGGCGAGCTCCAGCTCGGCGGCGGTGGCGGCTTGCTACGGCGGCGGCGGCTCGCGGCTACGGCGGCAGTGGCTGACGGCGAAAGAGGGGGCGGTTTATAAAGGTCCAAGGGGGAGGGGGTCTTGCTTGGGGAAGGGGGCGGTGGAGGTGGCCCACTCGGCCACGACGGGAGGCGGGCACGACCGGGACTCCGGTCGGAGTCGGAGGAGGCAACGCGGCGCTGGGCCGGCTGAGCTTCGGCCCGGTCGGTCCGACTCACTTTTTTTAAAACTCCTGACGCAGAAAAATTCAAAAATAAAATACTAAACGAAGACGAAAAATTCCGGAATAAATTTTCACTGTCCTATAATAAAATCTAGGACAAAGTGAACATTTTTCTTGGACCTAAATGCAATTTAAAAAAATGCGCATTTTTCCTATGCAAATAAAATTGCAAATAAAATTCCAAAATTGATTTTAATATTTTTCCTCCAATATTTCTTTTGTTTTGGAGAAGTCATATTATCTTTGCTCGTATATTTTATTAAGAAATATTTTTAGGGAAGAAAAATAATTAAAACCAAAGTGATCCCCGCACCGGTATTCGAGAAAACTCAAATACGGAAACGGTAGAATTCCCAACTCTCTCCGTAGGTCGTTGAGTTGCTTAGAATTTTCGAGGATCGCCACGCACAAATGCATTAAAAATATGCAATGCAGTATGATCTATGTATAACATTCCAATTGAACATTTGGGATGTTACAAAGACATTCTTGACATTGGAAGACCTTGCTGTATACCTGCGCCACTAGCGATGTGTTTGATGTTGGCTTCTCAGGTTTGTTTGGCATCGAACCTTGTATGTATGCATGATTTTTTGTGTTTGTTTTCATCTTCTACCTCTTGACTAGTACTGTCATGTAATCTGTATTTGAAATTACCCTTTTTTGCTGTCCTCCTTTTTTATTTGCAGGTGAGTGGCTGGATCTTGGTGAACTAGACTACATGATCTTTGGCAGCTAGTTCTCGGAGCTCGAGCGTGTTGCTTTTGATTTGAGCTAGGGGTGTTCGCATGAAAAGACAAGATCTAGTGCTATGAAAGGGCGGTTGGGAGCTCTTAAAGGTTCTATGGCTGTTGGTCCAGAGAGCCCCTCTACACCCAAGAATCCCATTGTGCAATTGATAGAGAGTGACGATGACGGTTTTGCAAGATCGCTGGCATGCGAAGAGTCACCAGGAGTTCTACTGCCAAGGGTGTATCTCCGCTGGCTAGAATAGTGCGCCATGAAGCCGCTGTTGCTAGGAAGGATCCTGCTTTGAAGTCTAGCAATGTTACAAGCTCAAAGCGGGCACCCAGAGCTCCGATTAAGTTTTAGTCCCCCGTGCAGCAGCTTAAGCCTCATAAATTCCTTCATCTGGACAAGGCTCGTAGGTTGTACAATCTGTTGCTTAGTGATGAAGGACGTGAGAAGTACACCCAGTGAGTATCTATCATTATGTTTTCTTACTTGTTTCTAGCTTCCAAATAAATATGCACTGAATTGCTCTTTTATATAACCTGAACTGCTATGAATGCCTTATCTTCCTTTTCGCTGCATTTGTTTTCTGGGTGCTGCAGGAACTGATACCTCAAGATGATGATAGTGTAACTAATTCACTGGGAATCGTGTCTGGGAAGTTTTTTCACCTGTGTAGCTGATGGAGGGTGATGTAATGGACTTCCTCATTGATGAATGGAAGGGAGATCCTGAAAGAAGTGTAGATTTGAAATATGGAAAAAGGATCTTGCTGAGTCCATATTTCATAACGGTAATGAATCAGATCATTTCTTTCTGTGAAACAAGACTGTCTATTGTTTTACCAGTTTTTAAAACACTTTCCTTGTTGATCATTTTCCCGTGCCTTTTTTCTTTCTTGCCAGCTACCTGCAGGCGTAGGATGGGAAGCCTCTCCAACTCGCTCCCCAAGGTGTTCGCGCTCAGCTCCTTCCTCCAGTGCCTCGACTTCTCCCTCCATCACCACCACCACCGCCCTAACGAGGCCGTCCACGACCACGACGGCAGTGCTAGTTGCGTGGGCAGGAACCCTGACGACGACGATGATTTCGCCGCCTCCGTCGCCAGCCTCGAGGCAAGTCGCCAATTGTACGACTTATGGATGCAATCATTGGTAGCCCCTCTGGCTCACGGGTGGATCGGTCTGCAGATTCCTTCATATTGATCAAGTTTGAGGAAAACAACAAGGTGACGTGGGACAGCCAACAAACATCACTAAAGCCGGCGCGCGAGGCGCTAGCAGCGGCCGCCGCGATGAAGACGACGACAGCCCTGGTGGTGGAGCAGGCGAGCTGGCGGGGCGGGGTGACGCGGTGGCGGAAGCAGGTGATCGAGCGGCTGCTACAGGTGGCGCGGTGCAAGCAGTTGTCAGGCAAGCAGTCGTCATCGTCCTCAGCATCGGCGGACCAGCAGTCCACCATCTCTTTCCTTGTTGATCAGAGCTTGGTTTTGTATTTGGCAGGACCACCCCATGACGACAATGGGGCACACAGATCCAGCAGGTATCAACTGTCCTCTGGCCCGCCATCCTTAGTTATATTTTCTCTTAGAACATGCTTAGGCAGATTTTTCACTAAAGAAAACGCACAGCCCAGTTCTATTTTCCTCTAAAAACGCCATGTCCTACTTCTGTTTTTTGATCTCCACCTATAGTTTTACTAGTTCATGTAGATATATTATTATATTGAAAATACGTAAAGTTTGCTTTTCATCTTTACATCCTTATTTTGTTGTTGTTATTCTCCCTCCTAGTGCTGATTTTTTTACCACTGGTTTTCCCTAAAACCAACTAAAATGCCGCACGTCTTATTAGCTTACAAAAAGAAAACAATATTTTATTTGGCAAATCAATAAGTTCTTAAAAGATAAATGTTTATCATTTCTGGATTAAAATAGTTCGGACTCCACCAAAATATGCAAAATTAGGTTGAACTTTTTGACCATGGTCCCGGGCAGAAAATTGGCTGTAATAAATTCCTTAAGAATTAGCAAATGGGCTGCATATTATTAAAAATAAATAGCAAATGGGCTCAATGTTGTTTGCCACAGATTTGGAGGCTGACTTTTGGGCCTACTAAGTTCATGTGTACACAAGGTTTCTAAAAAAAACTTAGTCAACAATCGACTCTACCAGCGTCAGAATGTTACATATCAATCCAACGACAAATGTGCTTCTTCAGTCTCTGATCTTCCTGCTCCAGGCGCCCAAACCAGCACCGGCGGAACTGCTTCCTTCCGCCTCCCGTGGCTGGCTGTGCTGTCGGGCAGGCCTCACGGCCCCACCGTGCCTGGCCATCCCTCTACTCAACCACACATCCTGTTATTCTCCGACGACGGCAGCCTCACACTACAGTCGAACCAGTAAACCCTCGTACCCCCTCCACGTGGAAAACAACCGTCGAGTCTTCGTCAGTTCCAGGTCGTTCCCTTACTTGGCCTCTCCAAGTCGCCGTCGTCCACCGCCTTGGTGCTCTCGGCGCAGCATGGTCAACGTGGTGACCGATTGACATCCATCGGAAGAGGACCGTGCATGGAGAGGCTGACAGCTGGGTCCACTGCCACACGTAAGGAAGTGCTTCCTTATTACGCTCAAAATAATGATTCATCCACCTGACAGAGGGGACCTACTGGAAGGGCCTTTGTTTGTCACGAAAAAACATTCCTCTCGCCGACAGCTCATACCCACCGGCTATATCTTCGCACGCAAGGAAGTGCCTCCTTAGCATGCACAAAAAAATGAACACTCCTCCTACTAGCTGGGACCCACCTGATTTGTAGGCTGATTTGTGGGCCGACAAAGTTGACGCGTACGCAGGGATTTGTCAACCTATAGTCAACAAACGATTCTAGGTGCAGTGAACGTTGGATGTTAATCCAACCACCGTCGTGCTTCTTCAACCTCTGGTCTCCTTGCTCCAGCCGCCCAAACCAGCCCCGGCCGTGCCGCCTGCTCCCACCTCTCGTGGCCGCTTGTGCTGCCGCGCAGGCCTCACCGCTCCGCCCTACTCCCAATCGCTGGCCTGGCTGTCCCTACACTCACGTAGACCTCCTGTTATTCTCCAGCGATGTCAGCCTCACATTGCAACTGAAGTAGTAAACCCTTGTACTCCCCTCCACATGGGAAATAACTGCCGAGTCTTCCGCGGCTTCGGGTTAATCCCTTCCTATGCCTCACCATCGTCCACCGCCTTGGTGCTCTCAGCGCGGCGCGGTCAATGTGGTCAAGAAACGACTTCCATCATAAGAGGACGGTACATGGAGAGGCTGACAACTGGGTCCACGGCCGCACAAAAGGAAGTGCCTCCTTATTACGGGCAAAAAAAGATTCACCCCTGACTGCTGGGACCTGCCAGCTATATCTTTGCATGCAAGGAAGTGCCTCCTTGTCCTCCCTGACAGCCGAGACCCACACGGTGGATCATACATAGCGTTATCTGTCTGGTCGCGAACGTGTACATACATAGCGGTTGATCTGTCTCTCTGCAGCACTGCACCGTGGCCGAGTAAGGAGTGACACGTGTCGTACGTATAGTCTTGTCTAAACTGTGTACACATACGTACAGTCTTGTCTAAACCGTGTACACATACGTACATCCACATGGCAAAAATATGGCTACGTACGTACATACGGGCGGAGTCTCAAACGCGTACTCGCACATACGTATGGCCAGGGCTGGTGTACATGGAGAGGCAGCAGACAGCAACAACGGCGCGTGTTCATCGGCAGCCAATTGGCGGGGTCGGAACTTAAAACAACATCGTGTTCATTGGGAGGCAACGGAACGCGTCGTGTGCATCGGGAGCCAACAGACTTGGACGGAATAGCCAAAACCTGGTGTGGCATACCGCAAAATGGAGGGAAATGGCCTTCTGCCGGAGTGCATATGGTCGAAACGGAGTCTTGTTCATCAGGAAGGGTCTGGCATAACACAAAATGGAGGAAACGTCCTTCTACTCAATCGGCTATGGTCGAAACAGGATCTTGTTCATCGGGAGGGGTCTGGCGTACCACAAAATGAAGGAAATGTACTTGTGTTGGAGCGCTATGGTCGAAACGGGGGTCCTGTTCATTGGGAGGGGTGTGGCGTACCGCAAAACGGGACTCCACGGTCTATTGTTCACCCACGTCGACTTCCTCTAGCCTCCACATGCACTGTTCAGCCATCGTGTCTTCATATGCCTCCACTGGCTACTATTCAACCAGCCCTCCACCGACTACTGTTCAACTAGCCCTCCACGGGGTCATGTTCATCCACCCCCAACCGGCTCGGCTGTGGCGGCCTCCTCTCGGGGTCCTGTTCATCCAGCGGCAACCACCTACTACTATACTACAATGGGGTCATGTTCATCCAACCGCCATCGGGATCTTTTCATCCAACCCCAACCACGTACGTATCGACTCGTTCAACCAACCCTCATTTTCACTATTCATCAAAAGGCAGCAGGTTCGACCGGCTTCAGTAAGAAGCAGCAGCGATCGCTCGGGTTTAGTTAGCAGTGCTAGCGAAGGAATCACCCGGGTTCAGTTAATAGCCAAGGGGTCAATCGCTCGGATTCAATAATGTAGCCTAGTGCAATCACTCGTGTTCAGTAGCGAATGCCTCGCTCCTGTTCAGTTAGAGCTCAATTCCTCGCACATACACGTGACGTGTACGAGAGAAACGCGCAGACTCTGTGCATCGCTCCACCCCGACGACCCACTGTAACCGGGAACTCCCCGAAATTTTCCTCGCCCTTGCTTCTACCATGATTTTTTCCATCATGGACGGCCCAAAGAATGTCATGCAGGTGCGTCCTCGCCCCGCCCAGGACGAAAACCCATTTTCTGTCATGATTTTTTGTCATAGAAGTAGGAGCCCACGACATCTATGATGATACAAGTTTTTTGTCACAATTATCATCATAGAAGTGTCATTAGCATGACAGATGTGTCTTTTTTTTAGTGCACCGAGGAAAACTACTATCGATGGTGCATATAGGAAGGAATTAAACGAAGGGAAAGTCTTATTGGTTTTAGGGATAGAGGAAGGGAGTGATGGAAAGAAGTAGCCGGAAGGAGATAGTCAATTGTGAGTGTGTGTTTTAGAGAAGAGACACATCCACACGGAAGCCATGTGCACACAAGAAGAGAAACAATTGATGTTGGGTGGGAGCTGGGGGTAATTAACTAGGTATGGAGAGAGATGAGACCTTGAACAAGCATGTGCGGGACGTATACATATATACGTGGGGGGTTTGTGTGCACGCGCGCATGATCGAGATAAAAGAGAGGACATAACTCATAAGATCAACATGATGGGAGAGATGGATCAATCTGACAATATGCATCCATGTGAAAGTGGAGGGAAGAAGTTGAAATGATGGAGCGTGTGTTTTTGTCTTTAAGAGAGAGTGGCGTGGGGTGGAGCATGCATATATGGCGAGCAGAGAGAGCGGTACTCAATGTGTGTGTGCAAAAGAGACCGACCTATAGATGCATGTAGAGGGAAACCGATATAGTGTGCGCGATAGGAAGCAAGAGTGCATGTGAGAAAGAAGGTTTACGGAGAGAACTGGCGGGAGACATAGATGCTATCCAGAGGGAGATCAACTAGTGTGGGTGTAAGAGATAAGAGTCGAGTGGATTAGAAGGGTGATTTATCTGTGCGTGTGAGAGAGAGATCCAGAGTGATGGTGCATGTAGAGAGAAACACACACACACACACACACACACACACACACACACACACACACACACACATATATATATATATATATATATATATATATATATATATATATATATATATATATATATATACAGCCGGTCTATTCTCATAACATTATGAGAATAATATTCTCATAACAGTTCGGAACTGCATTGCAAAATTGCATTCGAAAGCTATGCGCACTGCTACCTTCTTCTGTTGTGCACCACATAGAGGTGCAGCAGGAAACATTCATTTAGCATCGTTTCTGGCTAGTTTGTCTGATTTCTACTGGTTTATTCGTGCGTGCACTGATTTAATATGTGGTTAATCACTGAATTCTGCGGGAAAACAACGGAAATCCTTGGATTTGGCGGATCTGCGTCCGTTCGTCCGCTTTTCTCTGTTTCTCTGTTCTTCCCCGTGCGGATCGAAATTGCTGCGTTTTGTATGTAATATTCTGTTGTTTTCGGCAATTACGGGCCGCTTTTGATCTATCCGTATAAATTGGAGCGGATTAAGTTGTTATTTTGGAAGAATTTTAAGTTTTTTGTCCATGTTTTTTCGCGGCGCGACTGGCTCTGGTCGTTTCTCAAAGATGTTCTTTGAGTTTTTTTTTGCATTATATAGTTGTTAGAACTACATTGCAGGCTGTGTTTTCGTCTGTGAATCATGGTCAAGAGCGGTGGACTGCAGTAATATGCAAATGCGCGTTGAATTTTTGTAGTGCGGCGAACTGCATTAATATGCAATGCGAGCCTGTATGCACTGCATTACAGCCACGGGGGTGTCGGGGGACTAGTTTGATTAGTTTTTTTGCTTTGGTCAAGCGCGGTGGACTGCAGTAATATGCAATGCGGAATGCATTTTGTTATGTAACCGCACTGCTTTATTTGTCGTTTTTTTATGTTGTTTGTTTTACATATATATATACTGGTGGGTCAATTGGCTCCCCTCCCACCTTATCCCTGGCGGCTCCCATCTCATCTTATCCGTGGCGGCGCCACTCCTGCTCGGTCTGTTTTTTCTCCCAACAAGATCTGTTTTTCGCCTGGCAATGGATTGCACGTGCGGCTGCCTGGCAAGGGTGGAGCCGATGCTGGAGACATGCGTTTTTTCTGAAGGTTTGGTTCTGAACCAGAGGCAGCGGCACAGCGCTCTCTGTTCTATTCTATATTCTTCAGGTATTGGATTTCGGGCTCCATTCGTCCATCAACTGACTGACGATGATGTCAGTGTTTCATGGGTATGTATTTCTCGGATATTCTTTTTCATGTGTTGTTTGTAGTTAACGCTACCTGAATTTTTGTAGGAGTATTAGTTTTCTGAAGAAATTTTTTTGCTACCAAGTACAAGCGAACTGCTTTTCCCATAGTAGTTTTTTTATGAACATTGTAGGAGCAGCAGCAATGTTGTCTAGTCAATATTATTATGTGTTGACATCAATATTTTTTTATGAAAGATTATAATCTTTTTCTTAGTTATTCATATTTTTTTTCTGTTCTTGTTGTTTTTCTTTGCAGAAATTCCCTTCTGGTCTAGTCAGGGTAACAGAAAGCTGCGTTAATTTGGTGTTGGTCAGCAAGAATGGATATCATGATGTTGATGTTATGTATTCTGTTGGCTCTAATGATTGTTTGGTTCTCAAAGATGGCTGGAAGGAATTTGTGGAGGAAGCTGGTCTTCAGGCAGGGGATGTTGTGATGGCTATGTTTTTTAGGCATGCAAAGTGTTTGGAAATCAAGTTAAATTTGCTTTAGATCAGTCTCTCTTGAGCAGCAGCAGCATGAGACATTTTTGTTGTAATAATCTGACATTTTTTGCGTGGCTTCTAGTGTATTTTCTTATGAGAATTCTGAGTATAAGTGAACTGCTTTTTTACATATAGTCTTTTCATGTGCATCCTATCAGCAACAACAGTTGAAGAACATGCATTCTGGAAACCCCCACCGAGCTTTTTCTTTTTTTTAACCCACACACGGAACTAGAGTTTTTTTTAATAAAAGAGCACTGCATCAACCTTCTTTAACAGGAGAAGTTTTGTGAAAGAATTCTCTATGTGAATTGCTCTGATAGTTTTGTTTTTATGTGTATCCTAGCTTCATCAGCAGTTTTGAAGCAATGTACATACTGAAAACAGACTACGGAGAGCTGCATATATTTGATAGATAGAAATCACGGTTCTGCGGTTATAATTAACATAGTACATCATCAAGAAAACTAACGCAACATAAGCAAACATTGTCCCAAAGCAAACTAGAACGAAAGCAAACTAATCTACATACGCAGAGGGAAACTAAATCGAGCACTTGCGACAGGAATCCTTGGGTTTCAGCATCTGTCCTGCTTCACCAGTTCCACCCGTTGGAGTTGGAGGTGGAAGTTGATGCCTCCTTGCCCCACCCCCCTCCTGGATGACCTCGGGCGCTTCCTTGTCTTCTCTGTTTCAGCGCGCGCGAGGCCTTTCTTCATGGTGCTGATTCGGTTCCATATCTCGAACACAACGTAGGCGTCCTTGGCAGCATACTCGACGTGCTTGGTGCTGAGAATGGAAGTCCACAGGCTGTGGTCGTGGTCTGTCATCTTCATTTTCATGTCTGCGTACTCGTCGTCGATGATGGCAGCAGCTACATCGCCCAACGAGTCCAGTGGCTTCGTTCCATCAGGCACCCTCCAGTTCGTCTGGATGTCGACGAAGTTGGGGATGTGGAGGTTGCAGGCTGCGAGCTTCTGCTTGTCCTGCTCGATGGCGAAGCCAGCGAACTCGAACCTAAGGAAAGTGAACCGCAAGTTATACCTTTCGGAACTGCTTACACGGGCATATAGAACTGCAACGCGTACTCGGCAGAGAGAATTGCTTACCTTGGGTCGCCGAGGAACCTGTCGAAGGTGTTCCATCTCTTGCCCAATGTACCACATACCTGGAAAAGAAGCACTGGGTGATACTTGCCGATGGATAGTTGAACCAGGGCCGCCCTGTCGTGGTCGGGTGTGTACTCCACGTCGATGCCGACGATCTTCTGGCGGCGCCGCTGGAGAACTGTCTTGAACTCTTCAACGTACGTCGCCATGGCGGCGACGTCGGTGGTGTAGATCACCTTCAGCTTCGTGTTCCCGTGCGCATGCACGGCGTCGTAGGTCCTGCTGAACCCCATTGCTGCAAAGAGAAGGTAGAGGAGGAGGAAGGCGCAGCGTCGTGTGTTTTGTGCGGACGGCCTGTTCGATGGAGCGCGGGATTTAAATGGGAGTGGCAGCAACTTCTGCCGAGGACACGATCACTTCTCCCAACCGTGTAGGCGATCGTGGGTTCGTGATGACCGTGGCATTCGTGCGGCGTGCAACCGTCGGGATAGAGGAGGGGCGGGGCTCGGGCGCTTCGGGCGATAGTGGGCGCATTTATTTTAGGGCAGGCGAACCGAATCGTCCACCGTAAGCGAACTGCATCGCTTCAGAAGCGGAATCGTTTCCCATAAGCGAACTGCATCGCTTCAGAAGCGGAATCGTTTTTGTTTACATTTGTTTGCACTAAGCGCACTGCACTGTGTACTCGAAGGTTACTGCACTGCAAGCTTTTAAACGCACCACGCACGCACTGCAGTGTATGTGAATCCTAGTCTGACTCTACATTTTTTTCTTTTATATCTGCTTTTCTGTATTGATTCACGTTCATGTCAGATTCTATACGAGCAAGAGAACTGCATTGTCAAAATGACATTCCGATGTCAGGTTTTTCATACAGAAGAGAACCGCATTCTGAGAGTGGAATTCTCATCTTATTTTCTTTTTTCATGTAGAAGAGAACTGCATATTATTATACGATATGATATATATAAATGATGAAGTTAATATGTTTTTTTAAAATGCAAAACTGCATATGTGTTTGATCTACGTCCTTTTCCTGGTGCTTCTTCGCAGATTGTGCACTACATTTGTTTCAACGGTTGTTGCTGCTTCTGTCTTGCTCTTGTTGTTCGCATTACCCCTCGTAACGGGACCGTGCGACCGCGATGCTTGCCTACGGGCTGGATTCTGCGTTCTGTCTCTCCCCCTCGTTTTTGATGATGGTTCTTCGATTTCTTCATCTGCTTCTTCTTCTTCCTCGTCTTCTTCTTCTTCCTCATCTTCCTCCTCGGTTTCATCAGCTTCGATCGCTTCCTCACTCTCTTCTCTGTCAGCATCTTCTTCGTCATCTTCTTCATCTTTTTCCTCTGTTCTATTTGGACAAGTTCTCGCGTTATGCTTCTCTCTCTTGTTGCAGACGCTACATAGTCTTCTCTTTGGCGTATCATCTTGTTGGTCAGCTTGGTGATTTGTGGTGGCATTTTCAGCCTGGATTTGTTTCAGCCTCTCCTCACATGTTCTTGAGTTGTGTCTCACAATCTTATTGCATGATTTACACATCCTTACCCCCAGTGGTCTTCCTTCGCTGTCCAGTTCTGGCTCAGGCCTGCTATTTTTTCTAGGGCTTTTTTCATTTGCTGCAGCTTTTTTATTGGCTGACTTGCTCTCTTTCTTTCTCCCTTTTGTGTTTGAAACAGGCGGGTGAAGAATTGTGTCATCCATATTATGAACTGCACCATCAGCAACATGTTCGTGCTCCTTTCCTTGTTCTTCACCCCGCGTATCCATTATCTTCTCTGCCTCTTCTTCTTCTTCATTTATTACGTTCACTTCTTGTATGAGTTTTCTCATCCCAGCTAAAGCTCTGTTGTACCCTCTATCCGATTTGACACCTCTGTTCGCCAGGTCCATTGCAGTTTCTGCAAGTAGTCTCCTACGGCAGAACATCGAACTCCCATCCGGAGCAGTTTGCTCATAGTCTGTGCGGTCAAAAGTTGGATTTTGGCGTGCGTTCCGTGTGTATCTCTTCAATATGTACTGTTCAGGTATCTTGTCCACCCGCAGCTGATCCAACATGCAAATGATGTGCACGCAGAAGAGGCCTGCAGCAAAATAAAAATTTTGGGTTACTCGTGCCAGCAAACTTCACATAAATAGGCGACATTTTTTAATTTTTTTTGGTTTTGTGAACTGCATTATAAATAGGTCCTGTGTCTGCTGCTATAGTGAACCTCACTATATATTTTTTTGTTTTTAATCTCTTTTTTTTGCTACGAGCAATAAGTGAACTTCATTTTGTTTTACGTGTGCTTATTTTTTTTGTTTTCCTGTATCACTTACCTGTGTGTGTCCACAGCTTGCATTCGCATTCGTAGATACCGTTCGTCACATCAGCAACCACCTGGAACTCGTGTCTTGCCCAATCAAAATCATCAGACCGGTTGTAGTGGCGCACCAAATATTTCGTTGGGTTGTCAGTGGACTGCTCTGATCTGAAGGCTGTGCTGCGGTAGTGCGTTTGCTTGAAGTCAGCAAAGACCGCCCTGGTGTAAATCTTGGAGAGCTGAACCTCGAATCCAAACTAAGTAGTAGTCTTTATCTCCGTCTGTGAAACAAAGAAAACCAGTTAAGTAGTTGTCTTTTTTGCAGCAAAAATCAAGAAAGAGAGTATTGTTTTTATTAATTGCTCATCCATCTCTAAAATTTTTGCTCTGTTCTATATACCTCGTTAGCTATGGTCTCCGCGTGCTCGACGCCCTTCCTTGTCTGGATGCACCTGTCCACCTGGGACGCAAAGATGTGCAGGTCGTGTCTTTCCTTGACAAAGTTCCTCTTCAAGATCCGGTTCATGCTTTCACTTCTCTGTGTCGACGTCATCCGTGCACAGAACACCTCCTTGTAGTAAGCCGATATCCATTCTTTTCTGTCTGCCCACAGCGCCTTCTTAATCTCATCATTTTGCAGGTTATACTTTTCCATGAGCTCACGCCAAGCGCGTTCAAACTCTGATGGCATCAGTGGGTGGTTGAGAACGGAGGTCAGCTCATCCTTGAATTTCTCATAGGCTTTGTACAGCAAGGACAGGTGATCCTTGTATTTTTTCAGTATATGCCAACGGCATAACTTGTGCAGCGTGCCTACGAGCGTACTTTTTATCGTGGCATCCATGGAGGGGCATTGATCTGCATGTTTTTGAAAGAAAAAAACAAGCATCGAGTTATTGAGAGAACTGCATATCCTTTTTCTGCTTTTTTTCTTTTTTTCCATTGGATGTAAGAAATGTACTACAAAACTTGGCAGTGAACTGCATTGTTATTTAAGTTCACTCTTTTTTTTCAGCATACCTGTGAGTATGCAGATTGGCCGCTTGTTGTTCATGCAACGCAAGAACGTCCGGAACACCCACTCGAAAGTCGGTATTGTTTCGTCTCTGATGAGAGCCACGGCGAATATTGTACTTTGGAGGTGGTGGTTGACTCCAACGAAGACGCCCAGAGGCATGTGGAACTTGTTGGTCTTGTAGGTCGTGTCAAATGTGACACAATCTGCAAAATCTTCGTACGATCCCCTGCAGCTGGCGTTCGCCCAGAATATGTTGCGCACACAGTTATCGACATCTTTGTCGTAATCATAGAAGAACTCCGGGTTTATTTGCTGCATCTTCTCAAAGAAAGCCAGGAGTTTCTTCACATCGTCCTCTGTTTCCTCCCTCGCGAATTGATGCTTCCTGCAGTTCGAATTAACAATATACTTTCAGTATTATGGACATACAGAAAATGCACAAAGTGTACTGCATGAAATAGACGATATATCGTTTTTTTGTTTTTAGTAAACGTACCTGTTCACCCAGTCACGGCTGGTGCGCCCCATAAAGTGCAGTCCTCCTGACATCCTAGACAGGGTTGACATCATCTGCGTGTGCGTGAGGTTGTCGCTCTGCATGTCCTTCACTAGTTTATCGAGCAACGGGTCATCCGTCTTATGCGAGTGCATGTGCAGAAGCATAGCCGGGCTGTCAATCATCCTGTGGTTGTGATTGAGCTCAATCTCTGCTATCACAAACACATCCTTTATTTTTTTTCAATCTCATCCCCGCTTTGCAGCCAGTCCTCTTTGATGGTTTTTCTCGCTTTCTGTCATAATCAGTGATAGTTTGTTTGCTTCTGCCTTCCTTTGAGCACACGATGTATCTGTTTGTTCTGTATCTGCCGTTTTTGCGTGTGCCGAAGCCTGCATGCCTCGCATACGTGTCGTAGAATTCTTGTGCCGCATCTTCTGATGTGAACTGCATACCTTTCACAGGCAGAAGTTCTTGGAGCATGTTCTCATCCTGCACACACACACCATGGAATGTTTCTTTTTTTGTCAATGAGAATGCACAAGCTGAAACTATGCGTAATAACTGAACTGCAGTAGTCAGGCAAGGATGCTTACGTGCGTGTACTGTTTTTCTTCTAACGGTGTTTGCAGCTCACCGATGTTTATTGGGCATGGAGGGGTGACAACAGACCTGTGTAATTGAGGATCGCGAGGAGGCAGGAGTGTGGAGAACTTTACTTTTTTCGTTGCTTGCGGCCCTCCTTGATTCTGTTTCCGATTCTTTTGTTGGGCAGTAGGCGGCCTTGGTGGAATTCCACTGTCCCTTTGTCGACGAATCGTTTGCACATGGACCTGCCGAACTTGTCGGGTTTCAACATCGGCTTCTGGAGGTGCTATATCATCAGTTCTGATCTGCTGACCAAATGTGTCAAAGACGCGTGTGTACCTTGGCTGCATAACTGTTATGATTTGCTCTTCGTCATCATCCTCCTCCTCATCATTTTTCTGCGCGTGTTCCCCCATGAAGACCAGATCGTCGTCCTCCTCCTCGTCATCCTGCGGGTTTTTTGTTTCACTGCCTTCTCCATCTCGAATGATGTTTGGTTCACTGTTTTCATCTTTATCCTCTACATCTTCCTCCACGGAGTACGCAGTTCTGTTTGTTGTGTTAAAGAAACCCCTAGGTAATTCAGGTGTTATCCATCCAGGCATCTCCCACTCTTCTCTTCCAATGCAGTTCAGGGGCTCAGGGTCGTAAATGATTCGAGGCATCTTCTGTTTTTGAGGCATAGTGAATTCCTGCAGGTTATTAAGCCAAAGCTTTTTTTTATGCACGTCAACAATGAAATGAACTGCATCTTTCGTTCTATATATCATTATATTTTTGCAAACGGTAAGAATTTGCACTTTCAATTTGTCATTCTACAACAGGGGCACTGTTAGTTAACGTGAAGAAACAATGCACTTCAACTTTAGGAACAGCCCTCTACTTTTTTTAGTCAATGTGGACTGCAATTTTGATCCATACAACATTTTTTATTTTTCGAACTATCCTTTTCTAATTTTCTACTTTGGAGACACATGTGACTGCAGTCGACGCAAGATGGGGGACTGCACGTGTATAAAAACGGCACTGCAAACTGGATGTGGGGGTTGGTATGTTGATTTTCTTACCTTATATGCAGTTCCCTCCTTCTGCAGATGCAGCTCTTACTGCTGTTGTTGTGCAGTCCACCTCCGCTACAGGAACTCATGCGCTTTTTCCACCTTCGCCATTGTTGCGGGAGAAGGCTGGACGTGCACCATTGCAGTTCGCATCCACGACGAATGCGATGTAGTAGTCAACCTTGCAGTTCGCTTCCCCCTGTCATGCATGGCTGAGGCTGGATGCTTCAGGGGCGGATCCTCCAGGTGTTGTTGGGGCGAAGGTGAGGTGCGGTGTCGCTTCCTAAACGCCGCCGTGAAAATTTCGTCCCCGACGGACTGCATCGCCGGCCGCTTTGGCGCCCGGTCCGCTCCCGCTACGAGGCGGGGGGAGGGGTGGAGGTGAGGTGCAGGACGCCGGCCGCCGGCCGCCGTGCGCTCCCGCGCTAGGAGGCGGGGGGAGGGGTGGGGGAGGACGCCGGCTGCCGTCCGCCGTGCGCCCCCGCGCTAGAAGGCGGGGGAGGGGTGGGGGAGGACGCTGCCCGCTGGCCGCCGTGCGCTAGGAGGCGGGGGAGGGGTTGGGGAGGACGCTGGCCGCCGGCCGCCTGGGCGCTCCCGCTCTAGGAGGCACGAAGGGGTTGGGGAGGATGCCGGCGTCGGGCGCTAGGAGGCGGGGAGTGGACGAGTTGGTTATTAGGAGAATAAGCTTTTTGTTAGGAGAATAAGGTCTTAAGGGGTGTTATGAGAATAGACCCACATATATATATATATATATATATATATATATATATATATATATATATATAACTAAAACAAAATCAAAGTTACCTTTGTAGAACATTACATTGCATACCTCAAAGCCCATTAGTAGGTTGTTGAAGGCTTCGTTCAGTCCGCCTTTGATGGACTAAATCTTCCCCATGACCGCACTCATCAGAGTGTGGTGTTCCTCCATGATGGAAGCACTTTACACTGCTCCCTCCTGAGTGTTCGGCACCTCCGGATTGATGGTAGGCGCCGCAGGAGTAGTCGCTCCCTCCCCCGTTACAGGGGGCTGGACCCTTGATTCCGGAGCCATACTGGACTCCAGAACAGTGTTCGGCGGGGCCCCGGATTGTTTCGGCCCAACGCCTTCGGTCTCCATGGGGATTGCTCCCCCTGGTCGACCGCGGCCGAAAGATTGACTTCGGACACCTTCTCGTCTGCCCCATTCCCACTTGCTAGTACATGGGGAGTTGGTAAAGAGGATACATCGGTATCCCCCACGTTGGGCGACGAGCCCCGCGGAGGCGTACCGCTCACCGTCTCTCCGGGCGCCAGGGAATTCCCCCAGGGTAGTGAAGCCACAAGGATGTCGCGCGGAGGGCTACATAAGAGTAAAATGCATATTAGATGCCGAAAAAGGAAAATCTTCCGAACATAGGTAGTGCTGAATACTTACGATTCGACCGGGGGCTTGATCCTGGGCTGATCCCGATAACTGCGTTCAGATGATGAGTATGAACTAACAGGAAGATTTAGCTTCTTCCTGGGTGCGGTCGTGCCTACGTCAGCAGGGCCCACTCTTTTCCTCCCCTTGGTTAGGATAGGGGAGTCTTCTTCTTCTTCCTCCTCCTCTTCTTCTTCTTCGAGAGAGTTGGGAGCCTGTTTCTTCAGACCTTGTGTCCGCAGGGCCAGCAGGGCGGGGGTCGCTCTTGACCTCCTTGCTCATATTCTTGGCCTTCTTCTCCGGCGCCTTGTACGGCACCGGAGTTATACTCGCCGCCAGCCGAGGCGACTCTAGGACTTCTGGTAGGGGAGCCGGACACTTGATCTGCTCCACCTTTTCCGTCCACGCCTGGATTGAACGCAAAAACTCCAACTCTTGTTATAATTCAAATATAGAAGGGATATATATTCGGCAGAAATCTCAAATACCTCTGATGTAGTGAGCTCAGTGTTGAATCCCTTGTCTTCAGTCTTCGCTGGTCACCCCTTCTGGGCCTTGAAGTGGTGCTTCAAGATGTCTTCGTGCGTAGAGCCGAAGAGGTGCTTCAAGGGCCAGAGTCCCTCCGGATTAAACTCCCATAAATAGGAGCCCCGGTGTTGGCAAGGGGTGATGAGACGGGCAAGCATCAACTGGACCACGTTGGTGAGCTGGGTGCCCTTGGAGATCATATCGGAGATATGTTTTTGGAGGGCTAGAACCTCCTTCTGGGATCCCCAATTCGGACCATTATCAGTCCAGGAGGTTTGCCTCACTAGGGGCCCAAATCTGAATGCAGGAGCGGCCGCCCACTTGGTGTTGCGTGCCTGTGTGATATAAAACCACTCCTGCTGCCAAATCTTGTTTTCGTCTCCACTAACGCCCCCTTTGGCTAGGTAGCATTAGGAGGTTTGCTGATCATAGCACCTCCGCACTCAGCATGCTGCCCGTCGACCACCTTCGGCATCAGATTGAAGGTTTTAAGCCAAAGGCCGAAGTGTGGGGGAATTTGGAGGAATGCTTCACACGCCACTATAAAAGTGGATATGTGACGGATTGAATTCGGGGCTAGATCATGGAAATCTAGCCCGTAGAAGAATAGAAGGCCCCGTACAAAGGGGTGCAGAGGAAATCCTAGCCCCTGAATGAAGTGCGACAGGAATACAACCCTCTCACCCGCCTTAGGGACGGGGATCACTTGGTCCCTTTCGGGGACCCGATGCGCCACATCGTCGGCTAGATAGCCTGCACTCCGGAGGCTCTTCATGGTCTTCTCCATGATCAAAGATGCCTCCACTTGCCGTTGGAGCCGGAACCAACCATTGCTGGATAGAGTGGCAGTGGTGGAGGTGTTGAGGATTGAGGGCGCTAGGGATGTTGATGCTGGAGCCTAAGGATATTGGGATGCTAGGGCTTGAGGATAGCGTGGGGATAAAGGGTAAAACTTTGGATCCTTTTATAAGCGGTGAATACTAAATGCCCCCCACACCAGCCGTAAACCTCGTCGGTTCCCAACGAAGTCGTGCGTAAGGCGCGGTTAAGATGCTCACGTCACGTTGATAAGGATCCCGTAATAAGCGGGCGTGATCTCTGTTTTGATAAGACATTCCAATGAGGCTATACCTGGAAACACGAAACCAGGGCCAAGAAAACGGTTTGATATGTGTTAAAAGCACAGACGTGACGTTTCGCTCAAAGGTTGCCAGTAAAGACACAATATCCGTTTTTTCATACCTTACCTTTGTGGCTAAGTGTTGTACTAACCATGCAGAGCCGGACACAGTACCTTTTGTAGGGAATATTTCCTCAAATATGTTTGGAAGGTGGAACCCGCCTTGCAATGCCGAAGACAGTTCGTCATCCGAACTCGTCGTCATCGAAGATTGGTTCAGGGGCTACTGAGGGGGTCCTGGAGGTACTTGAGAAGCTCATCGGGGCTAGTGCCGGTCCATATGTTTTTAGCCTTCGTCTTCAGGAGTTCGAGCGTGAAACTCAAGCGGGTCACCTTGGGATTGCAACCACGATACAATGGAGTGTTGGAGTCTACCACCAGTTGCTGCAGCTTGGCCTCCTCTCTGGAAGCAGCTCTCTCAGTACGCGTCTCCTTGCGAAGCATTGCTTGAACATGAGAGCCCCACACGATTGAACTTACTACTAACGAATTTTGCAGCGTGGAGTCCATATTTTCTTTGCTGTCATATCCGGCCCCTTCTCCGCCGCCATGTCCAGCCCCTTCTTTGCTACCATGTTCGGCCTCTTCCCTGCCGCCATGTCCGACCCCTTCTCCGCCACCATTATCGATCATCTCTTCGTCTTGCCCCGTGTCGTCATTGCATGCCCGTTGGTGTCCTCAGCATCATCATCCTCATCTTCAATTATCCACCGAGTATAGCCATCCAAGAAAACAGTCATGAGTAGGTGCGCCATCGCATCATAGGGGTCGAGCCAAACTCCTCCTTTGCATTTTCGACACGGACATAAAACCTCTATCAGGTTATTTTCTTTCATGTCCTGCAGCGCCGATTACAACCACCTGTCCACCACGGTTCCACTCATCTTCATGAATGCGTGCATGGTAATAATAAAAAAATTGATTATAAAAATGCATACATGCATCAAAGTAATAAAAAAATTGGTATGACCTTCCCTAAAAATAGGACATATAAAGTTTGCCCGGAATTCGCAGAAACGGAAATAAATCGAAATTTCGGCAAAGCAAAGGGAAATAACAAGCACAATTCGGCGGTAACTCATGCCACAAACACAATTTCCATCATATCGCTCGATTACGTCATATCGCACACATACACATATTTCCATTATTGCAAAAGTATAATTTTTAAATCACCTATATGGAGATCGAGCACGATGATGATGATGTCGATAGGTGTCGCCACACACCTATGTAATGATCAAAAGTGGAAAAAACTCTTCTTGACAAGGCCAGATCTAGTTAGGGAGGTACATAGGTCGCTTCACTAAATGCTAGATCTACCTAGAAGCTAGTTTGCGAGGAGACAAGTTCAACTAGTAGGGTGAAGGAAAAAGAGAAAGGAGATGCATTAATGGAGGTGGTGTAGTTAGCTAGGAGTAATAAAGAGAGAGAAGTAGTGAGGAAGAGGGAGAGAGGAGGTGGGAGCTAGGGGAAAGTGAAGGAAGAGAGGATGGGGAAGTGGAAGGTGGAGGAAAAAGGTGGTATGGCTATTGTTTAGTAGTAACGTTGTGCGTAAAATGCGCTACCGCTAATATCATAGCAGTAGCGCCCTTCTGGTATCAACTACTAAGTGAGGCCCTCCATGTGGCCAGGTTCAAAATTAGCGGTAGCGACTTTCAAAAAGAGCGTGCTGCTACTATTACGTTTGCAGCAGCGCTATTTTCCTGGGCGCGCTACTGCTAAACCTAGCGTGGCAGTATCGGTCATTCAATTTTAGTAGTAGCCTCCTCCTACCGAGCCACACAACTGTTAATTTGGTAGCAGCAGCGCTCGTTTATGAATCGCGCTACTCCTAATTAGTAGCAGTGCCTCTTTTTGTCCCGCGCTACTGCTAAGATTCTGTGTATAAGCTTTCCCCTAGTAGTGAAAAGCTTAACATGACAAAACCAAAATAAGCCAGGACCTTAAAACCAATAAAATGACATGAAAAAATTATTCCTTTCATTTGGGTTTCGTAGAAAATGTTGCATTTTCTGGTTGCATGAACGTTAAAATGTTCCAGTATCACAATTGTCTTATATTTCATGCTTTTTTGAAAACAATATTTTTTCAATGAATAAAACTAAGAAATTCAAATTAAAATAACAAAGAAGTTCGGCGTTTATAAATAACTCAGATTTTTATAAACCGATAAAAACCAACAAGTTTGAATTAAATTAACATACCAATTCAAAAAGTTTATAAAAAGAATGAATTTTTTGCCATTTCCAAAAAATTCTAGAAGTTCAAATTGAAATAACAGAGCGGTTCAATGTTTACTAAAAACTCGGATTTTTGACCGTTACTAAAGATTAATAAGTAATGAATTTCAAATAGATTGCCCATTTAAAAACACAAAGAACTTTAAATTTAAATAACAAGGAGGTTCGACGTTTATTCCAAAGTTTGGATTTTCCCCGTTACTAAAGAACAAACGAACTAGTTCAATTTAGAAAAATAGAGCAGCTCAAAAATTGTAGAGAAAAAAGATTTTTCCCTATTTCTATAGAAAACCTAGAGGTTCGAATTTACAAAAATGAAGAAGTTTGATGTTTCTAACGAAACTCTAATTTTTATATTTCTGAAAATACGTAAAGAAGTTCAAATAAAAAGGTAGAGCGGTTCAATTTTTATAAAAAAACTCAGATATTTTCACGTAATCGAGAGAAGTTCAGTTTAATAACAACCAGAAGTTCAGGTACTACACGGTGTGCATTTTGTATTAAAAAAGAATGAAAAAGCAATGGCTAAAAGTTTTGTGCTAGAAGTTCAAGTGCTCGGCCCGAGAAAGTTCAAAAATTCTTGTGACAGTGGTTGAACAAAAAATGTCACAGAAGTTCATAGTGAACACAATGAGAAGTTCAAGTACTACAAGGAATGCATTTCAGATGAGAATAGAAGTATAGAAAAATAAAAGCTTAAAAGGTTTGTTGAAATAAGTTCAAGTGCTCTTTTCGGGGAAGTTCAAAACTTCATGCGAGAGAGGATCACCTTGTATTTCCATGTTCGAAAACACCAAAAAAATGTTTTTTTTCTGTTTTAAAATAATTCTCTCAATCCAAAATGAAGTTCAGTCATTATTTGGGAGCAATTTGATTTGAAAAAGAAAAAAAATCAAAATATAAAAATGGAAAAAGGTTATGTACTACATGGTGTGTTTTTAATATGAGAAAAATGAATTAAAAGGCAAGGTCCAATTTTTTTTGTTCTTATAAGTTCAAGTCCTCGGTCGGAGAATGTTAAAAATATTATTTTGAGAGAGGTTTGTACAAAAGGAATATCATTTGTGTAAAAGTGATGAATGGATGATAAAATTACAAACGAAGGAAAAATAATTCAACGTGAAAGCAGCAGGAAGTTCAACTACTACACTCAATGAATTTCGGATGAAAACATTTAAAACCATCGCGAGTATGAAAAAATGATCAACACAGGAAAGTTGTGTTTTTTGAGCAGCTTTCCATCGATATTTCACTTGCTCAATTCCGGTGGGTGGATGGAGAGCTGCGTGGAAAAAAAGCCCATGAAAAATAGAGTGATGTTCAAGTAGACATGCCGAGAAGTTCAAGTTCTTCACGCGGTGCATTTTCGAAGAGTCTGTTTCGCGATAAAGGCCGAACGCATGATCTTTCCATTTTCGAAATATCTTTAAAACGCTAAGGAATCAAAGAAAAGCATCAACATGAAAAAGTTTCGCATTTTCCATAGCTTTTCAACGGTATATTATTTGCCCCATTCTGTTAAAGTTTCTAAAAATTACGACAAAAATATGTTTTTAGCCATTTTCAAAATTAACATAAAACCGTAATGAATTGGGAGAAAAAAAATATATACCAAAAAGTTTTGCATTTGTTCAAGCTTTCCAACGCCATACCATTGGCTGCATCCAGACATACGGTTAAAAAAATTGCTCAAAAATACAAATTCGCTGGAACTTGTATAGTTTTCGAAATTACTCTTAAACCGTTCAAATTAGGAAAAAATTTCAACATAAAAAGTAGTGCATTTTAATAAGCTTTCCAACGCCATATCATTTTCCTCAATTGGATTAGCCATTTAGAAAATGTATCGAAAATACGAACTCGGCTGTTCGTTTGCGAAATTTTACTGTTTTCCAAATTTCTACTTAACCATAGAGAATTCACTATTACGCATCAATGACATACAAACGGTTTTTAACACCTTTCCGCGACTGCATTTGGAACCGTCGCCTAGTGAGTGATGGCGATAGGGGGGTTCTTCCCACATGACCCAAAAACCGCCGGGGATATGCCCTCCTGGCACACACACACTCGGCAAAATGAAGTCGTGTGCGAGCGCTCAAATATGAAAATACGTATAGTAAAGCTAGAAAATACAATTATACAGGCGAAATTGTTTTCGGTCGCAAGTACATCCCACATAGTCATTCCCCGCTAAACGTTTCCGTTCGTATGTACATCCCACACAATCGCTCCAAGGAAAACGTTTCCGTTCACAGGTACATCGGAAACAATTTTTCTTGTTAAATCGTTTATGATAGCGTTGCCATTGTACAAGATATTAACAATTTTATCACTTGCGTTATTGAATGCATCACACACAGTGCACAGAAGGAACTATGTGGCAAAGGTTGTCCATAACACAAAGTTTTTATGTGGTAAACGTTTGCGCAAGGTGGCCTAACGCAAACAGTTTTCAAGAGAAGGTCGTGTGTGATTGTTCATTGATCCAACACGGTTTATTCCTAGAAACTTTCTGCGTTGCCTATGGTGATCGCCCATGGTATTTTCTCAATAACTGTTTGCAATAGCAAAACGCAATTAGCAGGCTAATTTCCCTATTATTAATATCCATTTATTATTCTAATTGAATTCATATTAAGCACATAATATATTTCATTTCCATATTAAGGAAAAAGGATTTCATAATTGAAGCACATCAGAGTACAACATGAAATAGCTTCAGCACTCAGCTACCCCATTACACAACTACACCAGCACCACGTTTCACACGCAACATGTAGAATCTTTCGAAATTAGCATCATAGACGGTATATAGACAGATGCATCTCATCTGGAAAACTGCTGAAGTGGAAGGCGAATATTGATCCTTCATTCATGTTGAAGGTCTTTGAAACTTTAGGCCAGTGCCTGTGGATGATTGACCGTCCTTCCTTCGTCCTCTTCAGAAACACTTAAATATTGAACCGTGGGTGTCGTATGAAAACCTTCCTCGCGTCCTGACCAAAGACGTGGTTTGAGAGGTAATCATCAGTGAACTGCTTTGGAAAGGCCTGAAAACAAGGATATGCATAAATATCTTCTCTATATTGGAAATGGGGCAAAGGAATAAAAAAAGGCAAGGTATAATAGTTAGTACCATCTTGTAGTGAACTGATGTCTTCTTCATTGTGCAGACAAAGATTTGTTGTTTTTTGTCGCTAATTTATTTATCCTATGAATCTTTCTGAGTTTCTTGACTTGATTGATATTCATGGACAACTCATTTCCCCATATGCAAAAAGGGTCGAGCAGTGGGTCAAACCTCTGACAGCAGGACCTACATGTGCAAGACCAAATTGTTAAAACCCTAAATATTAGAATAGTTAATAGTCAAAAAAATATATTAGAATAGTTCCTGCAATTGCACAATAATGTGCTATTAGACAACGGACCATGCACGTGTAGTTAACTAAACACCACAACAAATGAACCAAACGTTAACTGAGCACCACATTACACAATATAACATACTCCTAATAAAAGATTAGACAGTTAACCAAACCAAGCATGCTTAACAACTTGGAAATATAGCAATTGTATTTGTTTCTCATGTATTTAGTACAACCAAATTCGATTTATTTCTCACATGGTATACAATAACCGAATGCAGCCACAACAATTGAACATCGCATTGCAGAATTGAACCATGCAATTAAGTAAACACCACAACAAATGAACCAAACGTTAACTGAACACCACATTGCACAATATAACATACTCCTAATAGAAGATCACACAATTAACCAAGCATGCTTAACAACTTGGAAATATAGAAATTGTATTTTTTTTCTCATGTATTAAGTAAAGCCAAATTCGATTTATTTCACACATGGTATACAATAACATAATGCACCCACAACAATTGAACATCACATTGCAGAATTGAACCAAACAGTTAACTAAACACCACAACAAATGAACCAAACGTTAACTGAGCACCACATTGCACAATATAACATTCTCCTAATACAATATCAGACAATTAACCAAACCAAGAATGCTTGACAACTTGGAAAATTGCACCCTGAAGAATTGAACATCACATTTGCAGAATTGAACCAAACAGTTAACTGAACAACACATTGCACGACTTATAGAACATATACTCTAGAGTAGAAGATTGCATGGTAAAGGTAGATATGACAATTCACTAGAATTTGTTAAGGAAACATAGTAGCTAGCAAACTGAACATGGGTCCTTATAGTGAGCTAATAAGACAAGCTACTCCTCATTGTCGGAGATATCGAAGATGATTGGCTCCTTCGACATGGAAGAGGGCGAGGCCTCCACTTTGTGGGTGCCCTCGTCATAGTGGTGAGTTGCCTGAGCTACTCTGGGCACCAAGCTACTGGCTCTCGAGATGAGGTATACACGTGCACGCTAAGAAAAAACCTCATAGTCTTCGTCGAAGGCACTGATGGTGGCCTCAAGAAAACGCCATGAACTTTCGTTTAAAGAAACCAACCATGTTGCGGCGTCGACACGCGAGGCATCGACGGTAGCCTCGACGACGAGGTGCTCCTCCAAGATCAGGTGGTAGGCAAGAATGGCTGCCATCGCGACCTCATCTACGAGTGTGGCCGTGATTTGCTTCTCCGCTGCCAAATGCTCCTTGAGATCCTAGCTATACTGCGTGCACCATGGCTTAGGGCGGCGCTTATTTGGTGGAGGGGTCGGTGATTTGGGTTGAAGGTGTCATGCTCGCGCCGGCGGTCGGGGCATGTGGGATGTGGAAGGAGGAGGAGAAAGATGGGGGTTGGGTGTGGATTACCTGCCTGGATAGACAAGGCCGAGCAGTGTGAAGGAGGGTCGCCGACGAGGAGGCGGTGCTGCAAGCAAGGAGTGAAGGTTTCAACTTGGAAAGGAAGGCGGAAACAAGGGAAATGTGGCTTTTGGTAAGTGGGAGGGGGCGGGGAGGTAGATATTTCCGCGGAAGCCAAATATTTGGAATCGCTTCTGCAAAAAAACTGGCGTGCAAAGTGACATCAGACACGGTCCCTTATTGAGAACTGTGTACGATATGTGAACATCACAAACGTTTCAGGTAGCTTAACCTGTGTGTGATGAGTTTGAATGTCAAAAAATTTGGTTCGAATTTCCAAGGTTATAGTGGTCATCCTCGTCATTGCATAATTTGGGTACACAAAGGAGACTACAGCACACCCACACTTCTTAATCGAGCAAGTTCAGCAATTAAACAGAGCTAGCTGACCTAAACATTACTTTAACAAATTAAAGACCGGCGCTCTTAATTAAACAAAACAAAGAGTACTACTACGGCTGGTGCTCGTCGATCTCAGCTGCCGACTCCATGTCCAGCTCGCGCCTGACGGTCTCCTGGGGAAGGGGCTCTATGACATCAAGCATCTCGCCATCCACGTCCGCCATCTCTTTGGAAAAGGCCGCCATGAGCTGGGCGTGGGCGGCCGCGATCTGGGTTTGGATGGGCTGCGTTGTCGCAAGGTATGCCGCATAGGAACAAACGGCTGCTTGAACGCTCTCGGTGATAGCCAACTCTTCGGCCGTGGGTTGCCGATCGTTGTCGGAGAAGCTTCGTTCCATTTGTGCGGTGACCGCCACGAGCTAGGCATGTACAACCTCGACATGGTCGTGGGCGGCCTCCATCAGGGCTAAGGCCGCCGCTGCAGAACGGACAACTGTTGTGCCGCTCTCGCCAGTTGCTATCCCCGAGGCAGATGTTGATCATGCCTCCTAAGAAGCAACAACAGCCGTTTGGGCTGCCTTGGCCGCATGGTCATAGATTGCGGCCGTGCTCACGAAGCTTGTTAGCGCGCGCATGACGGTTGCAGCTCCGCTCTCGTCGGAGTGGGCCACCAAAGTTGCCCTCACGACACGGTCCACGTGCCCATCTTTCACCAGCGACGATTGAACAGTGAAATGATATTTGGGGAGCGAGCTAGTGTGCTTGAGACGCCAGCTGTGGATTGTAGCCGACGCACCTTCTCGCGTAAGCCATAGGCGTACTATACATCGACGGTGCTTCATGATATTTTGTGCTGCATCTCACACGGTTGGTGATAATAAACTTTGTGCGGTCTACTTGATTTTTCATCTTGATTTGAATTACATAATGGGTCACAGCGGCAATGGACGGTCTTTGAATTGCTAGACCTTTTATCTGCATTGAACATGTAACTATATGTGTGTCATAAAAGAATAGGAATTATTCAGGGTTCGCTTGAACATTTTATACACTAAATTGGTTTTCTTGCCATTTCAGGTGCATAATTCAAAATTAAACTACATGCACATGCTTCGGTGCACCAACATGGGTTGTGAAATCATATATGTGTCCATGGGTTTATGTTTATGTCCCATGCAAGAATGCAGATGAAATTCAAACACCACGGCATCGTGGCTCTCCCGCAAACGTCGACGTACTTGCTTTTGTAATTCGAGTAAATCCCAAATTCATCTGAAATTCATGAAACTTGGCATGCTATCAGGGAGCGGCATCAACATGTCGTCGTAAAAAATTTGTCCCATTTGGGGCAGGTTTGGGTATAAGCTTCTCATAAACCAGAGCTTCTCACAACAAGTGTGATGGTTTGAACGTTTCACCTTTCTGGACGAAATGATATTCGTTGCCTCTTCTCGATTACAATTTTTTTCCTAGTGTCAACATAGAACAACATGAGAGTTGGGTCAATTTTTGGTATTTTTTGGGGTTCGCTTGGACATTTTTATACATTAACTAAGTTTTCTATCCATTCATGTGCATAATTCAAAATTGAACTACACGCACATGCTCTAATGCATAAAATTAGTTGAAAATTCAAATTTGTGTCGTTGGTTGCCTGCTTAGGTCCCATGCAAGAAATGGGAATGAATGTCAAACACCCTGCCACCGTCACTCGGCCGCAAACATTGAGATACCTGGTTTTTATATTCTAGTAAATCCAAAGCTCGTCTGAAATTCATGAAACTTGGCATGTTGTCATGGAGCAGCATCAACATGTCGTGGTAAATTTTTTGTCCCATTTCGAGCAGGTTTGGGGATATGCTTCTCACAAACCAGAGCTTCTCACAACAAGCCTAATGGTTTCGGTAAGGAACGTTGCACCTTTCTGGACGAAATGATATCCGTTTCCTCTTCTAGATTACAATTTTTTTCCTAGTGTCAACATAGAACAACATGAGTGTTGTGTCATTTTTGGAATTTTTCGGGGTTTGTTTGGACATTTTATGCATTAATGAAGTTTTTCAATGCATTTATGTGAATAATTCAAATTTGAACTACATGCACATGCTCTAATTCATATAATTTTTTTGAAAATTGAAATCTGTATCCTTGGTTGCCTACTTAGGTCCCATGCAAGAAATGGGACCCTGCCACCGTTACTCGGCCGCAAACATTGAGATACCTGGTTTTTAAATTCTAGTAAATTCAAAGTTCGTCTGAAATTCATGAAACTTCGCATGCTATCATGGGGCGGCATCAACATGCCGTGGTAAATTTTTTGTCCCATTTGGGGCATGTTTGGGGAAATGCTTCTCACAAACCAAAGCTTCTCACAACAAGCCTGAAGGTTACGGTAGGGAACGTCCCACCTTTGGGGACGAAATGATATTCGTTGCGTCCTATTGCTTTCAAAATTTATCTCATGTAAACATAGAACAACAGGAGTGTTGTGTCAATTTTTGGGATTTTTCAGGGTTCGTTTGTTCATTTTTATGCATTAATTGAGTTTTCAGTGCATTTATGTGCATAATTCAAATTTGAACTACATGCACATGCTCTAATGCATACAAATTGGTTAAAAATTCAAATCTGTGTCCTTGGTTGCTTGCTTAGGTCCCATGCGAGAAATGGGAATGAATGTCAAACACCCTGCCACCGTCACTCGGCCGCAAACATTGAGATACTTCGTTTTTAAATTCTAGTGAATCCAAAGCTCGTCCGAAATTCATGAAACTTGGCATGCTATCATGGAGCGGCATCAACATGCCGTGGAATTTTTTTGGTCCCATTTGGGGCAGGTTTGGGGATATGCTTCTCACAAACGAGAGCTTCTCACAACAAGCCTGATGGTTTCGGTACGGAAGGTCCCACCTTTTGGGATGAAATGATATCCATTGCCTCTTATTGCTTTCAAAAAAATTCTCGTGTCAACATAGAACAACACGAGTGTTGTGTCAATTTTTGGGATTTTTCGGGGTTCGTTTGGACATTTTTATGCATTAATTGAATTTTCAATGCATTTATGTGCATAACTGAAATTTGAACTAGATGCACATGATCTAATGCATATAAATTGGTTGAAAAATCAAAGCTGTGTCCTTGGGTGCATGCTTAGGTCCCATGCAAGAAATGGGAATGAATTTCAAAAACCAGGGCACTGTTGATTGCCAGAAAAACGTTGAGATACTTTGTTTTTAAATTCTAGTAAATCCAAAACTCGTCTGAAATTCATGAAACTTGGCATGCTATCATGGAATGGCACGTGACAGGTTGTGGTATTTTTCGTGTCCATTTTGAGAGAAGGCGCACTCGAATAACCGCCGACAAAAGCATTTTGAAAAAATAGCTGCCACTTTAATATCTCAAACGTTTGTATAATTCAAATCGTGTGCATTCTGTTAACCATTCACGTGAAGCCATGTGTCTTCGTTTTAATGGCTATAGGAGGTGTCGTGCACACAGCTGCTTGACCTTGATTGAACGGAAGGTGTGCGAGCGGAGTCCGATGCGCAGGCTGACCAAGAGGCATGCAAGCTGTCCTCCAATGCGTAGGCTCACCGGGAAGCGTGTGAGTTGTACGCTGTGCAGGATCACTTGGAAGCGAGCCCTTTGACTTCATGGCCACCCTCCTTCCTCTCCATTAATGGTTCCTGAGCCGCTGTTTAATACGGGAGGCCTTACTATTCGCCTCCCATTCCCCTCCCTCCCGCAGACCTCCACCAACGCCATGGCGCAGAATGATCATCTACCACTAGTCTTCAAGTTTGGTGAAGTAGACTCCGAGCCGGACGAGATAGAAAATAAGGAGGAATGGTGTCGGTGTACAAAGGTAGGGCTCCTTTTACACCCCTTTACTTGTGCACGGGAAGTTGTAGCCACGCCTACGACCATGCTTGGTAGGACAGAAGAAGGATAAGCACGAGACTGCCAAGGCAACTCTCAAGCCAGAGGAATGAAGAGCAGAGGGGCAAGGTGGACTCTTCCCCCAGCAACGCCCTTGCCGGGGCGGTCTACGTGACCCCGGGAAGAGCCTTACCGCGGCAACTTTCCCAAACACTAGCAAGGCCATCACCATTGGGTCTGAGAGCCCTGACACCATCGACAACGTAAAGATCAAGATTCAAGGGGTGCCTGAGCAGTGGCATGCAGATCTATGTATGACCAAGGGGCCTGTAAACCTAGACAAGTGACCAGAAGACAAGGCTCTTGCCGGGGATGACCGAAGACCCCCGGCAAGGTCCTTGCCGGGGACAGCCACAAGACCCCGGCAAGGGGTCTGTGGGGCAGCTAGACCCGCGCCCGCCAAGGTTTCGCCGCCCGGCGGCCACTCCGACGCGATGACCAACTCGCCAATTGGACAAGTGCCTGCGTGGCGACATGTATCCTCCAAGCCAGCTAGCTAAGAACCCGCGTGGTGGCATGCAGATCTTCGTGAAGACCCTGCCACGACAGCAGCCAGCAGCCAACGTGGCGCCGCATGCCTCGTCAGCCTAGACGTGTGTCGGAGCGAGGTGAGGTGGCAACGGGTGGGACAAGCTTCCTTGCCGTCCCCGATAAATCTAGAGGACACATATGTGGTGCATTAAATGTGTTTGTCATATGATGTCAGGAGATAACCTTGTACACTGTAGTTACTTTCCACCTCCTATGTGTCCCTGTGGCAACCCCTTTGTCATATAAAAGGAGGCCTGAGGCATAGTGAGAGAGGATTCAGACTTTTTGGATAGGCACGAATAGTAGCTAGTTCAACAAGAACGCCAAAAATACACAGAGAAGCAGGACTAGGGTTTTACGCATCTCTTGCTGCCCAAACCTGGGTAAAAATGCCCACGCGTTGATCGTCTAGACCTGCTCTTTGCACAGTTCTACGCCCCGCCAACCGTAGTAGGGGTCCTCGGGATCCCATAGGTGTCATTTTCCCTGACATCTTTGGCGCGCCAGGTAGGGGGCGCTAGGTTGTGAAAATCTAGTCTAGGAGGTAGCGCATCTTCTCCTTCATCGCGATGGCTCCCAAGAAGAACGTGATCGCGACGATCGGCCCGTCTGGGGCTGCACCGCCCGCGCCAGCACGGACGGGCGACGAGGCAGCTGTGGATGGTCGTGGAGGCGCGTCCCGCGAGCTTCCATGACACTCTGGCCATCGGAGCCAGGCGAGCGGCGTCGTTCGTGCCCAAGACGATGAGCCACACGCCACTAGGTCTAATGGTATTGCCATGCTGCCCACGGGCGGCGCGGCGCCCGCTCCTTGGGCGCCTGCTCCGCGGTCTTCCCAGCTCGTACATGGCGAGCAACGCCGCGACATAGGTGCCTCCGGGCATCGCTGCAGGAAGAGCCCTTTGGGTCACTCTCAAGACGCTCCGGGCCAGCATGCACGTGCGAATGCTGGCGGTAGCGGCGTGTGGCAGCGGGACCATGATAGAGCTCCTTTTAACGTGGTTAGAAGTCAGAGCGTGTCACAGTCCATGCAGCCTTCACCGCCACCCACACCAGCAGAAGCATTGGCATGCGTGCAACTGCTCCTCGACTTTCCTCCGGCCGCAGAGAAGCTCGACAAGTGAAGAGCCACTATCCGGAGCCTCATCAGCTTCGCCAATAGAGATGAACTACGATCGGCGGAGGCGGAACCCTCGCACTGGCGCTCTGGTGAGCAGACACACGCCGGTGGTGGGATGACCAGAGCTGCTATGACCACGGTGCACTCTCGTTCCCCAAGCCATCAACAGTAGCCGCCGGCTCGTCGGGACAATGCCCGTGACAAATTTTCCACAGCGTCGTCCGACCCGCGAGCTCGCCGAGACCAACATCAAGTCCTTTGGGAGCGAGCCCAGGATGATGCTCAAACCACAATCGAGCGACGGCGGGAAGCGTGCCATCAATCAGATAGGCGTGCAGGGCCTACTATGGACCACCCGGCGCCGGGGGACCCTGGTGACTTACCTTACGAGGTGGGTTGTCCAGCCTTTACCCGTGAGTTGCAGTAGTTCCACTGGCCCTCACATTGCATGTTCAAGCCTGAGGTCGGAGAAAAGTACAACGGCAAGACTCACCCGTCGGAGTTCCTCGAAATCTACACCGTCGCGATACAGGCTATTGGGGCTTGCGATGACAAGGTGCTCGCCAACTACTTTCCATTGGTGCTTAAGCCCAACGTTATGTCGTGGTTGATGCACCTGCCAGTGGGTTCCGTTTCTTCCTGTTCGGATCTGTGCCACGAGTTTGTTGGCACCTTTACAAGGGGCCACCAAGCTCCTGGCCAGGAAAGCGATTTCCATGCCATCCCCCAGAAGGATGGCGAAACCTTGCACAAGTACATACAAAGGTTCAGCTGTGTGCAGTACAACATCCCGGATGTTCACCCCGCCACCGTCATCAGTACATTCCATTAGTATGTGCGCAACCACAAGATACGCGAGGAGCTGGCGATGAACAAGCCAAAAGATGTAGCCGAGCTCTATGTTCTGGCTGATAGATGCGCTCGGGCTGAAGAAGGAAGGAAGTACCCTGGCGAAGACACCAGCGTGGAAACCGACTCCACAGATGGGGACTCCGTCGCCCTGGCAAAGATGGGCCGATGCCACAACTGGAAGCGAAAGGGAAATGATGTGCTTGCCGTAGAGGGATCCGACGACCCCGGCGTCGCCAAAAGGGCCAAGACTGATGACCCCGGCAAGGAAGTTGCCGGGTGCACCGCTTGCCGGGCCTTGGCAGCCGCCGACAAGCTAGGGGGCTCCGGCAAGCATTATTACAAGATTCATCGCACCAAGGAACATGACCTCCAAAATTACCGGCAGGTCGAGCTCCTCGCTGATAACCCACAAGTGTAGGGGATCGCAATAGTTTTCGAGGGTAGAGTATTCAACCTGAATTTATTGATTCGACACAAGGGGAGCCAAAGAATAATCTCAAGTATTAGAAGTTGAGTTGTCAATTCACCCACACCTGGAAGACTTAGTATCTGCAGCAAGGTAATTTAGTAGCAAAGTAATATGGAAGTAACGGTAACGGTCGCAAAAGTAGCGATAGTAGTTTTGTAGTGATTGTAAGAACAACATCGGAAAAGTAAATAAGCAACAAGCAATATGTGAAAAGCTCGTAGGCATTGGATCAGTGATGGATAATTATGTTGGATGCGATTCCTCATGTAATAGTTATAGCGTATGGTGACACAGAACTAGCTCCAGTTCATCAATGTAATGTAGGCATGTATTCCAAATATAGTCATACGTGTTTATGGGAAAGAACTTGCATGACATCTTTTGTCCTACCCTCCCATGGCAGCGGGGTCCTATTGGAAACTAAGGGATATTAAGGCCTCCTTTTAATAGAGTACCGAACCAAAGCATTAACACATAGTGAATACATGAACTCCTCAAACTACGGTCATCACCGGGAGTGGTCCCGATTATTGTCACTTCAGGGTTGCCGGATCATAACACACAGTAGATGACTATTGACTTGCAAGATAGGATCAAGAACACACATATATTCATGAAAACATAATAGGTTCAGATCTGAAATCATGGCACTCGGGCCCTAGTGACAAGCATTAAGCATGGCAAAGTCATAGCAACATCAATCTTAGAACATAATGGATACTAAGGATCAAACCTTAACAAAACTAACTCGATTACATGGTAAATCTCATCCAACCCATCACCGTACAGCAAGCCTACGATGGTATTACTCACGCACAGCAATGAGAATCATGGAATTGGTGATGGATGAAGGTTGATCATGACGACATTGACGATCTCCACTCTCCGGAGCACCGAACGGACTCCAGATCAGCCCTCCCGGGAGATATTAGGGCATGGAGGCGGCTCTGTATCGTAAAATGCGATAATTCCTTCTTTCTCATTTTTTTCTCCCCGAAAGTGAATATATGGAGTCGGGGGTGATGTCGGTGGAGCCTTAGGGGGGCCACGAGGCAGGGGGCGCGCCCAGGCGGGGCGCCCCCACCCTCGTGGACAGGATGTGGGCCCCCTGGTCTGGTTCTTTCCGCAGATATTTTTTACATATTCCAAAATAAATCTCCGTCGATTTTCATGTCATTCCGAGAACTTTTATTTCTGCACAAAAATAACACCATGGTAGTTCTGCAGAAAACATCGTCAGTCCGGGTTAGTTCCATTCAAATCGTGCAAGTTAGAATCCAAAACAAGGGCAAAAGTGTTTGGAAAAGTAGATACATTTGAGACGTATCACTCGCAGAGAAGCAGAAAGCTGAGTATGAGAGGCGTGATAAGGAGACAGGCCTGGACGGTGCCAAGGCACCCGGTAAGAAGTGTGGTGGCCGAGGTGGTCGCCGCGGCCAAGACAACCAACCAGAGAGGCCCGCTCGAGGCCACGACAAGAAAGAGGAAGACGATGATCACAGCCAAGATGACGAGTCCAGCGAGCACGAGTTCCAAAAATATACAGAGGCCATGTGCGTCGACGGTGGCACCTCGCTGCATACCTCTCACCGCCAACTAAAACAGTGGGCGCGTAATTGTGACAGCCTGGTTTTTGGCCCTTTCCTTTTTCTTTTTGATTTATTGGTTTTTGCTCTGTTTTTCTTTTTGGAGTGATTCTGTGGCCTTGTCACCTGGGAAATCCTCCTCTTTTCCCCTCCCAAGTGGCTCATCATTCTCAAAAACCTTGCCAAGATCATGCCACTCCACTGGCTGACCAAACACTAATTCCTTTTTCTAGGGAATATTCATTTTTCTATTAAAGGAATAACCCTGTCTGCCCTAGGTTGTGAAGCAACCTATATTTTTGTCACTCCAAAAATTCCCAAATAAATTTTAATAAATTTTTGGGTCATATCTTCATCAAATATGGCAAAACTTTTCCTTGCCATGTTCAAAAATAATTCTCGAATATTCATTTTCCTGTTCTGCCCTAAATGGCACTTTGTGAAGCAAGTGCTATTTATGTTTGCCCAATTGACCCCAAACTTTTTGGACATATTCTTATGTCCAAATCATTGCCACATACCAAAATTCAACTATATTTGCCTAGCCAATCTTCCTCAGTGATTTTTCAAATTTCTGTCAAACAGAAGCCACTTTGAAGGAAGTACTAGCTAGGGGTATCCATATGAGTTGAAATTTTGCGTGCCTCTTCTTGAGATCATTTTATCACACTCCTCCAAAATTCAGCTCCATCCAATCAACCATGTGAGCACACATTCAAATATTTGTTTCTATCCAAATTTTCAGTTTGTGAAGCAAGTATATTTTATCTTGCTCCACTATGGCTGAAAATATTCCAGGACCTTCTCTAATCCATATAACCTACCTCCACCAATTTTGGGCACATTTTGTGTGGCCATCCTCCCTCAGGATTTATCCTAAGTTTCTGGACAGAAGGGATCCTTGTGGAGGAAGTACTATTTTGGTAATCCAATTGGTATGAAATTCTTACATCATCTTAATATGGCCAAATCCCTAAGCCTTGCCAAGTTTCAGCCCAAATGGACTCACCATTTGAGTGGAACATCTTGATTAAGTTTCTGACCAGATTTGTGTGGTTGCTCAGCAACTACATTAAATCTTTATCCAAAACCTCTCAAACTTACCGAGATGTAAGTTCTTCTTTACCTCAATCTCCCAGACATGCTTTTTGGCTCCAACTCATTTGCTGTTGATCAGCATTCGTCCTCAAAGTTTACTGTAGTAAACTTCAGAGGATATTTACCACTCAACCATAGATCTTTTCACCATTCTACCACCACAGTTGAGACTTACCGCTAGACATAAATTCCCAGCTCATTTCTACCACTACCAGCCAGTGCACGCGGTGACCACGACACTGGCATGCCTGTGCATGCTCCCTGTGCACGGTGGACGCGCCCAGCGCGCCGTTTCTGCCTCGGCTGCGCGCCTCTCGTCATCTTTGCGCGCGTGAGCCTGTTTCTTGGCCTCGCCTCCCCGTCACAGACCCCCTGGACCCCTGTCCCCCTCCGTCTTCTTCCTCCACCGACGCTTGCCGCCGAACGCAACATGGCACAGTGCTCTGTTTGGCCCTGAGCCTTCCTCGGCCTCTTCCTGTGTTCCCCAGCATCGTCTGCCTCCCCGTGGCTCCCCCATAGTGTGCCTCTTGTCGCCTGCCACAACTCCCCGGCCTCTTCCCAGAGCTCGAAGAGCTCCCCTGCTCTCCCTCTGTCGCCATGGTCGTCGCCTCGTCCATCTTAAATTTGGCCGACCCGAGCCATCCCCCTCCTCCTAGCCGTCACCAGTGCACTCCACCGCATCCCCTAGAGCCCCTCCGCCACTTCCCTCTCCCTCCAATGGCCTCTAGCCGCAAGTCCCACCGGCACCCGAGACCATCTCCGCCGGTATCCTTGGCCTCGTTGCTCTGTTCCTCCTCGACGTTCGTGCTCTGTGGGGATGGATGCGGCTTGGCCACCTGAGCACGCCTGTAGGCCGCACGACCCGAACGGTGGCCGGAGCCGGCCGGACGGGCGCCGGAGCCGCGCGCTCCCCTCTGCCCCGTCGGGAGGGCGCGAAGTGGGAGACGACGACCTCGCCCCTGCTGACCAGTGGGCCCTGGCCAGACCTGTCGGCGGGCCAGGCGTTGACCCGCCCCGCCTCGCTGGATAAGTGACGCCCCCCCCCCCCGCGGGACCCGCACGTCAGTGACCAACGCCCGGTCCCGCCTCTGCCACGTCAATAAGTGGAAGCGCATTTCCCCGAGTGCGCTTTCGTTTCAGTGAAAGCGTAAAGTGTTGTGGCTTCGGCCAAAAATACGCCTTCACTGTCCCGAAAGCGTAGTTCCTGGAATACGTTTTTAGTTTTTCTGTTTTGGCCCAGTCTGTAAACTTTTATGTTTATAGATAGGTCCCTCGTAGAAAAACATTCATATCTTTTTTATCATAACTCCAAATGAGGTGATTCCAAAGCCCATCTCTTCGTCTCGTCGAGCCCGTTCCGTTGACATCATTTTCCTTTATGTTTCAACATTCTGCAAATGACCATTTTGATCTTGCCATTATATAGCCCCCTCCAAGAGAGAACGTTTTCTGGCAATTCTTTTCGCGAGCTTTCCGCACTTTGTCCCGGTGATTTCTTCAACCCCAGGCAAGCCACACCCTCCATTTGCATGATTGCAATGCAGTGACATGGTTCTTTATTTGAAACTATTTAAAATATTGCATTAGCTATGTATGATCTCGTTCATGGCATTTCTCGGAGTTGTATTTTGATCTTGTTGTTACCATGATTATACTTGGAGTTCTAGGATTTATATTTTGATGGTTATGTGAATGACCTGTTGCCTTTGGATTCTCAGTGGCTATTTTCATGATAGTATCTGGTATTATTTTGGAGTATTGTTTTGGACATCATGTTGCCTTTGGATTCTTAGTGGCTATTTTCATGCTAGTATCTGATATTATTTTTGGAGTATTTGCTTTGGATGTCATGTTGCCTTTGGATTATTAGTGGCTAGTATTATTTTCATCGTGATGGTAGTTGATGTTATGTTTCGGAAAATGGCGATTGAAATGATGTTTATATGTGGATCATAGCTGGATAGTTAGTTCTTGATATTTGCGTAGTGGTGTTATCTTTCTTGGATTCCTCATGATAGAAAGATTACGCTATCCTTGGAGTATTTTATAATGATGTTATTAATCTTTGGAGTATTTGTTGGATATTGCTATAACTTGGATTATTAGTTTGATAGTTGATATCGGAGTATCTATAACACATTTATATTTCTAAAGATAATATTCGTTATTAAGTTGGCCAGGTGCCACCGAACCGGGCTTTGCCCAGTGCAACCACATTTGCCTTTATGGGAAGGCCCTAATGCGATGCTATTGTCATACCTCGCGCTGGTGCCTCCAACCAGGGGAGGTTATGGGCATGCACTACCCTGATCATGTACTCGAACATAACCTTGTGTGCCTGTAGCTGGATAATAAGCGTTTTTTGCCCGTTTGTGGCATTTATTTGTTTTGGCCACGACGGTGGCCGTTGGTGTCTTTGGTAGACACGGGGCCACCCAGGACTAAGCCCAGTGGGGAATGAGCCTTACAATATTATGAGCGTGTCTATGGACTTCAGTCTGCATACCAGTATGGAGTTTGTATAAAAGAAACCCAGGATTTCTGCACACGCTATCAGAAGAAAATTAGGAGGCAAGGCTCCTCAATTTGTCCTCAGCATGATATGAGAACCATTTTCCGGTCCAAGATACTTTGTCTTTTTTAGCCAAAAACCTCGGCAAAAGCTTGTAACATACGAAAATAAATTTTTTCTCAAGCAAGCAAACCCGAGGAGAAGCTTCTCAAGTACGGAACTCACGCTTCTGCAGCACAATACTAAGGTCAAGCTTTGTGTGTAAGCTATAGAACCTTCTTTTGCACGATACCCAGACAAAAGATTTGCGCAGAAACTAATGAGTTCTCCTCAGCAAGCTACTCAGATGACTTCTCTTCTAAGCAAGTCAGTCTGCGTTAGCATCACACTATTGCACCGTCCTCAGAGATTTTATGGTGAGTTTCCAATGTGTGGCTGTACCGCTCAAGAATCAGTTCAGCAATATCTTTGGTCAGAAGAACAATTCAGTCAAAAAGTATGCCTGCTACAGGAATCAAGTGTTCGGTCGCATATGATTTGTATATGGTAAGCATGCATTCCCAGTCGCATCCGTCACTCGTACGAGATGCGGCAAGAATCCAGCAGATGTACCTAATAAAGGTACGAATACCACAACCTCATGAGTCAATTAAGGGAAAATATGCAGAGATACATTTCATGAATTCCAAGGATCGACAAGATCTGGAGATGACATCGCAAAATCAGTAGTCTTGACAATGGTCATTATTCGCGCAACTGACAAGGAGAGATCATAAAACCTTGTCACCTTCTGGTATGGATGACCTCAGCAATGAGCTTCGTCCAGCCACAAACCCCGGTATACGTCATATATATACGGACCCAGGTCAGCAAACATGCACAAGGAATCATGGTAAAGATATTGTACTAATCACATCCATGGTCATACGAAAAATCAAGTACTGGTATGGCCAAGTTATTTCAGTAAGGTGTCCTGCCAAGGAAATCATGACCGTCAAAAAGATGGGGCTGACAGCAAATGCATGATGATTTTTGGCGCAACCATCAGGGTCTAGATACCCAAATCAGTTGGAGGCCGTTATTCCATATGGATCCATAAAGAAATACTCTCAGCGGCCTACTCTGTTATACAAGGATGTCATATCCCGCTGACCCACCTGGAATGGTTAGTATGGAAAATCCAAATGAGTATACCGACAAAGAGAGAAAATCAAAAGCTAAGCAAATCAGCTCAGACCTAGTATAACCATCAACGGAATCAAGTACAAAGTCAGTCTGTCAAGAAAAGAATTAGTCCGTCAGCTCCCTGTCGGGCCAGTATCAAGATATAAATATTTGATGTATGACACAGCTATAATTCCCTACGCCGCCATACTGTTCACGACAAAAGGCAGTCGGATCTTTGGCTCATGCTCGAGCCAAAGGAATATATCAAAATAAATCGGTACCATTTATGAGAAGTCAGATCCCGTCAGAAGATGGCCAGGAATAATTCTCAGCATTTATTGGAACCAGAAGGCCTACATTTATTTGAAGCCACCACATGGCAGAAGTAAAGAGGTTTTCATGACCAAAAAAAATTATGCTCAGATGCATTGGATATCACTTCAGATATGAAAGAATCAGCGTCAGCAAAAGGATTTAGCATGGGAGCAAAAACCCGTCAGAATTTGGGGAAAGGAGAAGCAAGCCACCCCGAGCAAAGATAAACAGATCATGAAAAAGCCCCGGGGGAAACAAATAAATAAAGGAAATGGATACCCGAGTTGGAAACGGTATCCTCCAATCATACTTGTTCCCCGAGCCAAAAAATCTCAAGGACGAGATTTCTTTAAGGGGGGAAGATTTGTGACCGCCTGGTTTTTGGCCCTTTCCTTTTTCTTTTTGATTTATTGGTTTTTGCTCTGTTTTTCTTTTTGGAGTGATTTTGTGGCCTTGTCACCTGGGAAATCCTCCTCTTTTTCCCTCCCAAGTGGCTCATCATTCTCAAAAACCTTGCCAAGATCATGTCACTCCACTTCCTGACCAAACCCTAATTTCTTTTACTTGGGAATATTCATTTTTCTATTAAAGGAATAACCCTGTCTGCCCTAGGTTATGAAGCAACCTATATTTTTGTCACTCCAAAAATTCCCAAATAATTTTTAATAAATTGTTTGGGTCATATCTTCATCAAATATGGCAAAACGTTTCCTTGCCATGTTCAAAAATAATTCCCAAATATTCCTTTTCCTGTTCTGCCCTAAATGGCACTTTGTGAAGAAAGTGCTATTTATCTTTGCCCAATTGACCCCAAACTTGTTGGACATCTTAGTATGTCCAAATAATTTCCACATGCCAAAATTCAACTATATTTGCCTAGCCAATCTTCCTTAGTGATTTTTCAAAGTTTCTGTCAAACAGAAGCCACTTTGAAGGAAGTACTAGCTAGGGGTAGCCAAATGAGTTGAAATTTTGCATGCCTCTTCTTGAGATCATTTTATCACACTCCTGAGAAATTCAGCTCCATCCAATCAACCATGTGAGCACACATTGAAATATTTATTTCTGTCCAAATTTTCAGTTTGTGAAGCAAGTATATTTTATCTTGCTCCACTATGGCTGAAAATTTTTCAAGACCTTCTCTAATCCATATAACCTACCTCCACCAATTTCGGGAACATTTTGTTTGGCCATCCACCCTCGGGATTTATCCTAAGTTTCTGGACAGAAGGGATGCTTGTGAAGGAAGTACTATTTTGGTAAATCCAATTGGTATGAAATTCTTACATCATCTTAATATGTCCAAATACCTAAGCCTTGCCAAGTTTCAGCCCAAATGGACTCACCATTTGAGTGCAACATCTTGATCAAGTTTTTGACCAGATTTGAGTGGTTGCTAAGCAACTACATTAAATCTTTATCCAAAACCTCTCAAACTTACCAGGATGTAAGTTCTTCTTTACCTCAATATCCCAGACAAGCTTTTTGGCTCCAACTCATTTGCTGTTGATCACCATTCCTCCTCAAAGTTTACTGCAGTAAACTTCAGAGGAAATTTACCACTCAACCATATATCTTTTCACCATTCTACCACCACAGCTGAGACTTACCACGTAAGGACTTACCACTAGACATCAATTCCCAGCTCATTTCTACCACTACCAGCCAGTGCACGCGATGACCACGACACTGGCATGCCTGTGCACGCGCCCTCTGCATGGTGGCCGCGCCCAGCGCGCCGTTTCTGCCTCGGCTGCGCGCCTCTCGTCGTCTTCGCGCGCGTGAGCCTGTCTCTTGGCCTCGCCTCCCCGTCACAGACCCTCCTGGACCCCTCTCCCACTCCGTCTTCTTCCTCCATCGACGGTCACCGACGCTCGCCGCCGAACGCAACAGTGGCACAGTGCTCTGTTTGGCCCTGAGCCTCCCTCGGCCTCTTCCTATGCTCCCCGGCGTCGTCTGCCTCCCCGTGAGCTCCCCCACAATGCGCCTCTCGTCTCCTGCCGCCAAGGTCTCGAGCATGGACGCATGTCCGCGGAGACGACAGCGCGGCACTCCTCTCGCCCGGCTATATATAGCCCTCCCCGAGCCTCTCCGAGCTCAGCACTCGCCTGCACTCACTCTGCCACACCTCCCCAGCCTCTTCCCCGAGCTCGAAGAGCTCCCTTGCTCTCCCTCCGTCGCCATGGACGCCACCTCGACCATCTTAAATTTGGCCGACCCGAGCCATCCCCCTCCTCCTAGCCATCACCAGTGCACTCCACCGCATCCTGTAGAGCCCCTCCGCCACTTCCCTCTCCCTCCGGTAGCCGCTAGCCGCGAGTCCACCGGCACCCGAGACCATCTCCGCCGGTATCCTTGGCCTCGTCGCTCCGGTCCTCCTCGTTGTTCGTGCTCTGCGGGGACGGATGCGTCTTGGTCTCGCGAGCACGCCGGTAGGCCGCACGGCCCGAACGGTGGCCGGAGCCGACTGGACGAGCGCCGGAGCCGCGCGCTCCCCTCTGCCCCGTCGAGCGGGCGCGAGGTTGGAGACGACGACCTCGCCCCTGCTGACCAGTGGCCCCTGGCCCCACTTGTCGACGGGCCAGGCATTGACCCGCCCCGCCTCGCTGGATAAGTGACGCCCCCCACGAGACCCGCACGTCAGTGACCAACGCCCGGTCCCGCCTGTGCCACGTCAATAAGTGGAAGCGCATTTCCCCGAGTGCGCTTTAGTTTCAGTGAAAGCGTAAAGTGTTGCGGCTTCGGCCAAAAATACGCCTTCACTGTCCCGAAAGCATAGTTCCTGGAATACGTTTTCTGTTTTTCTGTTTTGGCCCAGTCTGTAAACTTTCTATTACAGATAGGTCCCTCGCAGAAAAACATTCATATCTTTTTGATCCTACCTCCAAATGAGGTGATTCCAAAGCCCATATCTTTGTCTCGTCGAGCGCGTTCCGTTGACATCATTTTCCTTTATGTTTCAACAATATGAAAATGACCATTTTGCCATTGCCATTAAACAGCCCCCTCCGAGAGAGAACGTTTTCCGGCGATTATTTTCGTGAGCTTTCCCCACTTTGTCCCGGTGATTTCTTCCACCCCAGGGAAGACACACCCTCCATTTGCATGATTGCAATGCAGTGACATGGTTCTTTATTTGAACTTATTTAAAATATTGCATTAGCTATGTATGATCTCGTTCATGGCATTTCTCGGAGTTGTATTTTGATCTTGTTGTTGCCATGACTATACTTGGAGTTCTAGGATTTATATTTTGATGGTTATGTGGATGACCTGTTGCCTTTGGATTCTTAGGGGCTATTTTCATGATAGTATCTAGTATTAATTTGGAGTATTGTTTTGGACATCATGTTGCCTTTGAATTCTTAGTGGCTATTTTCATGCTAGTATCTGATATTCTTTTTGGAGTATTTGCTTTGGATGTCATGTTGCCTTTGGATTATTAGTGGCTAGTATTATTTTCATCGTGATGCTAGTTGATGTTATGTTTCGAAAAATGGCGATTGAAATGATGTTTGTATGTGGATCATAGCTGGATAGTTAGTTCTTGATATTTGCGTAGTGGTGTTATCCTTCTTGGATTCTTCATGATGAAAAGATTATGCTATCCTCGGAGTATTTTATTATGATGTTATTAATCTTTGGAGTATTTGTTGGATATTGCTATATCTTGGATTATTAGTTTGATAGTTGATATCGGAGTATCTATAACACATTTATATTTCTAAATATAATATCCGTCATTAAGTTGGTCAGGTGCCACCGAACCGGGCTTTCCCCAGTGCAACCACATTTGCCTTTACGGGAAGGCCCTAATGCGATGCTATTCTCATACCTGTCGCTGGTGCCTCCAACCGGGGAAGGTTATGGGCATGCACTACCCTGATCAGGTAGTCGGACATAACCTTGTGTGCCCGTAGTTGGATAATACGTGCTTTTTCCTCGTTTGGGGCTTTTATTTGTTTTGGCCACGACGGTGGCCGTTGGTGTCTTTGGTAGACACGGGGCTACCCAGGACTAAGCCCAGTGGGGAATGAGTAGGAGTGGCCGGGGAGTGTCATGACAGTAGATCGGTTTTGTCGGAACGCCGTTGGTCCACCCGAATGGGAGAAAGAGGCCATGGGTTCTGTGGTGTGGGTACAGTGCACTACCTCTGCAGAGTGTATTTGTTAAATCTATCGATACCCGCATCCTCGCTCATGGGCATGGGTTCGTACTAGGTCACACCGTTCGATCAACTCTCAAATGACGGAATAACTAAAATGAATTATAGGTGATTTATATATATTGATATGATGAGCAGTGCAGGATATTGATGATGATGTAGACCAAGTGTTGGTCAAGGTAGTGATCGCCGGAACGATCACGTTTGCGCTTTGATGAAGATGGTTTATTACTTGGCCGGTTAGCCAAGAGAGATATAATTAAGTAAATTTGAGATAGTGATTCATCAGTATTGTATCAGTTTCATACCATGCTTAGTAGTTGCTTTATCATGGTAGTTTCTAATTAATTAACCTGTTAATGCTATGTTATTGTCTTGCCTTGATGCTTTTGGTTGTTGTGAGCTTGCAAGTACATTCAATGTACTAACCTGGCGTGTCATGCCAGATTGCAGGTGATGCCATGATTGCTTGTTTGACTGTCGAGGTTACCGTGTGTGCGAGCTAGATCGTGTCCCAGCCAGAGTCCCTGTGGAGTGGACTTCACCACCTTCATCGTTGTTCCGCTGCTAGAAGTATTCCGCTGCTACATGTTGTTTCGCTGCTAGCATAGAGCAAGTGTAGTATCGCCGGCGTAGTGTCGCCGTGTTGATGTGCTTCTTTGTAAAATCAGACACTTGTATTTTTATTCTTGTAATAAGAGGTGATTTGTTCTATGCTAAGCATTTCCGTATTCCAGAAGACTTCTCCTCGATCTCTGGCCTGGAATACGGGGCGTTTCGGTTTCTCTGAGCCGGGGTGCCACAATGATGTCACTGCGGCAGAGCCATCATTCGACGCCCAGAGGCCACTAAAGTGGTCCATCACGCCTATCATTTTTGACACCGAGGATCTCCCTGACCATACAACTATTGGCGGGTGTTTTCCATTGTTGGTTTCACCAACGATACGCAACCTCAAGGTGACGAAAGTGCTAGTTTAAGGTGGGGTCGGTCTGAACCAGATCTCGCCCGCTGTGATCTCGCCCGATTGAGATCTCGAGGAGACGGGCATGTTTCAAGGAGTCAACCCATGGAGGAGTCAGCCGAAAGGAAAGATCGCTCTGCCCGTTACATTTGGGGGCGAGCTGCATAACAGAACAGAGATGATTGTCTTTGATGTTGGCAAGATCCCCTTGCCCTATAATGGGATCCATGGCCGCCCAGTTGTGGCCAAGTTTATGGCAGCATCACACTATGCCTACAACACGTTGAAGATGCCTGGCCCAATGAACATCATCACCGTCCCTCAGACAAGAAAGACGCACTCATCTGCCCCGACCAGCTCTATCGGGAGGCAGTTGCAGCAGACGCCAGCAAGGCACTTGCTCCTACCACTGAGGCCCCAAAGCAGAAGAAAACCGGCAAGACCTTTGCCTCTGACGGCAAGGCCCCTTCAGGCAAGGCTTCTGACTCTAGCAAGAGCTCCTGCACCCCCTCCGACAAATGTGCCTCTTCAAAGTGTCGCATTCCATTGGGGACGTGCCAGAGAGCTCCGCCAGTGGGAGCATGAGGTCCACGGCGGCCCCACCAGACACAAAGAAGATCCCCGTCAGGGAGGACGGCACGGGTGGGGCTTTTACCATAAGCTCCACCCTTGACAACAAATAGGAAGGCGTGCTCGTCACATTCTTGCGGGAGAATGTTGACGTGTTTGTATGTCAAGCACCCGACATCCCCGGCGTTCCCAGTGAGGTGATTGAGCACCACCTTGTTTTCTGTCCCCATTCACGACCCGTCAAGCAGAAGGTCAGGAAGCAAGATTTGGAGCTCCAAGAGTTCATCATCGAGGAGATCAGGAAGTTGGAGGCGGCAGGCTTGGTTAGAGGAGTGCTCCACCCCATGTGGTTGGCCAATCCGGTAGTAGTGTGTAAGGCGGACGAGAAATGGAGGCTGTGTATCGATTATACAGATATCAATAAAGCGTGTCCAAAGGACCCTTACCCTTTGCCACGCATTGACCAAATAGTGTACTCCACTGATGGGAGTGACCTGCTGTCATTCCTCGACGCCTAATTTGGATACCACCAGATATTCATGATGAAGGAAGATGAAGAGAAAACGGCGTTCATCACCCCATGTGCCACATACTGCTTTGTACGGAAGCCTTTCGGGTTGAAAAGCGTTGGTTCAACGTTTGCCCGAGACTTCCAAATTGGTTTTGGGCCCCAGCTACATAGAAATATGAAAGCCTATATGGATGATATAGTGGTCAAAACCAAGGACAAGGCCACTCTCGTGCAAGATCTAGAGGAGACATTTACAAACTTGCGCAAGATCAACCTCAAGCTCAACCCACAGAAGTGCGTCTTCGGTGGCCCATCCGGCAAACTCCTTGGGTTCTTCCTGTATCAACGTGGAATCGAAGAAAACCCCAACAAGATCAAAGCGATTGAGCAGATTGAGGCGCCAAAACGAGTCAAGGACATCCGTAAGCTCGTCGGCTGCGTTGCTGCACTAAGTAGGTTCATCTCCAAATCTGCTGAGCATGACCTCCCCTGTTTCAAAATTTTAAAAAAGGAGGGTCTAATGAAATGGACAGCGGAGGCAGAGGCAGCGCAACAAGATTTCAAGAGATACCTCTCCTCCACGCCAACACTAGTCTCACCTAAACCGCAAGAGCCCTTGCTCCTATATCTAGCAGCAACGAATCAAGTGGTCAGTGCTACGCTAGTAGCGCAGAGGGAGTTTGAGGAAGAAGCATCGGTAGCAACGACTACGTGGGATGACGAGCTAGAGCTCTCCCCGGCAGGGCCTGTTGTCGGCAAGGCAGAGGCCCCGGCAAAGCTTGGTCCCAGCAAGGCAGAGTCTATGCAAAGAGGCGAGACCAAACAGAAGAAGAAGATGGTGTAGCACCCTGTCTATTTTGTTAGTTCCCTCTTGCAGGGTGCCAGATGAATGTATTCTGGTATGCAGAAGCTGCTTTTAGGCCTCCTCATGGCCTCGAGAAAGCTGCGCCACTATTTCCAAGCGCATGAGATCACGGTCATCACTCGCCTCCCTTTCCAACGGATCTTTCACAACCCAGATGCAACTGGGAGGATTGTGGAGTGGGCGTTGGAGCTATCAAGCTTTGGCCTCAAGTTTGAAAGCACCTCAACAATCAAGAGCCGAGCCCTGGCAGAATTCATCGCAGAATGGACCTCAACGCCCGACAAAGAGGTTCAAGAGATCACCCTTCTCGGCAAGGAGACGAGCCATGATTGAATTATATACTTTGATGGCGCTTTCTCACTGCAAGGTGCTGGTGCCGGCGTGCTACTCGTCGCACCCACCAAAGAGCACCTCAAGTACGTAGTCCAAATACACTTTCCCCGGGAACAATCAACAAACAACACTGTAGAGTACAAGGGACTGCTTGCTGGTCTTAGGATCGCGACAGACCTCGGAATCAGGAAGCTTATTGTTAGGGGTGATTCGCATCTTGTCGTCAGGCAAGTTAACAAAGATTACCAAAGCCCGTTGATGGAGACCTATGTGGATGACGTGAGGAAGTTGGAGGAGAGCTTTGATGGTTTGCAGGCAGAGCATGTTCCCCAAGAAGAGAACAACATTGCCGATGACTTGTCCAAATGCGCTGCCCTCAAGCTACCTGTGGAACCAGGTACCTTCGTGCTTCTATTAACCCAACCATCCGTTGAGCCTCTGCGGGGCAGAACAACCGAAGGAAGGTGGGCCCCGACAAGTACTTTCCCGCTGAGCTCCCAGGAGCCGCCAGCAAGGACGTTGCCGGGTACCCCAAGCTTGCCGTGGAGCAGCAACCTCCGGTAGGGGCCCGAGCCCCGACCGTAGATGTAGTTGCTCCCATGGCCAAAGATGAGCCTTTAGTCCTTGTCATCGAGCCCCAGGCTCCGGCATGGGCACAACACACCTTCTATTTCCTGCAAACAGGAGAACTCTCCGAGGAACAAGAAGAGGCAAAGAAAGTAGCCCGTCGGTCCAACATGTACCAATTTGTGGATAATGCCCTGTATAGACGGAGACCAAACGGCGTGAAATTGAAATGCATTCCTCGGGAGGACAGACTGGAGCTGTTGGCAGAGGTACACGGAGGCATGTGTGGCTCCCACATAGGGTCAAGAGCCCTTGCCGGCAAGGCATTTTGTCAAGGCTTTTTCTGGCCCACTGCCCTCCTGGATGCAACTGCACTAGTAACCAAGTGTGAAGCGTGCCAGTTCCATTAGAAGAAGCTTCATCAACCAGCTCAAGCTCTTCAAATAATCCCTCTTTCCTGGACATTTTGGTCTGGGGGATCGACATACTGGGCCCCTTTCTCCGTGTCGTCGGGGGCTTTGAGTACTTGTACGTCGCAATCGATAAGTTCACAAAGTGGCCGAAAGTAGAACTAGTGAGAAAGGTGACATCACAATCAGTAGTCAAGTTCTTCAAGGGACACAGTTCACCGACAACGGCAACAGCACACATTTCACGAGCCATACTTTTATGCAGTACATCCAAGACCTCGGCAACAAGGATTGTTTTGCTTCTGTTGCTCATCCTAGAAGTAAAGGCCAAGCTGAGAGGGCGAATGCAGAAGTGTTGCAAGGCCTCAAAACTAGGACTTTCGACAGGCTGCACAAGTGCGGAAGACGCTAGATTGATGAGTTGTGAACGTTTCTTTGGTCAATCAGGACGACACCAAATCGAGCCACTGGCAGACACCCTTTTCCCTGGTATACGGGGCAGAAGCAGGTCTCCCCACGGAACTCATATACGGGTCGCCTTGAGTGCTCGCTTATGCTGAGCTTGAGCAAGAGCAGCTGCGCCAAGATGACGCGATGCTCCTTGAGGAAGATTGTGTTCAGGCTGCTGTGTGAGACGCTCGCTACCAGCAAGCCTTGTGCCGCTACCATAGCCGCAAGATTCACGCCAGAAGCCTTGATGAAGGCGACCTTGTTCTTCGACGGATCCAATCCGTCAATAATTCAAACAAGTTGACACCAAAGTGGGAAGGCCCTTATCGGGTAGTACGAGTCATCAGGCCCGGCGTAGTCCGCTTGGAGAACGAAGATGGCATTCCGGTGAGAAATTCCTGGAATATCGAACATCTTTGCAAGTTTTACCCTTAAGGCACGGTTGCCGGGAGCCCCAGCAACCCCCTTATTTGTACTAGCCATGCCGGCAAGGCATGTAACCCTACGTACAAAGCCAGGCGCTGACCCTGTGCGCCGTCAGGGAAAAGAAACCCTTTAGTATGTACAGTTTCCCATTGATTTCCATGTTTATATATATATGTGTATATACATGATTGTCCATGGTATTGTACTACTTTTTGATTCCGTCAAGTGTTAATGGGCCGCCAAGGTTCCATGCTCCTGTCCTCTCTTCTTTCCAGCCACGTCAAGGATCATCGGTCCCGCCAAGGACCCGCCTCCAGCGAGAAGTTGGGGGACTGCCCGGCACAGCGACTCCCGACAAAACAAATAGATAAAGCTCACCTCTTTCCCGTTCATGTTCATAACTTGTGGCTTGTGCATTACAAAACCCTGTCGCTCTCTTTTAAACTCGGGTGCTCCCGTCCCTGTCCCGAACGCTGCTTCGGTCATGGTGGTTATAGTACCCTTTACTAAAAGAAGGTTGGCGGGGGGCTGGACGCTCTGTCTACAACCCGGCAGATGTGATTCTATGGCAGGCACAGAGGGCGCCGGCAGGGTAGCTTGCCGACAGAACTCGTTTATTTGCGTTAAAGAGGCATTTTGCCTCTACATGGACGTATACATGCACGAGTCCCCGACAAGGCCTGTCTTTTTCATTAACATGCTGATGCAAGTACGGATGTTACAGAACACATGCATGAGCTCGAGATTACATTATTTAAAAATTAAGATTCGGCAAGTGCCTGCATGCTAAAAAATGATAAACGCCTCACAATTTCCGTTCTTGTCCCTTTCCTCCCAGGTTTCACGGGTGAAGGCAAGGTGTCACATCCCTAGTCAGTACTTGCATTAGGACTAGCTAGAGTGTGCATCATGTTTACTTTTCAAAGAAACTTGAAATGGGAATGACAGAAACCCCAGCACCCCTCTTCTAACAACTAGGGTTTAACAAAATCTTTTCCAATGTACCCAAAATGCCCTTCAAAAATGTTCATCATTTCTGCCTTGGTCTTAAACCTCTGCCAAAAATGGTGCACAATTTTCTAGGACATCCAAGGTCTCTGGATTAATTCATATGGTATTTGCATTTGGGCATTTAAATGCTATAAAATAATTTGTGTGCCCAAATAATCATAAACTAAAATGTTCCATGCTGTTCATACTATATACAGTGGGCATGACTAGTTTTATGAGCTATAAAAATGTTCTGGCATTTTTATTAATTCAACAAAGTTGCAAAAGAAATGAAACAGAAAGAAATAGAAAAAAGAAAAGGGAAGAGAGAGAGAGAACTTACATGGCGCCTAACAGGCCCACCTGCCGGCCCAGCCCAGCCACCGCTCCAGCGAGCTGCTTGGCTCGGCCAAGCAGGCAGGCAGGTGCTCGACGGCGGCCGCAGCGCGCGCCACGCAGCTGCCCACCGCCCTGCTTCCTCCCCTCGCCGTTCTGGTGAGTGGGATCGATCCCCCACTTCCTCCCCGAGCTCGCTGACACTCTCCACCCTCCCCACCTCCTCTCCCTCGCCTTCCCCGCACCATGGCCGACGCCGCCGTGCTCGCGCCGCCGTGATAGCCGCGTCCACCGCCGTACCTGAGCTCCGTCGTCGTGTCCGTCCGCTCCACCGTCCCCGACTACGTCGAGCAGGCTGAGCCCCGAGCGCTCGCCCGCTCTGGAGTCGCCCCCGACCCCGTCTTCCCCAACTCCGGCCGCAGAGATCCCCCTCGCCGCCCCGCTCAGCTCCGACCGTCCCCAAGCTCGCCTCGGCGTCTACTACAACCACCATGAGCTCAACTCCGTCCTTCCCCTCTCCGTTGGCTCTCTCCTGCACTGAACGCACCGCACGAGGCTCACCTGCACGCGCCGCCGCGGAGCTCGTCGTCGACGAGGCTCCGGCCATCTAATGGTCCAGCCACCGTGCCCACCAGCTTCACCGTCACATGTAGGTGCTGTAGGAACACTCCACGCACCTCAACGAGCACCGCACCGACGAGTTCGACCTCACCCGAACTCTGGCAGCCGTTGGACTCGTCGCCGGCGGCGTTTCCGGCGACCCCGAGGCCAGCCACCACCACCACTCGACGCGGCTCACCCCCAGCTACCCGTAGGTGTGCTCCGCCATCATTTTGGCAGCCGGAGCACAAAACCCGCACCTCACCGCCGCGTTTGGCCTCGCCGGCGGCTAAACGCCGGCGAGTTAGCCCTGTTTGACCAAGGGTTTGACCCCCCTGGGTCACTAACATGTGGGCCCTGCCTGTTAGTCAAACCTAGTTTAGTGTTTAATTTAATTTTAATTAGTCAGTTAAACTAACTGTGACACTGACCAGTGGGTCCCACTGGTCAGGTTTGACCTGGGCCGCCCTGTTGACTAACTGACGTCAGCATGATGTCATGCTGACGCAGTAAAGGATTTTCTGGGATTTTAGATTTAAAAACAATTCAGGAAATTCTAGAAAATGCTTTAAACTTCAAAAAATCATATAAATTCAACAGTAGCTCGGATGGAAAAGATATATATATGAAAATTGATCAGAAAAATCCAATCTTTCCAATGGCACTGGTTTCATGCATGTTTGAACAAGTAAACCTTGCTGTTTACATTAAAACAAGTTAATGCACTTAATTAAATAATAGTTTGAGTTGCAATTTGAATCTTTGACTCAAATGGGCTCAAACCCTTCTGGTTATAGTTGCATTAGGCCAAAACACATGCATCTTGCCATATCATGAGCATGCATCATATTGTTGCATTTGTTTGCTTATTGATTGTATCGCCGGTATTCTCCGTGTTAGGTCCTGCTCCCGAGGATACTTCTGCGTATGCAACTGAAGAGCAGTACCCGACAACCACTTTGTCAGGCAAGCAATCATTGGTCATTCCGATATGTTATGTAAGGCTCTTGGAGCCTCTTAAATAAAGTACTTTGAGTCATAGAGTTTTGTTGTGATGCAATGTTGTATTTGCACATATTGAGCATATTGTGTGTATGATTGAAATGCTTGATATGTGTGGGATCCGACACCTAGTTGTTTTCCTTTGGTAGCCTAGCTTACAGGGAAATGCCTCCTAGTGCTTCCAATGAGCCTTGGTAGCTTGCTATTGCTCGGAACACGTAGGCTGGCCGGCATGTGTCCTTCTTCGTTCCTGTGTCTGTCCCTTAGGGGAAATGTCACGCGTTGGGTCCATACGTTTTTGACCGACACGTTCGTTGCTGGGTCATGGATGCCTGTCTCTGTAATTTAGTGCCACTTTTGGTTTATAACTACCCATGTCGGCTCAGGTTCTCTGTCATGTGGATGCTAGCGACACTGTCATATACGTGTGCCAAAATGCGCAAACGATCCCGGGCCAGGCAAGGTGGCACCCGTGGGAATACCGTGCGTGAGGCCGCAAAGTGATATGACATGTTACAGCTAGATCGGTGTGACTTAGGATCGGGGTCCTGACAGCGTTGGCATCAGAGCTGGACTGCCTGTAGGTTTCTCAAGCCAAACTGGTCGATGTTGAGTCTAGAAAAATTCTTAGTTATATGTAGGGGAATTGATTGTGGAAGGGAACGTAAGGCTCTTTTTACTCCTTTACCTTATGCCCTTCTGATCTGAGTCAGTCTATTCTTTCGACGGGGATTTAGGACTAGGCCTCTTATCCTTACTAGGTTCACGTGTTACTAATCTGTAGACTCTTAGGATTGTTGGTTTCAAGCCTCAGTTCAGTTTCTACCCTTTTAGTATGATGAATTGTTGGACCCGGAACCTTGATATGATATTGTTGAGTGGCTATGCTATCATTTGTATGATGTCTCAAATCTTTTTGGAGCATTTACAGTTGTTATGCTGCCCGATTTCTTCCAGAAACACTAATGCCTTTGCATTACTTTGTGTTTCAGATGTCTGGCCGCACACCTCACCAAGTGGTTCGTTTGACTCGATGCATTAATGTGCCCGGTCACACGGCCATGCTAGTCCGTGTGTTGACTGAGACCGGTTACCGTTGGTATCCTGAGTACACCGTGGAGGAACAGTACCGGGATTTCAATCAGAGTCAGTATTTCTGCACAGTCCGGATATACCCCTCATATCCCGGAGCTAACGACCCCATCCGTTGGTCTTATGGACTCGGGGTTACTATCGAGATGGCAGTGCAGGATGCCGCTTATTCGATGATGACCATCCTCCGGGCTAGGCATGCCCTATTGCTGAACACTGAGTCCTGTTACATGCCAGCCTCACTTCCCGGAGAGGAAGGCTACTACACTGGTCTGTATATTGGTGCTACTCATGAAGAGCCACTGCTTCAGACTACTGTTCAGATGCTGGAGGATAGGGACCGTGAGGTCCGTGCCCTCCGAATGGAGTTGTATAACACTCGAGCCGCCCACTGGACTACTCTGACATGGCTTGCACCTGCTGTGCATGCCGGATATTTGGATATGCGGGATTTGTACCCCGTGCGGACTCGTCTGCCTGATCGTATGGATTGGTGTGACGTTGGGGGTATTACACCTCCACGTGGGTGTCGGTTACCACCAGCATCAGGCCCGAGGCCACATCCATGTCCCTATGGTCCACAGCCTTCAAGTGCCCGAGAGTTTCAAGATCCATCTGTTCCACTTCCAGGCTACGGTGGTAATCTTTACGAAGATTACTACGGGAATGTCTAAGCTAGACCGTGGCAGTAGTAGTATTGTAGTAGTTGTATTTCCACAGTCCTGCGCGTCAGGTGGAATATGACTTAGCTAGTACTGAGTTCCGGAGGTGTAGTTAAATAATGTATAGGAGCTTCGAATGCCTCTGATGGGATATATCATCTTTCACCGCAGTTGTACTTTAGCCTTGGCTTGTACTAAACTATGTATGGTGTGTATGACCACTGGTGTATATATAGCAGTTTCTATATTACCATGTCGTACGGATGAACATCTCTGCATTCCGTGACATCCATTACATTCTGCACTCCCATGTCAAGTTTTTGCCATCCTTGTCTAAACCATTGTTTTGTTTTCCTAGGATGGTTAACACTCGCAGCACTCCTGCTGCTCAGGAGCAGGGTGAGGCTAGTGGGGCTAGAGATGAGAATCTTCCCCAGCCACCCTCCTTGGCTGAAGTTATGCTCGAGGCAGAACGAAACAAGAGAGAGACCAACTGTCTGCTGGAACGCATGGAGCAGAACACTGGGTTTCGTCAGAGGAATGACGTGGTGTCAATCAATGACTTTATCAAGATGTGCCCACCGAAGTTCCATCACTCCACTGAACCTCTGGATGCGGATGACTGGCTTCGTAGTATCACCCACAAGCTACACTCTGCCCGTGTGGCCGAAGCTGATAAGGTTACCTATGCCGCCTACCATCTTGAGGGCCCTGCCAGTCTCTGGTGGGAGAACTTTGAGGCTATGCGTCCTGCTGGCCAAATCACTACTTGGGTTGAGTTCAGTGAGGCATTCTGTGAACATCACATTCTGGAAGGTCTCATGGATCGCAAGCGGGAGGAATTCTGCAATTTCAGCCAGGGCCGGTTAACTGTGGATGGCTATAGTCGCGAGTTTGGCAACTTGGCACGCTATGCACCTGAGGAAGTATCCACCGATGCCAAGAAGCAGGCGAGGTTCCGCAAGGGACTCAGCCCTGAACTCCGCCGAGATCTACGTCTGCACGAGTGCACCTCCTTCCAGAAGCTGGTAAACAAAGCTATCAGTGCTGAGACGTGCCAGACTGATTTCGAGGCCACACGCAAGCATCCTCGAGACTTTGGTTCCTCATCCGGCTCTGGCTCTCACAAGCGCCGTGTGTGGGTTCCTAACACTGCTCTGCCACCCAAGTACACACCGAGGCCATCCTATGAGGCGCCTCGCCCAACTCAACAGTATGCACCTGCCAAGACTTATGGAGGACCACCTACCAACTTTGCTCCACGCACTGGCACTGTGACAAGCTTCAAGTGTGGAGAACCGGGGCACTACATGCGTGAGTGTCCTCAGAACCAACCAGGAAAACCCGTTGGCCGTGCTAAGCCAACCGGCAAGGTGAATTATGTCAAGCCAATACCCACTGCACGTGGTCATGTCAACTATGTCTCTACTGAGGAAGCTTATGAGGATCCTAACGTCGTCCTTGGTACACTTCTCGTTAACTGCCATCCGGCATCTGTTCTTTTCGATACTGGAGCATCCCATTCGTTCATATCTGAGAGCTATGCTCGAATGCACAACATTACTTTTTGTTACATGCCTACTTCCATGGTTATTCAAACTCCTGGTTCAAAGTGGCAAACCTCTAGGGTAAGCCATGGAAACGAAATGCTTGTCGATAGACTTGTTTTCCTTGCATCTCTAATCGCTCTCAAGTCCTCGGACATAAACATCATATTGGGTATGGACTGGATGATAACTCATTATGCCAATATTGATTGCTACACTAGGACCGTTCAACTTACACACCCATCCGGCAAGACAGTCAATGTCTTGGCCCGAATGGCTGAACGTCAGCTCTACTCTCTTAATGCCAGCCCTCTACCAGAACTCGAAGATATCCCGGTAGTCCGTGACTTTCCGGATGTCTTTCCAGAAGAACTGCAAGGAGTTCCACCTGACAGAGATGACGAGTTCGTGATAGATCTTATCCCTGGAACTGTCCCGATCTCTAGGAGACCCTATAAGATGGCACCCCTAGAATTAGCTGAGCTTAAGAAACAACTTGATGAGTCCTTGCAAAAGGGTTTCATCCATCCTAGTTCTTCCCCTTGGGCTTGTCCCATCCTCTTTGTCAAGAAACGGAACGGATGGTTGTAGATTACCGACCTGTCAATCTGGTCACCATAAAGAACAAGTATCCGCTCCCCAGGATCAACGACCTGTATGATCAGATCGCTGGATCCTCAGTCTTATCCAAAATGGATTTGAGGTTGGGCTACCATCAAATCAAAATCAAGAACGGGGACATTCCTAAAACGGCTTTTGTTACTCGTTATGGCCAATACAAGTACATCGTCATGTCCTTCGGATTAACCAATGCCCCAGCCACCTTCTCCCGGCTAATGAATTCTATATTCATGGAGTACTTGGATAAATTCGTCGTGGTATACCTCGATGATATACTCATCTACTCCAAGAACAAGAAAGATCATGCTAAGCATCTAAGGCTGGTATTGGCGAAACTTCGAGAGCACCGTCTTTATGCCAAATTCTCTAAATGTGAATTCTGGTTGCCAGAAGTGACCTATTTAGGTCATGTGATCTCTGGCAAGGGTATTGCCGTCAATCCCGAGCGAGTTCAAGCCGTCCTTGATTGGACTCCCCCTGAATCGGTCAAGCAAGTTAGAAGTTTCCTTGGCTTAGAAAGCTATTGCCGACGCTTCGTCGAGAATTTCTCCAAGGTTGCTAAACCTCTAACTGAACTCCTCAAGAAAGATAAAAAGTTTGAGTGGACCCCACAGTGCGAGTCCAGCTTTCAGGAACTGAAAAGACGCCTGACATCTGCACCCGTACTGGTACCACCAGATTTTTCCAAGGATTTTATTATCTACTGCGACGCCTCGCGACAAGGACTAGGTAGCATACTCATGCAAGATCGTCAAGTGATCGCATACGCATCTCGACAGTTGCGTCCACATGAGGATAACTATCCTACACATGATCTAGAGCTTGCAGCTGTAGTCCACGCACTCAAAACATGGCGACATTACCTTCTTGGTAATCGCTGTGAAATCTTCACTGATCACCAAAGTCTGAAATACATCTTCACCCAACCGGACTTGAATCTCAGGCAAAGACGTTGGGTTGAATTGCTCACAGATTACGACCTAGGAATCACTTACACCCCTGGGAAGGCCAATGTCATGGCCGACGCACTAAGTTGTAAGTCCTATTGTAACAACCTGATGTTACAACAAGGGCAACCACTTCTTTACGAGGAATTTCGTAAGATTAACCTTCACATTGTTCCTCGAGGATTCCTTTCCACCTTGGTGGCGAAACCTACCCTTATGGATCAAATCATAGCTGCCCAGAAGCAAGATACAGGGATTTCCCGAATTAAGAGAAACATTCACAAAGGAGTTGCAGGTTGTTTCTCCATTGATAACAGAGGTGTTGTTTTTTTCGAGAACCGTTTAGTGGTTCCCAAGAACCAACATCTACGACAGTTAATCCTTAAGGAGGCTCATGAATCTCCTCTCACGATTCATCCCGGTAGAACTAAAATGTATCAGGACCTACGTCAGAGGTTCTGGTGGACTAGGATGAAGAGAGAAATCGCTCAATTCATTGCCAACTGCGACGTTTGTCGTCGAGTCAAAGCAGAGCACCTACGGCCTGCTGGCACCCTTCAACCTTTAGCTATTCCTAAATGGAAATGGGACAAGATCGGAATGGACTTCATTACCGAGTTTCCTAGGACCAGGAAAGGGAATAATGCTATCTTCGTCGTTATCGACCGCCTCTCTAAAGTAGCCCATTTTCTACCTGTTCGAGAGAGTATAACCGCTAGCCAGCTAGCAGACTTGTATATCTCTCGGATAGTATCACTTCATGGTGTGCCGTTGGAGATCAACTCAGACCGTGGAAGTCTTTTCACTTCACGATTTTGGGAAAGTTTCCAGAATGCTATGGGAACTCATCTCTCTTTCAGCACCGCCTTCCATCCCCAGTCAATTGGTCAAGTGGAACGAGTCAATCAAATTCTGGAAGACATGCTTCGAGCCTCTGTCATCTCTTTCGGTATGGAATGAGAGAAATGTCTTCCATTTGCCGAATTCGCTTATAACAATAGTTATCAAGCCAGCTTGGGCAAAGCTCCCTTCGAAGTTCTATATGGACGAAGGTGTCGAACACCTCTTAACTGGTCAGAAACCGGGGAAAGACAATTCTTTGGTCCGGATATGATCCAGGAAGCAGAAGAGCAAGTTCGCATCGTTCGTGAGAAATTGAAAACAGCCCAGTCTCGCCAGAAGAGCCAATATGATAGTCATCATAAGGCTGTGACTTTTGAAGTCGGCGATAAGGCTTACCTTCGGGTTACTCCTCTTAAGGGAACCCATAGCTTCGGCATCAAAGGCAAATTGGCCCCTCGTCACATCGGTCCTTTTCGCATTCTTGTCAAACGAGGAGAAGTTTCCTACCAATTGGAACTACCTCCGCACCTCTCCAGAGTTCATGATGTCTTCCACGTATCTCAACTCAGGCGTTGCTTCTCGGATCCTATCCGCGGAGTGGACCACGAAACGCTTGATCTCCAGGACAATCTCACATATCGAGAATACCCCGTTCGTATTCTTGATCAAACCGAGCGCACCACTCGACGTCACAATATCAAGTTTCTCAAGGTTCAATGGTCACATCATTCCGAGAGTGAAGCTACTTGGGAAAGGGAGGATCGTTTTCGACTTGAGTACCACACCCTCTTTCCGGAGGAACCCGAATCTCAGGACGCGATTCTTTTGAGTGGGGGTGAGTTGTCACATCCCTAGTCAGTACTTGCATTAGGACTAGCTAGAGTGTGCATCATGTTTACTTTTCAAAGAAACTTGAAATGGGAATGGCAGAAACCCCAGCACCCCTCTTCTAACAACTAGGGTTTAATAAAATCTTTTCCAATGTACCCAAAATGCCCTTCAAAAATGTTCATCATTTCTGCCTTGGTCTTAAACCTCTGCCAAAAATGGTGCACAATTTTCTAGGACATCCAAGGTCTCTGGATTAATTCATATGGTATTTGCATTTGGGCATTTAAATGCTATAAAATAATTTGTGTGTCCAAATAATCATAAAATAAAATGTTCCATGCAGTTCATACTATATACAGTGGGCATGACTAGTTTTATGAGCTATAAAAATGTTCTGGCATTTTTATTAATTCAACAAAGTTGCAAAAGAAATGAAATGAAAAGAAATAGAAAAAAGAAAAGGGAAGAGAGAGAGAGAGAGAGAACTTACCTGGCGCCTAACAGGCCCACCTGCCAGCCCAGCCCAGCCACCACTCCAGCAAGCTGCTTGGCTCGGCCAGGCACGCAGGCAGGTGCTCGGCGGCGGCCGCAGCGCGCGCCACGCAGCTGCCCGCCGCCCTGCTTCCTCCCCTCGCCGTTCTGGTGAGTGGGATCGATCCCCCACTTCCTCCCCGAGCTTGCTGACACTCTCCACTCTCCCCAGCTCCTCTCCCTCGCCTTCCCCGCACCATGGCCGACGCCGCCGTGCTCGCGCCGCCGTGATAGCCGCGTCCACCGCCGTCCCTGAGCTCCGTCGTCGTGTCCATCCGCTCCACTGTCCCCGACTACGTCGAGTAGGCTGAGCCCCGGGCGCTCGCCTGATCTGGAGTCACCCCCGACCCCGTCTTCCCCAACTCCGGCAGCAGAGATCCCCCTCGCCGCCCCGCTCAGCTCCGACAGTCCCCAAGCTCGCCTCGGCGTCTACTACAACCGCCGTGAGCTCAACTCCGTCCTCCCCCTCTCCGTTGGCTCTCTCCTGCACTCAACGCACCGCACGAGGGTCACCTGCACGCGCCGCCGCGGAGCTCGTCGCCGACGAGGCTCCGGCCATCTAATGGTCCGGCCACCGTGCCCACCAGCTTCACCGTCACATGTAGGTGCTGTAGGAACACTCCACGCACCTCTACGAGCACCGCACCGATGAGTTCGACCTCACCCGAACTCCGGCAGCCGCTGGACTCATCACCGGCGTCGTTTCCGGCGACCCCGAGGCCAGCCACCACCACCACTCGACGCGGCTCACCCCCAGCTACCCGTAGGTGTGCTCCGCCGTCATTTTGGCAGCCGGAGCACAAAATCCGCACCTCACCGCCGTGTTTGGCCTCACCGGCGGCTAAACGCCGGCGAGTTAGCCCTGTTTGACCAAGGGTTTGACCCCCCTGGGTCACTAACATGTGGGCCCTGCCTGTTAGTCAAACCTAGTTTAGTGTTTAATTTAATTTTAATTAGTCAGTTAACTAACTGTGACACTGACCAGTGGGTCCCACTGGCCAGGTTTGACCTGGGCCGCCCTGTTGACTGACTGACGTCAGCATGATGTCATGCTGACGCAGTAAAGGAATTTTCAGGATTTTAGATTTAAAAACAATTCAGGAAATTCTAGAAAATGCTTTAAACTTCAAAAAATCATATAAATTCAACAGTAGCTCGGATGGAAAAGATTTATATATGAAAATTGATCAGAAAAATCCAATCTTTCCAATGGCACTGGTTTCATGCATGTTTGAATAAGTTAACCTTGCTGTTTACATTAAAACAAGTTAATGCACTTAATTAAATAATAGTTTGAGTTGCAATTTGAATCTTTGACTCAAATGGGCTCAAACCCTTCTGGTTATAGTTGCGTTAGACCAAAACACATGCATCTTGCCATATCATGAGCATGCATCATATTGTTGCATTTGTTTACTTATTGATTGTATCGCCGGTATTCTCCGTGTTAGGTCCTGCTCCTGAGGATACTTCTGCGTATCCAACTGAAGAGCAGTACCCGACAACCACTTTGTCAGGCAAGCAATCATTGATCATTCTGATACAAACCCATCTTCTTGCTCCTACTCTCTTTTACTGCATTAAAGCAACAGCGTGTGAACTGCTTCTTGCTGCGGTAGTTGAACCCTATTCCCTTGCATGACCTGTCATTGCCATAGTAAATAGTTGAAACCCACTAGCATGTGTAGGAGTTGATTGAGCCATGTGATGTGTAATCCACCATTGATGGCTTCTCGCCCCTCGTTGGTTACCCCAAGTGGAAGGTTGAGATGTAGCGTAGCAGCAAATTTCCCTTGGCAAAGATACCAAGGATCGAATCCCGTGAGACTCCGAGGGTCGACAAGTAGGTGTCAACGGCGCCAGAAACTTAGCGGTTGACATGACCTGCACACAGATACAGATAACTTTGCTCCCAACGAGTACAGAGAGGTTGTCAATCCCTCCGGCCTTGTTGCTTACAAAGGATCAAACACAAGAGATAATAATGATAGCTATGACTGCAACTAGGAAATAAAAATAGGAAGTAAATAGAAGATGTGATCAGTGGTGGTAATATGGACCGGGGTCCCATGATGTTCACTAGTGATGTCTCTCTCCCAAAAGACAATAAAACAGCAAAGCGAGGTAAACAAATTACAGCTGGGCAATTGACAGGATTATGTGCGCAAACCAATGCTAACTATGCTGCAAAGAAAGGTAGAGGCTCAAAAGCATGGGCGGTACGCCAAGGCAAGTAGACCAAATCCATCTGCATATACTACTAATCATCCACCTTGAGATATCTATCCAGAACATCTCGCTGGTATTAAGTTGCGAATCCCACCCAAAGTGTAAACTCAAAGCAACAGACAACTGCATTAAAAGAACTTTGCGTAAAGTAAACAATCCTTGCACCCACAAGTACAAGCACCGTTGTTTTCCCCCTTGTGGCAACAGCACATCCCCTAGACTCATGTTTCTGTCACTCAAGCTAGTCATCAGGGGGCATGAACCCACAATCAAGCATAACGCTCCCTCTTGGGGTTACTACCTACTACTTGGCCAAAGCAATAAACAGCAACGGAGAACATGCAAGAATTACTCAAGAACAAAGATATAAAAGAGGTGAATCAAATATATTACTCAAACACAATCTGAACATAGTCTCATAATCCATCAGATCCCAGCAAACTCAGCAAAGCAACAGCAGAAAGATTACATATGTGCCTCGATCATGTAGGGCAGCTCACGAGGTCTAAACCATGAAGAGCAAAGAGGGGAGGAGAACATCACATAGCTACTAATCATGGACCCATGGTCCAAGGTGGACTACTCACGACTCATCCGGGAAGCGTCCATGGTGGTGGAGAAGCTCCCGGTGGTGGTTCTCCCCTTCGGCAGGGTGCCGGGAAGAGTTCTCCTGATGCTCCCGATCTTGGAAGCGCTGCGGCGGCGGAACAAAGGCGAGATTGCGAAAAAGGGTTCTGTCCTCGAGGGTTTTGGGACGAGAGGGTTATATATGCGAAGGGGGGCAACCAGAGGCGGAGCCGGGGCCCCAGGCGCCCCCCTGGCACAGCCCGGGGTGGGGCCGCGCCAGGTGGCTGCCTGGGCCTCCCCTGGCTCCCCTCTGGCCCCGCTTTGGTTCTACGCGAAGCTTCCTGTACGCTGATTTTTCCTGTATTTTTCCCGGAATTTTTGGAGCACTTTTAATATGGGGGAAACCTGAAATAGAAAAACAGCAGAAAACAGGAACTGGCACTGTGGTGCACTAAGTTAATAGGTTAGTCCAAATATGATCAAAAGTGTATGGAAGTGCATCAATATCATAGCAATATCACACAAAAGAAGCATGGAGCAAGCAGAAATTATAGATACGTTTTGGACGTATCAACCATGCTATTTGTTTATGTTGCCTGCTATGCTTAGAGTTGTGTCAGGTCTGGTTCATCTGGGTGATGGATCAGAGTGAAATGATCATACCAGTAAAGAGAAGGAAGTGTGGAATATGTTTGGTAAAGGTATCGATGAAAGGCCATGTAGGAGTACATGGTGGCTTGTTTCATTGGAATCGTCCATAGGACCCGAGATCTGTATGTGTGATTCAAGTTACAGTTACTACCATGCATTGGGCTCCGGGCGCTCCAAGCCCTCTCGTCTTATTAACTGCCCATGTTCTCTGTCCAGGAGTTGCAACTAGTTTCTGGTGTTTGTAGTTTACTGGTGGTCGTGCACAGCGCTGACCCTCGGGGTGGGCTGTGATGCGACAGGTATGTGGCATGGTGTACCGGTTGCCCGTTTGGTGACTCGGGAACCCTGTACACATCGTTTGGGGCCGTGAGCGACACCCCGGCCGGATCTCCCCACGGATGGAACCCAAATAGGCGATAAACCTGGACGAGAGACTTGTGTAGTTAGTCAGTTCGTGGCCGACACCCTCGCTGGGCTTCCGCTTGAAGGTTGCCGAGTACATGTCGAGTAAACGGCGATAAGTGGTGGAAGCATGTGTGAAGAAGTACACCCCTGCAGGGTTATCAATCTATTAGAATAGCCGTTGTTCGCGGTACGGACTACTTGGTTACTCTTACAGTTCATAGACAAGTTGATGGATACTATTAAAAGCCTCAAGACAAGTGTGAGTGCCGTGGATGGCCCTTCCGTAGGATGACGGAAGAGGATCCTCGGTGGTGTATTGTTGTGGTGAGTAGAGGACTCGTGTACGTAGTAATATCTTGCAATCTGTTGGGAGTTGTAGTATAGGTTAGCCAAGAGTCAAAGCTGGCTTTCTGCTATGAACTCCACTACCCCCTGTTGATAATGTTGCATGTATGATAGGTTCTGTTGTAAGACCTGCTGAGTACCTATGTACTCATGTTTGCTTAATAACTGTTGCAGAGGAGAACCCTGCCCCTTCTGATGGGTTCTACATAGACGTTGACGTCGACGAGTAGCTTGTTACCCAGACGGAGATCTGGAGCTTGTGAAGGGCCTTGTAGATAGTCAGGCTACACCAAGCCTATTTTATTTTCTAAGTTGTCTGTACCCAGACATGTAGCTTCCGCTTGTGCTTGTATGACTGTATGACTTGAGTGTTGGGTCATGTGACCCCTACCTGTATGGATATGTTATGTAAGGCTCTTGGAGCCTCTTAAATAAAGTACTTTGAGTCATAGAGTTCTGTTGTGATGCAATGTTGTATTTGCACATATTGAGCATATTGTGTGTATGATTGAAATGCTTGATATGTGTGGGATCCGACACCTAGTTGTTTTCCTTTGGTAGCCTAGCTTACAGGGAAATGCCTCCTAGTGCTTCCAATGAGCCTTGGTAGCTTGCTACTGCTCGGAACACGTAGGCTGGCCGGCATGTGTCCTTCTTCGTTCCTGTGTCTGTCCCTTAGGGGAAATGTCACGCGTTGTTCCTTTAAGTCCATGTAGCTTGCTACGACTTGGGTCCATACGTTGTTGACCGACACGTTCGTTGTTGGGTCATGGATGCCTGTCTCTGTAATTTAGTGCCACTTTTGGTTTATAACTAGCCATGTCGGCCCGGGTTCTCTGTCATATGGATGCTAGCGACACTGTCATATACGTGTGCCAAAATGCGCAAACGGTCCCAAGCCAGGTAAGGTGGCACCCGTGGGAATACCGTGCGTGAGGCCGCAAAGTGATATGACGTGTTACAGCTAGATCAGTGTGACTTAGGATCGGGGTCCTGACACAAGGGAAGTGCGACGGGGAACACACCCATGGAGAGCATGGCGAGGGTGACCCTCGGCGAGACGCGTGGCCAAGGGAGGAGGGTGGTGCGGATGATGGTGATGCCACGGGCGGTCAGTGATACGTCTCAAACGTATCTACTTTTCCAAACACTTCTGATATTGTTTTGACCTCATTCTTGCATGATTTGAACTAAACTAACCCAGACTGACGCTGTTTTCAGCAGAGCTGCCTGTATGGTTTTATTGTGTGCAGGAAAACGGATTTTTAAGTATCTCAGAAAAATCCACGAAAAATCACAGAAAATCCATGCACCCGAAGGAACCAGGAGCCAGAAGTGGGGCCAGAGGGGGGCCAGGGGGTGCCCGGGCGCACTGTGGGCGCGCCCCCCTGGGCCGCGCCGGGGGGTCGCCTGGGTGGGGCCCACACCTCCTGGTGCCCTACTTTGCCTCGTATTTTTACTCACGACGCGAAAACCCCAGATCAGAAGTTCTTTTCGCAGTTTTCCGTCGCGGAGCCGCCGCCACCCTCTGTTCTTCCTCGGGAGGGCTAATTTGGAGGCTGAATTGGCCTCCGGAGAGGGGAGATCGCCGCCATCGTCATCATCATCACCACTTCATCATCCCTCCATGACTTCTCCCTCCATGTGTGAGTAATTCCCCTGCTGTAGGCGAAGGGGATGGTAGGGATTGGATGAGTTAGATCATGTAATAGTTTGTCAGATCGTTGGGGGCATGTTGCCTATCATCTACTATGGTGTTTATCATCTTTGCTTCAACTTGTTATTCTTAATGCTTGACACTTAGGGCCCGAGTGCAATGATCTCAGATCTGAACCATATGTGTTTGCATGAATATATTTGTGTTCGTGATCCTATCTATGAGTTGTTTGCACCTATTGCGGTTCGGAACCGGCGATCCCAAAAGTGACAGCTTGGCACACCAAAGGGGATGGTCCGTAGTTTGAGGATTACATGCATCCATTGAGTTCATTGCTTTGTTCCGGTGCTCTTTGACAGGAGCACCTTAATCTCCATAAGTTCCTTTTGGCCCCGTTCGTAGCGGGATGGTAGGACAAAAGATGTTGTGCAAGTTCTTATTGCAAGCACGTACAACTACCTACGGGATACATGCCTAATGTTTGATATTTGCCTAGATGATCATTACTTTTCCGTGTGTCGTGCCCCAAGTTAGAATCTATCTCATCCATGCAGCACCCAACCATCCATCTCCCTAGCCTACAGTGTTTTAAACCCTGCTTGTCACTAGTTGCTACTTTTGCCATTTACCTTCACTATTTACTTTTGCTGTTTACTTTTACTATCACTATTATCACTATCATATCACTGTTACCACTTATCTTTTGTTGCAAGTAATTATATCTCAGGTGCGGTTGAATTGACAACTCAACTGTCAAAGCTTATAAATACTCTTTGGCTCCCCGTGTGTCGAATCAATAAATTGGGTTATTCTTACCCGCGAAGAATATCTCGATCCCTTACGGTTGAGGGTTATCAAGTACCGTTTTCTGGCGCCGTTGCCGGGGAGCATAGCAATATTTACAAGTCTACTTGAGGTATCCTACCTGCTGCACTTCATCCACTATGGGTAAGAAAGGAGACCCCAAGGTTCCGATCTTACTATCTACTACAAGAAGAGGTACTGCTCTGAGCACTAGTGCTACACTTGATTCACCTTCTGTTATGAGTAAGTTTGCCTCACCACCACCACATGATGCTCCTACTGAATCTGTTATTATGTCCGATACTCTTGATGATGCCTCTACTACTTTTGATGATATTAGTTCGCTTGGTTTGCTCTTGAGAAACAAATTGCTGCTGCTGCTAAAAAGTCTGGAATTGAACTTCCTGTTACTCGCTACCCTATTGGTGAAACTTATGATTATCCTGATTTGAGTAAACTCAAAGAGAGGCTCCTTGATGATGATTACTATATGCTTGATGAAGATTTATGCAGGGAACTGACAGAGTTTTCTGGCTCTGACCCTGAAGTTATTAAGAAACTATTTGAAAAACACTCTTTGAAGAACAAAACCGTTCCTGATCCTGAATTTGCTACATCTCCTATATGCATTGATGATCCTGATTATGATTTCTCTGTTGATCTTTCACTTATACCTATGGTTGAAGCTGACCCCTTTTATGGCAGAGAAAATGATGATGCTATTGCACACGTGACTAAACTCGGTGAGTTAGGTGGCATGTTTACCATAGATGAGAAGATACGATACTTTTATATCACCAAGCTTCTTCCTTTCTCCTTGAAGGAAGGTGCTAAAGCATGGTATGATTCACTCCCATGCGGTTCCATTAAGAGTCCTCAAGACTTAGCTCACTCTTTTGTCGATAAGTACTTTCCTGCTCACATGCAACATGCTGCTTTACAAAGGATTTATAACTTTAAACAGTTGTAGGATGAGTCCCTCCCTAAAGCTTGGGGGAGGTACTGCGGTCTGATTCGGGTTAGACCAGGACATGAAATTCCTAAGAATGAATTAATCGATATATTCTATGCTGGTCTAACTGATGAATCCAAGTCCTATTTGGACAGTTGTGCTGGTTGTGTTTTCAGGAAAAGAACACCGGACGATGCGGAGGATTTGATGGGCATGATTGCCAAAAACCATGAAGATTGGTCCGTCCCTGAACCACCTCCACCACCAAAGAAGAGGGGCATATTTGTTCTAAGCCCCGAAGATATGCGAGAAGCAAAGAAGTCTATTAAAGAGAAAGGTATTAAAGCTGAAGACGTGAAGAATCTACCGCCTATTGAGAAGCTGTGTGAGCCTACTACTCACCCTCCTATGGTAGAGGTACACTCTCTTTTAGATTTCAACGCAAGTGACATCCCTCATGGTAAGCCTCCTGATCAATGTTTAGATGAGTTTGATAATTTTATTATGAAACAAAACTATTTTAATGAGAGGATACAAAGTCAATTGCATGATAATTCTCTTGCTATCAAAAAACTGCTTGATGTTTTAGATAGAACAGCTAATGATGTTCAATGTCTTGTGAAGCATTTTCATATGGTTCAAACTCAGCTTGACCAATTTTCTAATGTGCAAAGAGATCTGCTTGCTAACAATGCCAAACAAGATAATTTGCAGGCTTTCGGGATTAAGACCCGAGGAGGAATTAGCACTCAAGATCCTCTCTATCCAGAGGGACATCCGAAGAGAATCGAGCAGGATTCTCAAATGCAGGAAGAAGAAATTGTTGGCTCTCCAAATAAAAAGAAGAAACATAAGGAGACTGACAATTCTAATGATCCTATTGCAGATGAAGAGCCAGCTGTTGATCCCAACAGTGTATCTATATCCGATGCTGAGACTGAAGACGGTGCTGAACCTGAAAGTAAGGATAGTGAGAAGAATGATCCGCCTGAAGTTCGAGAGGAAGAAGCACCTGACAAACGTAAGAGGTACACTAAAGAAGACTTCATCGCAAGAAAACATGGGAAAGAAAGAGAACCATGGGTACAGAAACCCATGCCCTTTCCAGGTAAGTCCATCAAATCTAAAGAAGAAGAGCATTACAATAAGTTTTGTGAGTGGATTAAACCTCTTTTTCTTCAAATCCCTTTGACTGATGCTATTAAGTTACTTCCTTATTCAAAATATATGAAAGATATTGTCACTAATAAAAGAAAAGTTCCTAATGATGCAATATCTACTATGCTTGCTAACTACTCTTTCAGTGGCAAGATTCCTGAGAAGCTCGGTGATCCAGGTATACCCACCATTCCTTGCTCCATAATGAATAATTATGTCAAAACTGCTTTATGTGATCTTGGAGCAGGAGTGAGTGTTATGCCTCTCTCTCTTTACGAGAGGCTTTGTTTAGAGAAACTAATTCCTACAGATATCTCCCTTCAGATGGCTGACAAGTCAACCGCTGTTCCGATAGGTACTTGTGAGGATGTTCCCGTAGAGGTTGCTAATTGTTTAATTCTTACTGATTTTGTTGTGCTTGACATGCCCGAGGATGGGAGCATGTCCATTATTCTTGGTAGACCTTTCCTTAACACCTCAGGTGCTATTATTGGTGGCAATAAAGGGAAGGTTACCTTCCATGTGAATGATAAAGAACACACGGTATATTTTCGAAGAAGATCGACAGGAGGCATGCCCTCAACTCTATAGAGAATATCGAGACCGTGAAAATTGGAGAATGGGACTGTCCACTACATGTGCCTCACAAATACAAAACTATCATGGTGGGAACAATGTCCATCAAAGTAAAGGTTCAGTGATTACTTCGTAAGAGGTGAGACTTTTTGCTCTATATATCGCTTGTTTGTTGGTAAGACTTGATCAACCTTACTAGTAAACATGTTTTATATGGATAAAAAGTTGAGCTTGTTATGTTTTCATTTGTTTTTAGTTTTGTCCTACTTGCTGTACCAAGTATTTATGTTTTTGAAGCTTCACAATACTACTAACTGCTTCAAGTTTTCAAAGAGTTTCACAGCTTTTTGAACTTCGAAAAAATTTCTATAGTGAAGTTTTCAGAAAAATTCCAGAAAAATTTAAATAAAAATTTCCACGACGGGAGAGACCCGGAGGGACCTGGGGCCAGCCAGGGGACCCACCAGTGGCCCAGGCGGCCAGCTGGCGTGGCCCAGCCCCTGGCCGCGCCCACAGGGCGCCTGGGGCCCACAGGGCCCCCCTCCAGGCATGTCTTCTTCCTCCCTCTCTCTTTTTCTCCAAAAACCCGAGTTCTGCACTTGTTCTTGTGTTCTTGCTGTTCTTGGAGGCGATTCTTCGATCTCTCTCTACAGCCCATCATTTGAGCTGAAATTTTGAGCAAATACTCCCTGGTATGTGACTCCTCCACCCCTCCAATTAGATTTTTGATTGGTGGCTTCATTTGTGAGTATTTAGTAGTTCTTGGTGCTGTATAGATGAGCTTGCATGCATATGTAGAAAGTTATTTTTCAAGTTTTGATGCAAGTTTATGACTTGGGCAAGTGAGTTGAGTAGTTTGCCTTAGCTCACTTTGTTTTAATCCTCGTTTTTGTAAATTATAAAAAATTTCAGAAATGAGTTTGTTAGGAAGGGCAAAAGGGTGGCTTGAGAAGAGGAGGCCCGCACACTCCGATCGAGTTACTAGAGCCGCAGCTTCACCATCGACTACTAGGGTGAGCTATAATGAAGATCATGTGCCCCTGGAGTTGTTGGAAGATACAAGTCCAGCACGTGCGATGACATTTCCATGTGATGAATTCATGGAAGCTGCGGGAATCAAGGATGAGTTTTATAATCTTTGTGCTAATGCAGGTTTGACACGACTCGTCACGAGCCGTGTTACCCAGTATCAAAAACTCACCTCCAGTTTCATTAACAATTTTAGATATAATCCTGATTCAGGTGCTATTGAGTTTAAAATTTACAATGATCTTATCACCATGACTTTGGGAAATTTTTGTGAAATAATAGGTGTGCCGAACGTTGGGAGGACGGCTAGGATGGCCACTCAGCCCTCCGAGCTGAAAACCGTCATCAACTCTCTCCGCAGCATGGGTACGAGGGATATTCATCGGTCGAAGATCTCCAGCATCTTATTTCCTCACCTCAGGTATTTTGCATATTATATTGCCAGAGGGGTGTTAGCTCGTGACAACACGAGCAACATTTCTGCTCCGGATATTGCTATCCTGGCAGCAGCCCTCTCAGGGAGGTCTAATTATAATCTGGGTGCCTTAATTGCTCGACGCCTTGCTATGAACGGTAACAGGGGGACTTATATGGTGGCGTTTATGCCACACTTATCTTAGAACGTCTTGGAGGCACCCCACACCCTGATGATAATCCTTTTACTTATTTAAGCTTTGATCTTGCTGCTATGAAAAGGCATAAGTTTGTTACCATGGGTTATGAGCTTGATAATCTTGTTTATATCTTGCGTTTCGGAATTACCGCGGAACGCGAGATCCGTCTACCTGCACCTCTTTTGTTTGATTTTTCTCGCGGGAACGGATGGTCCTTTGATGTTGTCCAGTTCGATGAGTTCATGGTCCATCATCAGTTTCATAACCCCATGGAGGGGGTTGTGCCCGACGAGGAGAAGTACGGTGAGTTACCACATTTTCAGGAAGAGACCGCCACCGAGTTTGATGAAGGTTCTTCCTCTGTTTGGCGCTCGGAACCTTCCTCGTGGGAGACTCCGAGGAGTTCGGTGTACGCGCCAGCATCCTTCTACGACCCTTGGACTCACCACCATACCCCCGGAGCAGGAGGCTCCTGGGGGCAGTAGCTGCTACCAACTTAGGCCAAAAGCCTAAGCTTGGGGGAGTATGTGCCCCTCTTACTTTTCCATTGTATTATCCGTTTTATTCACTTTGATCTTTTCGAAGTTTTTGCCCGTTCTTCTTTATTTCTCTCTTTGCAAAAACAACAAAAAGATTTTCTCTTTCTTTTGCTTTTATTCAACCTTTGAAAAATCCAAAAAGATTTCCTTTCTCTCTTTAGTTTGCTTTGTTTTCAGAGTTCAACTCGAGTCCGTGATGGCATTTAATTATATTTCCTACGTTCGATCGTGCAAGTGACAAGCAGTAATGACGAAGATCGACTGAAGGGAAGCAACAAGGAAGACCGTTATGAACTCTTTTTGTTTCTACTTTTGTACATATGCCTGTACTTATGATCTAGAGACCAGCTTGTAGCGACATAGTGCTATGTTTACAATGCTCTTTCACTGGTTCATGCTTTCCTTGTGGCTAGTCTTGGATAACTAGAGTATATAATGTGTTATTGAAATGATCTACATGCATTGCACTGTTCATAGTCTGGTATACTAAGGTGGTATTTCCCTTTAGAGAATTTTTGGATTGACTTGGCACATGCTTACACATGTTAAGACTAAAAAGTCTACTCTGCCTTGATGATCTTTGAGTTTCAGAATAGTTATATCACTTTCATGCCCGATTCAATGTTGCTTTGTCGCTCTGCATGATTATGACCGTTATTGCTCTCTAGTTGGTCGCTTCCCAGTCTTTTGCTAAACTTCCACCTGTACTAAGCGGACTGACTGCTTGTGCATCCAAAATCCTTAAAACCAGTTATGCCATATGAGTCCACTATACCTTCCTATACATGGTATTTACCTGCCATTCCTAACGAAGACTTTCGCGTACCATCTCGAAATTAATCAAAAGCATTTCTCTTTTTGTGCCTATGTTTTAGCTCATGAGGAAGTAGTAGTTAATTCATGATTTTTTTAAGTTGGACAAGTTTCACCCCTGGATTGCATGTCTAATGTGCAAACCCTTAATACGAGAAGGAACTGGCATCGAGTGCACCCGGCTCAAAAAGATAATATAACAAACAAACCCTCCTTCACGCTTTGTTCATGAGAAATCAGAAAACTTTGGCAGTGATAAACAAAGGAGATTAAGAGGATATGATCATCCTCGTGCGGGAGCCGTTCCTCGAAACTTGTCCAGCTCAAGAAGTGATTGAGTTATCTACTAGCATTCGTTGACGAAATATGCACCTCTCAAAAACGTTTTTACCTCTGTTTCTAAAAACCAAGAGCTCTGGTACATGTTTAGTTTTTGTTTCCGATCACGGGTTTTCAACCTTGCCAATAAAAGCCACGGTTCGAGAGTCTCACCTTCTTTCTTCAAAGCACCAACTATGAGAGCATAATTGTCATTCTGAGTGTAACGTGCATTGTCCCAAAGTATTACATTGTCTTCTGCATACTTGTGATATGATTTATTCTGAAATTCTTAGTTCTAGTCTCCTTTAAAACTCAGGAGGAGTTTCTGCATTTATGTTTTGCTTCACTCATGGAGACTAGCGAGATACCACCCTAGTATGCTCAAGCTATGTGCAATGTAATCTTGTCTTGATTTTCAGTAGTATGTTGTTTACTTTTAAGTATTTGTGACTAGTCACTTGAAAGAAGGATTGCTCCTTGCATTGTCCTCATAGTACTGTTTTAATACTTGCTAGACTCTTTTCGTAGTACATGCTTATATACATCTAATGAAGCAAAAGAGTTTGTCAAAGTTTTCTTTGTCGCTTCCAGTTTGTTGAACTGAATTGCTCGAGGACAAGCAATATGCTAAGCTTGGGGGAGTTGATACGTCTCAAACGTATCTACTTTTCCAAACACTTTTGATATTGTTTTGACCTCATTCTTGCATGATTTGAACAAAATTAACCTGGACTGACGCTGTTTTCAGCAGAGCTGCCTATATGGTTTTATTGTGTGCAGGAAAACGGATTTTTAAGTATCTCAGAAAAATCCACGAAAAATCACAGAAAATCCACGCACCCGAAGGAACCAGGAGCCAGAAGTGGGGCCAGAGGGGGGCCAGGGGGTGCCCAGGCGCCCTGTGGGCGCCCCCCTGGGCCGCGCCGGGGGGTCGCCTGGGTGGGGCCCACAACCCCTGGTGCCCTACTTTGCCTCGTATTTTTACTCACGACGCGAAAACCCCAGATCAGAAGTTCTTTTCGCAGTTTTCCGTCGCGGAGCCGCCGCCACCCTCTGTTCTTCCTCGGGAGGGCTAATCTGGAGGCTGAATTGGCCTCCGAAGAGGGGAGATCGCCGCCATCGCCATCATCATCACCACTTCATCATCCCTCCATGACTTCTCCCTCCATGTGTGAGTAATTCCCCTGCTGTAGGCGAAGGGGATGGTAGGGATTGGATGAGTTAGATCATGTAATAGTTTGTCAGATCGTTGGGGGCATGTTGCCTATCATCTACTATGGTGTTTATCATCTTTGCTTCAACTTGTTATTCTTAATGCTTGACACTTAGGGCCCGAGTGCCATGATCTCAGATCTGAACCATATGTGTTTGCATGAATATATTTGTGTTCGTGATCCTATCTATGAGTTGTTTGCACCTATTACAGTTCGGAACCGGCGATCCCAAAAGTAACAGCTTGGGACACCAAAGGGGATGGTCCGTAGTTTGAGGATTACATGCATCCATTGAGTTCATTGCTTTGTTCCCGTGCTCTTTCACAGGAGCACCTTAATCTCCATAAGTTCCTTTTGGCCCCGTTCATAGCGGGATGGTAGGATAAAAGATGTTGTGCAAGTTCTTATTGCAAGCACGTACAACTACCTACGGGATACATGCCTAATGTTTGATATTTTCCTAGATGATCATTACTTTTCCGTGTGACGTGCCCCAAGTTAGAATCTATCTCATCCATGCAACGCCCAACCATCCATCTCCCTAGCCTACAGTGTTTTAAACCCTGCTTGTCACTAGTTGCTACTTTTGCCATTTACCTTCACTATTTACTTTTGCTGTTTACTTTTACTATCACTATTATCACTATCATATCACTGTTACCACTTATCTTTTGTTGCAAGTAAGTATATCTCAGGTGCGGTTGAATTGACAACTCAACTGTCAAAGCTTATAAATACTCTTTGGCTCCCTGTGTGTCGAATCAATAAATTGGTTTATTCTTACCCGCGAAGACTATCTCGATCCCTTACGGTTGAGGGTTATCAGTCAGTCAGAGTCGGAATCGACGTCCTCCCGCCTGCTACCATCGTCCTCACCGTAGCTATCTTCCTCGTCACTATCACTCAAGGAGGAGGTTTCGTCATCAGTGCAGCTCTGCACGCAGCACCCTAAGCGGATTCTCGAGCATCCGAAGACCTTGACGGAGAGCAGGTTGTCCTCCATTAATTTGAAATGGAGAACGTGCCCCTCCGACAAACTGTGAGCACCGGTGAAGGTCTTCCACCCACGGCGAAGGTACATGACGTGAGGGGCGGGGAAGTCGACGTAGACACGCGTGCTGCCATTCCCGCAGCCCCTCATATGCAACCTCACGTCCTGCGGCGGGTCAAGCTCCATTTCCCGAGCAAACAGGCTGGGGAGGTGGATGTGACCACACACTGGCTTATACACCCTGATGAAGAACTCGCGGGGCTGGTCTCTGACATGGCCCTCCATTGGGGAAAGAGCCGCTTGCGGAAGCGCAACCGGTACACCGCCCCGTCCTCCTCTCCCCGAGCACCACGACGGCCTCGGCCTCGCCCCCTCCCTCTTCCTCTCACGGCGGGCTCCGCCACCACGAGTTCTAGAGGAGGAGGAACACGTTATTGAGTAGAAGCCCTCATCTCCGCCATTGGAGTACCGGCGCGCCTTCTAACCATGGCAACTGGAAGAGAAGAATCGAGAAGGGAGAAGATGGGTGTAGAAAGACGCCGTCCCCCTCCCCTTTTAAAGAGGGCCAGCGCCGGGGCTTGGCCCCCCCAACATCAGAGCGGCCGCCCCACTCGACCAATCCAACCACGAGAGGCGCAGGGAATCAGGACCGACCCGTTGCTCCAATCAGCGACGCCCGGTTTCCCGCCTCGGCGTTAATGCCCGTGCCCCCAATATCCGCCGCTTACCCTTCCTAAGGCATGGGGGACACGTGGCGTGCAAGCCAGAATCAAGAAGACAGGTGGGGCGACCATAAATTAGCAGCGCCCCTGCGTTTTCCTCCTTTTATGGGGAAGACACGGGCTGCCTCTTTACTATTCATCGCGACGTGACGCAGGCACGCTGCAAGCGCTCCACGTATGACCCCCACGTCATGCACCCAATGCGAGTCGTGAGGAAGTGCAATGGGTGAAGGAATCACCGCAGTTAAAACCATACCACACGTGCTAGCCCACCATTCTGGGCCTGACCCAACAACCCTCCGTGCTTATGTGTGGCCCAGGCCTGGGGGCTCCTGTCGGTGTACAAAGGTAGGGGTCCTTTTGCACCCCTTTACTTGTGCGCGGGCAGTTATAGCCACGCCTATGGCCATGCTTGGCGGGACAGAAGAAGGATAAGCACGAAACTGTGAAGGCAACTCTCAAGCCAGAGGAATGAAGAGCAAAGGGGCAAGGTGGACTCTTCCCCGGCAACGCCCTTGCCAGGGTGTCCTATGTGACCCCGGCAAGAGCCTTGCCGGGGCAACTTTCCCAAATGCCAGCAAGGCCACCGCCCTTGGGTCTGAGAGCCCTGGCACCATCAACAATGTCAAGAAAAAGATTCAAGGGGTGCCTGCGTAGTGGCATGCGGATCTGTGTAGGACCAAGGGGCCTGGAAACCTAGACAATGGACCAGAAGACAAAGACCCCTCGGCAAGAGCCTTGCCCGGGAGGACCGAAGACCCCCGGCAAGGTCCTTATCAGGGACATCCATAAGATACCGACAAGACCCCTTGCCAGGAGCGTCTGCGGGGCCACAGCCAGACCCGCGCCCGCCAAGGTTTCACCGCCCCGCGGCCAGTCCTACACGATAACTAACTCGCCAATTGGACAAGTGCCTACGTGGCAACATGCAGCCTCCAAGCCAGCTAGCTAAGAACCTGCATGGTGGCATGCAGATCTTCGTGAAGACCCTGCCACCATAGCAGCCAGCAGCCAACGTGGCGCTGCATGCCTCGTCAGCCTGGACACGTGTCGGAGCGAGGTGAGGCGGCAACGGGCGGGACAAGCTTCCTTGCCGTCCCAGATAAAGCTAGAGGACACATAGGCGGCGCATTACATGCGTTTGTCATATGATGTCAGGACATAACCTTGTACATTGTAGTTACTTTCCACCTCCTATGTGTCGCTGTGGCAACCCCTTTGTCATATAAAAGGAGGCCCGAGGCATACTGAGTAAGGATTCGGACTTTCTGGATAGGCACGCATAGTAGCCAGTTCAAGAGCTTAAGAACGCCAAATATACATAGACAAGCAGGAGTAGGGTTTTATGCATCTATTGCGGCCCGAACCGAGGTAAAAATGCCCACGCGTTGATTGTCTAGACTTGCTCTTTGCACAGCTCTACGCCCCACCAACCGTAGTAGGGGTCCCTGGGATCCCATAGGTGTCGTTGCCCCCGACAAATGGGGTCTCATGGACATGGCCCAGAACGAGCTGGTAGCGACGGTTGCTGCCCCCGCTCCCGTCCCATCTCTCATCCCCGTAGCATTGACTGGCAGGTCGCCGAGCACTATCACGGAGCTGGAAGCCGCGGGCGTCAACGAGGTCTCCGCGGACCCGCGCGAGCCCATGTACATGCCAGCGCCAGCGCCCGTGCCCGTGCGCGCCCCTCGACCCACCATGGCGCTGGGCCCCGTCCATTTGGCTGCACCCGCCTCGCCCGTGCCCCTCCCCATGCGCGCTCGTCCACCCACCGCGGCGCCGGTCCCCGTGGGTTTGGCTGCACCCGCCGCGCCCGTGCCCATGCGCGCCCCCCCTCAACTGCATGGGACGCTGCCGTCGACCAGTACCTCTCAGCGGCGCTAGTGGTCATCCTCCCGCGCCCCGCCCGTCGATTATGCTACAACATGATGTTTGATTTACAAGTGAAGAATAGTTTGTGCTTCCTTGAAGACTTCAACAACGGCGTCCCAGAGGTCGACAACGACAACGACGGCGCGGCACGCCGCCTCCACCGCCGCCGGAAATAGTTTTTTTGGGGTTTAATACTGTATCTCGAATTCTTGATCATATGAAAATAAATTCACAGTGTGATTGAATGAAAGATATGGTTTGAACGAACTTGTGTTTTTCTCTCTTAATGTATAGACTTATCAAACAATTTTCTTTTGAAAAAAACATCAATTGTTTTTAAATATAAATCACTCATTGCAAACGTTTTAGTTAAAACACCCGTGTGCAAACCGACAGCTTCCCCTGGAAGCCAAGGGAAAATGTGCCGAGCAGGATTTGTGCAGCTCTTGATCGCAAATGTTTTAGATAGAACACTCGTATGCAAAGTGAGAGCTAGGGTCATCCCCCTTAAGTCAAGGGAAAATTCACAGTGCAGGATTTGTGCACCCCTTCAACGCAAATGGTTGTTTTGTATACCCATGTGTAACCACGTAGAAACAATTGGGTAAGATTTGCATCTGTCATATTGGGTATGTTGCCATTTGTCAAACTGGAAAGATTGACATTGGTTTATCTAGTAACATTGCCTTTTCTCCACCTTCTAACCCTGCGATTTGTCAAAATATGTAGCTAAAAATCACTAGCACTATCTAATTTTTGCAACTAAAATAACTTGCACTTTTCATATGGACACCACTAGCAGGCGTGAGTTGATGGACGCATATGCAAATGTACCATGGATTAAATACAACAAGTCATCAACCCATAACGACAACGAGGATACATGTTGGATTACAGATCATTTCCAACAAAACATTCTAGTAAAATAAAGTTTTTCTCACACAACAAATAATAAAGCGATGAAATGAACTTCAGCTCAACCTCTCGCCGGCGTTGGAAACGCTTGCTTTGAACCAGAAGTGATTCTTTGGGAAGGGCCAGCTACTGTCAATCTCGAGACCAACGCAGGACTGATCATCCAGGCTGAAGTGGCCTATTTCAATACCCATATTGTGATAGCCATGGTAGGGAAGCATAGCAATGTCCGAGGTATAGATACAATCGCTTCTCATAAATGGTAGTAACGTTGTGTCAATAGCAGCTGGATCGCCTTTCACCATCATTGGATAGTTTTGTCCAAGGAAGAGGGAGTTTTCTCCAATACAACCAATATTGAACCAGGGAGAAGGTGCTGGCGCTAGCACACTAGTATCTATCCCGAATACCCTGCAACGGATGTTGAAACAGGTCCGGAGAGTGCGACCATGTGATACAACACGTGCTTCCTTACTAACATCAGCAGTGCCCTGTGTATAGACAAGAAGTGGTGATCCATCGGAATAAGTTGCCAGGCGCCACTGAGTATATGGGTCCTGCTCGTGATAATCACCATCATCATCTCCCCCTTGGTTGTTAATTATTAAAGGGAAACTAGCTACCTAACCCGCATGCATGTGGATGAAACAGTTATAATTACGCTGGAAGACAAACGTACCCGAAACCATAAGGATTCCATGCAAAAATAGTGCCAAGAGTGGTGGCAGCAAACACAAGACCCTCATATTGAACTTTATCACAGTACTCATCCGTGTACAAAAACTGATTTTTGAGCAATATCCATGGAATCGTGGAAGCAAGGACGGCAACAAGCTTGTCGAGGATAGCAACAACTTCAAAGTTCGTGTAATTCCAAGAGCGGTTGGAACTCGACAAATTGCTATCTTCCATAGACGACAGTCACCATGATTGTATTTGAACGTACGTAGAATACCGGTGTGCTCAACTTCAAGGCAGTCTAAGATTTTTGGAAGTGGAACCGGGTGATGAGTGTACACATTCACAAATTCCCACTCGTTGTTGTACCCAATATAAACAACCCAATCTCCATTTGCGCCTTCCCAAGCCTTACGCTCAAGCGATGGCATCTTAACGTCACACGTATCATTATCAAGCAGCATTAACTTGCTCAAGGCGAGGCTTCCATCATCCCTACGCTAGTGATCTGGTCACGGCGAAGAAGACAGGGGAGATCAAACTGTACGTGTTGTTTTTTCGGTACCTTTTTTGTTCTAGTTTTTTAACTGTTTATCGGAATTATGCGTGTAATATACCGTTAAAAAGCTATGGAGTAGACGCAACTTTGCCACGTTGAACACTTTTCGAGATTCCGCACGGTTTAAGAGCAGTTTTAAAAACGTGAACTGCATGTTTGAAAAAACTGTACGTGTTGTTTTTTCGGTACCTTTTTTGCTCTAGTTTTTTAACCGTATATCGGAATTATGCATGTAATATACCGTTAAAAAGCTATGGAGTAGACGCAAGTTCGCCATGTTGAACACTTTTGGAGATTCCGCACGGTTTAAGAGCAGTTTTGAAAACGGTGAACTGCATGTTTGAAAAAACTGTACGTGTTGTTTTTTCGGTACCTTTTTTGCACTAGTTTTTGAACCATTTATCGGAATTATGCCTGTAATATACCATTGAAAAGCTATGGAGTAGACGCAACTTCGTCATGTTGAACACTTTTCGAGATTCCGCACGGTTTAAAAGCAGTTTTGAAAACGGTGCGACCGACGAATAATGGCACCGAGTGTTTTTTTGCGCTTCCAAACTACACAAGAAAACCGCACTGCATCAGGGTAGGAGCCGGCGCGACGGTGCTGGGGGAAGGAGGCGGGGTGGCAGCGTGGGGGTAGGAGGCGGGGCAGTGGTTGCTGTCCTCGGGACGCTCCGTGCTAGAAACCTATTTAATGGGGGGTGTTATGAGAATAAGGTTTTTGTTATGAGAATAAGGTCTTAAGGGGTGTTATGAGAATAGACCCACGC
>LR738709.1:215896723-215957436 GCA_902687465.1 Secale cereale
ATATATATATAGACAGTTGGTGATGATGGTGTGCCTGCCATACTGCAATATAGGCCGTCCGATCTATATTTGACAAATAGGAAGGAAACTATGACAATTTTACAAAAAGATACCCGCACTCCTTGTCGGGACACCGATCCTAGGTCACACTGATCTAGCATGTAACACATCATATCACTTTGCGGCCTCATGCACGGTATCCCCATGGGTGCCACCTTACCTGACCTGGGACCGTTTGCGCATTTTGGCTCACGTATATGATAGTGTCGCTAGCATCCATATGAGAGAGAACTCGGGCCGACATGACTAGTTATAAACCAAAAGTGGCACGGAATTACAGGGACATGCATACATGATCCAGCAACGAACGTGTCGGTCATGAACGTATGAACCCAAGTCGTAGCAAGCTACAAAGACTTAAAGGAACAACGCGTGACATTTCCCCGAAGGGACAGACACATGAACGAAGAAGGACACATGCCGGCTAGCCTAAGTGTTCCGGAGCAGTAGCAAGCTAGCAAGGCTTGGTGGAAGCACTAGGAGGCATTTCCCCATAAGATAGGCTACCAAGGGTAAACAACTAGGCGTTGGATCCCACACATAGCAGTACACATTACACGTACGCATAACACGCAAGTATGTGATGTACAACATGGCATCAGAACATAACTCAGCAACTCATATTGCTGAAGGCCCGGAAGAGCCATCATAGCATTTATTACAAGAAGTGGGTCTCATGACCCAACATACAGAGCATACAGGCAACAGAAGCATAAACATGCCTGAGTACAGACATCTGACAAAGGAAGAAGGCTATCAAGCCTGACTATCTACCAGACCCTCCCAAGGGTACAAGATCGTAGCTGAGGTAACAAGCTAAATGTCGAAGTCCACGTGGAACCACTAGTGAGACTGAAGTCTGTCTGCAAAACATAAATTAAGCAAACGTGAGTACAAATGTACTCAGCAAGACTTACATCAGAACTAGCTACATATGCGTCAGTATCAACAAAGGGGTAGTGGAGTTTAACTGCAGCAAGACAGCTTTGACTCAGTGGCTATCATGTACTACGTCTGCTGGTAACTCTGTTGAGGTGGCGCACACTAGTCCATATATTCACCATATCAATACACCACTATGGATCAAATCCCATCTCCCTACGAGAAGGCCATCCATAGGACTCACGCTTGTCTTGCGCATTTCAGAGTATCCACTTTCACTTGTCTATGAACTGTACATGCAACCCAGAAGTCCTTTACCGTGGACGTGGCTATTCGAATAGATCATTTATAATCCTGCAGGGGTGTACTTCTTCACACACGCTCTCGCTACTTACCGCCATGCATGTACACGTCATGTATCTCCGCAACCTTCAAGCGGAAGCCTGGCGAGGGTTTCAGCCACGACCTCACTAACCACACAAGTCTCTATTCCAGGTTTATCACCTATTCGGGTTCCATCCGCAAGGAGATCCAGCCGGGGTGTCGCTCATGGCCCCAAACGATGTGTACAGGGTTTCCGAGACACCAAACGGGCGACTCGGTACACCGTGCCATGGTGTATCTACCGCGTCATAGCCCACCCCTAGGGTCAGCGCTACGCATGGCCTGCAACACATATCCTGCAAACGCCGGAAACTAGTTGCAACTCATGGACAGAGATCGAGGCTATTAATAAGTCGAGAGAGCTTGGAGTGCCCGGAGCCCAATGTGTGGTAGTAGTTGTTCATGGATCACAAACACAGAACTCAGTTCCTGAGGACGGTTTCAATGAGCCAATCCACCATGTACTCCTACATGTCTCTCACCGCTACCTTTACCAAATCATGTTCACACACTTAGCTCTCAATAGTAGGACATGATGACCACATTCCAATTCATCCCCGATGAATCAGACCTGACATAACTCCAAGCAATAGCAGGCATAACTAGAAAGCATGAATGAGTACCCACAACATGCCTCAAAGAACTCCTACTCATGCTAGTGGGTTTCAACTATTTACTGTGGCAATGACAGGTCATGTAGAGGCAAGGGGTTCAGCTATCGCAGCAAATAGCAGTTGAATCATTGTTGTCCTAATGTAGTAAAAGACAGCAAGAGCGAGAGAGTGGGATTGTATCGGAATGTTCAAAGGGGGGCTTGCTTGCCTGGCACTTTTGAAGATAGTATAGTTCTTCATCGGTGTCATCGATCTCATCGTCGGAACCACGTCTACTGAGAGGGGACAAATACCAGCAAACAAGGAAGAACACACTCAATGCAATGCAAAAATTATGATGCATGATAATGACATGGCAATATGTTGTGATTTGAGCTAATGCAACTAGCAACAAGATAAGTGAAGCTCATTTGAATCAAGGATTCAAATGCAACTCCAAACATAAGCATTTAAAAGGCCCTTTATGTGTTTTCACTTATACAGTAGGTATAACCTGGTTTTTCATGCATGAAAATGGAACAGATGGATAAATTACATTTTTCTGATAATTTTTCATATATAAATTATTTTCATTGGAGTTATAGATTATTTTCTATAAATTTTTGACATTTTGGATATTTTCTGAAATAAATAAATCATTCCTGATTTATTTAAAATCCAAAAATATTTACTGCGTCAGCAGTGTGTCATGCTGACGTCAACAAGTCAACAGGGCCGGTCTAGGTCAAACTTGATACTGGGGCCCACATGTCAGTGACTCTGTGGCTAAACATAAATTAACTAACCCTAACTACGTGATTAGTAGGGCTAAAGAAGTTGAATTAACAGTTAAACAAAATTAGCAGGGGCCTGGGCCCACTTGTCAGTGACCCAGGGGAGGTCAAACCCCTGGTCAGCGGGGTGAAATCCGCCGGCAACTCGACACCGGCGAGGCTACATGTGGCAGAGGGCCTTGGATTTGGTCCTGCAATGTCCAAATCGGCAGCGGAGACGTGCTACACGTAGCTGGGGAGCTGCCGCATCCAGTGGTGCAAGTGGTTGGACATGGGGATGCTGGAAATAACACCGGCGAGCTCTACAGTGGCGGCCGGAGTTCAGGCAGAGAGGGAGAAGGAGCTACGGTGCGCGGCAGGGGCCGGGGCTAGGCGCGTTAGACTCGTGCGGGTGCAGTGAGTTTAGTGGTGAGCTCGGACGCGTGCTTGCACGGTCGTAACTATGGTGGCGACATGGCCGGCGGCGAGGAGCTATCGGCTCCGATGGCCACGGTGGTTAGAGGACGCGGACGAGCGCGGGGAGAGAGGGGAAACAGGCAGGGGCTCACGGCGAATCCAGCAGAGGCAACGGCGAGGCCGGGGAGGGTCTGGAGGTCGCGAATCCACTGTGAGGTTGCCGACGGCAAAAGGTTGAAGATGAGGTCGGGGACGATGCTGCAGGGCGCTTCTGCTCGCGTGGCTTGGCAAGGGGGTCGAGGAGGAAGTGGCGGAGCATCTGGGCGCGTCGGCGACGCGTGGGGTGGCCGGTGGTCGTGGCTACGGCGAGCGGCGGCGACGGTGGCATTCGGCCATGCGCGAGAGCGAGAGACAAAGGAGAGGATGAGGGAGAGGGAAGTGAGAGGGGGGCCAGGGAGTGCGTGGCATCGCTACGGACGTCCAGGGCGAAGAGGGGCAGGCAGGCCGGAGGTGGCCTTGCGCGTGCCGGCGAACGGCGACCACGCGCCCCTGTCCTTCTGTCGAGGGAGGAAGACGACAGAGGATGAGGAGGTGGGATGCGCCGGTGCCGCTGTTTCTTCTGTTTTTCTGTTTTGTTTTATTTCTTTTGCCACTGTTTGAATTCAAACAAAAATCAAACAAGTGCCAAAACATCCTCTGTGTATTTTTATGTTTCTCCATGGATTTTCCTGGAGCACATAAATTAATTCAAAGTTATTTGTAAATATATTCTATATATTATGAATATAACTCCAAATTCAAATACAATAAAGATTTAAATTCAGTGCCCAAAATACTCCTAAAAATGTTCATTATTTTTGGTTTGGTGCAAATGCCATGCCAAAAATATCACATGATTAATAAGAATAGTTTGGAAACATTGAATGCAATTTCTTAACTGGACCTATTCGGATTTTGAACTGCTAGGGTTTTATCATCCCCATTTCAACTTAAATAAAATTTAAACATGTTGCAAGGAAGATGCAAACACTAGGCAGTACCACAAGCTAGGGATGTGACACTCCTCTCCATATTTGTAGATAATTCCTTCGCTCGTTTGAACCTTGAAGTACTTGATGGTGTGGCTTCGCGCATGTTGTCCTTTTTGATGCAGGTTGCTGAGGGGTCTCTTGCGTAGGTCAGGTTGGGCTAGATGTCAATGGCTCGATGATCGATGTCTTCACAGGGACCGGGCTAGTTACGAAGTTGGAAATGTTTCTGGAGTAGTGTCGTGTGGAAAGACGTTGTGCATAAGGGGTAACTCAGGTGGTAACTCTAGCTGGTAACCGTCTACTCCTCGTCTTCCAGTTGCCTTGGAGGGGGGCGTTAAATCTTGATGTGAGCGTCCCTTCGACATGGAAATGCTTGGTTCCTTCTAGAGGAGGGGCTTGCAGATGCACAAGGTCTTCGACGTGGAAGTTTGCTTCTTGACGACGGTGGTTGCTGTAGTTATTCCTTCTTGACATGGTGGCCTGCAGATGTTCCTTAACCAACTTAATGGTTCTTCTATCGTCTTTGGGTAGACTAGTATGTTGTCAAAACAAGGATGGCGACTGACTTGCCCAAGTACTCTATGAAGTTTACGGGGTATGTAAAGTGGGTTGGGGTATTGGTGGCGGTCTTAGTTGAGTATTGGCAAAGGTCTTCTCGACCTAGAGCCAAAGCCCGAGGTTTTGATATGACCATGCTGTGGCTTGGTAGGGCTTAAGGGTTTCATGGATTTTAGTGTGTGGATGAGCATTTATCATCTTATCCTTAAGTACAGTTTCTGAGATGCCAATAGCTCTACCTAGTCCTTCAAACAAATAACCTTATACCACAAAAAGCATCATCTCGTATAGGTCAACTCCAATCATCTCTCATGCTATTCGTATCCACATGACTTCTTGGAGGTCTAACAAAATTGTACATGTCTACGATCCCCAAACTCATATGTATGTCTACGCCTAAAATCCATGGGTAGAGCATACAAGCTTCCAAGCTTGAGTTAAACATGACAATCCAAGTGCTCAACCTATTCTTTCATGGTTCAAGATAATGCTTCTCTATCCTAAGGAAATACGACATATGCCACTCCAAGATCTTGTTTCCTTATTATGAATCAACTCCAATAGCTTGCTAACTTCCATCAATCACTACATAATCCAATATCTACGGTGTTCCACATGATCTCCTAAAGATCCTATAATCCCCAAGCACTTGAAAAGGGCTATCCACTACTATAGCAAGTCCACCAAATTCCCACCATCATGGTCAAGTAAATTCCAAGGTCATGCTTATATAGATCCCTAAATCAACTCGGACAATTAATCCAATCTACTAGTTTATGGTCCACCAAGAAACCTAGTATCATGATCGAGATCATCAGTCTAAACCCAATTTACTCCGAACCTTGTAGACATACTCATCACCTATGCTCATCTAGAATCACCTACTTAAATCCAAATCTCATGTCCAACGAGAATGTTTCCCCCAATTCATTATCGTAATGCCAACTATCTTCTATCAATATCCCCTGGCCTGGTCAAATTCTTATATTTCCAAGAGTTCCATCTTCTGATCATAATTGACCTACAAAAATCCAATTTTACTCCAGGGGTAATGAAAGTTATGCTACTTTATTAACATGATCCCACCAGGTTCATCTGCCAACATGAATGCCTCATAATCCATCAATCTCTGATTATTCCTCAAGGTTACTAATATAAACTCATCAAGTCATTTGTATCCTCAAATTGGTCTTCCTTATGGCATCATCAGTTTAGGTGCTATATTAGGATGACAATGTGCTTGCTCACTATGTCCACTAGTTCCATAATGAACCAAGTATTGTGCAAGGTTACAGAGGCTTAACTGGTTCTCTTGCAATTCTATGGGTTAATCACATGGTTAAGGATTTGAGCTGGGGTATCTCATGAAGTCTCGAAGGGTCTAGGGATGGGTTTCTAATCTTGAGGGGTAAACACAACTTCATGGGGTTATAGTTGGACGAGGAGGTGGTAGCAAAAGTCTTCACTACTGGTTGGTTGCCAAGGTGGAATCCTTGGTACTTCTTGTCTTGTCGGTCTTCAGTTGAGGAGAGAGAAGTGAGGTAGAATTAGCATAGAGGAGGGGAATGCCCAAAGGGGGTTCTATAGTGCAAGTGCAAACAAACAGGTGCAAAAAGGGTCAAAGGAAAGAAAAAAGGAAGGTGATATAGTCGCATACTTGTTGCCTAGGGCAAAAAGGGCGACTGACATCAAATCACAAACAAAAAAAGTAACACACAATCCTGGTTCCATTCGAACCATCATACAGGCTCGACTGCGCATAGGGGGGACACGACTCATCCTACCCTAGGGGTTCTCGGACTTAGTAGTCGTGCCTTGTGCCTCATGCGGTCTTCTGAGTTTCCCTTAGGTGTTGCTACGTCCCTTGTAGTTGTTCGATGAAATGATCTGGGTTGAGCCTGAAGAGTCTTCAACAACTTTTCACATGCTGAAGTAATAGGGTGGAGGTGGCTCCTCGTAACTGGCATTGACTTGGTCTTCTCTGGTCTTCTTAATCATGACGGTCCCTTTTTGTCTTGTAAGGCGTTGATGATACCAGGTAGGCAATCCTTTATGCAATGACATTAATATGGCACAATAGAGGTCCAATCTGTCGGTCACATTGCTAACAATATCGTTACCGAGAGCGGGGGTTGAAGAGAACCGTTTTCCTGCTCACTATAGTGAGGCAGACCAAATGGCGAGGTTCTCATCCACCGGGGGTTGCCGATACAACAACAGTAAGGACAGGGTTACTCTATTAGCGATGTATATGATGATCTTGCATATTCTATGCCTTAGTAATCGTAGGCTAAGGTCGCATCATCTTGGGGTAATGTCTAAGGTGTCACCATCTTCTGGGTTTTTATGTCCTCATTCCTCGAGAAGGTATCTTCTGTTGGCATCATCTTGCCGTGGTGTCACCACCCTTGTGTTCAGAAGAGGTGGGTGAGTCTTTGGCAAGGGGTATTCCTTCTAGATTATCCACGAGGATTACGAGGAATCCAATGGTCAGGTCATAAGGGTTCTAGTGACCAAAAGTTTTGAAGGGGAAGAGATCAATAAGGAAAGTATACCTTAGTTTTCGAAAAGCTGAGAAGGGAAGAGAAGTATAGATAGTTTTGAAAATAGTTTAACCCTATCTAATGACCATGCTAACTATACATGCATATAACTTGGACCGATGCCGTCTTCCTTAACCATACATGCATTCTGACTGGGAAGCGTCCAAGCATGCACGATCGTCACCAAAGAACTCTTCTCCATATACCTGCCCTTTCAAGCCTGGCCAATAAAAGAACAAGTGGCAAGCCAATGAGTACTTTGAATGTACTCGCAAGCAACCCAAGTGTGATGACAGAATAATTATGCAAGGCTCTACTACTAAATTGGCATTTTTGCGTAAGGCTAGTTTTTCATATGCAAGTATGAGCAACATATATCAAGGACACGCATGTGTCTGCAACAAGTATCAGGAGATTACAGACATCAATATAGAGAAAGAGTTATAAACAACTCATGCTCAAGCTCATCATGACTTCCTCCAGAATAACCTCAACAATATCACCGAACCGTGTTGTCTTCCTCAGACACACACCATGTTTCGCAAACATTGGACGTAGCCCAAGAGCGGTTACCCAACTGTCCTTGACCATGGACACGACTATTCGAATAGTTTATCACTCTACAGGGGTTGCACACTTTACCCACAAGATCCAGGGAACTTCCGTGTCATCAACAACCCGCGGTACCTCAAGTACCAGGGGTAAGCAGTCAATCACTATCTTTCCCTAGAAGACACTAACATAGAGTCCACTCGATTGGTAGAAACCCCCGTACCCAACATTTCACATCTCAAAATTGTGGAGCCTCGCTCCCATATTCATCACATACCACTGGCACGGGGTACCAACGGTGTGTCTGGTGCCCTGTAAAAACTGTCATGGCCGCCTATCCAAGCGTGACCCCGTCCCGAGAGTGACCTCGTGTCACTCTCGTTACTAGTAATGTGTGCACCATGCTAGTATCACCCTAGGTAATCAATAATGCCCTTTCCCATATAAGGGTAGAGTGGTTGCACATGTAAGGTTGGGATAGCGGTCGCAACTTAAACCAATCCGTTTTGTAACCAACAGACTCACACACTTGCCTCGGTAAACTACTTCGTCATCAAGTGGTTACCCAACTCATCATCTCCCTCGGGCATAGGTTGCACCCGACGGGGTTTTCTAAAAGTCTTTTGAAAGTCCTTGCCTTCGTCACCATACATATTCCCGTCCCACTTGTATAGCCACTACCATAGCATCCTATCTACTCCCGCCCACATAACCCTCATAGGAAGGTTGGGTCATGCTTGATGCAAGTTTCAAAAGGAAAGTAACAAAGGCAACAACCAAAGTGGTCACCACCTCAACATGATTCCGACGCATTGATAATAGGGTGGTATATGACATGGTCAAAGGGCTGTTTGCCTGGTTCACCAGTCTTCAAGTCTTGTGGTCCATCTCCAAGCACTCCGTATACTTCGTCAACTAACATCGGAAACAATCGCAATAAGCAACACAACAAGGCAAAAATAATAGTGCTCTAAAAATGTGAGTTGGACTTTTCTATGATACCTTTGGTCATATGGGGAATGACCAAAGTGGTTTCATTGGGATTGGATCAATGGATATCTCCGAACATTTCAATATGATGGAATCAAGGGATTTGTGGATTTGCGAGAAGTGTACATAAGAATTATTTTGAAAAATGTGCTAAGGCACCCATTTAACATGGAATAATTTTAGAAGCATCTAGGAATTGGTTTCACTAGATTTGGAGTTCAAATGAATTCCCTAGTGATTTGCATAGTTGGCTATACATGGATAAATAGACTAATATTTGATGTTGTACAGAAAGCATTGGGAAAAATGTTCAAAAACTAAGTTAGGAACATATAAGCACCTAGGAATTTGAATCATTGCATTTGGATTAATTTTAAGCTCTCTGTGATTTTCTAAAGTTTAGCACAAAAAAAGAAAATGGGATTTTATTAAATTTGTGTGGAGAAAAGTATTCTAGAAAAATGTGCATGTTGCTCCAATGGGTCATCAAATTTGGAGTTCATTTGCATTATTTATGGATTTTACAAGTTTACAGAAAAGAAAAAGGAAAAGAAAAAGAAGAAGATTTGGGTTATACCTAAAGCACGCACAGTGCACAGTTTAGCATCGCAGCGCACTGGGCCGGCCCAGAGGCTCGGCTGCGCGGGAAGAGGAGGTGACATCGAAGGCACCCTCAGCTGCGAGGGAGACGGGTTTACCGCGGTCCGTCTCCACTTAAACGGGCGGGGCCCGCCCGCCGGGTCGCTGACAAACGGGGCCCAATGCTGAGGCCTTCTCCTACCTCCTGCTGAAACAGAGCAGAGGCAAGGGGCGTGGCCGAGCGGGTGCCGGCGCTCTTCCGAGCGGGACGGGCCACCTCCGGTGGCGCCCGGCCCACCAGCGAACTTAGCGCGACAAGGCGCACCCGTCCATGTGCTGCACACGTGCGCTGATGGCCGGAGTTGAGCAGGGCTTCGGGTGCAGCGGATGGCGGCAGCGAGCTTGATGGTGGTGCCCGTATCGGCTGAGGAGTAGGGGTCCTCGTGTGTTGGGGAGTTACGTGGAGGCTTGTGGGGTGCCGTGGACTGTTTGAGAGGAGTAAGGGAGGCCGGGGCGGCAATGGCGGCAGAGGAGAAGGAAGAAGGAACGGGAGGGGGAGTGGGTTGGTCCTGGAGGAGATCGGTAGAGAGGAGGGTACAAGAGAGGCGAGATAGAGATCGAGGGTGGCTCTATGTGGCGAGGCCATGGAGCACCGTGGATGGCGGCCACGGTCGCCGCCTAGTCAACGCCCGGGGCCGAATTGGCACACCGGGCCTTGTCTGGGGTGTTCGTGGGGTGAAGTAGGGCGCTAGGAAGAGAGAGGGGGCGGGGTGAGCTCCGGGTGGAGCCACGAGCTCGCACATGCATTGGCGGGCTCGGGCGGCTCTGGGCATGCGCAGCACGGGCAAGACAGAGAGGGGGAGGAGGGGGCCAGCGCGTTAGCATGTTGCAAACGCCGAGGCACGTCGACTGGCGCGCTCGGGTGGCCCGAGGTGGACGGGTGCGCGGTCGCAAGGCTCGGTCGCCACTTTAGCACGCCCCAGAGCCGGCTTTCGGCCGACATGAGCGCGTTTTGCGCGCTCTGCCATGTCTACTTGTGTCTGGAGTGTGCTGGATGATGGGCTAAAGCCTGGGGTGACGTTGGGGAGCCAGCAAAGTCAAAGGAAGAGAGAGGGGAGCAGAAAGAGAGAGAGGATTGCTGGATAGAGATGAAAAATGAGGTTCTCACCCTCAAATAATTGAGCTGAAGCCATCCATCTTTTTCAAGTGGTAGAGGGGTACTAGGAAATGGTGTGGTAAAAATTGTGGCTGAAGGAGATTAGTGGAAATGGCCAAAACATACATTTTAAGTTTCTGCTAGAAGGTATTTGATGTAGGTTTGGGCAAGCAGATGAATTCCTCTTGACATGAGACTTGGTAGGATGAAATGGCACATAGAAATAGGGTGTTACACCAAGTTTTAGCTCATTTGGGTAAAGTAGCCAATGTAACTGGTAAACCCTAGAAATTAACAAAAATTGCTTTTTCCAAGATTTAGTCATGCAAATCATTGCCCCTTGATGTACCACTTGGTGTAGTGTCATCATTTGGGCTTGTGATCATGTCCACAAATTTTGAGGCAACAAGTAAAAAGTTGGTAATGTAGAGTTGTTCAAATTTGGATCTGGTGAGAAATGGTTTTGGGGCACTTGGGGTCAAGTTATACTTCTCTAAAACTTGTGCCATTTGATCTATATGCATAATTAGACCATTTGAGAATGTGCACCAAGTTTGAGAGCATTTGGACAACTTTGGTAATGTAAAGTTGCTCAAACTTCAAAATGGGCAGAAATGGTTTTGAGGGGGTTTGATGATGTTTTATTGATCTTCAATGCATGAGACTTGGCAAGATCATCAAATATGTCATATGTGACATGATAGAATTTTATAGGAATTTTTTTAGATAATATTTCCTTTGTAAATATTTCAGAAGCTTGAATATCTAGAAAGGGTTTTTGAGGGATTTGACCAATATTTTGAACATTACCATGTGTTGAAATTCTTATATATGGACAATATATGTCCACTGAGCTTCCCTAAATTTTCTCAAATATTTTTGAATCAATAAAATAATTTTAACCTATTAAAGACAATTTCTGGCCTTAAGGAAAAGCCTTTAAATAAAATAGCAAAATAACTTTGAAAATAATATTTTTGTGGTTTTGGGGAGTCCTATATCTAATAGGATTGAAATATAATTTTTGAAAGATTTTTCACACCCTTAATTAAATACTTGGAGTGCAAACCTCAATTTTAGGGGTTTTTGGAAAACTAAATTTAGAAAATACTGTTTGGCCAAAATATTTTTGTAAGAAAATACTATTATGTCCTATACACATGGCATGATCATTGGGAAAAGGTTTGGATAAAGGAGAAGGATTACAAGGGTAGGATGATTTATTTTATTTTCAGAGCACTAGCAAACAACAAACAGAAAACCAATCAAGCAAGGTCCAAAACACTCAAATGGTTTTTTGTCAAACCATATTTTAGCATGATTATTAGCTTAAGTGTTGTGGCATGAAAATCAGGGTGTGATATGCTAGTACACTCTTATAAAAAATTGAGTTGGTGATGATGGTATGCCTGCCATCTTGCAATATATACTTTCCAATCTTTATCTGACAGATAGAACGCAAACTATGGCAATTTTGCAAAAATATACCCACACCTCTCTCCACATTTGCAAATAAGACCTTCCCTCGTTCATCCTTATCTCCCACAACCTCATTGTGGAGAAATTAAAAATGGAAGCCTCTGGAACAATCTGGCATGGTGTCCGCTGCCGGCCTCATCCATCCCCATGCCTATGCTTAGTCCAACCACCAATCACCACCACGCCCCACTCCTCCTCAGTGTATATCTCCTATTTCTCGAGATATCATTAGTTTTTATACATGGGATTACTCCCCCATGGGTCAATCACAACAGCTGCTCTATAAAAAATGCAGCATGATGTTCCGTGCAATGCACGGGCATCTTGCTAGTTATGAATAGATACCACATTATAGCATGTAAGCTTTGAGTCATATATGCATGATGTAGATGTTCGTTTAATTCCTGAAGTTCATCTCATTCAAAATCAATTAGTTTTTATGAAAAATCTAATCTATTTTAAGATTCATGGAATTATGCGTTGTAACGCATAAAGTAAAAATAAATAATGGTGATTCATCTAGAAAAAAACTGGGCAATTATGATATGGAAGATTGTAGAACAAAGGAGAAGTTCTTGTGTTTTGAGGTTAGTGCATTCTGCCTAAGTTCAACCATGGAGTCTTCTATATTATACATGTGGTAAAATCTGGTGGAATGTAGATGATATCCAATGGCCAGTAGTGCTTGGATTTTCCATCTCTATACCGTCGAATTGGTTTCATCCAACGACCATCTTTCAAAGTATTTCACACAATATAGGGGTATAGATATAGATATAGTTGATAATGGTGTTGTTCTGATGCCACCTGTTGCTTACATCGGACTACTCCATGTTCTCTATGCTTAATTACACATCAGCAAACTAGCTTGTGGTTCCGCTGTTTTTGTTCATTTTACCCTTCATTTTCCGATGCTAGCTATTACATCACTGCTCCGAGCCTCTGTTCATTACGTTTTTGTGCATTCTTGAACTTGCCAAGTTGCATGACTAATTCGATGCTTCTATTAATTAAGGAGCTTCCAACCCCATCAAGTAAAATATTTGTTCTTTTGGTGCTGGCACTTCGAACAAGCATAAAAATATATTGAAGCACATATATTGTCGTGTAAGCACACACCCTTCTTTCATTAGTTTAGATTAACCATTGACGATCAATTTGAACCAGTGCATGCGATTAAAATTAATTTTACCTAGATAGAGGGTGCAGAATAAACTACAACAACTCGATTTGCAACCACAGGATGTTGACGATATCTTCAAAGAACATTGCAACAACAGCGAGGCTTCACAGCAAATATGGTAAGCCAGTGTGTTTTAGTACATGTGAAATGTAATGCGTGTTGGCTACTTTCTTGGCTTGTGCCCTCAACCTGTAATCCTATATAGTTACAAATAGCTTAGTTGTCTGCTTTGCTATATTACTTGATTTGAATGCTTGTTTGTTACTTGTTAGGCTATACCTGAGTTGGCCAACATGCGAGCAGTGCCTGCTGTACTATAGTAAAGAAATGCATGCCTAGTTCATTTGAGTCCTTAACTATATCACAAGATTGTCTTCGTAGTTTATATGAGGCCATACTGTTATGTGCTTTCTCATATTATTTCAACTTCTTAGATGCCCAGGCAACTTAAATATAGTGGTGGTACACTGCCTTTCATCTAGGGATGTCAAACTAGGTCCCATTTAATCCTGAATAAAGTCCACTAATGGTATGATAGTTCAAAAGAGTTTTTGTTTATCTAGGAAAATGAACTAGCGAGCTAGCAACTAACTACATGGGACTGGAGGATGCCATTTATTTGCCACTTACATCCCTATTCATCTTACCATTTTAATTTATTTTCGGATGATGCTACTTCGAACCATTTAAATATACCTTGCCATGCTTGGAAATAATTTGTATGTCGTTTACCATGTAAGCTTACTTCCTGGATCACGCGATAACTATCTCTTACATATGTCAAGAGGAAACCTTCCAAGATGCAGTTCACACTAGGACACAATGTACAACCCCAGAATCTATTTTTCAAAGCAGTGCGCCATCCATGTTTCTAGTTGGTAGCAGTTCAGTGGGAACACCGCTGGAGAGCTGTCTGAGCAAATATATTATAGTTCTTGAGGCTTTACTAGAGACAGAAAGAGATGGTGTGGCTGCCATGAATGATGTCATCTTGATCTTGAGGTTGGAAATTATGCAATTAGATGCACGCATTATGCAAGCAACTCAACAATTGGAGGAAGTAAGAATGTTGCATTTGAAGACAAAGGAGGTCCTACTGCTTCTGCTATCTGAAGCCCAGGGTAATCCCAGTTCTTCTTTAGATACTGATTGAAATTGTCATTAGATTAGTATACTTGCATGTTGTGTCATGTATCTGAATGGATCATGTTGTAAGACCCCCAGTGTTGTCCATGTGTTGTAATGATCTGAATATTTTTAGGTGAGATAATCATTAGTACTTGTCTGATTAACATAAGGTGAACCGTTTTTGGTGTGAGCATATTGTATTGGTGAAGTAATTATTTGACTCAAAGTGTATCCAACCTACTGAATTCGAAGATCACGTTATTTCTAAATCATATTCATATATAAAGGTGGAATAAATATTTGTCATGGTTTTGAAGAAATAAATAACAAAACGTAGAATGATGTTTGGATATTCGTAACTGGATACAAATTAGATTTGAATTTAGTTGCCAGGGCCCAGGGTAAACATGAATGCTAATTCTTCCAAATTTTGAATGAAGCGGCAAAATACCCACTATCATTTGTTGGCTGCCAAAAGGAAGTGTTTGAGAGATGGAAATTATTGTCTACCCCTGACACTTCACAGCCTAATCGACCCAATTTCCACTACTGTCGATCGGGGTAGACTAGTAACTTCAATCAGACATGACACGACTGCCTCTGTCACATCCCTAGATTCACCTTGCACTAGGCTAGCACTTGTCTGTTGCATCATGTTTAATTTTCTCAGAAACTTGAAATGGGGGTTGTTCAAACCCTAGCACCAGATCAAATCAACTAGGGTTTAATAAATACTTTTCAATGTAACCAAAGTGCCCTTCACAAAATGTTCATCATTTTTGGTCTTGGCTAAAACCTCTGCCAAAAATGGTTTCATAATTTTGGGAGTCATTTTGGATCTTTGAATTAAGTCATAACTATTTGCATTGGAACATTTAAATCCTATAAATGATTTTAAATGTCCAAATAATCTTGGAACTAAATGAGGGTTGTTGGAATTAATCCAAGCAGTGCCCACAAATATTTTCATGATTTATGAAAATGCTCTAGCATTTTTATTAAAGCAAAACAAAAACAGTAAATAGAAAACAGAAATAAAAGAGAGAGAGAGAGAGAGCACTTACCTGGGCTTACCTGGCGCCCCAGCCGGCCCAGCACTGTGCGGCCCACTGGCCCACAGTGCCAGTCGTCCTCAACCTGTGCCATTAGGCAGAGGCGAAGGCGGGCACGGCGCGCGCTGAGGCTGCCACCTCCTCCCTACCTGCCTCACCCTCGAGGCCTTTCCCCAGCGCCCTGGAGACGCCACGCACCACCCTCGACCGCTCTCTCCCCCTCGCTCCCCTGCTCCTCCTCGCCATGGCCGAAGCCACCACGGCCGCGTCGGCGAGCACCACCACGACCACAGCTACCCCCTCGTCCCTCCTTTGTGCCCAAGAACTCCGCGACGTCGTCCTCGACCCCCCTCACCGAGCCACGCCCCGCCGGACACCCTGAAGCCTCGCCAACGCCGCCGTTTTCGACCTCAGGTGCCGGCGATCATCGTCGTCGATTTGCTGCCTCCAGTGCCTCCCCGAGCTCCCCGTCTGCCTCTGCCGAACCGCTATGAGCCCCCGTTCGAAACCCCCCTTGCCCCGTCCTCTACCGAGTCCCGTAGCTAGCTCCATCGCCGGAGCCGAGCGCTCCTCGCCACCGGCCATGTCGCCGTCGTGGCCATAGTTGCCGAAGCACGCGTCCAAGAACTCCTTCGCGTTCAGCGCACCTCCAGGAGCCCGTAGCAATCTTCTTCTTCTCCCCTCGTGCCCCACAGCATCGATTCCATCGATGCGCGAACTCCGGCCGCTGCTGTACTCCTCGCCGGCGCCGTTCCCGGCCATCTTGAGCTCGGCCCCCACCACCAGCCGATGCGGCTCACTCCCAAGAGCGCGTAGGAGCAAACCGCGCGGCAAATGGTGCCCTGAGCAGCGTTTCCGCAGCTCTCCGCCGTTTCGGGCGTCGCCGGTGGCTTAACGCCGGCGACTTTGACCCAACTGACCAGGGGTTTGACCTCCCCTGGGTCACTGACGCATGGGCCCGGCCCCTGCTAACTTTTGGTTAAGTTAGTAACTTTTTTTAGTTAGCCATTGGCTCACTGACATGTGGGACCCTCTAGGTTAATTAGGTTAGGTTAGTGTTAACTAAATTAGTTTAGTTTAGTTAGACACTGACGTGTGGGACCCAGCCGTCAGGTTTTACCTGCACCAGCCCTGTTGACTTGCTGACGTCATAGTGACGCAGTACTGACGTAGTGAGTATTTTCTGGGATTTTAAATAAATCAGAAATGATTTATTTATTTCAGAATATAGCCCAAACTTCTAAAAATCACAGAAAATAATCTATAACTCCAATGAAAATAATTTATATATGAAAAATGATCATAAAAATCCAAAGAATATGTTTATGGCATTTTCATGCATGTTTGAACAAGTTAAAGCTGCTGATCAGGTCAAATCAATTAAATGACATTTAAATAACCACATGTGGAGTTTGAATTGAACCTTTGGTTCAAACCATCTTCATTTAATATGGTTGCTAGTTGCATTAGCTCAATCAACAGCATATTGCCATGTCATGATCATGCATCATATTGTCGCATTGCATTGATTGTGTTCTCTCATATTTTCCGGTGTTTGTCCCCTCTCAGTAGACGTTGTTCCGGTGATGTGATCGATGACACTGATGAAGACACAGTGATATATTCAGAAGTGCCAGGCAAGCAAAACCCCATTGAGCATTCCGATACAATCCCACTCTCTCGCTCTTGCTCTCTTTTACTGCGTTAGGACAACAACGTTTCAACTGCTATTTGCTGCGGTAGCTGAACCCCTTTTCCTCTGCATGGCCTGTCATTGCCACAGTAAATAGTTGAAACCCACTAGCATGAGTAGGAGTTGTTTGAGCCATGATGTGCCTACTCATTCATGCTTTCTGGTTATGCTTGCTATTGCTTAGAGTTGTGTCAGGTCTGATTCATCGGGGATGAATTGGAATGTGGTCATCATGTCCTACTGTTGAGAGCTAAGTGTGTGAACACGATTTGGTAAAGGTAGCGATGAGAGGCCATGTAGGACTACATGGTGGGTTGTCTCATTGAAACCGTCCTCAGGAACTGAGTTCTCTGTTGGTTGATCCATGAACAGCTACTACCACACGTTGGGCCCTGAAATATGACCCCGCTCGACTTGTTGACTGCCCTTGTCCTCTGTCCAGGAGATGCAACTAGTTTCTGGTGTTTGTAGTTTACTGGAGGTCGTGCGCAGCGCTGACCCTCGGGGTGGGCTGTGACACGGCAGGTACGTGGCACGGTGTACCGGTCGCCCGTTTGGTGACTCGGGAACCCTGTACACATCGTTTTGGGGCCGTGAGCGACACCCCGGCCGGATCTCCCCACGGATGGAACCCAAATAGGCGATAAACCTGGAATAGAGACTTGAGTGGTTTGTTAGGTCGTGGTCTACACCCACGTCGGCTTTCGCTTGAATTCTGCCGAGCACATGTCGTGTGCAAGTGCTAAGTGGTGGAAACGCGTGTGAAGAAGAACACCCCTGCAGGGTTACAATTGATATATTTGAATAGCCGTGTCCATGGTGAAGGACTTCTGGGTTGCTTATACAGTTCATAGACAAATGAAAGTGGATACTCTAAAATGTGCAAGATAAGCGTGAGTGCTATGGATGGCCTTCTCGTAGGGAGACGGGAGCGGATCCATAGTGGTGTATTTATTGGTGAATATGTGGACTCGTGTGTGCCACCTCAAAGAGTTACTTGCAGTCGTAGTTCAAGATAGCCACTGAGTCAAAGCTGGCTTGCTGCAGTCAAACTCCACCATCTCTTTGTTGATACTGACGCATATGTAGCTAGATCTGATGTCTCACGTTTGCTTAATTTATGTTTTGCAGAGAGACTTCAGTCTCACTAGTGGTTCCGCGTGGACTTCGACGTTTAGCTTGTTACCTCAGCTATGATCTTGTACCCTTGGGAGGGTCTTGTAGATAGTCAGGCTTCTCAGCCTTTTCCTTTTGTAGTTGTCTGTACTCAGACATGTTATACTTCCGTTGCCTGTATGCTTTGTATGTTGGGTCATGACACCCACTGCTTGTAATAAATGCTATGATGGCTCTTCTGGGCCTTTATCAATATGAGTTGTTGAGTTATGTTGTGATGCCATGTTGTACAACACATACTTGCATGTTATGCGTACGTGTAATGTGTATTGCTATGTGTGGGATCCGACACCTAGTTGTTTGCCCTTTGTAGCCTATCTTACAGGGAAATGTCTCCTAGTGCTTCCACTAAGCCTTGGTAGCTTGCTACTGCTCCGGAACACTCAGGCTGGCCGGCATTTGTCCTTCTTCGTTCCTTTGTATGTCCCTTAGGGGAAATGTCACGCGTTGTTCCTTTAAGTCCTTGTAACTTGCTATGACTCGGGTTCATACGTTGATGACCGACATGTTCGTTGCTTGGTCATCTATGCCTGCCTCTGTAATTTAGTGCCACTTTCAGTTTATAACTAGTCATGTCGGCCCGAGTTCTTTGTCATATGGATGCTAGCGACACCATCATATATGTGTGCCAAAATGCGCAAACGGTCCCGGGCCAGGTAAGGTGGCACCCGTGGGGATACCGTGCGTGAGGCCGCCAAGTGATATGATGTGTTACATGCTAGACCTGTGTGACTTAGGATCAGGGTCCTAACAGCCTCTGAGCCCATTCAAACACGGTGGGTGCCATATGTGGGTGGCAAAACACATTTGATTCAAGCTCGTCCGAAAGACCGGTCTCTCTCCCTCCATTTCCCCATTCATACACGGTGGGCGGCAAAACAAACTCTCCTCGTCCGAAATCGATATAGGCAAATATTATAAATAGGGGTAGATGTGTAACTTCCCTCTGACGTGACACAACCTCCCTACCTATCAGCCATATTCATACATCGTAGGCGCCAACAGTGGGTGGCAAAACACCCTCTCCTCGCCCAAAATCGCTACCGGCAAATATTGGGTAGATGCGAGATAACCCTCCTACCCCCAACCGACGAGATGTACGAAGTATTAAATGCGGGATAAGCTCGTAACTTTCCCATATTTCAGACAAGCGCGTCCCAAAGATTGAGAAACCCCTCCCCTCCATTTCCCCATTCATACACCGTCGGCACCACAACAACCTCCCGACTCCGACGAGCCTCCTCCATCTGGCACCCCATCTTCCACCTTGCCGGAACTGCTACCCCTACCGTGTCGTCCACTTCAAGAGATGCACGTATCTCATCTACGGCGTCGGACCATGATCCTTTTATCATGTCATGTTGCTTCATCGGCGCCATCAGCCACCTTGCCTTTGCCGCTCCTACGACCGCCTCGTCCACGGAAACTTGACGTATCCCCCAACCCGGCCGTTTGCCGTCTAAAGTCTTCTTCTGCGCCATCGATAGCCATCACACCCTCAGTACCCTCAACCTATCAGCAGTGGCCTAAATGGCGTCGGAAGATAGGTGGTACTCTTTCATATCTGCTTAAGTTATTGATCTCACCTGGAAAATAGATCGTAACTTGTTTACTGTATGTTTCTTGTCTGTACCAAATCGTAGTCGTGCCGTTCGAGTCGTGCCGTTCGCCGTGCCATTCGGGTCGCTCTCATGTACACTGCCAGCGATGTCGCTGGCCACGTCTCCATCGTCTTCAACTGCGCCGCGTTCATCCGCCACGACCATGGCCTCATCATCATCGGTGGTAAAGGCTAGGACTAGAGTGTCCACGTGGTCGTCCACCTAGTGCACCAAGTAGTCTCGGACAGCCCCAGGCACGGGGGCCATAGTAGCGTCGGATTCAAAGTCAGGATCAATGCTCTGGAGGTAGCTGAAGACCCGGGAAAACACGCGCCCCAGGAGGCTCCGGCTCTTTTCTTCAACAAGGTGGCGGGCCCTCGTGGCCCGGCTCTCCAGGCGTGTCACAACCTCGGTGAAGAAGACAAGATGGCCAGCATAATCCTCCGCGTGGGGGTCGGGGGCGTTATCCTCACAGATGGCCACCAACGCCCGGTTGGCCTTCGCCCGAAGAGTCCGTAGCATGGGGACATGCTCATGCTGCAGTAGTAGTCGACGACGAGCCTCGTCCTCACTCTGCTGCGCAAGAACTGCGGCGTCATCAACTTGTTGCCGGAGCAAGGCCAAGTCGGCCTGCGCGGAGGCCAACTCGGCCTGGATGGAAGACTGAACTGCCACCGCGGCCCTTTTGCGCTGCTCTGCTTCTTCCAGCCTCGCCCTGAGGGCAGCAGTCCTCCCACCAGCCTTTGCTCGCTGAAGCTCCAACTTCAAGTCATACCCCTTGGCGAGGTTTCCGCGGGCCTCCGCCACCTTCCGGTCAATTGCCTCCTTGACTCTGTCCTCGCGAGCGAAGACAGCATCCTCTGCCAGGGTCACGTGGATCTCCCTCGCCTCCATCCGCTCAAGCTCAAGGCTGCGCTCCGCAGCTTCTAGCATCAGTGCCTCCTCACATTGCAAGATCTCCGCCTCTTCGGAGGGCACCCTCCTCATCGACGCTAGGGAGGTCCTACGCACCTCAGCTCGCTCCTCCAAGTCAGTGTTCAGAACCTGAAGCTCCAGCAGGCGCCTCACTGCAGTGTCGCGATGGAGGTCAGCTTCCCTGGCCTCCTCCAGGGTTTGGGTGCAGGCCTCTTGCGAGGCTGCAAGGGACGCGTGAGCCTTCACGTTGGCGCGCTCGTGCTGGAGGTGCCCGAGGTTAATAGACACCCCAGTCGGCGCCACTCATCCATCTGTTGAAGGCCCTCGGCCTCAAGATAGACATCAACTCCCTCGAGCTCTTCCCCAAGTTGGCCTATCACATTCATCGCCTCCCGGAAAAGCTCGTGGCGGGCGGCTCCACGCCTGCGCGCTGACTCAAGCAGGAAGCCAGGGCCCTCCTTGGCACCAAGAGCTGTTGAAGAAGCATGAGGAGACTCGTCTTCCCTCGGAGGCGGGACCAGGGTCTCATCTGCCCCAGTCATCTCTCGGGCCTCGGCTGGGGCCCGGAGGTGCTGGGACCAACTACTTGAAGAAGACGCCAGGGCCAAGGCGGCCCCGCTACGTTCGACGATCAAGGGGGAGCCCTCGGCATGCCCCCCGGCCCAGAGGTGGAGCCGTGAAGAAGAAACGTCAAGAGCGCGGGGTCGAGGCGCCAGGTCGACGCATCGGACCACGTGGATGACCTCATGCCCGAAGTGGCACATCGACTGAGGGCGCTCTGGGTTGACGAGGAGCTCGGGGCCACAGAGGCCAGCTTCTCAGTAGTTGTCGTCGCCTTAGCAGGAGGGGCCTTGAGGAATCATGGTTAGGAAGGTAGGCAACACACAAGAAGTTACAAAGATAGGCTACTCACTCGTCTATGGCGATGTACTTCCTCAGCTTCAGCGGCCGGAAGGAGACGTCACCGCAGCCGGGAGATCTCCTCCTCTTGTGAAGAGCTTCAAAGTTTGGCCGGGGACGGCTGAAGCCCCGGAAACGATCGACAACATCAGGCACAACCGGGCCATCTTCAAAGGAGGCACCCCCAGAAGTGCTAGGTCGGGTGGGCCCCCCTACCCTCGCCTCGGGACAATGCGAAGAGGCCACGGGGGCTTCGGCCTCTGGAGCATCAGGCAGCACTTGCACCTCAGCCGCCCCTTATGGGTGACTCTCCCGAGCCCAGAGGGCGGCACTTCAGGAACCTCAGGAGACGCCAGTGCGGAAGTAGCAGCGACGCCAACACTTGGCAGCGATCGTTCCCCTACGCCCACTTCTAGGACGATCGCCTCGACAGCGGCAGGCAAGGGAGCCATGCAGACAGGGTTCTCACGAGACCCAACATGGCCAAGCGGACGAAGCCCCCATTCATCAAAGGGGGGCATCTTCCTCACGAAATCCACCCTGTTTGAGTAGCAGTATAGGAGGCAGCCCACCTCCGGCAGGCGGGCTGGTGCCGAGTCACCCATCAGGACCTAGAGCACCATGTGATGTACCTCGCGAGGGAAGGCGGATGCTTGGAGCTTCATGCGGTCCCCTGGGCCAGAGAAGGCCCACATTGACCGAGAGTGGCACTGAAGCAGGGTGATGTGGCGCTGGATGAACTCCCTCGACACCATAGGCGCCGTCACTCCAGGCCTCTGCAGCCTGGCCAACCGAAACCAAACGGGGGCCAGCCTCCGGTCGACGAGCTTCACGTGGTTCCAGCTCTTAGCTCGGAGCGGCCGGAATCCGTGGTGGGAGCAGCAGGGGGCTGTGCACCCCGACATGGGAGAACATCCACCGCTTCCTGAAGCCGCCAACAATCGTCGCAAGATCGAAGTCGATGCGTGAGCCGGCCGTCGTCGTGATGGCCTGGAAGGGCACGCATCCGGAGCACTGGAGCACATCCGTCAGATGCAACGAGAAGAAGTGACGGAGCAAGGCCACGAATGGAGCAATGCCCACCATGGCTTCGCAGACAAAGGCGATACCAGCAAGGACGACGACGGATTGAGGATCAAGATGTAGCGCGCTGATCTGGTAGTGCAAGAGCACCGCATTTAAGAAATCAGAGAAGGGAGGGATCAGGCCAGCCCAAAGGGCGTGAAGATGGAGGGGGACCTCGGTTGCTGACCTGTCGATCTTGGCGCGGGAAGCGGGCCAAGCCACCGTCGCCCCCCACTCATTGGAATCAGTGGCGAGTGACGGGCGCACCTTGTCCATCATCTCTTCGTTGATCACCACCGACTGCTCGGTGCCGGCCCCGAAGACTGGCGGCGAGGGGGCCAAGGCGTAAGGCTACGCCCCCTCTTCGTTCTCTCTGCTGGAGGCCATGACAACGAAAGAAGTTGGAGTTGAATCAAGCCAGGGGAGGGGATCCAGGAGACGAGGAAACCGCAGGGCGCGCCGCTGGCAAGGGAGGCAGAGCCGAGCAAGTAACAGTGGCCGTCCGACTGGGCGAGAATCGAGGATATGTCGGGAAGTGGAGGCGCCCACGTCCCGTCAATCGCCACGTGTTAGTCCAGGCCGCGGGCTTTTGGGGCCCGTGATGCTCCGCACATGGCCCTTGGCTTCGTCGCGAAGCCAAGCCCAAGCGCACCTTGGGGGCTACTGTCCGTGTTCTGGGAATGGGGGTACCCAGACTTGCCTGCCTGCGGCCCAGGGCGTGGCTCGTCAGGCGGCCTACTACGGCCCAGCCTCTTCAGCAGCCACTCAAGACCGTCGCGAGGAGCCGAGCCTCGCAAGGCGGACGACGGAAGGCATCCCCTGGGGCGGCCTCACTAGGCCAGCTCATGAGAATCAGAGATACCTAGGCAAGGGGTACCTCGCGAGGTCCTCGTGACGTGAGCAGTGACGATCAAGGCGAGGCGGGCGCCAGCGGGCGCAGAGTTCCAGTTTCCTCTTTGGCGCTAAAGGAGCAGGTGAATGCGTTGAGTCCCGAGGCATCAGGCAAATGTTTGCATATCGGTGCAATGATACCAAGACTAGCATGACAGCAGAACGGAGGTCATCGCGGAGCCCATAACGGCGTCACCACCAGAGCTTTTGGTAGGCAAAGACCACCTTTTGTCAGGATAGCTTGTACTAGCTGTCCCCCTTGAAATTTTGCCGATGTGGATCCCTTCCCGCTCAATATTTGGGAAGAGGACCCATGCCACTATAAATAGGACTAGCCACCAACACTAGGATCATGTCATCTAGAGTTGATCAGATAGAAGGCCACACAGCACAAGCTCACTCGAGCACAAGAACCCCTCTCCTCAGGAGGCTGTTCATCTGTGTACTAGTTCTTCCTCAGCCTACAAGGCAATCCACCACACCACACTTGATTAGGGTATTACACCACAACGGTGGCCCGAACCAGTATAAACCTTGTGTCCCTTGTTCTTTGGATCTGACGAGCTAGCCCTAGGGATCGGCAAGTAGAAGAGCCAAGGCGGAAGGAGAGATCTTCGTGCGCACCCTAGAGTTTGAACCTCAAGGGTTTTGCCGGAACCCTAGATCCGACATAGGTCTTTCCTTCTTTTGATTGATGATTGATTGGGATTGTCATCTACTCAAATAATTGCAAAAGCACACAATTAATGCAATCTTTTTCCTCGAAAAATAATGATACTAGTGTATGTTACTAGTACCTTCATATAGTGCATATCATCATAGAGTAGTATCACATATGATCTTATTTATTGCCATGCATGACACAAAGTAGCATTGCATTTAACATGATACAGAATCTACCTATGTGCAGAAAATTATCATGCATGGACATTGACCATGCACGTCAACATGTGTCCAGATCTGAGATGCCACGTGTACTAGATGAACGGTGCAGAGTTCGACCCCCGTGATGGTACCAGGGTAGGATGAACACACTTGGAGAGGAATCGGTTTTCATTGGGGACAGCTACCCATAGGGAAAACGATGCCACCTCCCATGCACGACGCCGTCGGCCTGCCGTTCATGAATAACGGGTGCATTTTCATTGCACACTGATGGATTCATATCGTGAACGCCCCTATCCCTGATATATTCCACTTAACTTTGGATGAGTCTCCATCATGGGGAGCCACACTATAGATCTGCGATGATATGGATTCTTGTTGCCCACCGTTATGGATTGTGCCATCTATGAATAACACATGGGCATGGAACTACGAGATGGACATGTACCCAGGGATGTACGAACATGGGTAATATGTAACACCGTAATTGAAGTAGCCAGGCACAAATAGTATTAACCTGCGTGGCATGTTGACATTTTTCTTTTACTACTCGTACTACTAAATGTTATGTGCAATGAACAATGATATTATGATGCAGTACATACCCATGGTGGCTTTGGGCGTTAATTACACCATGGAGGTTCCTCTTGGTCAATGTGATATGTACAAACTTTCACTGACGGAGGGAGTGGTGCACATTCCAAGTTGACTGGGCTTCCGTGTTTCACACTCCTCCATCGTAAGAGTGGAGACAATAGCTTTCATCAAAAATAAATTTTGGTACAAAAGAGCAATGACACTATAATGCCCGGTTTCCTTGCTCGTCCTCGTTATCTGAAAGAATACTTTTTTCACCGACATGTGGGACGTCGACCATCTTAACCCACTTGCCATGCACCAAAATTGCAGTGCATCACATAGAACTGCAAGGGAGACTCACCCCGGTCGTAGCACCACAGTAATAATGACTAATGAGCTGTCAAAACGCAGCCCCAACCTTTCCCACTGTAATTTTCTCGGACGAAGAACCATCCTGGTCCACTTGCCATGCACTAAAATTAGAGAGCATCACACGAAACTGCAGGGGAGACTTACCCCGGTCATAGTGTTGTGGTAATAATGACTAATGAGCCGTCAAAACTCAGGCCCAACCTTTCCCAGTGTAAGTTGCTCAGACGAAGGAACCATTAGGACTTCATTGAATCCGTTTCTTCAAGAAAACTATTGTACCAGCAATACTGCTACGACACCCGAATACTGCATGACACTGTAGCACATCATATCACTCAGACCCACTAGGCCAACAAGCCCGCCTAACGTGTGGAAAGCCCCGCCCAATTCATTTTATTCTGGATTTCTATCGATGGATCGCACGAACAAGGGAAATAAAAGAGTAGAAAATTTTACACTTTGCAAGTTCAAAAGGAAAAGGAGGCACACTTAATGCACGTCTGCCGCGTTCGCAGCGCACCCGCCAAAGTCGGTCTGGCACGCCGCTCACCAAAGGGGACACACGTTGCAATTAAATAAACTGACAATAGCCAAAATCTAATCGCCCGTCGAGAGTCGGCCAAGGCAAAGAAGGTAGGGAGGGAGAAGAGATCGGTCGGCCTACGCGCAAGGACTCCAAGAATATACTAGTGATAATGTGACACGGGCCATGTACACACTCGTACAACCTATCACTAGCACACGTACACACTCTCTCTATAGCCATTCTAAAAGTATGACATCAACTACATATTCACGTCAACCAATCAGACCCAACATTTTTCTTTGGTGAGTGTTTGCAAGTACTATAGCTCGCATAGTAGCTAGCCTACTAACAGAGTGCGGAATCAGTCAAGGTTTGACACCAAGAATCATCAAACAATGGTTTCATCAATCAAGCCCTTCTTATATAATAAATAGTTTAAACTTACGCCTAAGCATTCCATATATTACATCAAAATATGGTGAGGATGCATCTATTTCCAGAACTCGGAGAGGGTTCACATGATTCACTGTCAAGCAGAAGTAGCAAGTACCGCCCACACAAGACACTGAACTAGCCCAAAGATGGTGTGATAACATGCATCATTTAATGAAACACTGCAAACTATGTTGGAAGACTAGCGCGACCAACTATTTCTTGTGATCGATCTTTGGGGCAATGTCCACAGGAAGGACAACAACATGGCGATCGATCTCTGGAGAGAAGTCCACAAGAGGGACCACAGCATCGGAATCATCAAGGATGTCCATCGGCACCTACACAACCCTAACATAGTAGCAAGCACATTGCAAATAGTCAAAAACCACAACTACGGTAAACCAAATTTTTTACCTTGTGCTGCTCACCGGGGTACCAAATTCCTTTGTGGGCCATCTCCTCGAAGGGGCCATCGCCTCACCGGGGAAATACTGCTTATCAACGATGACTATCTCCTCAAACCAGGCCTTGAGCCTCTCATATATAGGTCGCCATTAGATTTTCTGGGGTAGGCACGGTGGGGCCCTTGCTATTCTTCCATCTTTCTTTGTTAAGGAGTTCATCCGCCAACGTCCTCAATTGTTTAGCCAGTGCTTGTTTTTTGGAGTTCTTCGTCTCCATGGGTTGGCCCGCCAACATCGCCAACTCATTGGCCGGTGGTCGCTTCCTAGAGATCTCTGTCTCCAGTGGGTTGTCCATGAGCAACTCTTTGCCCAGTGCTCTAGGATCCATCAATAAATTGACAAACAATAAGCAATCAAAATGAAACCACAATCGCAATGAAAACGAGAAAAGAATAGGCAGTGAGAATCGGTCGGTGCTTCACAAAAGAAGATTCTCAGAATGAAAATATAGTAGCATCACTGATTGTCCTACCTTTCCTTCGTCGGTATAGAAGAAAATTGGCAGAAGTGACTAGCCTGGAGTGTGGTCCTCTTCAAGATAGGGGAGAAAGGGCTTCAACGAGCGTTCCAGTGAAATGACGATTTCTTCGTCCATCCAACTAAGCAGGCCACTTACCATTGCTTGTAATGGTGTGGGTTGCTTCATCGGTCCAACGTGTCATGACGACCACACCGGGGTGATTGCTGAGTCTCGACAGTAGCACTTTGCAAACATTTGATAGATAGAACACGTGCTTGGATGGTTGGGGTGTGTTAGGATCATGGGAATCCAAAACCTCAACCAAAATTTTGAACGATACAGGAGGCGATGGCAATAGTAGTACTCCATTAAAACTGTACTCCCACATATATAAAATATAAATAATATTGCACGTTGGTGTAGCCCGTGTTTCCGATAATTTGGGCGGTGGGCTTCTTCATAAAGTTTACGAGGCGGTGGTTGTTCACTTAATTGAGGGTCGAGTAGCACACGTGAATGATACAAAGTGCGACCTGGCACACCGGTGGGGCTGGACCAAATGTTGTTAGCTGGCGAGTAATGATCGCTAAATAGTTCGGCTCGTTATGCTCATGGCTCGCTTTTTAACGAACAAATCAAATCATTAAATTGAGCTTGTTACGCTTGACGAGATCAATGAACGAGCTAATGAGTTTCACGAGTAGCTCCCTAAGCTCGCTAGTAACAACACAACACATATATCATCTTACATGACCAAATTGTTGTAGCATCTGAGCCTATATATTCAATGTAATCTACATAGGAGGCAATAAACTAGGGCATTTCCTTTTGTAGTCACCATTTATCTTCTTAAAAATCACATCTACACACTTATTGTGTAGAATGTAACACATCATCAGAATGTGTTAACTAGCCTCAAACGAACTGATCCGAGCAGGGGTTTTTGCTCGTTAGTCCTACCGAGCTTAACGAGCCCATGCTTAAATAGCACGAGCTTAACAAGCCGAGCAACTCATTCATCCACACACACTTGGAATAAGCGGGTAGCTATCTCAAAAAACAATTAACATCTCAAAAAAGGCAGGAGCTTCTGCACTTGCTTTCTAGGGTTGCTCTATTCACACACTCTCACCCTCTCTAGATCTAAACAAGATATCACACAACCTTTCTATCCTCACAGCTGGTTACAGATCCGGACGCAACCCCTCTGCTGGGGAAGGGGAGGACGTGTAGTGTTTAGGCTATCATCAACGGCGATGGAGGAGACCCACTACTGGCGGCACCAGTATATCTGGCCGAGCGCTGGTGCGGGAGGTCATATGATCCCTTCGTCGCTGCCATAGGGTGGGCGGATTCGGCCTCACGCCCCTCCACCTAGCCACACCCAGACGACCTTCAGGTATATCTTCCTTCGAAACCGACCTAGTTATACTTCCACAACTTGTTACTTATAAAACTGGCATGTGCATCATTTTCTACCTCTGAGCCCTCCACGTAGCTAGGATAGATCGGATTGTCCAACGCCACCTGATTTTTTTCTATTGTTAGAGGTAAAGCTACTTTATGGAGTCAAATCTTGTTACTTGGTTTAAACTGGTATGGAAGGAGGAAAAGTTGTAGGATGTAATGTACATAGGACTTGGTACAAACAGGAAAGGTAAGGGTGCAAGTAGTACAGACTAGCCCTCCAATCGGTCTCTTGGCCGAAAACGGAAATAAAGGGGAAACGTTGTACACACTTGTATGACCAGGACTATATTTGCTATCCACACATACGAATAGGCGGTAATGTGAACAAAAATGGGACCAACCCAGATATGCACTATCTCATGCACTTATAGCATTTATTTAGCTATTCTTAATCTAATGCCCTCTGGTAAAATGATGCCATGCCACTGCTATAAGTCATTACTAGTGATTTTTGTGTAGTTTAACTGGAATGTCACACCAGAACTGTTGGTCGATTTTGGTGGAACTACACAAAGGGAGATCTATGTCGAAACTCATCATCCAAATTGGCACCATAACCTTCCCTTAAGTAAGAATGATATTTAATGCATGTGTTCCCCTCAATTTTGCAACTACCATGAGAAAATAATACTATTGTTTACTACCGCAGGAGCACTCCAGGAGTAGTAAACTTGTACTCACTGACAACCAAATCTGACATTCAAGGCCACTCATGTACTTGGTTTCACTAATTGGTGAGGAGAAAGAGAAACAGAGCAAGAAAAGGATGACGATGACGGAAGAAGAAGAAGAAGAAGAAGAATGAAATGAAGAAGGATCACATGCTGGTACTGTCCTATGTCATCCTGACATGTTGCTAGTGGTATTGTACTGCTATGTTGCTACTAGTATTAATGTACTGGAAGAAATGCACTTCGAGTATGTAGCAGAGTAGTACTTGGCTTGATGACACATCATACTAATTAACTAGATTCTATATGCATGTGGAAGCCAGCCCTACATGATTAATAGTTCCAAGGTGATCAACCTGAAGCCGAGGCCTTACTATAGACCACTAAACTGCTCCAACAATGTCTGCATCACATTTGAGACTATCCTACAGTAGCACTTCGACTTCTGCTGCCCCTCTTGCAAGGTCATTTAATCAATTAGGAGTACTTAAGCAGCACTAATAAATTGCGGCCTAATTTTCATGTCAAAGTTAAACAAGAACCACATGTTGAATCATGTACATGCGTGTATGTGTCTTTGCAGGTGAACCATGTGTGGGAGCAGGGATGGGATCTTGGTAGTGTCTTGATGATCTCCTGATACAATCTCACCACCGGTAAACAAGAGTGATGCCAACCATACATTGGAAGTGCACAAAATTATATTATGTTCAATCAATCCAGTCAGTGCTTTATCTTCTCTTCTGGGACTACTTGAATAAGCTTCCTTTCTCAGCTTGGTACTGGCATAAGGCCTTCATCCAGATTTGTGTGATGTCATCCCTATTTGTATCGTGCTACTGTTTTGCAGTTGTCATGAGGAAGTCCTTTATCTTTTGCATGTTACATCTTTGCAGCCTATGATACAAGGCAATGTGAGTGTTGAGCTAATTGGTACCGATAAAATAAACTTATACCTATTTTTAAGAAAGGCTACTATGTTGCTAACTTTACCAAATAAGATAATGACGATGCTTCTATTTGTTAGTGTATGTTTAATCAACCACTATTACAGTAATCTCACTTTCTCAATATAAGTGCCAACAGGGATGCTCGATTTCAGTGGAATTGCAGAAAAACTTTGGGTGGTTCATTTCCTCAACTGCTTCCTTCCTTTCTGTTAGTCGCTTATCTCGGCTTCCAGTCAAAGGAAGTACTAATTATGTGCATCGTCACCAAGGTTGTTACAGGTCTTCATCCTGATTAATGTGCTTGTCATAACTATTCGTAATTTGCTATTGTCACTCGTACGCGTCGTCGGTACGTATCCAATGTATCTATAAATTTTGATTGGTCCATGCTATTATATTGTCTATCTTGGATGTTTTATATGCATTTATAAGCTATTTTATATGATTTTTGGGACTAACCTATTAACCCAAAGCCCAGTGCCAGTTTGTGTTTTTTCCTTGTTTTGAGTTTCGTAGAAAAGGAATATCAAACGGAGTCTAAATGGAACGAAACTTTATGGAGATTTTTTTCGGACCAAAAGACACCAGATGGACTTGGAGTACACTCCAGGGGATCCTCGAGGCGGCCACAAGGGTGGAGTGCATGCCCAAGGGGGTATGGCACGCACCCTACCTTGTGGGCCTCTAAGCCTCCACTGACCTACTTCTTCCGCCTATATATTCTCATATATTGTAGAAATATCAGAACATCCATCGAGACCACTTTTTGGCCGCTATAACCTTCTGTTCTCGCGAGATCCCAGCTGGAGGCCTTTTCCGGTACTATGCCGGAGGGCGAATCAGCCACACGGGCATCTACATCAACCCTATTACCCTTCGGGTGAAGTGTGAGTAGTTTACCATAGACCTACGGGATGGGCCTGAGGGGTATTTTGCGTTAAGAAAAGGGAGCATAAGGACTATATGATTTGTAGGGATAACGTTCATTAGCCATGCTATTTTTGAAGCGTCGTAGATTGCTTTTAGTATGCTTGAAGTATTATTGTTTTGATATTGATAAATTTTTATTTTGAGTCTTATGGATCTGAACATTCATGCCACAATAAAGAATATTGCAATGAAATTATGTTGGGTCGCATTCCACATCAAAAATTCTGTTTTTTCCATTTACCTACTCAAGGATGAGCAGGTATTGAGCTCGGGGATGCTTGATACGTCTCCAATGTATCTATAATTTTTATTGGATGTTTTATAAGCATTTATATGATATTATATATTATTATGGGACTAACCTATTAACTCAAAGCCTAGTATCAGTTTCTGTTTTTTCCTTGTTTTTGTGTTTCGCAGAAAAGGAATATCAAACAGAGTCCAACCGGAATGAAACTTTACGAAGATTTTTCTTTGAGCAGAAGACACCAGATGGACTTGGAGTACACGCCAGAGGATCCTCGAGGCAGCCACAAGGGTGGAGGGCACCCCTTGGGGGGTAGGGTGCGCCCCCTACCTTGTGGGCCCTCTGAGCCTCCCCTGACCTACTTCTTCCACCTATATATTCTCATATATTCTAGCCGTAAACTTATGTTCTCACGAGATCCCATCTGGAGGACTTTTCTGGTACTCTGCCAAAGGGGGAATCAACCACGAGTGCATCTACATCAACCCTTTTGCCCTTACGATGAAGTTTGAGTAGTTTACCATAGACCCGCGGGTTCATAGCTAGTAGCTAGATGGCTTCTTCTCTCTCTTTGATCTTCAATACCATGTTCTCCTCGTTGTTTGTAAGATGCAATGAATTGTGGGTTTATGATGAGATTATCTATGCATAATATTTGAGTTTCTTCTGAATTCTTTTATGGATGATCTAATATCTTGGTAATTCTCTACAAACTATCGGTTTGGTTTGGCCGACTAGATTGGTTTTTCTTGCAATGGGAGTAGTGCTTTGCTTTGGGTTCAATCTTCCGGTGCTCAATCCCAGTGACAGAAAGGGAGATGACATGTATTGTATTATTGCCATTGAGTATAACAAGATGGGATTTCCATCATATTCCTTGAGTTAATTCCGCTATGTCATGTCATCTTGCTTAATGCGTTACTATGTTCTTATGAACTTAATACTCTAGATGCAGAATCATTTCGGTCGATGTGTAGAGTAATTGTAGTAGATGCGGGCAGGAGTCGGTCTATTTGCCACGGATGTGATGCCTATATTCATGATCATTGCCATAGATGTCATTACAAATATTCTCTCTTCTATCAATTTCTTGACATTAATTTGTTCACCCACCATAATACTTCCTACCATGTGAGAAGCCTCTAGTTAAACCTATGGCCCTCGGGTCTATTTTACATCTTATAAGTTTTAGATCTACTATTTTGCAATCTTTTACTTTTCAATGTATAAACCAAAAACCCAAAAATATTTACTTTACTATTTCATCTATCTCTATCAGATCTCACTTTTTCAAATAACCTATAAGGGATTGACAACCCCTTTATAGCGTTGGGTGCAACTTTGTTGTTTGTTTGTGCAGATATTTGGCGACTTGTGTGTAATATCCTACTTGATTGATACCTTGGTTCTCAAAACTGAGGGAAATACTTACTCTACTTTGCTGCATCACCCTTTCCTCTTCAAGGTAAAAACCAACACAAGCTCAAGAGGTAGCAGGAAGAATTTCTAGCGCCATTGCCGGGGAGATCTACACCAAGTCAAGTCAAGATTTGTCTTCTTTCAACTCGCCATTCTCTAGTGCCATTGAGATCTACGCCAAGTCAAGCCACACCAAGTACCCATCATAAAATTCTCATCTCTTGCATTTACATTATTTTCCATTCGCCTCTCGTTTTCCTCTCCCCCACTTCTAAAACAATATTCGAAAATATTTGCCTTTTTTTACTTTGCCCTTTCTATTCGCCCTTTTTCTCGTCCGATATTATGTTTGCTCGGGTTGCCATGTGCATTCTATTTGCTTGCATCTTTGCTTGCTAAAGATCTATTTATGGATCCTCATTCACTTGCTAATCTTTTTAAAAGATCCAATTATGATGAACCAATTGCTAGTGGGTTTAGTGCACTAGATTTTCTTTATGAGGTTTTGCTTGAAATTTGTGAATCCGAAATTTGTGAAGAAATGTTGAAAGAAGAAATTTATGAACTGATTCACGATAGCTCTTTGAATGAAAAACATGATTGTAATGATTTTATAAATTCTATTAATGTCAATTGTGTTAGTAATATGCAAAACCCTAAGCTTGGGGATGCTAATTTTGCTATGTCCACTACTTGTTGCAATGATCATGATTGGGGTGATTTTTCTTATGATCTTGAAAATTTATTTAAACCCCATGATGAATACAAGGTTGATAATAATGTTTGCAATAATACTGAAAGTGTGTTTGGAAGAGTGTCAACTTTAGATCCCACATATTTGGAGAATGTTCAAATCTTATGATCTTTTTGATGAAAGTTGGTTTGGAAAGGTCATGACTTTAGTTAATGATAATCCCACTATTTTGGAAGAGTGTCAACTTTGCATGCATATGGACCATGTAGAGAATATGTTATGTGATAGCTATATTGTTGAGTTTGAATATGATCCTACCTGTAATTATTATGAGAGAGGAAAATATGGTTGTAGGAATTTTCTTGTTACTAAATTACCTCTCTTTATGTTGAGATTGCTGTTGGCTCTTTCTTCTTCCTTGCATATGCTAGATCTTGTTGGTCTTGCGAATTTGTTTTCCTATAAAATGCCCCTGCATAGGAAGTATGTTAGACTTAGATGTCATATTCACATGCTATATGATGCTCTTTTTGTGCTTCAAGTCTTGCCTTTCATGTGAGCATCATTAAAATTATCCACGCCTAGCTAAAAAGGCTTTAAAGAAAATTGCTTGTTGGGAGACAAACCAATATTTCTATTTTCTATGTTTGTGAGGTCACACATTATTATTTATGTAGTAATTGTGTTTTGGTGTTTTAGTTAGTGTTTGAGCCAAGTAAGACCTTTGGGATGGCTTATGGTGATCGCTGATTTGATTTTGCTAAAAAATAGAAACTTTTGCGCCCAGTACGGAAAATTCAATAATTCATTGGAACGTCGAAACCTGATAATTTTTCTTACAAAAAATTGATATAAAAATTCCCAACCGTCCTAATTCTTCAGAATTTTTAGAGTTACAGAAGTATGCACAGTTTTCAGATTGCTATAGACTGTTCTGTTTTTGACAGATTCTGTTTTCTATGTGTTGTTTGCATATTTTGATCCATCTATGGCTAGTATCGGGGGGTACAAACCATGGAGAAGTTGTAATACAGTATATATAACACAAATATAAAATTATAATAAGATCACAACAGTACCTTGAGTGGTTATTTGCTTTGTTTTACTAACGGAGCTCACAAGATTTTTGTTGAGTTTTGTGTTGTGAAGTTTTCAAGTTTTGGGTAAGGATTTGATGGACTATAGAATAAAGCGTGGCAAAATCCTAAGCTTGGGGATGACCAAGGAACCCCAAGGTAGAATTCAAGGACGGCCAAGAGTCGAAGCTTAGGGATGCCCCGGGAAGGCATCCCCTCTTTCGTCTTCATCTATCGGTAACTTTAATTGAGGCTATATTTTTATTCACTACATGATATGTGTTTTGCTTGGAGAGTCATGTAGTCTGTGAGTCTTTGTCTTTTAGTTTGCCACAACAATCATAGCTGTACACACCTTTTGAGAGGGACACGCTTCAATCGTAATTTATTAGAATACTTTATCTGCTTCACTTATAATTTTTGAGCTAGGCAATTTTGCTCTAGTGCTTCACTTATATCTTTTCAGAGCACAGTGGTGGTTTTATTTTGTAGAATTTGTTGAACTCTCTTTCTTCACTTATATTATTTTGAGAGTCTTAAAGAACAACATGGTAATTTGCCTGGGTTATGAAATTGGTCCTAGTATGATAGACATCCAAAGGACATATAATAAAAACTTTCATATATAGAGCATTAAATATTATGTGAAGTTTGACTCCTTGTAATTGTTTTGAGATGTTAATATGGTAATATTAGAGTCATGCTAGTGGTAGTTTGTGAGGTTAAAGAAATGATTGTGTTAAGGTTTGTGATTCCCAAAGCATGCACGTATGGCCTATGTAACCAAATTGACGTGCACTGTATCTTGATTGTTTCCTCTTTGCGGGAAGGTCGGGGGGGCGATGGTTAACTCCTACCAACCTCCTCCCTAGGGGCATGTGTCATAGTGCTTTGCTTTGAGGGCTATGTAGATTTTTTGCGATAAGTATGTGAGTTCTTTATGACTAATGTGAGTCCATGGATTATACGCACTCTCACCCTTCCACCTTGCTAGCCACTCTAGTACCACGCAACTTTCGCCGTTGCATAAAACCCTCCTTATACTTACCTCAAAACAACCACCATACCTACCTATTATGTCATTTCCATAGCCATTCTGAGATATATTTCCATGTAACTCCACCATTCCATTCATTATGAAACGCTTCATCATTGTCATATTGCTTTGCATGATCATGTAGTTGACATAGTATTTCTCGCAAAGCCACCGCTCATATTTTTCATACATGTCAGTCTTGGTCATTGCACATCTCGGTACACCGTCGGAGGTATTCATATAGAGTCGTATCTTTGTTCTAGCATCGAGTTGTAATATCGAGTTGTAACATTGAGTTGTAAGTAAATAAAAGTTTGATGATCATCATTATTAGAACATTGTCCCATGTGAGGTTATAAATAATAAAAGAGGCCAATGAAGCCCAAATAAACAAAAGACGCCAAAGAAGCCCACCAAAAAATGAGAGAAAAAGAGAGAAGGGACAATGTTACTATCCTTTTCCACACTTGTGCTTCAAAGTAGCACCATGTTCTTCATGATAGAGAGTATCCTATGTTGTCACCTTCACATATCACTAGTGGGAATTTTTCATTATAGAACTTGGCTTGTATATTCCAACGATGGACTTACTCAAATGCCCTAGGTCTTCATGAGCAAGAAAGTTGATGCACACCCACTAGTTGTCTTTTTGAGCTTTCATACACTTATTGCTCTACTGCATCCGTTACATGGCAATCCCTACTCACTCACATTGATATAGATTGATGGACATCTCCCTAGTCCATCGATTTGCCTAATTGATGTGAGACTTTCTCCCACCTTTTGTCTATTACCACCTCCATTCCACCCATAGTGCTATGTCCATGGCTCATGCTCATATATTGCGTGAAGAGTTGAAAAAAGGTTTGAAAAAAGTAGAGTATGAAAGAAATTTCTTGGCTGACTCCGGGAGGGGCATGAGGGGTATTTTGCGTTAAGAAAAGGGAGCATAAGGACTATATGATTTGTAGGGATAACGTTCATTAGCCATGCTATTTTTGAAGCGTCGTAGATTGCTTTTAGTATGCTAGAAGTATTATTGTTTTGATATTGATAAATTTTTATTTTGAGTCTTATGGATCTGAACATTCATGCCACAATAAAGAATATTGCATTGAAATTATGTTAGGTAGCATTCCACATCAAAAATTCTGTTTTTTTCATTTACCTACTCAAGGATGAGCAGGTATTAAGCTCGGGGATGATTGATACGTCTCCAATGTATCTATAATTTTCATTGGAGGTTTTATATGCATTTATATGATATTTTATATTACTATGGGACTAACCTATTAACTCAAAGCCTAGTGTCAGTTTCTGTTTTTTCCTTGTTTTTGTGTTTCGCAGAAAAGGAATATCAAACAGAGTCCAAACGGAACAAAACTTTACGAAGATGTTTCTTTGACCAGAAGACACCAGATGGACTTGGAGTACACGCCAGGGGACCCTCGTGGCAGCCACAAGGGTGGAGGGCGCCCCTTGGGGGGTAGGGTGCGCCCCCTACCTTGTGGGCCCCCTGAGCCTCCCTTGACCTACTTCTTCCACCTATATATTCTCATATATTCTAGCAACATCAGAACATCCATCGAAACCACTTTTTCACCGCCGTAAACATATGTTCTCACGAGATCCCATCTGGTGGCCTTTTCTGGTACTCTGCCAAAGGGGGAATCAACCACGAGTGCATCTACATCAACCCTATTGCCCTTGAAATGAAGTGTGAGTAGTTTACCACAGACCTGCGGGTCCATAGCTAGTAGCTAGATGGCTTCTTCTCTCTCTTTGATCTTTAATACCATGTTCTCCTCGTTGTTCTTGGAGATCTATCTGATGTAATCTTCTTTTGCAGTGTGTTTGTCAAGATCCGATGAATTGTGGGTTTATTATCAGATTGTCTATGAATAATATTTGAGTTTCTTATGAACTGTTTTATGCATTATCTAATATCTGAGTAATTCTCTTCGAACTTTTGGTTTGGTTTTTCTTGCAATGGGAGAATGATTTGATTTGGGTTCAATCTTGCGGTGCTCAATCTGAGTGACAGAAAGGGACATGCCACGTATTCTGTTGTTGCCATCGAGGATAACAAGATGGGGTTTTCATCATATTGCTTGAGTTAATTCTGCTACATCATGTCATATTGCTTAATGCATTACTTTATTCTTATCAACTTAATACTCTAGATGCATAATTGTTTCGGTCGCTATTTGGAGTAATAGTAGTAGATGCAGGCAGGAGTCGGTCTAGTTGTCACGGACGTGATGCCTATATTCATGATCATTGCCATAGATGTCGTTATAATTATTCGCTCTTCTATCAATTGCTTGACAGTAGTTTGTTCACCCACCGTAATTCTTGCTATCATGAGAGAAGCCTCTGGAGAAACGTATGGTCCCCTGATCTATTAAATATCTTTTAAGTTTCAGATCTACTATTTTGCAATCTTTTACTTTTCAATCTATAAACGAAAAACCCAAAAATATTTACTTTACTAGTTCATCTATCTCTATCAGATCTCAGTTTTGCAAATAACCTAGAAGGGATTGACAACCCCTTTATAGAATTGGGTGCAAGTTTGTTGTTTGTATGTGCATGTATTTGGAGACTTGTGTGTAATCTCCTACTGGATTGATACCTTGGTTATCAAAATTGAGGGAAATACTTACTCTACTTGCTTCATCAGCCTTTCCTCTTCAAGGGAAAAACCAACGCAAGCTCAAGAGGTAGCAGTCGATGCTATACAAATGATTTTGAACCCCTTTCCGCGACGACATTTGGAACCGTCGCCAAGTGAGTTTGGGCGATAAGGGGGTCCTTACCACATGACCCAAAAACTGTCGGGAATAGGGAGCCAAGATGCATATACAATACTCCTACTCGTTTGTGCTCACATTGCCATCGCAGTCGATATTGTACGGCGCTATGTTTACGATGCGCGACCCATCACAAACTGTTCACTATTTTAGAATGTGTATGACAAGCATACAATCACACACATTCGCTTGTCTGAAACCGTATGCGATAACTCATTAATATGATTATCTAATCGTCGTACCAGTGTAGGATAGGATTATGAAACATCGGACCGTAGTAACATCGTCGTACACGAAAACTATCGCACACGCTATTCTATGGTGCAACATTTATGATGCATACTTCATCAGAAATAGTTCATGGTTGCGAATTGTGTACGATAAGGAAACTATCACAACATTTAGTTTGCCCGCACCGTTTGTGATATTGTCTGACATCGCACACGCTTTGCAAACAGCAACTATGTGATTGCTTCCACACGTTTCCTCTTTGCGAACCGTCTCAGATTATGGTGTATATCGCAAACGTTTGTGTTTTACCAATCGTGTGCGCCATAACGACCTGGAGAGAGTAATTTCACCATAATTTAGTTGCTGCTATTTCAAATTGTACCGGATTTGAATTTGAATTTGAATTTGAATGTATGCTATAGCTTTATTCATATCCATCAAGTTCAAACAACCAATGCATTATTCGATTCATAGGTACATATCAACATTTACATAAGAACCAAATAAAGAATGATGAACCACAGTTGTATACTTGTACTATTGAAGACGGTAAAGAAAGAGGCGAAACACATTTAGGTTGCTGAACAAGGTGAAGCGGAATGCCCATATTGTGCCCTCCTCCATGCAGAAGGCACCACGACTCTAGTCCAACCCCTTGTGATGGTGGACCGCCCATCCTTCATGGTCTTCATGAAAACATCTAGATAATCATCGTGTTCTGCTTGAAATACTTTAATCTTTGCATGCCCACCAATCATGTAGTTTGAGAGGTAATCTTGAGAAACTGCTTTGGGAACCACTGCAAAGGAAAAAGATTCACACATTGTCATCTAACACAACTCATCATGGGCAGTCAAAAGAAGGCTGTAGAGTTCTTACTTATCATCATGCAGTTCGCTGTTGTATTGGATAAAGTGTAAACAAATTGTTTAATTGCCATCTTTTGGACCATTCTACTAACATCTTTATCAGCTTCCTCATTGATGCTGGTTCATCGATATCTCATTTCCCCATACACAGAAAGGGTCGAAGTGCGGATCTTTACCAATGACATATGTACCCAAAAGCACCAAGTTAATATTAGAAGCCAAACAGCAATTGCACAATGATGTAGTACAACACTCTTTTATAATATCTTATAACATCCAATATACTCACATATTAGATGAATTAACATCTTATATTATGGGCCACAAGGAGTTTATTGCATTCTTACAAATTATCGGCTGATTAACAGTTAGTTTGAGCAAGCTCGGGCTCAATAGCCCTAAAGTATATCTAAACATGAGGGCTAGTTTGAGCTAGTTGCATCTATAACCCACCCAAAAAATATCTCCAACCCAAGAGGTGCTAATTTGAGCTAGTTCTCCTAGTGCATTTATTGTCAATCTGACCCTGCCATCCAAACAACTCTTTGGATGGATTTAGTTTAGGGTTAGTCATGAGCTAGAAACTAACTCTAACCTCTAGCTAAGTTGATTATCCAAACATGGTTGTGTTGTTGTTGTTGTTGCTGCTGCTCTTCTATGTATATCTAGACATCATCAGAACATTAAGGTAACACTCATATATATGTAGCCTAGGATTGCATATTTAGAAATTAAGTATAGTGCATATTGCCATGTAGCCTCATAAATATTACATATGGCCCTAGTTAACCTAACGATAAATGGGTTACAGATATATTCAGTTAAAAGTTTGATTCACCGATAAGTCCCGTATCAGTCCCCGGCCGATATGGTACCAGCTACCGATATCCTGAACAGTGAGCATATATAAGCCATGGGATGAAACTAACCTCGATGGAAAACAACAGTCGTTCCCAAAATTGTCCTGTGAAGGTACATCGAGAAGCATGTTAAGCACAACAGGCTAAACATCAACCAAATTTATCCATGACAGACAAAATAATCACCAAAAGATAGCTTCAGTGTGCAGGTTTAAGAACACTATTAAAGCAAAACAAGTGAAAAGGTGTGTTAACTGCAACAGGCCTAGCATTTAACAACAAGCAAACATAGTCATTCAAACTGGTATTGTGCCAGTCTAAGTACACTGGTTATTGTTAAATAAAAATGGAAAGGCGTGTTAACTACAAGATGCATCAACCAAATGTAGTCATTCATACTGGTATTATTGAAAATGGTACTGATGAAATTGAACTGCAGAGTTCATACTTGCACATATAGAACATCACGTTGTGAATAACTGGAATAAACAAGGCATACTAGGAACAACCAAAGATAGCATTTCAAACTAGACATATGCTAACTACAAACAACCGAACAATCAAAAAACTTTAAAAGAGGCATATGCTAGCTATAACAGGCTTAACAACAAGCAAATATATGCATTCCTATCGGTATGTGTAAAACTAGATTGATGAAATGTATTGCATAGTAAATAATTGCACATATAGAGCATCACAGTGTGAGAAACTGAAATAAACAAGGCATACTTCAAACAACCAGATATAGCAATTAAAACTGGACATATTCTCACTACACTACAAAAGGGATTCGGCAAAACAAATCATGGGTTTCCCCATGTGAAGAGGCACGGAAAAACAAATCATGGGTTTCCTCACTTGTCACAAATGGGCTTGTTCGTGTGGGAAGAGCACGGACTCTGGATGCGCTCCATGTTGTCGCAGTTGGGCTCCTTCCCCTTTGAAGAGCACGGCTATAGGGTGCCCTCCCTGATGTCATAGACGGGTTCTTTCCCCTTGGAAGAGCATATGGGCTATTTTCCCTTGGAAGAGCAGGTGTGCTCTTTCCCCTTGGAAGAGCTAGAGAGGTTGCCCTCCTCGTGGTCACCGTCGATGAGGTCTGACTTGGAAGCTATGGATCCCAAGCCAGCATCCAGAACGTGTCCTTCAGAAAGGAAAAAACGGGCTCAATGGTGACGTAGGATGGCAATTTTTTAATAGCGAGCCAGAGGAGATCAGCGGCGAGGCCATGGACCCCGGTATCTCCCCTAGTCCCTCTCCCTTTTTGCCTTGTTTTCTGCTTCTATGTCTTGGGGAGATGCATGTGTAGTTCATGTTATTTTCGGCTAAATCTATGCAAGAGAAGAGTGTAGGTTAGTACTAGTGCAGTAGAAATGCTATTTTGTATGATGCAGCAGTGTAGTTTTGATTACCAGTAGTACGATCTATTTGTGCGGATGTCTTTTGATCCGTAGATGGGATTCACGTGCATGTTAAATCAGTGTGGTACTACCGCTCAGCTAGAGCGTGTGGCGACCTCGATCCCAATGGACTGGAGTATCTGTGCTCAGTGTCATCCCTGGATTGGTATGCTAAAACACACAGTACTTCGAGGATTTATAATAGAGTTTCAATCACACTTTATTACAACGGTAATCCTCATAAGGAGTCTTATTAAATAATATGGCTGAAGGCCATCTAATAACAATAAACCAATATGAATCTTGCGGAAGCATCGAAGATAAGTTCAGTCCATCCGACTCCACGGCAAACATTGAGTGCATGACAATGACGTAATCGCACCTTATTCTTCGTCGGTAAATTATGCAACACGAGACGTTGCAGCCATGTAGGTCAGCAAATTGAATATGCAGGCAAGAACACACTATAACAAGTAAAGAAGAACAAATGTCTACAACTATATGCACATTTTGTTGGTGGAGGCTGTAATGTTTATTTTTGCATAAAGCTAGTTTTTCCCTACAACAAAGGAATAAATTTTTATTTACTACTCAGTTTAGTTATGCAATATTGAGAATGGTTCCTCCATCTCAATCCCAAAATTACCAAATTCCTTAATAACCCAACAAGTTAACTTAAAAAGAGTGTTGAGATCAGTCCATAATTCGAATACCAGGATACTCAAGATGTCCATAACCGGGGACACGGCTACTCTTGACTAGTTTGTACACTCTGCAGAGGTTTGTGCACATTTCCCCACAAGAATCGATCGCCTCCGTTATGTTTCTTGCACTTCTTGGTGTTTGAGAACAGGATGACCGATACACAGTCTTTCAGAAGATTTTACTCTTTACCCTCGATAGACCGGTACACCTACTTTCCCCTACATCTTCTAGTCCACCACTGAAAGAGCTCACACGACATACTCAACTATGCTAGAGCCCATAATGGCTTGTGGCTGCACAATGAAGTTTCTAGGCATGAATGATGTATGCTCCCTTTGAGCCTGTGTGGCATTCCATAGGATGATCACACGGTTCCTCCGGGATATCCTAGGACAACACTGGATTCTCCCAGCAACCTATCCACCCACTTGTGTATTAAAGTTGCCACCTTAAACATTCCCTGAGTTATTATTACACTCACAACTTTCATGAAATCTCACATACCAATCCACGTCTACAAGCATTGCTAAGAAATAAGTAACAAAACGTATATTCCCTGGGTTGATCTCAAGTCAATGGGTTCCTACCTCATGAACTACTCGGCAATACCACATTTATCCATGTCCTACTCATGCAAATCTTTGAGGGTAGAACTAATGCAATAAAAATTGTGTATTGGGAAGTATGATCAAAGTATGAACTTGCCTTGTTGACGATCGGTGAAACCTAGTGACTCGTAGTAGCATGCTTTGCACTCCGGAAATTCTATCACAATCAAACAATAGCATACATAAGCAATCATGCAACATAATCGAAGAACTAATCTCGAAAGACTTCGAAAACAAACGAATAACTCATGCAATAGATTTTTTTCTAACAATATCAAAATTAAGTGAATTTGGCCTTATCAGGAAGTTTAGGTCAAGAGCTTCGATTGGCAAAATGAATCAACTCAAACGGAGGTACTAAACTGAAGTTACGATCAAAAGAAGTTCAAATACAAATCTGTTTGAAAACAATTTTTAAAACTTTCGAAAACAAATTTGAGTTGCACTACCAAAAAGATAAGATCAAAATGAAGAGGTTGGCGTCGATTTCATCTAATTCCGACTAACGAGCAAAAAGTAATGACCGTTTGAAAACCAGGGACTAATTTGTAAAAACTTTAATCACGGATAGGTCCTGACAAAAAATAATAGAAAAAGAAAAACTCTAAATAGCGAACGTTCATTTTTCTGATCTAAACAACGGTCGTTTGTTGTTTAATAAAACCTAAAAAAATGAAACTAGGGTTTTCTAAAAAAAGTTTAGTAACAAAAATAAAAAAACAGCGGCAGATTTTACCTAGCGGATCTGGCTTGCGGGTCAGGTCGGGTTCGCGTGCGGCGAAAGCGGCGGCGAAACGGTGGCACGGTTGCTGGCGCGGGCGGGCTGAGGCGGCGGGGTGGGCTGTGAGGGGGTGGCTGGCATTATAAAGGCCTGGGGCCTAGCCCGGTTGCTTGGGCATGGGGAAAGGAGGGTAGTCCGGGTGGGACACGCCCAGGGTGAGGCCGTGCGCGCGTGGGCCAGGAGCTGGTCTTCAGCGAAGAAAAAAATCCTAGAAAAAATCGTTGGGTGAAGAAAAATTAATAAAATAATTCAAAAAAAAAATCCTAAAAATTGCAGAAACAATTTTCGCCATTCCCTACTAATATTTGGGACAAAGTGAACATTTTTCTCAAGTAAAATGCCTAAAAAAATAAAATAAAGTTTTGAAGGCAATTTAAAATAAATAAACTACAAATAAAAATTATTTATAGTCAAAATTCAAATTTCAATATTTTATTCTGTTTTTGAAGAAGTCATATTATCTTCTCTCATTTATTTTAAAATATTGAATATGAAAATTAGTAAAAGATAATATTTGATCCAACCCCACTTGGATAATAACAAAAATAGTGGGTTCTCTTTGGAAAGCTTCCAACTCTCTCACTTAGGTCCTTGAGTTGGTTAAAGCTTTTGGATCAATTTCCAATAAACTCAAATACAAAAATGCTCCAATGATGAATGCATATGAATAACCTATGTTAACATCCAAATTGAAAATTGGGATGTTACAAACCAACCCACCTTAAGATGAATCTCGCCCTCAAGATTCGGGTTGGCTAGAAAATAGGTATGGGTGGTCTTGTCAATGGTCTTCTTCTTGTTCCTAGTGGGCTTAATCCTCTGTATGGTGACTGCACTGAACTTTGCACAACTTAATGATCTTGGCGCGGGTAACTCTGTCGGCAAACTCGAGAATCTTGACAGGCTTCTCCTCATAAGTCAGATCACTCTCTAGCTGAATAGCTTCCAGGGGCACGGTGTCTCGTAGAGGAATCTTGGCCATCTCTGCGTGACACTTCTTCAATTGAGATACGTGAAACACACTATGAACTCCGGAAATTTTTTCGGGAAACTCTAGGAGATAAGCTACTTCTCTTCTGCATTCCAAAACTCTGTATGGTCCCACAAATCGTGGTGCCAGTTTACCATTAACTCCAAAACGCTTAAGTCCTCGAAGTGGGGACACACGAAGATATGCTCTATCTCCAACTTCGTAGGACACTTATTTGCGCTTCGTATCTGCATAACTTTTATGTCAGGACTAGGTTATCTTCAGTCTGTCGCGGATCAACTTGACCTTCTCCTCTGAATCTCTGACTAAATCGGGTCTGAACAATTGGCGGTCTCTGACTTCATCCCACATCAACAGTGTCCTACACCTCCTTTCGTACAAAGCCTCGAAAGGGGCCATCTGTAGACTAGTCTGATAACTATTGTTGTAAGAGAAATCCGCGTAGGGCAAATTATCATCCCAACTAGATGCACACAAGCTCTCAACATGTCCTCCAGAATCTGATTGACTCTCTCCGTCTGTCCATCGGTCTGTGGATGAAAGGTTGTACTGAACTCTACTCTCGTACCCAAAGTCTCGTGCAACTGCTTCCAAAACTTTGAATAAATTGTGTTCCTCTATCTGATACAATGGTCCTCGAAACTCCATGCAGACATACGATCCTGGTCATGTATATCTTGGCCAACTTAGCACTTGTGTAAGTGGTCTTCACGGGGATAAAGTGAGCTACCTTCGTCAAGCGATCAACTATAACCCAGATTTAATCATACCCTGAACGTGTCCTGGGTTGTCCTGTCATAAAATGCATTCCTAGTTTATGCGACTTCCATTCTGGTATGGGTATCGGCTGCAGTAACCGTGCTAGTTTCTGATGTTCTTCCTTTATTCTCTGACATACATCACATACCGCTACATACTCTACAATGTCTTTCTTCATTCCGGTCCACCAGAAATTCTACTTCAAATCCAAATACATCTTCGTGTTGCCTGGATGTATCGAGTAAGGCAAATCATGAGCCTCTTGAAGAATCAACTTCTTGATCTCCGGGTCATTGTGCACGTAAATACGTTCTTCAAACCATAATGTTCCGTGTTCATCCTGACGAAATCCTTCCGCCTTTCCTTTGCTCAATCTGCCCTTTATCTCTACAATTCCTTCGTCTGTCTTCTAGGCTTCCCAAAACTTGCCTAACAAAGTGGACTGAATTTCTAATGTGGCAACATAGCCTCTGGGCACTATCTCCAACTGTAAATCTCTGAGGTCGTCCGTCAACTCTTCTCGTAAACCTCCAGTTATGATCGTGTTAACATAACTCTTGCGACTTAGCACATCTACCATGACATTGGTTTTTCCTGGATGATAATGCAATCTCATGTCGTAATCCTTTATGAGCTCCAGCCATCTCCTTTGCTTGAGGTTTAACTCCTTCTGCATGAAGATATACTTCAAACTCTTATGATTCGTGTATGCATCACAATGGTTTCCAATAAGAAAGTGCCTCCAGGTCTTGAGTGCGTATACTGTGGCTGCTAACACCAAATCATGCGTGGCATAATTCAACTCATGGGGTCGAAGCTGACGTGAGGCATACGAAACAACTCTTCCTTCTTGCATGAGAACGCCTGCAAGTCCTTGGCGTGAAGCGTCGCAATATACTTGAAAATCCTTACGAATATTCGGGAGTATCAGCACTGGGGCTATTGCCAAATGCTTCTTCAACTCCTGAAAACTGGCCTCACATTCTGCGGTCCAATTGTACTTACTTTACTTTTACAACAACTCCGTCGTGGGCTTCGCAATCTTGGAGAAATTTTCAATGAACCTTCGATAATATCCTGCGAGTCCAAGAAAACTACGAATCTCTCTAACTGAGGTGGGTGCCTTCCATTCCGTGACGGCCTCTACTTTGGAAGGGTCCACTGCTATACCATCTCATGATATAACATGTCCGAGAAATCCTACTTCCTTCAACCAAAACTCGCATTTTCTAAACTTGGCATATAACTGATGTTCTCTGAGCTTCTCAAGAACTAAACGCAGATGCTCCTTGTGCCCCTCTTCATTCTTGGAGTAAACAAATATGTAATCAATGAATAGTACCACAAACTTATCCAAGAACTCCATGAACACCTTGTTCATCATACTCATAAGCAAGGGCATTAGTCAAACCAATTGACATGACTGTATACTCATAAAGCCCGTACCTTGTGGTAAAAGTTGTCTTAGGCATGTCCTGCTCTCGGATATTCAACTGATGATATCTAGACCGTAAACCGATCTTAGAGAAAACTTTGGCTCCTTGTAACTGGTCAAACAGATCATTGATCATCGACACAGGGTACTTGTTCTTGATCGTCACTTCATTGAGTGCATGATAATCCACAACCATCCTTAGTGAACCATCCTTCTTCTTGACTAAAAGCACTAGGGCTCCCAAAGGTGAAGAACTTGGTCAGATATAACCTTTCTCCCTTAGCTCCTTGATCTGCTTCTTGATCTCTTCCAAATCATTTGCGGGCATCCGGTACGGTCTCTTGGATATAGGTCCGGTGCCTGGTAACAACCCAATCAAGAACTCGATGTCTCTATCCGATGGCATGCCTGGTAACTCCTCCGGAAACACATCGGGGTAATCCTTCACAACTGGTACTTCTTCCTGAACAACTCCCGAGAGTGCATTTACATGCATCTTCCAGGGTGTGTGCTTCGACACATACTTGATCCTTTTTCCTTCCGGGGTGGTGAGAAGAATTGATCTACTGGCGCAGTCGATGTTTCCTCCAAACTTGGATAGCCAATCCATACCTATGATTACATCCAAACCATGGAATTCCAAAATGATGCGATATGTGGGAAATACATGTCTCCAAATGGTCAATGGCACTTGATAACATCCTCGACTAGCCATGTACTCTGCTCCAGGGGTAACATATTCAACTTAAGGGCTACGGAGGGCCACACTACAAAAAAAACACTTCCGTGATGATACGTGTTTGTCACAGTAGGTCGCGTTTTCTGTCATGCATGTACATCCATGACGATTTTATGACAGAATCAAGATTGTCATACCTGTGCTATCGTAGAAGTGTTCCATGACATTACCAAAATTATCATCACGGAAGTGTCCACTTCCATGACGATAAATCGCGCATCACAAAAGTGCTTTCGTCAAGGGTGACCGACACGTGGCATCCACCATAACGGAACGCCGTTAAGCTATCGGGTCCGGTTTTGGATCCGATAACCCGTTAACAGCCCCGACCAGTAAAATCATCATTAGCTAGGGGAAACACGTGTCGGCTCACCGCTGGGATAGATGTCATCCACTCATTGGACACAAAGCGCCTATGATACGTCGACATGTGGCACGGCCCAACAGAGGCCCATTCATGTTAGAAGGCCGGCCCGTTTGACTTGGTTAAAAGATGGCGGGCCGGCCCATGGCAAGCCTATTAACAGCTTGTTCACATATAGCCCATTTACAGCGCACTTACCCAGGGCCCATTTACGGCCTATCTGAATTAGGCCCATTAGCATCATCTGGGCCGTCCAGTATAATTCCAGCCCATTTTAACTTCTGGCCCATGTATGGCCCATGACGTCGTTCGGCATATGATACGTAGACACGTGGCAAGGCCCAACAGAGGCCCATATAGGTCAAAATGGCCGGCCCAGTCAAAGGCCCGTAGTACTTACTCAGGTACTAGTGGGCCAGCCCAATAACGGCCTGCTTAATAAAAGCCCATTTACGGCCCGAAGCCAGATCTGGCCCGTTAAATGTTCGCCGAATATTAGGGCCCATTTACGGCCCGAAGCCACGTCTGGCTCGTTAATTGTTCGCCAAATATTTGGGCCCAAATACAGCCTAGTGACTTTTAGCCTGTTAGAGGCCCGATGTAGACATGGGCCATTTCAGCCCGGTGTGACTTTCGGCCTGGGAATGGCCCGTGCTGCCCATGGGCCATATATGGTCTGACAGGACATCGTGCCCACTAACAGCCCATGATAAAGGTGGCAACAATTAAGCCCAACGTGACTTTGGGCCTCTTAAAGGCCCATGATATCAGTGGGCCAACTATGGCCCGAGATATGTTTCGGCTTGTTAACTGCCCGTGATATAACTGGGCCCAAAAAGGCCCCATCTACATTTTAGTCTGCTGAAGGCCCGTCAACGACAAGTGAAAATTGAGGGCCAATATGCATTACGGCCTGCTAAAGGCCCATGGTTTCATCTGGGCCATGACAGGCCAGTATAATATTCAACCTGTTAATGGCCCAACGCTACCTGGGCCAAACTAAGCGGGTCCACAAAAGGCCCAACTAAAATATAGGCAGGTGTAAGTTGTGGGACTCGCGCAAAGTGTGAAGGCCCCAATGATTCGGGCCCAAGAAAGATGTAGGCCGGCCCAATTGTGGCCCGTTACAGGCGAATGTTTCGGCTCGGTCGACTAGATCATATATTTTTTCAGATAGCGAATGATGGCAGTAACTATTAAGAATTAAGAACAAACCTACACTATACAATAAAAGATTTATGGTATATTACATCCAGTGGGCATCGAAGTTCGCCACCAGTGATCATAACGCACAATGAAGAGGCAGATTACAAAAACTGGGCACCATTGCAGGGTAACAAATATTGAACCGAGACCACTTCCAAGACAGTTCAAGAAAGGTTAGCCTTGTGCGGGAACTTCTGCGCAAGCTGCTGAGCAAGGCTGTGAGACCGGCCTAGCATGTCGGTTATAGCTTCCAGGTGTAGTTGTTTAGCGATGAGGTTCTCATTGGTGTTCTCCGCAATCTTTCTTAGAGATAGGACTTCAAGTCGAAGTTGAGTTGCAGAATGCCTTTCTGCTAGAACTTGGTACTAAAGAAGTCGAACTAATTCAGACAACGAATTCTGTGAGCTTGTCTGACTGCTAGTCTCAAGTAACTTGAACACTGGATCAAGACAAGACTTTGGGGTTGTCTCGCTATCTTCAAGATGTTTTTCCTTCTTTGCTGCAATATATGTTGGGTTTGTCTCACAGCCTTCAGCAGACTTGTGCATGCCATCAGGCATATCACCCTGAAACAAAGCAGAGAGATGACAGGTTCTGCACGTGTATAAATAAAGATGATAACTGTGCTGTCAATTGCATCCAATTTCAAATTAGAAAATAAAGAGTAAGATCAAAATAACAATAGCATAATTTGGCATTGTTCAAAATGCGAGGAGCTTCACCACACTACTGGATTACCATGTCATAACAAGCATAGATGAAGGACAAATAAAATCATTGTATCTATTTTGGTTAATGTGCATGGCATGGTGTTCATTTTATCGGACAAATCAGTAAGATAAAACAGGAGATGACAAGGTGCAAACGTGGGCTGCTTCACCACACACTGGATTATAGATCCACAAAAACAAGCATACATATAGGGAGTATTGAGTAATGTGCATGGTATGAATAAGGAATTTGGTTTTACAAGTAAAACTTCGAACTTACGATTCTTGCGAACATGCATTTTGGAAGAAACAGCAAACTAAACAGCAGTAAACGATAGGGATTATGAGCAAATTAAACATCAGTTGAGGATAAAGTCTTTAGAAGGACTGACTTACATTAACAGTTAACACCGGCTTTAGAATGCCCTTCTCCATGTCAAGGCAAGGATAACTCAAGAATTTCAGCACAAAATCTTCTTCATAAGCATTGCCTGTACCCTACATTTTGTAGAGAGTAATTATAGATATGATAATACTGGAAGGGATAGAGGATAATGAAGATAAGATGCAGATTGATGCTAGATAATCAACTACCAATCCCTGGAACTACAAGCACGATGACTTTTAAGGTCTTCGGGGCCGACGGCTGCCGGCTGTCGTGCGGCGCGGGGGACAGGCTCGCCGGCGACCATTCCCCATGCTGCCAGGACAGCAAGGTCGGAGGCGAGGCGCTCGCCATCGGTTGCGCCCCCGATTCCTCCGGTAGCAGTTACGCTACCCCTGAGATGGCCTCGAGCTCCGACGAGAGCTACGAGCCGCCAAGTCACCCCTCCTATCGCCGAAAGGAAACGGCATCCTCCCGGTGCCATCGTTGTTGAAGGAGTTCAAGCCACATTCCTTGAGAGCGACCTTCTTAGCTTGGTCCCTGTGGGACACCATGGACGGCCCCATGAGGGCGTGTAAATCCTGGTAATACTTTTGCTATTATCTGGCGTTATAAACTTATGTTCCTCATGAGACCCTCTGCTGGAGCATGACTTTCCCTTCCTTCTGTCCTCGTGGTAGTTTAGGGCCCTACGCCTGCGAGACCCAATCCCCAGACGAGCCTTAGCCTACGCTGGCATGCCAGGTCGCGATGCTGTCGTCAAGGCCAGGAGGTGAGTGACCCAGGGTCCGGTTGGAGCCCCCGATGCGCGATGCTCGGGAAGTCCCTCTTGGCGTGCAGGCAATCATACACTGGGCCATCGGGGAGGGCTTTCATGCCCCAACAGATTCATGATTACAGTGGGTGGAGGTGTAGGTACGCGAGTAGATGAGGCGCTGAAACTTATCTTAGCGATCCCCTGTGGTTAGGTGGCGGTGGCACTTGATTTTCTATCACCTTTCCCTCGGGACGAGGCTCCGTGCCCGGGCTATCTTCGCAAGGAGGTGGCAGCAGCCGTTCCCAGGCCATCGAACATAAAGGGTGCGGCTAACGAGGCCCTGGGGGTGAAGGTCACGGAGCTAGTGGAGGCGTTCCTCCAGGCCATTGCTACCGCGGCCGAAGAGGCGGAGAGCGGTGATGACATGCTTCGTGATGCCTGACCTGCTCCGGTCTAGAGAGAGAAGTGCGAGTGCCTCGGGGAGGCGTAAGAACTTTTTTTGAATTTTAAGAACTTGGTATTATTGTAATAACTTGATGATTTTCGTGCTTGCTTCCTTTCATGTTTGCTTAGGTACTCTGCGTCGGCAGGGCCCAACCCTGCGCATAACTCGATCGCCATTGAGCCCTCCGGGTGACCAGGATTATCGAAATAACTAGACTCAAAGGATGAGGGGCTATGTGGCCAGTGAGGCCCCTGGGTCGCGATGCCCAGGGGTCCCCCTTGACGTTCAAGCGATCCCATTTGCGTTCTCCGTCGGCAAGGCCCAGCCCCGCGCATACCTAGATCACCGTTGAGCCCTCCGGGTAACCGGGGTTATCGTAATAACTAGACTCAATGGATGAGAGGCTACGTGGCTAGTGAGGCCCTTGTGTCGCGATGCCCAGGGGTCGACCTTGACGTACAAACGGCTCTCATGAGGGAGAACGAGCACCATACCTTACTCACGAGCCTTCGCCTGGGATGGGGGCGCGAGAAGGCCAGGTGTCTGGGCACCTGGTAGGGTGGCGTCTGCCAGGCGTGACCTGAGCATAGCCCCCATGCCTAGCCCCCCTCGCGACACCCATCCAAGGAGAAGCTGTGAGCGTCGTGAGCTGAAAAGCTCCCTGAGGTTGGTGCGACCACTGGGGGCTACCCTCAGTTGTTTATAACTAGCGCGGAGCATAGAGCTACCACACTTGCGCGGAGTGTGGGCATAACCGTGCCTCGGTCATAGCGGACAGCGCGGAGCTTGGTGCTTCCACTGGTTTGTGGGCATAATCGCTCCTCGGTTGGTTCTGCCAGCACGGAGCATGGCGCTTCCACTAGACTGTGGGAGGGAGCCTCCCACCGGGAGAGACTCTTGGGCGTGTACAGCCCCGTCCTGACACGTGTCTTACATGGCAGGACAGCGATAGTGTATATGGGCCCTCCTCAGGACGAGATGAACGACTCTGAGTAAGTTCTCGTGAGCTTACGCATCACCCATGAGACCCTACCCTGAGGCGGGTTGCGCCTGAGTCTTCTTCTGCAAAATTTGAAAAGAGAGGTGTTGTGTCGACCTGCGCTGAGTGCATATCTAGAGGGTATCGCATGAGAAGGCCGCAGCACCAGCGACCCTATGAGGTGACGACACGGGAATGACTCGCGAGACAGAGCTCAGCCGCTGGATTTGTTGACGCTGCAGGGACGGACCCGAGCACAGACGCCGTGCACAGTCTTCTCATGCAACGATCCAAAAGAAAAACAACCGACGCGCGGTTCCCGCGTGAGCGAGGCACCTGCCACGGGCCCCTACTTACCCACCCACGATTAGCCCATGCGAGAACAAGGCACCAAGGGCCACGGGAGGTGACGTCATGGGAATGCCCCGCAAGACAGAGCTCAGCCCTTGGGTTTAGCAATGCTACAGGGACGGACCCGAGCATAGACGCCGTGCCAGCCCTTAGTCATGGGGCGGTCGCGAGTGGGCTCACAAGGGCTCATGACCTTAGTGGCGTTGAGAACGCCATGCATGCAAATAATGCGAATAGAAAGAAGCAACTAGCTTTGATCATGCACAAAAAGGAGACAGCTGCGGGGGAATAGCCTCCAGCAGCCCGAGGATGATGCAGCCTAGGGGGCGCCCTCCATTGGATACATGAAGCGTCACCTGATACTTGTCAAAGAATAGTTGGGGTAGCTGAAGACGCGAGCCACGTGGGTGGCTCCTGAAGATCGTCGGGCTCTTGAGGCCCAGGGGCTCCGGAGGCTCTCAGTGGCCGCGTGGGTTCGGTTCTCGCTCCGTCCGGACCGCCTGCCACTGAGCCTCCCGAGCCCCCACGGCTTGCTGCACGACATGATGGAACGTGGCAGCTGCGTTGCGGAAGCCGAAGAGTGTGCAGATGTAGCTGCAGGGGATGGCCCTCCTCTGGCCGACCGCCGTCGGCCAGAAGGGCTCCTAAGAGGCGGCTCGGTTGAGACCCACGATGTCAACGCAGACGCGGAAGCGGTCGCTCGAGCTGCGGGCAGGTGAGCTTGGGGTTGTGCGGTTACGCCCACCACGGATGAGCCTTGCATACTGAAGTTCTTCGGTAACCTAGTCGATGAAGTCCTGAGCCCCCAGCACCATGCGGTCCGCGCTGGGCTCACAAAAACGCGCGTCAAGACACGCCTCCAGGTGGTGCCCGAACACCTCCCTTGAGACGCTGGTCAGGCCGGAGATGCTCCAGAGGAGAGCCCCCAATCCTGTCCTGAGAGGGGCGTCGGGCGCGCCTCCCTATACGAGGGCGGAGGGCGCCTCATCGACAGGCGCGAGTCCTGAGGCAGGGCCGTCAGGAGCCCCTGCGTCCTGAGGTCCGTTGACGGGCAGGTTCTTCTTCTTCTTGGGGATGGTCTGCAGGGCGAAGACGACTTCATCCTCATCGGAGTATTCGTTCGCCGCTGTCTGGTAGGCGCGCTCCAGGGAACGCACCGCTTCCTTCTCGTCGGAGGCGATCATGATGACTCCGCCGCTCCCGGGCATCTTGAGGACATTGTAGCCGTGATGGATTGCCACCATGAACTTGGCGAGGTCAGGATACCCAAGGATGGCGTTGTACGGGAGGTGGATGTTGGTGACATCAAAGTCGATGAGCTCGGTGTGTTAGTTGTCGCGGTCACCAAAGGAGACGGGAAGGAGAACTTGCCCCATCGGGAGTGTGGAGCCATCCATGAATCCGTAGAATGGCTTGGTCGGGTGGAGCCGATCCTAGGGAACCTAGAGTGTCTCGAAGGTCTAGACGGAGAGGACGTTGAGTCCTGCTCCACCATCGATGAGGGTCTTGGTAACGAGGACGTTGCTGATGGTCGGGGTGTAGAGCATCGGGAGAGCGCCAGTGGCTGCGGTGCACTTGAGCTGGTCCTTAGGGTCGAAGGCGACGACTTTCTTTGTCCACCTGAGGTTGCGGGCGGCGTATGGCCTGGAAAGCGCCGCGTTCACCTCACGAGCGAACTGCTTGAAGATGCAATGGGAAGCCGGGGCATGGGCTCCTCACAAGATGCATGCAACCGCACGCAGCACCTGAAAGCCCCCTGCTCCATCTCCCTGGCGGTCGTCGTCGTTCCTTCTTGGCGGTGGTGGCAACGGAGGCAGACCTCCGTTGCCCTGTGGGTGACCTTCAAGAGGCTGGTCGCGCCAGGGGGGTCACAAGGCTGCTCCTGCCAGTGGTCTTCACAAGGCTGTTCGCGCCACCCTTGGCGCGAGTTCCTGCCGTCCCAACATCCTCCACCTTGGCCTCCTCCACAGTCGTAGCCACAGTTGTCATGCTCAGGGCGCTGCCCGACGCGCCCGCCGCGCATCGCCCTCAGCTCCTGGCAGTCGTTAGTGTTGTGGTTGTGGACATTGTGGAAGACACAGTACGGTCGGTTGTCTATTGGGAGATCATCGTGGCCGCAGCCATGCTTTACTTCTGGCTCCGCAGCCAGCACAGTGGGTCCCTTGCGCTTTGCTTATTTGGCCTTGGCCTTCTTGTCATGCGCCTCCGCCTCAGGCATCTCCTGGAGGGAGAGGCGTCCTCCCTCCGCCCTGGTGCACTTTGCCGCGAGCTTGAACATCTCGAGGGCTGTGCATAGGTCCTCGTGGATGGCGAACTCCCCCTCATCCTGACGTCGCGGACGCCGTCAGAGAACACCGAGAAGATGGCCTCGTCCGAGACCCTAGGGTTCCAGAGGCGCATGCTATTGAAGCGTTGGATGTACTTTTGTAGGGTGTCTCCTGGCTGCTGCCTCACGCGGCGCAGATCCGCAGCTGCCGGGGCTCAGTCGCGGGTGCCTTGGAAGTTGGCGACGAAACGCTCACGAAGCTCTCCCCAGGAGGAGATGGATCCTACGGGGAGGTTCATGAGCCAGGAGTGTGCGTCAGCTTTGAGAGCCATGGGGAACTAGTTCGCCATGACCTGCTTAGTGTCGTTAGACGCCTCGATGCTCAGCTCGTAGAGTTGGAGGAACTCCGTGGGGTCGGTGGTGCCGTCGTAGCATGGAGGCAGGTCCGGCTTGAACTTGCCGGGCTAGACGAGGTGCCGTAACTCAGGAGCTAAGGCACGACATCCAACAACGCTCATGATCACAGGCGCCCCCTGCGCCTGCGGTGCTGGTTCTTGGGGCGCTGGCGCCACCACCTCCTGTGGCACGCGGTGCTGGTGCTGCGGGCCATGGGGCCCACGAGCCCCTTCCTGGGGCTACGGAATCACCTGGTAGCTCTCCTCGTCGCGCACGTGGGCTCTGCCTGTTGGCTCACCCCACGGAGCCTCGCGCTGGACCTCCTGGCCGGAGCCGTAGAGTGGAGGCGTAGCCGGGACTCCGTGGACTTCATTCCCCGCCAGGGGCGATGGGGGATGGGAGGAGTGCGTTGGTGTAGGGGCTTCCCCAGCGGCGTTGACGAGCTCGGTGATGCGGTGTTGCCACTCGTCGTAGAGGTCATCTACCGGGCGGTAGCGCAAGAGCTCCCGCGCCATCAGCAGCGCATGCTGATGATTGACCGGCCCACGACGAACCAGCGAGGACGACGCTGTAGCCGGTGAGGGTGAAGGCGTCGCCGTGTGGCCATCGCGCCGCATGAACAGCGGTAGCGACGAGTCCTGCTGCTCGTGGACGGCTGGGTCGGTGGCGGCGTTGGCAACCGGCAAGTTGGGGTGGAGCGGCGCACTCTTGCCCACGGGCGCCGTCTGAGAGACGTTTGCGGCGTGGCAGGCGGCGCGAGCTCGGCCTGTGTCCACCATGGCTGTGGAGCGAAGTCGACGACGAGAGCCGGACGAGGTCGTCGGAGAGGCGAGATCTCGACACGCCCCCCTACCTGGCGCGCCAAATGTCGGATTATGGGCTCCGCAAGACCCAAGAAGTTCGAACATAGGGGCGTGAACGAAGATCTCTCCCACTCATGTCTACCTAGCGTCTCGCCCTCGCCTAGTGGAAGGATTCACGCAAACAACAAGTGTTGCACGCAAGAGTTTACCCAGGTTCGGGCCACCTTGTGGTGTAAAACTCTACTTCCTTCTTTGGTGGATTGGCCTCAGGAGGGCTAGAATATGAACTTATAGAGTGATTCCTGAGCTCAGGAGGGTGAGCTCAGGAGGGTCGGGAGGTAAGAGTTCTTACTCCTTTGTGTGGCGGCAGAGTCTATGGATCTGCTCGACTTGACTAGACTTGGCCTCCCTTCAACTTCCCTCGTAGTGAGGATCCTAGCTACTTATATAGGCGGCCAGGGTCCTCTTCCCCCGAAATGTTTAGGCGGGAAGGGATCCCACAATGGACATTTTTGAGCGGGAACACAAGGATGTTCCTACCCTAACAAAAGCAGTCTTCGCCTACAAAAGGATCAGGCAGTGACGTGGTGGTGGGCTCGTTGGTGACATCCTCCCTGTCGTCCTTGCGGTCTCCAGTCTTGTTGCACCAAAGGGGAAACCTTTGTCCCGCTCCTCGGGAACATGCGCCTGCGCTGCCTCCTGTGCACCGAAACGGCAACTGCGCCGCTAGCGGGCGCTGGCACCCGCTGGCGCGGTGCGTCATTGCCTACGTCACTGCCTCCTCCTGAGGCAGGCTTAGGCTCGGATTCTCCACCCCTCCGGAGCACCTCGCCGAGGCCGCTCCTGAGGGGGTCTTGACGTTGTTCTCCTCGTGAGGTCTAGCCCCCTCGCGAGGGTCTTGGGCAGCTGGTCGATCAGCTGGGCCATACCAGGCCGTGGCAGGAGTGCGCTGCGGCCCGCAGACAGGCAAGTCTGGGTACCCTGGTTCCCCGGACGCTGACAGCACTTCCTCGCGCCCTCGTTGGAGGGTGGTCACCAGGCTTCAAGTGAATGGAAGGATAAGAAGATGTAGATCCAACCCTGGGTGTAGCCTACATGGGAGGCAGCGATGGCAGCAGCACGGGCATGGCATCGAGCTTGCGCAAACGGACAGTCGTAGCTTGCAAGAGTAGCATGCGCAACGAGCAGGCAAATCACATCCCTGATTATATCTAATTCAACTCTTCAATTTCCGGCCAATAGTTAAACCTGACGGTGTTGTAAAACTGCTTGTATGTAGGGAATCTATGAGAAAATGAAACCAATTTCTACTTATTTTATAACTCCCCCAATCAATACTAAACTGACTGAATCTGATGAATCTAATCAAGTTTCTGGTGCAAACATCCAAGCTCATGTTGTTCTTGAGCCCCAATTGTCTAATGAACAGACTGGTAATGAAGGATTGATGCAAACATTTTACATGCTCCTGGTGATGAACATATAGTGTCTAATGAGGCATCTAATGCAAGCATTTTGCAAGCTGTCATTGAAGGATTTAGTCTCTAATGATGATCTGCTATGTTGAGAGAGACATAGAGATTTGCACGCATTCATGACAAGCAAATTATAGTGCATTTTCATGGCTTGAGGAAACGTCGAGGCCATCTACCAGAAAGTCCCCGTATCATGACAACGTAGCATAAATACTTTTATAATCTATTGTTTGAAACTATTGGCATACATGTGTAAGATAGATATATTGATATGCAGTTTGCGCACTGGTTATAGGTGCAATTACACTTCGATATTTTCAGCCAGAGAACGAATAATTCAAGCATCTACACACCATGTTTGTAGTCCTTGTACACCATGTTGCATTTTGTGTTTTTTTGGTGCTTGCATCATTTAGTGTCTATAATCTGAACTACTTTGGATCATTAGCTGGTTTTCAATGTGCATGTAGCTTCACACAAATCATACACAAATGCTAGTACGAATTAAATGAAATGCAGGGACTTATGCTAGCTCGTTGTACAGGCTCACTGCAGCTATGCTTGTGCTTGGGATGTTCCATGCACAAGTCCATGTTACCACTTGCTTGGATGTGCAGGCCTGGTGGTCCTTGCATCCTCCTCTGCATTTTTGACACGGCGAATGGCTGATTAGATAAGAGGAATCGACCTTGCTATTGTACCGAAGGATAGATACTTACAAGGTTATACGGGTGTGCAGGATGTGTACCAGATCCCCTAGCGCCATCATGCCTCGCTAAAAAATGGTTTGCTTGTTTCAGATGATATCTCGAGAAGAAATAAGTGTTAAAGTCATAGTTGGATAGGCGTGTAAGGTAAGAGAGCAGTTAAAGTCAGAGAGCTCCGGCGTTTGGGCATGCTCGCTTAGCTAGAGTGCGGGTCACTTCAGAGCCATTGAGGGTGATGCGCTGGCGTTGGCTGGCCGTGCACGGATGCAGATCTTGAGTACCAGCGGAGCGCTATGATGCGGTGGACGACACCATTGGTGAAGCCCCAGCGGCCGCGGGGGGCGGAGGCGCGACGATGTGCGTGGTGAAGTAGCCCCAGTGAGCAGGGAGACGGCGTCGGTGAAGCGCACCTGATGCGGTGGAAGTCGGTGGCTGTGAGGCACGCCGATTGCGGCGGTCGACGTTGTCGGTGGACCACCCGGTGCGGTGGACGAGGGCGTAGATGAGGTAGCTCCGGTGCGGTTGTGAAGCACGACCGTCGTTTTCGTCACCGTCATCCAGCACAGAGGTGGGGAAAGAGACGAGATGAGGGGCGATTCGAACTTTGCTTGGGTTAGCAGCGAATTGGGATTTGAGCAATGTGGGAGAAGAAGGGGACGGTGGAGAAGGGAGATTTTGCAGGGCTGGAATTGGGGCCACCAGATATTTCAATCCGAAACATGGAAGCGCAAACTTATTTTGCCGTCCGACACACGCAACCACCACGACACGACCCTGGTCTACCTGGTGCGCCTACATTTGAGAATGCAAACGAATCTTCTTTCATTTGCAAACGAATCTGTATGTATTACCATGCCCGTGTTTTCCTTGCAATAATTAGTCATTCGAAACGAGATACTATAAATTAATTAATGAGGAGTTATTTAAAAAAATCGAAACGGTATCCACGCTAATGTGGATTAGAGTGTGTGTTTCACATAATTAGTTATTTGAATTAGAGTGTGTGTCACATAGCGATCTCCAATTCTAACGTGGATTTCGCATTTCACTGTATCCACGCTACTTTTTTAATACAAATTCATATGTATATGATGAACACCATAGTAGTGAGAAAACTTTTGGATGGATTCAAACATATGACCTACAAAATAGCACAACAAATCGAGTCAATGTCAGCTTTCCAAAACCTAGTATGGCACGAATTCGAAATAATTACCCATATGCATGGTCCTCAGTTCAAATCTTACAAAGTACACCGAATTGAAACATTGATATTAAGTGTCGTACTATCTACATTCAAATGTTGTTTTAGCCCCCACCCCCACACACACGCTACATACTTCCTGTATCGGTCAATCTTCCTCTCCTAACCACCTTAGGAAGCTATCGGTTTCCAACACACATCCATTCTTTCTCTCCATGTTTCGATCTCTAACTCTCTAAACTACACAACCCCCTTTTTCCACTCTGTTACAAAATGTATTTACCTCACACACCCGCCATTGCACCCCCATGCCGAGCTCTCTCTCTCTCCCTCTCCTTCTCACCCTCTCGCGCTAAATACATGCATTGCCTATCTAACTCCCCAACCTCTCGTGCGCACGCACGCACGTTGTCTATCTTGGCCACTCCCTCGATACTGTCTCACTCTTTCTTCCGCACGGTGGGCCACACTCGCTCAATCTCGCTCTCTTTATCTGAGTCTCGTTTAACCTCGGTTCCTTTCACACACAAATGATATATCTCCCTGTTCGGGCCTGGATCGACACACTCTATACTTTCGCACGCAGATTGTCTATCTAGGTCAGTCCATCGAATCCTCCCCCACTCTTTCGACCTCATGGCGGGCCATTCTCTCTCTCT
>LR738709.1:215957502-216015862 GCA_902687465.1 Secale cereale
CTCTCCCTCTCTCTCTCTCTCTCTCTCTCTCTCTCTCTTTGTATGTCTCGATTGACCTCGCTCTTTCTCGGACAAAAATGATATATCACCATGTTTGATCCCAATTCGACTTATTCACATTGTATACTCTCTCACTCACATTTTCTATCTAGGTCACTCTCTCCAACCCGTCTCACTATTTCGATCGGTCGATGACTCTATGTGATAGATTGACCTTGCTTCCTCCAACAGACAAAATATATCTACATGTCTGTGACTGGATCATCTCTCAAGCTCTATCTTACAGCCCTCACCCTTGCCTATATATTTGTTCAATGAATGTCGGACCACGCTCACTTTGTCTCTCTATCTATATGTCTCTCGATTGACCTCGCTTTCTCACGCCGTATCTTCCACACGTTGAAGCTACCTCTCCATCCCTCGCAAAGCCGGAGCTATTTGCATTGTGACGGGCACTCCAACCTTGGATTAATTAGTGTAGGCATTTATTCCACTCGGTTTAGATTATATTTTCGTAGCATTCGGCCCACAACTACTCGAAACACCATTACAACCCCCGCAACTCCAAGTGTTGATTTCCCTGTGGCTCGGTCATCACTCTCTCGCACGTCCTTTCTCGCCTTCAACGTCGCACCATGGTATTATTGCAAAAAACTCTATTGTTCTCTTTAATTATTATAAATAAGCTACAAAACTACACACCAATAGTCCACTTGGAATGGATCAAACTAAAGTGCTACAAACTACACACCGAGAGGCCCACGTGTCATGAAACAAATGTGGACTCATATACAAATTAAAAAATAAAGGACGAGGATCGAACATGCGACCAGGGCCTTCAAGCCGCACGTCAATAGGCAACATACGAAGAACAACACTGTTTGTTGTACCTCCCTTTGTGCACATAATGTTTTTATATTACCACAACCTATTTAATTGATAACATGTAATATTATTTTTAGTACTATTCGCCTTGACTTACTGATGGGTTCCATGTGTGCTCTCTCTCTCTCTCCTCCCTTTCTACGTTTAGACGCACGGGCAAACACGAAGAACTCGCGGGTGATGTTGCCGTTGACCATATCTGGACGCGTTGACAAGTTACGGCACTAGTTTCATGTGCTAGCAGCACTAGTCAGTGTGCACGTGCAATGCACGTTAATTTGGAAGTATATTAAGTGCATGCAGATATTAAGTAGGATATTATTTGCGTGTTATTATGTGATTAGCACTATTTTTGGCATGAAATTAACTGCACGCTAAACGTGTTGAGCGCTCGACATTGAAGCAGTCTAGTTCGTTGGATGACAAGGAATACATGTGGCTTGATAATGTTTTATATTTAATTTGATACGGCTCTAGCAGAACATTCAATCGATCAAACCATATATTTCGTTCAGTCTGACTCCGACTTTAAATTATGCGACAATCGATCTAAAATAAAAGGAAATGATAAACATTTGGATTTTAAGCATGGCAATCCGAACATTTTTCATGGCAAATTTAGATTACGTGGCGGCGGCGGCGGTGTCTTGCGGTGGGAAGCGCCACCTCTGCCGTGCTCTGTGTGTCATCGGGCCACTGACCGACGGCGACGGCGGCGCCTTGTGCCGTTGTTGGTGTACTGCTGGCCGTTGGCCTAGCTTCAAGGAAGGCCAAAATGTTCTGTTCTTCAGAGCGAGTCATCTGGCGGGAGGAGGCGGCTGGCGTTGGTGCAAGGAAGTGGTCGACGGCGGCCATCCATGCCGCTGAGGGGGGCACTGCCACCCACACAGGGACACGCGCTGTCAATAGTGCGGCGGAGACATTCGTCTGCACGGGCACCAGCATGGGCGCGCACGTCAGTGCATGCGCATGCGCTGGCAGGTGCACGGGCACCGGCAAGGGCGCGCGCGTCAGTGCACGCGCAGGCGCATGCGCTGGCAGGTGCACAGGCGTGTGAAAGTCGGCGAGGAACTCGTGGAACCCCGTGGCATCAAGCTCGACGACAATGTGCGGCTCCCAGGCCATCAATGCCACGGGGATGGGCGCTGGCGCAGTCGGGGCGACGGGAGCCAGAACGAGAGAGGGGACAGGCGCGGCGTCTTCCCGCAAGGCCAGTTCAAGCTCATCCCAAAGTGCCTTATGTTCTCGAGACTCCGGCTGGGTGTCTTCCTCAGGAAACTGTAAGACTAAGGGCAGACCATCGTGATGTGGCATGGTGTACGTTTAGGTCAGGCTGGTTGGAGGTAGACGACATGAGAATCGGAGAGGAAGAGAGAAGATTGTAGCGATACCGGGTAGTGCGGGGTTGATTTTAAACTACGGCGCCGGCGACATTAAAAGTGGGAGCAGTTGGGACGAAGGTGGGCGGCGAAGCCTGGTCAAAAGGCTCACCTCCCGGTGAGCCTGCACATCGATCTGCTCGCACGCCTCCGTGTCAGCCGGCACAACGGTCTGCTCGCACGCCTCCCGTCGACTCACACTCTTGCTCGGACGGCACCTACCGATGAGAAGCGGGACTCGTGGCGGCACCTAAACGCCCACGGTTTCAATAGTGAAAGCGTTTGCCTTTAACGTGACAGGTCTTTGTTCCAAAATACCTTGGCTCTTCATTTGTGCAACTTGTCATAAGCAGCTTGTCTCAAATTGAAGAAAAAAAAATTACGAATTAATATTTGTGCCATATCACGTGACCATGCTCAGTTTCAAGAATTTATGTTCACTTTTCGATTTTCTGAAATTTAAGATCCAGGATTCGAAAAACTATCATAACCTGCATGATGCAATAAATTTTCAAGCCATACATCTGTCCTGTTGTATTTCTTAAGAAAGGATTTGGTCAAACATTTTGCTTAGTTAGACTTTAGACAAGTTATATATGCAGAGCAAAAGGATAATCCCTCCGTACCAGTACATTGCCTGATATATTAACTCAAGTACTAGGCACGAACAAACGGGCTCAATTCTGTGCTCATCCTGGTGTAGTAGTAGTAGTACTAGGCAATGCAGTTGACGGGTGACCTTGGCGAGCGGCGACCGAGGGAATTGAACTGTGCTCGGCACGGTAGGTAACATTATCTAGTTACTAAAGCATCCCTCTGTTGTTCATCGGTACTAGTCATTATGGACCGGGGACATGAGGGGAATTTCCTAGGGCTCGAATTCTGGCCGCCAGATATTTCGACTCAAGACACGGAGGCTCGACTGGTTGGGGATGCCTAATATGCATACCACGCATGCCACCAGAAGGACACGAGCCCATTATTTTTTTAACTTTTTTAGGATCAACACGAGCCAAGGTCTGGCTGGTACGGTGTTGGGTCCTACCATTCGAGAATACGAAAGGAACCTTTTAAATTGCCGAATGAATATATGTGTATTACCATGCCCGTATTTTCCTTGCAAATACTAATCTCAACGTGGTAATTGATTTATGACGAGTTGTTGAATTAGAGTGAGTTTGTGATATAGTGATCTCAATGTGGATTTCGCATTTCATGGTATCCCTGGTAAGTTTTTTAATGCAAATTCAAATTTAAAAGATGAACAATATGGAGGTGAGAAAACTTTGTATGTATCAAGCATATGACCACACACACACACACACACACACAGACACCCACACACGAACACAACAACAATCCAATAAGTATAGTGCATCTATTTTTCCAAACCGTGCATGCATGATACGAATTCAAAAATACTCCTTATTTTCCTAAATATTTGTCTTTTAGAGATTTCAACATGCGACTACATTCGGAGCAAAATGAGTGAATCTACACTCTAAAATATGTCTATATACATCCGTATGTGCCAGTCCACTTGAAATCTCTAAAAAGACTAAAATTTAGGAACGAAGGGAGTAAAATGTAAGACATGCACGGTCCTCAATTGAATATTTAAAATGAACATGAAACTGAACATGAATATTAGTTCTACTACTACAGTACATGCAAATGTTGTGTTTAATTAGGCGGAGCTATGATTGTCGGGGGTCACCCCCTCTACCTTAGATAAAATTGTGAAGCTCTGTTTACGGTTGTTTAGATTATATTTGTCCCCACCCTCCCAACCATCGATTGGTTGTGCACCCCCACCCCTCCTCCCCGGGATAATATCATGTGCCCCCATACCTTAGATATGCCGATACGAGTTGCTTGGACCTTGTAGATCTGAGATATAGTAGCTCACATGACGTCTTAATATTTTTATAGGAAACCTTGATGAGTTTGAGAATTGCACACAATTTTTACAAAAAACTACTCAGATGCCCTTGGATCCCATATCCAACGACCTCGAAGCTCGTATCACCGTAGCATCTAAGATGAAGGAGGACATCATATTCTCCTATATGTAAGAATATCATGTGCTACCACACCTTAGATGCTTTGGTGATACAAGCTCTTCGGAGCCGTTGGATTTGTGACCCAACATCTCCTCGGTGGTTCGAATGGTTTTTTGTAGAAAAGCCCCCAAAGAGTTCGGCCACTGCTTACAAGCACAAAGACTGGTCAGATGACATTGGATCTCAGATCAAACAACCTCGAAGCTCGTATCACCGTAGCTTCTAAGATGAAGGAGGACATCATATTCTCCTGTATGTAAGAGTATCAAGTGCTACCACACCTTAGATGCTTTGGTGATACAAGCTCTTCGGAGTCGTTGGATTTGTGACCCAACACTTCGTCGGTGGTTTGAATGTTTTTTTGCATAAAAGCCCTCAAAGAGTTCGGCCACTGCTTACAAGCACAAAGACTGCTCAGATGCCATTGGGTCTCAGATCAAACGACCTCGAAGCTCATATCACCGTAGCATCCAAGCTGCGAGAGCACGTCATGTTTTCTCGCATGGGAGAATATGAGGTGCTCCCGCGCCGTATATTCTATGGTGATACGAGTTCACGGAGATCTAACGTCCCACCGTAGGAGGTTTGCATGTTTTTGCAGTATACGGCTAAGATAGTTTGGGAATTGCGCGGAAAGTACAAGTACTACACATGTTCCATCTAATCACTGATCATACGACCTAGATGCTCATATCACCGTAGCGGGTAATTAAGCTACGGGGAGCACCTAATATGAGCAACGGACAGCCGTTGGATCCAAGATGCAGCGGCACACACGAGGCCTAAATGTTTTATTTGCAAAAAAACCTTTCGAGAGTTTGGAAATTGCACATAATTACAAAGACTAATCCCAAGCCATTGGATGTCACTTTCAATAGTCTACAAACTCGTATCACCATAGCATCTAAGCTACCGGGTGGATGTGATATTCTATGCTCCTATCATTTTTTCGTAAACTTGCAAAATATGTGTAACTTGAGTCGTTACTTGTTTAACCGTGCAAAGTGTTTGTTCAAAAAAAAACCATCCTACACTGAAATATCGGAACAACACACGGGGGTCCCACTTGTCATTAATCAAATTTGGACCTAAAACTAACAAATATGAAAGACGAGATTCGAACAGGCAAACTGGACTACAAAGCGTAAGTCGATAGCCTGAAACAAAAATGGTTATTGTCTTTGTCCCATAATTTGATTTTATACAGTATTACGTTGAGTAGAGTAGAGGGAGTGCCTCGTCAACACGTGCATGACCGTTGACTCACTTACTGGTGGGTCCTAGGTCTGCGATCTCTCTCTTCTCTCCATCATCTAACCGTTGCACGGGCACACACGAAGAGCGGCGCTAGCTTGCCGTGGTGTTCGAGACGGAGCTGGTCGATACGTTGTGGCTAGTCGAGACGGAGCTAACCACACCTATCCTCCGTGCCATGTTAGCATGATGAAGCTGTGTGGCTAATGGGGTCTTTTCGACTGACTTGCTGGGTCCCGAGGTCGAACCTTAGGTACTATGTCTGATACAGTAAATTTTTACATGCACATTTTTGTCTGCGGTTTCGGGGTCCTCCCAGGTGGTGCACGCATATATTCTTGCTGACGTGGGACGCCCTACTACGCATTTTCGCCGAAGCTAGGCGGCCGCCACATTTGTTTTTTCACCCATTTTTTTATCTACTTGCCGGCAGGTAAATTTAGATATCCACCGCGGCGTTGCTCTGGTGTTTGAGTGCGGCAGGATTTTTAAAATTTTTATTGACGGGAGCAGGCGCGGCAGGAATTTTAATTTTTTGATTGACGGGAGTAGGCGCGGCAGCAATTAGTCACGATGACTCCGCCTGTAAAACCCACTGCTCCCTGATGTGAGAAGTCATCGACTGGTGTTTTACCATGGTGAAAACCAAAATATTCCCCGCTCGTCGGTTGGCTCCCTCCGGCTTCCCGTAGATTGCATTGCCTTTCAGCCGTTTCACCCCCTGCAACACCAATGTCCCGCGCCTTGAGAAGCAGAGGGACTTCGGTGATGTTTAGGCGCACTCAGCATGGGCATTGTCACAACCCTAGTTCTGGTATGCACTAGGTTAGTCTTGTTGTTTGCATCATGTTTAAATTTCAAATGAAAATGAATTGAGGACTTGTGAAACCCTCAGAAACCCTATTTGAAAATGACCCAAATAAAAATTGCTCCAAAAAGGTCCAAGAAAATGTTCATGTGGCCCTCTAAAAATATAGGTTAGAGATAAAAATCAAACCAATATTATTAGGAGCTCATAAGTATTTATTTTGGGCATTTGGAATTAATGCAATAGTTATTTGCTTGGATATATATATTTATTATATATTTTATATATATGTCCAAAATTCTGATTCTTTATTTTGAGGGGCTTGGATTAATTCCTAGGTCCCTGCAAAATAAAAATGTCAGAAGAAAATAATAGATTTAGTTAGAAACTAAATCAAAACATAATTGCAGAAATAGAAAAGAGAACAAATAAAAAAATAGGAGAGGAACCAACTTACCTGTGCTGGCCCAGCACAGTGCGGCCTGGCCGGCCCAGCTGGCCAGCCCAGCCCACCGGGCCTCCCCTGTTGTCTTCCCCACGCCAGTAGGCGAGGCGCGTGGCCGACGCGCGCGCACGGCGAGCGCGCCACCTCCTGCGTCCCTGCTTCATCCCCCTCGCTGCCTGGTGGCTTCTGGACGAGCCATGCGCCCCCCGACCATCTCGCACTCTCCCTGGACCCCTCCCCTCTCCTCTGCTCTCTCTCCTGCTCGGTCCCGAGCGCCGTCGTCACCGCCGATCGCAACCACCGTAGCCACCGCCTCCCTCTCGCTTCCCCGACGTGCCCTTGGGATCCGCCTCATCGCCTTCGTCTTCCTCGCCGAGTCACGCAAGGCCGGGTGCCCTGGAATGCCGCAAATGCCATCGTCTTCGTCCTCTGCGCCGACGATTGCCGCCATCGATTCGCTGTAGCAGAAGCTTCCCTGAGCCCACTGAACCCCCAACAGACCCGCGGTGAGCTCCCGGATCGTTTCCCCCTTCTCCCCTAGTCGTTTGCGACCTCTAGGTCTATTCCCCACTGATGCCCGACCTCACCGCCGCCGGCGATGCCGCCGCCGTGGCCACAGCCACGCAAGCTCAAAACTGAGCACGCCACCGCACCCGCCATTTCACCAGGAGCTCATAGCACCTTCTCCCTGGCCTCCCCGTGCCCTGTAGCTCCAATTCCGACGAGGCCCGAACTCCAGCGCCGCCGCGAGCTCATTTCCGGCGAGCTCCGGTCGCCCTAGCTACTGTTGCTTGTTGGAATGGACGCGGACGAGCTCCAGCGTCCCGTAGATGGTCTCCGCTGCGCAAAAGACCCCCGGAGTGGAAATCCCGACGCCCTCCGCCGCGTTTGCTGCCGCCGGCATGTTAGCTGGGGTTTGACCAGGATTTGACCCCCTGGGTCAATGACAGGCAGGCCCCACCCCTTCAGTTAGTTGACTTTTTAGTTTAATTAAGTAATTTTTGTTAATTAGATTAGCCACTGACACGTGGGCCCTGCCCTGCTGACTTTCTGTTAGGATTAGTTTAGTGTTAATTAACTCAGTTAATTAACTGAGTCACTGACCAGTTGACCCCACTGTCAGGTTTGACTCTGGACCAGCCCTTTGACCTGCTGACGTCATGCTTGGGTCATGCTGATGCAGTATTCCAATTCTGGTATTTAAATATATCTTAAATGATTTATTTATTTCAGAAATTGTTTAAACTTCAAAAAATCACAGAAATTCAACCGTAGCTCAGAATGAAATAATTTATATATGAAAATTTATCAGAAAAATTCAGTCTATTCATCTGTACCATTTTAATGCATGACAGATGAAGTTAAACCTACTGTTTATATGAAAACACATAATTGGCATTTAAAAAAATACTTATCTTAGAGTTGCATTTGAACCCTTGGTTCAAATGGAGTTCAACCAATTAAAATGCTAGTTGCATTAGCTCAACAACATCATATCTTCTTGCCATATTCATGCATCATATTGTTGCATATGCTTGTGTTTGATTGTCGGCACCGTTCTTCTCGATAGGTCCAGCTCCGGAGACCGATCCAGAGTACCTGTCAGAGGAGCAGTGCTCTGCACGTTGTTTTACCAGGCAAGCAAACCCCCTTGTTCATTCCGATACAACCCCTCTCTTGCTCGTGCTCCCTGTTATTGCATTAGGACAACAACGACTTCAACTGCTACTTTATGCTGCGGTAGTTGAACCCATTCCTCTGCATGACCTGTGATTCCACAGTAAATAGTTGAAACCCACTAGCATGTGTAGGAGTTGATTGAAGCCATGTTGTGATCTTACCATGCCTTGCTTGCTATTGCTTAGAGTGTGTCAGGTCTGCTTCATCGGGAATGAATTGGAGTGCAATGATATGTTCTGATGCTGAGAGTTAAGTGTGTGAACGCGATTTGGTAAAGGTAGCGGTGAGAGGCCATGTAGGAGTACATGGTGGGTTGTCTCACTGGAACCGTCCCTAAGAACTGAGTCCTGAGTATGTTGTCCAATGACTAGCTACTACCACACATTGGGTTCCGGTAACTCGACCCCTCTCGACTTATTAATCAACATGATCTCTGTCCAGGAGTTGCAACTAGTTTCTGGTGTTTGTAGGTAGTGTTAGTAGTCTACCAAGTGGCACTCGGCCAGTGGGCTTGGGGCAGACTAGGCACCGTGGCACGGTGTACCAAGCGTAGATCCACTCGGCAAGGTGGGCTTGGGAACCCTGCGCACATCATTTCGGGCCGTGAGCGACACCCCGGCCAGATCTCCCCACGGATGGAACCCGAATAGGCGATAAACCTGGACTAGAGTCTTGTGTGGTTAGTCAGGTCGTGGCCGACACCCTCGCCAAGCTTCCGCTTGAAGGTTGCCGAGATACACGAGATGTACATGGCGGTAAGTGGCGAGAGCGTGTGTGAAGAAGTACACCCCTACAGGGTTAACATGATCTATTCGAATAGCCGGGTCCAAGGTTATGGACTTCTTGGATGCTTACGTGGTACATAGACAACTTGAAGTGGATACTCTAAAATACTCAAGACAGGTGTGAGTGCTATGGATGGCCTTCTCGTAGGGAGACGGGGATGAATCCATAGTGGTGTATTGTGTGGTGCTTAGTGGACTCGTGTGCGCCACCTCAAAAGAGTTACCAGCAATCGTAGAATAGGATAGCCACTGAGTCAAAGCTGGCTTGCTGCAACTAAACCCCACTTTGCCATCTTGATACCAGTGCATGTATGATAGGATCTGATGTAAGTCTTGCTGAGTACCTTTGTACTCATGTTTGCTTAATTTATGATTTGCAGATGAGAATGATGTCTCACTAGTAGTTCCGCTTGGACTTCGACAAGTAGCTTGTACCTCAGCTACGTTCTTGGACGAGTGTTGTAGATAGTCAGGCTCTTCAGCCTTTTTCATTTGTAGATGTGTGTACTCAGACATGTTGTGCTTCCGCTTGTTGCTTGTATGCTCTGAATGCTGGGTCGTGAGACCCATGTTTGTAATATCTGGCTCCTCGGAGCCTAATGAATAAATACTTTGTTTATTAGAGTCTTGTTGTGATGCCATGTTGTATTTGCACATATTGAGCATATTGTGTGTATGTTAATGAAATGCTTGGTATGTGTGGGATCCGACACCTAATTGTTTACCCTTGGTAGCCTATCTTACAGGGAAATGTCTCCTAGTGCTTCCACTGAGCCTTGGTAGTTTGCTACTGCTCCGGAACACTTAGGCTGACCGGCATGTGTCCTTCTTCGTTCCTGTGTCTGTCCCTTAGGGGAAATGTCACGCGGTGTTCCTGTAAGTCCTTGTAGCTTGCTACAACTTGGGTTCATACGTTGATGACCGACACGTTCGTTGCTGGGTCATGAATGCCTGTCTCTGTAATTTAGTGCCACTTTTGGTTTATAACTGGTCATGTCGGCCCGGGTTCTCTGTCATATGGATGCTAGCGACACTATCATATACGTGAGCCAAAATGCGCAAACGGTCCCGGGCCAGGTAAGGTGGCACCCGTGGGGACACCGTGTGTGAGGCCGCAAAGTGATATGGTGTGTTACATGCTAGACCGGTGTGACTTAGGATCGGGGTCCCGACAGCGTTGGTATCAGAGCCGGACTGCCTGTAGGGTTACCAAGCCAAACTGGTCGAAGTTGAGTCTAGAAATTCTTTAGTTATATAAGGGAATTGATTCTGGAAGGGAACATAAGGCTCTTTTTACTCCTTATACCTCATGTCTTCTGATCTGAGTCATCCTACCTTTCCTACGGGGTTAAGGAACTAGGCTTTCTCTTCCATCTATCAGGATCACGAGTTACTACTCCGTAGTCCCTTAGGATTGGTTGATCAGAGTCCTATTATTGTTTCAAGTTCTTCCGGTGAAGTTGATTTAGTACTATCACAGAACCTTGAGTGATGATGTTGAGATGTTGAACTACCCTTTGTTAGCAGGATGTCCCATTCTGAGCATTTTACTGCCGTTATGCTGCCGGAATTATCCTAGTAGTTTGAGAGATACTAAATTCTTGTTCTACCTTAAGCATTCTATAGCTGTTGATGTTTTCGTCCTCGGTTTCGCTTCTCAGGATGTCTTAAGTTAAGCGAAGCTCAGCTGCTCGTAGACAGAACCACGGAGGTGGTAGGGATGAGGAGGATCCTCCCGACCAGCCTTCGTTGGCGGAGTTAATGTTAGAGATGGAGAGAAACAAGCGTGAGTCTAACCGCTTGTTGTCACGTATTGAGGAGAATACCGCACATCGGTGCAAGGAATCAACAACCATCCGTGACTTCATTCGTCTGAAACCACCCACCTTCCATCATTCCATTGAGCCACTCGATGCAGATGACTGGCTCCGTAGTATCACTCACAAGCTGCGTTCTGCGAACGTAGCTGAAGATGACAAGGTCATCTATGCCACTTATCACCTGGAAGGTCCTGCTAGTCTTTGGTGGCAGAACTATGAGGCCATGATTCCAGCTGGCCAGATTCCTACCTGGAGAGATTTCACCGAGGCTTTTCATGAGCATCATATCCCTCAAGCCCTTATCGATCGTAAGAGAGAAGAGTTCTGTAGTCTTACACAGGCTAAGATGGTTGTTGATGCTTATAGTCGAGAGTTTGAGAACCTCGCCCGCTATGCTACAGAAGAAGTGTCCACGGACGCCAAGAAGCAGGCTAGGTTCCGGAAGGGTCTCAACTCCAAACTGCGTCGCGATCTCCACTTGCATCATCGCAACACATTCCATGCTCTTGTGAACAAGGCCATCAATGCAGAGACATCTCAACTCACTTACGAGGAGTCTCGTAAGCACGCCCTTGATTTGGGATCTTCCTCCGGTACTAGTTCCCAAAAGCGCCGGATTTGGGTTCCGAACTCTGTTCTTCCACCCATTTATCCTCCGAGGCCATCTTATGTGGTACCTCTTCCAGTTCAGCAGTATGCTCCACCCAGGTCTATTGATGGACCGTTTGCCAATGCGGGTCCACGTCCTACCTCCAGGATTTGTTACAAGTGCGGAGAGCCGGGACACATTGCCCGTATTTGCACTCAGACCCGTGTTGCTCCATCCCAGTCCGAGAAATCTATTAGACGTGATAAATCATCACGCAAGATGATCAGTGTCAAGTCAGCTCCCACCGAACATGGACGTGTGCATCACGTCTCAGCCAAAAACGCCCATGATGATCCAGATGTCGTTCTTGGTACACTCCTTGTTAATTGTCATCCGGCATCGGTTCTATTCGATACTGGAGCGTCTCATTCTTTCATTTCCGAAAGTTATGCCCGCTTGCACGACATGTCATTTTGTGATATGCCCTCCCCACTACTCATTCAAACTCCTGGGTCCAAATGGCAAACCTCTAGTGTAAGCCATGGTAATGAAATCCATGTCGACAGACTTGTGTTCCTTGCATCACTTGTAGCCCTCAAGTCTTCAGATATTAATATTATCTTGGGTATGGACTGGATGACAGCTCATCATGCCAAGATTGATTGCTTCACTAGGTCTGTTCAGCTTACACATCCATCTGGTAAGATAGTCACCGTCACCACTAGAGTTGCAAAGCGTCAACTCTATTCTCTTAATGCCAGCCCTCTTCTAGACCTTGAAGATGTTCCGGTAGTCCGTGACTTTCCGGATGTCTTTCCAGAGGAACTGCCAGGTGTTCCACCCGACCGAGATGTAGAGTTTGTTATAGAGCTTATCCCAGGAACCGCTCCAATCTCTAGGAGAACCTACAAAATGGCACCCTTAGAACTAGCTGAGCTTAAGAAACAACTTGATGAGTCCTTCCAAAAGGGTTTCATCCGTCCTAGTTCTTCTCCCTGGGCTTGCCCCGTCCTCTTCGTTAAGAAGAAGGATGGTACGGATTGGATGGTCGTAGATTATCGTCCCGTTAATTTGGTCACGGTAAAGAACAAGTATCCGCTTCCCAGGATCAACGACCTGTATGATCAGCTCGCTGGATCCTCTGTCCTCTCCAAGATGAATTTGAGGTTAGGATACCATCAAATCAAGATTAGAAATGGGGACATCCCCAAGACGGCTTTCGTCACTCGCTATGGTCAGTACGAGTACACCGTCATGTCTTTCTGTCTAACAAATGCTCCAGCCACTTTCTCCCGCTTGATGAACTCGATCTTTATGGAGTACTTAGATAAGTTCGTTGTGGTTTACCTCGATGATATTCTTATTTACTCGAAGAACGAGGAAGAGCATGCCGAACATCTTAGACTTGTTCTAGAAAAACTCAGAGACCACCGCCTTTATGCCAAGTTCTCCAAGTGCGAATTTTGGTTGCCATAAGTGACCTATCTCGGCCACGTAATCTCTGGTAAGGGCATTGCTGTCAACCCCGAGAGAGTTCAGGCCGTCCTTGATTGGACTCCACCTGAAACAGTTAAACAAGTTAGGAGTTTCCTTGGTCTAGCCAGTTATTGTCGCCACTTTGTTGAGAACTTCTCTAATGTGGTCAAACCTCTCACGGAACTTCTTAAGAAAGATAAAAAGTTTGAGTGGCCCCCACAGTGTGAGCATAGTTTTCAGGAACTGAAAAGACGCCTGACTTCTGCTCCCATACTTGTGCCACCGGATTTCACTAAGGACTTTGTTATCTACTGTGATGCCTCACGACAGGGACTAGGTTGCATCCTTATGCAGGATCGTCATGTGATTGCCTATGCATCTCGACAGTTGCATCCACATGAGGAGAATTATCCTACACATGATCTAGAGCTTGCAGCCGTAGTCTATGCACTTAAGACCTGGCGACATTACCTCCTTGGTAATCGTTGCGAGATCTACACCGATCACCAGAGTCTCAAGTATATCTTCACCCAACCAAATTTGAACCTTAGGCAGAGACGTTTGTTGGAGTTGATCTCAGATTACGACTTAGGAATTACCTACACCCGGGGCAAGGGAAATGTCATGGCTGATGCGCTAAGTCGTAAATCCTATTGCAACAATCTCATGTTGCAGCAGGGCCAACCACTTCTCCATGAGGAATTATGTAAGCTTAACCTTCACATTGCTTCTCACGGATTCCTTTCAACTTTGGTGGCGAAACCTACTCTTGTGGATCATATCATAGAAGCCCAGAAGCATGATACCGGAATTACCCGGATCAAGAGAAACATTGCCAAGGGTATTGCTGGTAGTTTCTCCATAGATGACCGAGGTGTTGTTTTCTTCCAAAACCGGCTGGTGGTTCCCAAGAAGCAACATCTTCGGCAATTGATTCTTAAAGAGGCTCATGAATCTCCTCTCGCGATTCATCCCGGTAGTACTAAGATGTATCAGGATCTACGCTAGAGGTTCTGGTGGACTAGGATGAAGAGATAAATTGCTGAGTTCATTGCTAAATGTGACGTCTGTCGTCGCGTTAAGGCAGAACATCAAAGACCTGCTGGCACCCTTCAGCCTCTAGCTATTCCTGAGTGGAAATGGGATAAAGTTGGTATGGACTTCATCACCGGCTTTCCCAGGACCAAGAGAGGGAATAATGCTATCTTCGTAGTCATTGATCGTCTCTCCAAAGTGGCTCACTTCCTACCTGTTCGAGAGAGTATCACTACTAGTCAGCTTGCTGACTTGTATATTTCTCGAATAGTGTCACTTCATGGTGTTCCACTTGAGATCAATTCAGACCGTGGTAGTCTTTTCACTTCTCATTTCTGGGAGAGTTTCCAGACTGCCATGGGCACCCATCTTTCCTTCAGTACCGCTTTCCACCCTCAGTCAAGTGGTCAAGTGGAACGGGTTAACCAAATTCTCGAAGACATGCTTAGAGCTTGCGTTATCTCATTCGGTATGGATTGGGAGAAATGTCTTCCTTTCGTCGAGTTTGCTTATAACAATAGCTATCAATCCAGTCTCAAGCAAGCTCCTTTTGAGATTCTTTATGGACGAAGATGTCGAACACCTTTGAACTGGTCAGAAACCGGTGAAAGACAATTCTTTGGACCGGATATGATCCAGGAAGCAGAAGAGCAAGTTCGCATCATTCGTGAGAATTTGAAAACAACCCAGTCTCATCAAAAGAGCCAATATGATCGTCATCATAAGGAAGTGGCTTATGAGGTTGGTGACAAAGCTTATCTTCGGGTTACTCCTTTGAAGGGTACCCATCGTTTCGGTATCAATGGCAAGTTGGCTCCTCGTTACATTGGTCCTTTTAGCATTCTTGCTAAACGAGGAGAGGATGCCTACCAATTGGAACTACCCCCACATCTTTCTCGAGTTCATGATGTCTTCCACGTCTCTCAACTCAGGCGTTGCTTCTCGGATCCCATCCGCGGAGTGGACCACGAAACACTTGATCTCCAAGATAACCTCACATATCGAGAGTATCCCGTTCGCATTCTGGATCAAGCAGAGCGTGTCACTCGACGTCATAACATCAAGTTTCTCAAGGTTAAGTGGTCTCATCATTCCGAGAGAGAAGCTACTTGGGAGCGAGAAGATCGTCTCCGACTGGAGTACCCCACCTTCTTTCCGCCTACTCCTGAATCTCGGGACGAGATTCTTTCGAGTGGAGGCGAGTTGTCACAACCCTAGTTCTGGTATGCACTAGGTTAGTCTTGTTGTTTGCATCATGTTTAAATTTCAAATGAAAATGAATTGAGGACTTGTGAAACCCTCAGAAACCCTTTTTGAAAATGACCCAAATAAAAATTGCTCCAAAAAGGTCCAAGAAAATGTTCATGTGGCCCTCTAAAAATATTGGTTAGAGATAAAAATCAAACCAATATTATTAGGAGCTCATAAGTATTTATTTTGGGCATTTGGAATTAATGCAATAGTTATTTGCTTGGATATATATTTATTATATATTTTATATATATGTCCAAAATTCTGATTCTTTATTTTGAGGGGCTTGGATTAATTCCTAGGTCCCTACAAAATAAAAATGTCAGAAGAAAATAATTGATTTAGTTAGAAACTAAATCAAAACATAATTGCAGAAATAGAAAACAGAACAAATAAAAAAATAGGAGAGGAAGCAACTTACCTGTGCTGGCCCAGCACAGTGCGGCCTGGCCGGCCCAGCTGGCTAGCCCAGCCCACCGGGCCTCCCTTGTCGTCTTCCCCGCGCCAGTAGGCGAGGCGCGTGGCCGACGCGCGCGCACGGCGAGCGCGCCACCTCCTGCCTCCCTGCTTCATCCCCCTCGCCGCCTGGTGGCTTCTAGACGAGCCACGCGCCCCCCCGACCATCTCGCACTCTCCCTGGACCCCTCCCCTCTCCTCTGCTCTCTTTCCCGCTCGGTCTCGAGCGCCGTCGTCGCCGCCGATCGCAACCACCGTAGCCACCGCCTCCCTCTCGCTTCGCCGACGTGCCCTTGGGATCCGCCTCATCGCCTTCGTCTTCCTCGCCGAGTCACGCAACGCCGGGTGCCCTGGAACGCCGCAAATGCCATCGTCTTCATCCTCTGCGCCGACGATTGCCGCCGTCGATTCGCCGTAGCAGAAGCTTCCCCGAGCCCACTGAACCCCCAACAGACCCGCGGTGAGCTCCCGGATCGTTTCCCCCTTCCCCCCTAGTCGTTTGCGACCTCTAGGTCTATTCTCCACTGATGCCCGACCTCACCGCCGCCGGCGATGCCGCCGCCGTGGCCACAGCCACGCAAGCTCAAAACTGAGCACGCCACCACACCCGCTGTTTCACCAGGAGCCCGTAGCACCTTCTCCCTGGCCTCCCCGTGCCCTGTAGCTCCAATTCCGACGAGGCCCGAACTCCGGCGCCGCCGCGAGCTCGTTTCCGGCGAGCTCCGACCGCCCTAGCTGCTGCTACTTGTTGGAATGGACGCGGACGAGCTCCAGCGTCCCGTAGATGGTCTCCGCTGCGCAAAAGACCCCCGGAGTGGAAATCCCGACGCCCTCCGCCGCGTTTGCTGCCGCCGGCGGCTAAACGCCGGCGTGTTAGCTGGGGTTTGACCAGGATTTGACCCCCTGGGTCAATGACAGGCGGGCCCCACCCCTTCAATTAGTTGACTGTTTAGTTTAATTAAGTAATTTTGGTTAATTAGATTAGCCACTGACATGTGGGCCCTGCCCTGCTGACTTTCTGTTAGGATTAGTTTAGTTAATTAACTGAGTCACTAACCAGTGGACCCCACTGTCAGGCTTGACTCTGGACCAGCCCTTTGACCTGCTGACGTCATGCTTGGGTCATGCTGACGCAGTATTCCAATTCTGGTATTTAAATAAATCTTAAATGATTTATTTATTTCAGAAATTGTTTAAACTTCAAAAAATCACAGAAATTCAACCGTAGCTCAGAATGAAATAATTTATATATGAAAAATTATCAGAAAAATTCAATCTATCCATCTGTACCATTTTCATGCAGGACAAATGAAGTTAAACCTACTGTTTATATGAAAACACATAATTGGCATTTAAAAAAATACTTATCTTAGAGTTGCATTTGAACCCTTGGTTCAATTGGAGTTCAACCAATTAAAATGCTAGTTGCATTAGCTCAACAACATCATATCTTCATGCCATATTCATGCATCATATTGTTGCATATGCTTGTGTTTGATTGTCGGCACCGTTCTTCTCGATAGGTCCAGCTCCGGAGACCGATCCAGAGTACCTGTCAGAGGAGCAGTGCTCTGCACGTTGTTTTACCAGGCAAGCAAACCCCCTTGTTCATTCCGATACAACCCCTCTCTCGCTCCTGCTCCCTGTTATTGCATTAGGACAACAACGACTTCAACTGCTACTTTATGCTGCGGTAGTTGAACCCATTCCTCTGCATGACCTGTCATTCCACAGTAAATAGTTGCAACCCACTAGCATGTGTTGGAGTTGATTGAAGCCATGTTGTGATCTTACCATGCCTTGCTTGCTATTGCTTAGAGTGTGTCAGGTTTGCTTCATCGGGAATGAATTGGAGTGCAATGATATGTTCTGATGCTGAGCGTTAAGTGTGTGAACACGATTTGGTAAAGGTAGCGGTGAGAGGCCATGTAGGAGTACATGGTGGGTTGTCTCACAGGAACCGTCCCTAAGAACTGAGTTCTGAGTATGTTGTCCAATGACTAGCTACTACCACACATTGGGTTCCGGTAACTCGACCCCTCTCGACTTATTAATCAACATGATCTCTGTCCAGGAGTTGCAACAAGTTTCTGGTGTTTGTAGGTAGTGTTAGTAGTCTACCAAGTGGCACTCGGCCAGTGGGCTTGGGGCAGACTAGGCACCGTGGCACGGTATACCAAGCGTAGATCCACTCGGCGAGGTGGGCTTGGGAACCCTGCGCACATCATTTGGGGCCGTGAGCGACACCCCGGCCGGATCTCCCCACGGATGGAACCCGAATAGGCGATAAACCTGGACTAGAGTCTTGTGTGGTTAGTCAGGTCATGGCCGACACCCTCGCTAGGCTTCCGCTTGAAGGTTGCCGAGATACACGAGATGTACATGGCGGTAAGTGGCGAGAGCGTGTGTGAAGAAGTACACCCCTACAGGGTTAACATGTCCTATTCGAATAGCCGGGTCCACGGTTATGGACTTCTTGGATGCTTACGTGGTACATAGACAACTTGAAGTGGATACTCTAAAATACTCAAGACAAGTGTGAGTGCTATGGATGGCCTTCTCGTAGGGAGACGGGGATGAATCCATAGTGGTGTATTGTGTGGTGCTTAGTGGACTCGTGTGCGCCACCTCAAAAGAGTTACCAGCAATCGTAGAATAGGATAGCCACTGAGTCAAAGCTGGCTTGCTGCAACTAAACCCCACTTTGCCATCTTGATACAAGTGCATGTATGATAGGATCTGATGTAAGTCTTGATGAGTATCTTTGTACTCATGTTTGCTTAATTTATGTTTTGCAGATGAGATTGATGTCTCACTAGTAGTTCCTCTTGGACTTCGACAAGTAGCTTGTACCTCAGCTACGTTCTAGGACGAGTGTTGTAGATAGTCAGTTCAGCCTTTTTCATTTGTAGATGTCTGTACTCAGACATGTTGTGCTTCCGCTTGTTGCTTGTATGCTCTGAATGCTGGGTCGTGAGACCCATGTTTGTAATATCTGGCTCCTCGGAGCCTAATGAATAAATACTTTGTTTATTAGAGTCTTGTTGTGATGCCATGTTGTATTTGCACATATTGAGCATATTGTGTGTATGTTATTGAAATGCTTGGTATGTGTGGGATCCGACACCTAGTTGTTTACCCTTGGTAGCCTATCTTACAGGGAAATGTCTCCTAGTGCTTCCACTGAGCCTTGGTAGCTTGCTACTGCTCCGGAACACTTAGGCTGACCGGCATGTGTCCTTCTTCGTTCCTGTGTCTGTCCCTTAGGGGAAATGTCACGCGTTGTTCCTTTAAGTCCTTGTAGCTTGCTACGACTTGGGTTCATACGTTGATGACCGACATGTTCGTTGCTGGGTCATGAATGCCTGTCTCTGTAATTTAGTGCCACTTTTGGTTTATAACTGGTCATGTCGGCCCGGGTTCTCTGTCATATGGATGCTAGTGATATTATCATATACGTGAGCCAAAATGCGCAAACGGTCCCGGGCCAGGTAAGGTGGCACCCGTGGGGATACCGTGCGTGAGGCCGCAAAGTGATATGGTGTGTTACAGGCTAGACCGGTGTGACTTAGGATTGGGGTCCCGACAGGCATGTCCATATCTCGGCGCATCATGACCGTTGGATCAAACTCAGACGGTGCAGATTAGTCACTATAGCACAAATCGTGTGGGTGTGTTTGGTTGCATTCTCTTCTCAATATACATCTCTATCTAGGTGTGTAAGTCACCTTACGAAAACCAAATAATACCAAAGCACTTAGGCACGGTACATTAACTCCCTCCCAGTTTCTTGTTTTGTGACATATCAACCAATAAGAGACATGGGCCGTGCATGCTTTCAATGACTTGAGACTAATAAACATGACATGCAGTGGTTAGTTCATTGCATGCAATTCTATTAATTAGCAAAAAGACATTAAGTTTTCTCGTTTTTCTCTCCGCCTTGGTCGCAGTGAACAACGTAAGATGACTTACACACCTAGACGGAGGGAGTAGTTGTTTCCTCTTCGTGTACTTGTGTTAACCTACTAGTGTGGACTCATGCACCCTTCATGCCCCTTGCCAAACACCCAAAAGTGGGTCGAGAAGGGAACTTTTGCTCCCATCCCGTGCACCCTTCATACACCCTGCCTAACACTATTCGTGCTTCATATGGTTCATGTTTCATGGAGTACTGTAGCACCATACACTCCGTGCGTTGTAGATCTAGTTCTGTTAACATTGATCTCACCGTTCATTCTCGACCGCACAGTTGAGAAAGTGGTACTATGTTACTACATTACTGTTCATATAGTTGACATGCGCACAACGTCATTTGTTGTCGTCATATCTTACTACAATAGCAACAAGATTATGTAGTACTGACGTATGAACCACTGCACATGCCTAGTAGTAGGAGCACTGTGTATGTTCAAGTGGATGTCGTGCTTCGCACTCCTCCATCATAAGAGTGGAAACGCTTGCTGTAATCATTTTTTTCTTTAGAAAAACAGGGAACACGCTCTATGGTGCGGATCCTCCTCCAGCCATGCACTAAATTACTCACTTTCACCGACGTGTGGGACAGCCAGCATCGGGGTCCACCAGCCATGCACTAAATTACTCCGTAGTAGAGTGATGGTAGACTACCACGATCGAAGCGCCGCAGTAATGCCCAATGAGCCATCAAATCACAAAATCCCCTCCTTTCCAGTAGTAAGTTGGACGGATGAAGCAACCATCATTTCACTCTTCCCTCTCAGCTTCCTCTATACCCAACTCGCTTCTCCCTTATCTTGTTCCTCATTTCTTCAAGAAATGTAATGCCCAGGATGGAACTATACCTCCTACGTGTCGAGGCACGACTTAAAGGTATAAGTCCATCCTAGAATGATCTCAAGTTTGGTAATCTTTGCACATCTCATGTAAACGAGGGGATTGTAAACATAAATAGCTGGCTTACACTTGCCATGTCACACAAATACAATACATGTCTCAAACATCATACATTAAGAATATCACAACCCTCTAAGGGCAAAATCCAAATGTCAAGATACCAAACATAAATTAAAATCCACAGGTCGGATCGAATCCTGGTAGAAGTCTCCACTACTGATCATCAGGATAACGAACATAGTATCAACTACGCTCCTCGTCGTACTCCCAATCTAGCTCGGTGCCATCACCTGGATAGCTCACAACTGGACCTGCATCTGGTGTGGTGAAGTAACTGTGAGCCACAGAGGACTCAGCAATCCCGTTCCCGGGTAACAAGACTATTTAAGCCTTGGCAGAGGATAAGGCTGGAGAAAAGAATAAGTGTCTGCAGCAGCAACTAGCAACTAGCTTACGTGAGAGAGTGCGAGAAGAGAAAGCCTCGGACGAGAAGTGATCACGAAGTGATCCTATCTAAGCTCAACAAACATAACCCCTCCGTGTTCAACTCCCGAATCCCTATTCGGAAATTGACAGTCACGGAACGCACGCTGGTAGTGTATTAGAAACGTTGTGTCAAGTTATCTACAACCGGATATTAACAAGCTCCCATCTGCCACATAACCGCGGGCACGGCTTTCGAAAGTTCATAACCCTGCAGGGGTGTTCCAACTTGACCCATTACAAGCCCACGATCCGCGGAGTCTCAACTCCAAAGTGGGAAGACCCGAGTATTCTCGGAATCCTGTGCTCAAGATACTCCGAACTAAGGTAAGGCTAATCCAGCAAATCCTCCCGGCGTGTCGACACCCTGATAGGTAGCCGCGCGTATCTAGTCTCAGGACACGACCGGATGGGCGATTCTACAGGTTTATATCAATCCTCGAGTTTCCTCGTGGTGACCCCGCAGACTCCCCGTTTCGGACCAACACTCATGAGGAGCACTGGCCCAGGGTTGTTGATTAAGAACTCGGGTTAATTACTCCCTATGCAAGTTGTTTAGTTATTAGGCAAATAGTACCAATGTTGGGACTTGCTGGAAAAGACTTAGCACTTAGCGGTTTATCAAGGGGGTCCCATACACCCCAACCGTGTTAGGAACGCATAATCAAGGAACATAACACTGGTTTATACGGTTCCTAACGGCATAAGTGGAACAAATCACCAAGCAAAAGGCTTAGCCTTCCACACTTGCCAATATATAGATGATTTCATTTTAAGCATTTATATAGTGTGATAAAACCCAACAAAACTTCAACATGAAGCAAGCATCTTCGATCTTCACCTGCAACTAGCAATGCTATAAGAAGGGCTGCGCGAAGCGTACTTAGCCAAGCAACGGTTTGCATAGGTAGGGTGGTTAAACAAGGCAATGGTTACAAGTAGGAGGATGACAGGAAGAACATGGGCATCGAGGCAAAACTATAGAGCGGAACTGCTAGCAATAGGCAAAGATAGTAATGTTATCGGGGTTCGGTCATCTTGCCTGAAGAGAAGTCGTTCGGATCGTAAGAAGGGTCCTCGTGCTCAACCTCGTTGGTAACCTCGTGCTCGTACTCGTACTCGGTCTCATCTTCCGGCTCTAAACAATACAATCACATAAGGTACAAATCAACAAGATGCAATGCGCACACCAAAAATGATGGATGCATGATGGATGCACTAAGGATGCACACGGAGCACGGAAAATAGCACTCAAGCAAAACACCTCAAAACATGATAACAATAAGATATTATGAATCTACACAGAAAATCAATCAAGTTTCATATACGACTTGCTGAAATCGGAGCTACGGGCTAAAAGTTATGCCCGAAACAAGAAATGAGCGAAAGCTGAAAATTACAGCAACATAGCAACTTCGGAGCACAAAATAATTAAGTTACAGCACTCAAACAACATGGAAAAGAGCATTAACATAAACTAGACATATCCTACAACAAATAAGTCCAAAGGTGTACCCCCAAAGGAGCCACGGATCAATAGCAATAAGCTTGGACATATTGAACTTGACAATAAAATTCTGACAGCATAATTTTATTGAAACTTTGGAGCAAAAGTTAAACATGCTACAGCCACTTAAATAAACATGTGAGAACACGAATGGAAAGCCAACAATGTATACTACAAGGAACAATCAAGATCCACTCCAAAACTATCATGGTTTGTCCTAGAGCAGCAAGCAAACATAGCATCGAAACGATTTCAGACTTAGTGAAAAACCACTAAGTCCTAAAACAGCAGTTTCATCATGGCATCTAAAAGAGCAATTTAAGTCACCTCGAAACTAAACATGGCAAGTGGTAAGCACCTCATTAAAGTACACATGATGGTGATTCCAAAACATACAAGCATGCATCATGGAGATAAACACAACGATAGCAACGAGCTCAACAAGATGGCATTTCATAACAAGTGAAATAACATCACAGCCACATAGCACTTTGCAACGAGCATATGCATGGCAAGAATAAATCTATCATGCAACCTATCACCAACAACATGTAGAGCATGGCAAGACGAACACGTGGACATGTCATTTGCATCATTCGGACAAACGAGCTAAAAGTTATCACATGGCAAAGATAGCATAAAAACATCACATAGCAGCAATTTTACCGGTCTGCACTCTTGCAACGGGAAAACAAGCATCTAGAAGATCTCTAACATGCATGACACAAAAAGATAAAACGTAGTGCTAATCACCACGAACGTCTGGACATGCTATTTGCGCAAAACGGACATACACACACGAAGTTAGAGCAGTTCTAATAATGCATCACAGATTAAAAACATCAGGGACTAGGGTTGGAAAAGAGGTAAACCTGAGGAGATCTGAAAAAAAACAAGCAACGGCCCGATCTGGAGGAAGGCGGCGGTCTAGGGCGGCGGACTTGGCGATGGGCCGCGGGGCGGCGGATCTGGCCCGCAGGGCAGGCGGACGGCGGCGGCCCGGTCGGGAGGGCGGCTGCAGCCCGCGGAGACGGCAGCCCACCCGAGGCGAAGGTCCGCACGGAGCCGATGGCCCGGAGTGGAGGCGCTAGGTGGCTGGCGCTGGCGCGGCGATCTGGCGCGCGGGAGGAGTGGGCCGACGAGGCGATGCGGACGTCCCGGCTGGCCGGTGGCTGCGGGAGCGTGGGAGGGCGCCCGATCGGGGCTGGCTGGCCCAGCGGAGGCGAGGTGGAGCTGGGCCCTCGGTGGCGCGGTGGAGATGGGCCGGCGGCGGGGTGTACGGGCCTGGAGGCGCTCGTGCGACGAGGGGAGGTGGCTGGCGAGGCCTCGTCGGGCGATGTGGTCCTGGGCCCTGGCGATCGAAGTGGCCGAGCTGATCGATCGAGGGAGTGGCGGCTGGGCGAAGTGGTCCCTCGAGGCCAGAAGGATCGATGCGGCCGTTGACTTGCGAGGGAATCTGGCGATCTGGTCGGCGCGGTCGAAGGAAACGGCTGGCTGCGGCTGGTCGGCGCCCGATCCCAGGCGCGGGAGGGAGTGGATCCGGTCGGGAGCTGCGGGAGGAGTTGCCAAGTGGAGAGATGGGGGTGGAGGATCCAGAATTTTTTTAGGGGAAGGAGGAGGAAGAGGCTAGAGATGCCAAAATTGACATAGGGTCTATTATATAGCAGATTTTTAGGGTTTGAGGGATGTTGGGGGTGCTTAGGAGCCCTCCGATCGCGATCCGACGGATCCGATCGCGGGGAAAGTTTAGATGGGCCTAGGAGAGGGTAGAGGGCTGCTGTAGGGGTGTTTCTGGGCCACAAGTGGAGGCACTTTGGACCCACACGAATAACTGATGGGATAGCAAACGGAGTCCAAACGCGACGAGATTTGAGAGGCGGGTTACACACAACAAAACAACAACACACGACAAGTCTCGCGGCACACCGGTAACGTTACACGGCCAAACAGCAAAGTAGGCCTACGGGACGCCACGGACACGTGAGGAAGCTCCGGAACGCGAAACGGACAACGGGAAGGAACGCGTGGAACCGGATGCAACCAACAACACAAATGCAATGCGATGCACATGTCGACATGATATGAATGAACGCCACACACGCACACAACAAAACGACGAAACCCGAAAGACAAAGAACCCGAAATGGAAATAGATGAAGCCGGAGATATATTATATGCCCAAAAGGGAAAGTATTACATCCGGGGCATTACAAGAAAACCCTGACCTGCTTCTGCCATTGTTTTTCTCTCCCAAAGAAGGAAAGGTGAGCGCATCAATGGTGTTAATTCTGGTGAAGGCCCGGTCTTGCAACCCAGAGACTGATCCTATAGCTCCCTCTCTTTTCTTCTTTTGGGTGTGTGATAATGGTTTCTTTTCTTTTATTTCTATTCGACAGTTTCTTGTTGGATGCTGGCGCACCGGCCAAAGTGATGTCTATGGCTCTGGCCAAAACCGTCGAGGCTCATGGTATGAAGAAGCGCAAGCACCCCGACGAGACTACCGCAGACAAGCTCAAAGCCATCGCCCTGTCCTAGCCCCCCTCTCCGGGATCCCTCATTAAGCAAGTCCAGGTAATATCTCTTCTTGACGATCTTTTTCTCGATCTTGATCGTGTTTTTTCATCTAACACGCAGTACTAATACTAGTAGTACAACTTTCTGGGTTATCTTGCATGTGATTTTTGTGTGCCAAATGACGGTTCTAAATTCATCTTTTGACCAAAACATGCGAGAGGTTGACACTGATTTCTTATAGATTAATTTCAACAGGGAGTACTTTATGAACATCAATGCTACTGTACCTTTGAAGAGGGTATATTTGCCTTAGTAACTTGTGTTATGGATATTGCAAGTAATCCCTCTGCTCTCATGCCTTTGAATACATGTTCTAGTGTTTTTGTTCACTCATTTTTGTGCGTATATGTAGTCATATATGGAGTATAATATCGAAAATCATCTTATATTTCTGAACGGAGGTAGTAATAAAATATGGTTTCTGTTTGAATTAGAACCAGGTCCGCGGTGGAGATGAAGTTCTCAAAGTCATGCCGTGTGAATTGGAAGACCTGAGGATGAATTCTACTGCTAAACTATCCAGCTGTTGTGTCCTTGTTGCCAAGTGTCCTGAACTAGTGTTTTCCTGTAGCATGGTTGTCCGGCATGTTCTCGAGGCTGTACTTGACCACTACAATTTCCTGGCTGTGACTTCGATTACGAAGGGTGTGGTTCTTGTAAAGCTTCCCAACAAATCTGATGCGTCATGTCTTCATCATCATGTTTATGAGTGGAAAGACCACTCTGTTAGGTTCTCCAAGGTTGTCGAGATGGTGACGGTGCATGTAGACATCACTCACGAAGTCCATGGCCTAGTCAGTTATGCGGGGTTCACCCCGTAGGTCAGTGGCAAGGAATAATCTGCAGAGTTTAATTAGTGCAACTTTGCTTGTCTATAGTAAGTACTATTGTTCAGTACTTGATTTGTGTTTGTGAACCTTGTATTGTTTATTAGTATTGCTGCTTTTGGTGTGTGGTCAGTCCTGAGAACGGTCAATGTTAATGTCTGTCCACTCAATTCAGTCTATATATTTTGAAGTATCCAGGTCATCTTTTTTGCGAGGACGGTTTATAAATTATGGTTACACTCCAATATCTGTATGCATTGCAGTGTTTATCGCACCCACCAGGATTTCCAGTCCCATGGAAGTTCGGTCCATACCATTTGTCACGACCTTTGGATTGTCCTGCTTGTGGGAGTAGGCGGGGCCGCCCATGCAACCCATAGTTGGACGATCAATCTTCTGTTTAGTACTTCAACCTAGTGATTTCATGGTAAGAACTCACTTGTGTCACATCAAGTAAATCTTATTGATTTACTGTCTAAATCTTATTGATTTAATGTCATGTTTTCTTTCTTTTCCTGCAATTTTACGATGCAGGTTTTGCCATGTGACATTCATCACAGAATAAACCGTTGGTTTGCTCTACGATGGATATTTTTGCAGGTCTCACTTCTTATATCGTGTTAGTAACGAAGGCATTGTCCATCACTTATATTACTGGAAAAAATTGGATCAGTCTGTTGTCTAAGTACAAGCTGAATCCCTATGATGAACTGCAGTTTGGTTTAACAAAAACGCCACAATTAGTCCTTCTCGCGTTTAAAAAACTAAAGAAAAAAATAGGATCACGGTCACGAAGCCTAGTCAAGTTAGAAAGCTGATCATAGCAGACCAGACACGATCGCCAATGTCTCCCACATCGGTACAACCTTCAGCAACAGATCGAGCACCGGCAGCTGCTCTAGCACTGACAGCGACAGCAGCTCAGTCAGATCCAGCTGAGAATTGGGCACTGACCGCGTCAGCGGATCTGGCTGATCTACTGGAGGATCGGGCATCGACACCTGCACCTGCTCCGACACCGGCACCAGCTCTACAAGGAGCACCATCTCCGGCAGCAGCAGCGGCTTCGGCACCTACACCAACACTTGCACTTGCATCTGCGTCTGCTCGTGCAGTGGCAACAGACTGGGCTGCAGTTCGCACTTCATATACCAAAGTCCTTACAAAAACTGACATGTCCACCTTCTTGGTAAGCATTGGTCGCCCAAGTGTTTCGTTCTTTTTTCTTTCCATGTTGTTTCGCATGATTCACTGTATTGATCTAACTGTTTGGGTATGTCTTCTTGTTTGCAAACAGAGAATTCCTAGAGCAACGAGGGAGTCGTTCAACAATCCGGGCGACAGCGGCAAAGTTTCTCTTAGCATGCGCATCCTTGGTGTGAATGAACCTGCTCAATATACCGTAAGTACAAAGGATGGTCGCATGATGATTGATGCTAAAGGATGGTCAAGGTTCAAATCTAAATATTATCTTGCGGTAGGGGATGATCTCAAAATCGAACTTTCTCGACAAGAAGAGTTGGTCCAAATCAACTTTGAAATTCTTCAGTAGCAGCACGCAATTGCCGAACTGATCTATCCTACAAGAGATTTTGATGTAATAATCTGGCATGGTGAAACAAGTGTCCTTTGTGTATAAGTAATACAACATTATTATTTATCACATGGTATATCATTGATAGAATTGCAACTCTCATTGCCGGATAGGAACTGTCATTTGATTTCATTCCAATAGCTGACGTGCTTTATTCAATTTTGTGTATTCGCACTGCGACAGCATCTAAAACCAACGTCGTACCGATCGCTTGCAATATGAAAAGCGTTGAGGTAGAACACATGGGCCCCCAAACATGTAGGGTGGGCCTGCGGCCCAAGTCCAGAACCGTGAGCCAGTCTGAGTATTATATTCTCAGTTGAACCCGCATAATTGTCACAAAAAAAAGTTGAACCCTCATAATGCCCGTGCGTTGCACGTAACATCAAGATGCATTTGTATGAGTATTTTATCTTGTGAGAGAAAAGGATGAACGAGGGAAGGCCTTATTTGCAAATGTGGAGAGGTGTGTGGCTACCTTTTTGCACAATTGCTATAGTTTCCTTCCTATATGTCAGATATAATTTTGTATGTATAAAGTTGTGATATAAAATATTTGTATATTTCTTTACAGAGGGAGTATCTCTCTGTCAAAAATACATTTTTGTGTAACTAGTTACTCCTGATTTTCTACTTCCTTTCGTTGATATGTGGGGCATCCGGCAATGGGCTCCACGTGCCATATGGACAAATTAGAGTGCACAACTGCGCGGTAGACACACCTTGGTCGTAGCGCCGCAGTAATGCCCAACGAGCCGTCAAATCACAACCCCCCCCCTTCCAGCTTTAGCAGTAAGCTGGACGGACAAAGCGACAATATTTCACTAGGCCTGAATCCCCTCCTCCCTCGTCTGCTTGTTCAGAGAAAACCCCCTCTCGGAGATTGCATAGGGTTTTCTCATGGAGAACCAGGTACGAATTCTTCATCCATCCCCGATAAATCCAAGTTCCTTGGTCGCGGGTAATCCTATGATGGCAGCTGTCGCCGTTGATGCATTTTTCTTCCTACTGAATCTAGCGTGTTTCATTTGCAGTGCCCAAAGTGCGAGGACCCTACATGTTTCTGCGCCATCGGCGAGACGCCACACTTGTTCCTTCTCATCCTAACACATGATTTTAAAACGCGCATAGTATGTTCCTAGAATCCTCTTTTCTATCCGGGAGGGTGGGTTTTTTTTGAACATGCTGTCGACTAATTTGGAAATTTGGATTGCTATATTTGGATAAAAGGTACTACCAGTACGATGGTCAACACTGACATGAAGGATGAAGTTATTTCTAGATTTATATAGGCAATACATTGTGTTCTCATATTATTTTTCCTGCAGTATATTATTTGCTCTGCCATAACACATGTACTCAAGATGCTCGGCCTTGCCATAATTGAATACACCAGTTTAATGGTCAGAGTGAAGACAAGACATGGATATAAGTTCCGAGTTCGGTTCATGAACCAAGAAGATCGCTTCTTTTTTATGGCCGAACTTGGATAAACTTTCTCAAGTGTTACGGAGTGAAAGTTGGCGCACGAATGTTGATGGAAATAGCAGAACCTGGTCTCATCTTCACTGCGATCTTCCACCCCGATGTCGTTCCAATTGTTCATCCATGTTAGTATCTGGTTCTTGCATGTTACCTCGATTACTTCTTAATCCACCTATTTTGTCTAACTAATCACAATTTAACTTTAGAAGTAGCAATGAATCTCTCACGAAGATGCTGCTTCTAACTAATATTTTCTTATAATTGGTGGCACGTGTTGGTTTTTTCAGAGTTAAGTAGGCTACTCGTTTGTTATTCTGTAACAACTCGGCTGTTACTGATGGCACTGAAGTTGACTGGGACGACATCCACAAGTTCCTACACTTTATTGATCGTCTTGAGGTCCTTGTGGGGCATTTCAATGGTGGAAGGCCATGTGGGTTATGTGTGCCACTGCTGCACTCATTGAAGAGGTCCAACTGTGTCGAGAAACTTATGGTACGAGCTGTTTTCTGTTATATATGTTGTCCATAAACTATTGCTTATACACAGTTTTACAGCTGTGATCTTCTTGAAACAGAAACAGCCCAGTTCTATTGTTCCTATACAGATGCCTGACCATGGTCGGGTCAGACTTGCCTGACCATGGTCGGGTCAGACTTGCCTGACCATGGTCGGGTCAGACTTGCGCTTGGTCACAACATGATGTTTATGTCGAGCTACTCCATTCCCCTTGGAGGTGAAAAGATACTTATTCATGGGTGGTCTCAAATAATGAAGGCATGTCCATCTTGGAGAATCGGACAGAAGATTATGTTCCTGCTTTTCCATGGCTCTAAAGAGAATATCCTGTTTATTGACCACATTGCGAGACGAATCCGCTTTCATAAGGTTGTGGATGCGTGGGGTGGCGCCTGGGCCTTGTCCTGGGGCTTGGCGGCCTCACCCTTGGTTAACTTTAGGCAAAGTAGCACTGTTCGAGCCGTGCTTTGTATGCTTGAACCTGTATAAGTACTTATACTGCTTTCAGCTATGGTTGTTAAGTGCCCCTGCTGGTTTCAGTTAAGGTTGTTAAGTACTCCTGCTGCTTCTACAGTCTGTTGTGTTTCTTCAGTCCTGTCTTCGTCCAGCCGCCAAAACCAAACCAGTGCCGGCGGGGCCGCCTGCTTCTGCCTTCCACGGCTGGCTGCGCCTCAATGCACGCATCGCCGCCCCACCGTCTCCTAAATCGTTAACGCCGACGTCCGAGGCCTCGCCGTCGTCCTCCGCGCGCTTTGGTGCGCTCGCCGTGTCGCCGCCCTCTCGCGTTGTCAACATGGTCAACAAACAACAGGAATCGGCAGAAGTACGTGGAGAGGATGACAGTACGGGCCCACCATGTCATCGTATGGAAAAATAAAATGCTTCCTCCTAGTGTTTTCTTGACATCTGGGACCCACGACATTGTGAGCGTATATAGTCCATAGACAAGAGAACAACACAAGGTCGGCTGACACCTGGGACGTAGCTGCTCGAGCAGCATTTTTTTGTTATTGTTGAGATGGAGCAGGGTTTGAACTGGGTTGTGGCCCGTCTAGCCAGGCTTATATTTTATGTTCCACATGTGACCAGCCCAGCTATTTTTTCTTTGTGAAAATGAGCCCATTTTATTTTTTCTATAGAATACCCGATCTAGGCCTATTTATTTTTCTACGCCGTGATGGGCTGCAACTCTTTCAAGACGCTTGCAAACCTTGAAAGTAATATGAAATTGGCAGTAAATATAAAAAAAGATGCGAAATTGGCAATTAATTTATAATTTCTGAATTTTTTTCACATTTTCAGATTCCTATTTCACTGGGCATTAACCAAATTTAAATATATCTTCAAAGTACTTTAAATCTGGCTCGACATTTCGGTATTAAAAATAGTTTGGAACCCACAAAAATATGCGAAATTGGCCCTGGCCAACCAAAAAAAAACGGACTGCAATAAATTGCATAAGAAGTCGCAATGAGCTATATATAAATTATTAAAAAAAGAGGGAATGGTCTGACTTAGGGCCTATTAAGTTGACGCGTATGCAAGATTTTTTTAGTTATTATATACGCCAACAAATGATTCTAGCAGACGTAACCATTGGATGTCAATCCAACGACCATCGTGTTTCTTCAATCTCTGATCTTCTTGCTCCAGCCGCCAAATCCAGCGCCGGCGGGACCGCCTGCTCCCGCCTCCCGTGCAGGCTTCACCGCCCCCTACTACTCCCACAGGTGGCCATTGCATCCCCCTACTCACCCACACCCCCTGTTATTCTATGGCGACGGCAGCCTCACACTGCAGCCGAACCAGTGAACCCTCGTACTCCTCTCCGCATGGGCATCCACTGCCGCGTCTTCCCCGGCTCCGCGTTGTCCCCTTCCTAGGCCTCGCCGTCGTCCACTGCCCTTCTGCTGACAGCTGGGTCCATGGCAGCCGCAATGAAGTGCCTCCTTATTACGCGGAAAATAATTATTCCTCCACCTGATAGCAGGGACCCACCGGACGGGCCACCGTATTTGGCGGAATAAAACATTTCCCCCTGACTGCTGGGACCCACTGGATGGGCCACCACATTTCGCGAAAAAACGCCCCCCCCCCCCCCCCGCTGTCAGCTCGGACCCACCGCAAGTGCCTCCTTATTACGCACAAAAAATGAATAGTCCTCCTGCTAGCTAGGGCCTAGTATAGTGGGAGGCTGAATTGTGGGCCTACTAAGTTGACGGGGACGGAGGGCTTTGTCAACTTAGTCAATATGCATGATTCTATCTCCATTGACCGTACGATGTCCATCCAACGACCTAGTGCTTCTTCAACCTCTGGTCTTCTTTCTCCAGCCGCACAAACCAGCGCCGGTCGTGCCTCGTGCTCCTGCCTCCCGTGGCCGGCTGCGATGCCGCGGAGGCCTCACCGCCCCTACTACTCCCACCACTGGCTAGGCCATCCCTCTACTCGGCCACACCCCCTGTTATTCTGCGGCGACGGCAGCCTCACACCGCTGCGAACCAGTGAACCGTCATACTCCTCTACGCGTGGGCATCCACTATCGCATCTTCCTGGCTCCGCGTCGTCCCCTTCCTAGGCCTCGCCATCGTCCGCCGCCCTGGTGCTCTCGGCGCGGCGTGGTCAACATGGTCAAGGAACGGCTTCCATCGGACGTGGACTGTACGTGGAGAGGCTGACAACTGGGTCCACGGTCGCAGCAAGGAAGTGCCTCCTTATTACGCGAAAAATAATTATTCCTCCACCTGACAGCGGGGACCCACCCGACGGGCCACCGTATTTTGCGAAAAAAAACGTTTCCCCCCTGACTGCTAGGACCCCCCGGACGGGTCACCATATTTCACGAAGTAAACGTTCCCCCCGCTGCAGCTCGGACCCACCAGAAGTGCCTCCTTATTACGCACAAAAAATGAATACCCCCCCCTACTAGTTGGGACCCACCTTGGTGGGTGGCTGACTTGTGGGCCTACTAAGTTGACGGGGACGGAGTGCTTTGTCAACTTAGTCAATATGAATGATTCCAGCTCAAGTGACCATACGATGTCCATCCAACGGCCGTAATGCTTCTTCAACCTCTGGTCTTCTTGCCCCAACCGCCCAAAGCAGCGCCGGTCGTGCAGAATGCTCCTGCATCCCATGGTCGGTTGTGCTGCCGCGGAGGCCTCACCGCCCCCTACTATTCCCACCGCTGGCCAGGCCCTCCAGCGACGACAGCCTCATACCGCAGCCAAACCAGTGAACCCTCGTACTCCTCTCCGCGCGGGCTTCCACTGCCGCGTCTTCCCCGGCTCCGTGTCGTCCCCTTCCTAGGCGTCGCCGTCGTTCACGGCCCTGGTGCTCTCGGCGCGGCATGGTCAACGTGGTCAAGGAACGACTTCCATTGGAAGAGTACTCTACGTGGAGAGGCTGACAGCTGGGTCCACAGCCGCAGCAAGGAAGTGCCTCCTTATTACGCGCAAAATAATTATTCCTCCACCTGACATCGGGGACCCACCGTACGGGCCACCGTATTTCGCGAAAAAAACTTTTCTCCCTGACTGCTGGGACCTACCAGGTACATCTTCGTATGCAAGGAAGTGCGTCCGGGCAAAAAAAAAATTCGCCCCCTGACTGATGGGACCCACCAGCTACATCTTCGCACACAAGGAAGTGCGTCTGGGCAAAAAAAAAACGATTCGCCCCCCTAACTGCTGGGACCCACTAGCTACATCTTCGCAGGCAAGGAAGTGCCTCACAGTCGGGACCCACCTGGTCGAAGCGTACGTAGTGTTGTCATTCTGGTCGCGGACGTGTACATACATACTGGTCGATGTAGAGCCGCACATGTGTCGTAGTAGAGGCACACACGTAGCATGTGCACGTACCTACAGCGGCAAGTGTGCAAGAAATAAAATACGACCACGTACGTACATACGGGAAGAGTCTCGAACGCCTACTCGCGCGTACGTATGGCCAGGGCTCGTGTACATGGCTGGGTCGGAACGGAGAAACAGCGTCGTCGTCGTGTTCATGGGGAGCTAACCGGCTGGGTCGGAACGGAATGCGTCGTCGTGTTGATCGGGAGGGCTTGGACGGAACAGCCGATGGAAACGAGTCCTGGCATACTGCGGAGCGGAGGAAACAGCCTTGTGTTCGACCGGCCACGTTCGAAATGGGATCATGTTCATCGGGAGGGGTCTGGTGTACCGCAAAACAGAGGAAACGGACCTCCTACGGTCGAAACGGGGGTCCGGTTGATCGGGAGGGGTGTGGCGTACCGCAAAACGGAGGAAACAGACTTGTGTTGGAGCGCTACGGTCGAAACGGGGTCCTGTTCATTGGGAGGGGTGTGGCGTACCGCAAAACGGAGGAAACGGACTTTTGTTGGAGCGCTACGGTCGAAACGGGGGTCCTGTTCATCGGGAGGGGTGGCGTACCGCAAAACGGGACTCCACGGGATACTGTTCATCACCACCGTCGACCCCCTCCAGCCTCCATGGGCTACTGTTCATCCACCGTCGACCTCTTCCAGCCTCCATCTGCGACTATTCAGCCTCCACCGCGCGCTACTCCACCGGCTACTGTTCAACCAGCCCTCTCCAAGGGCTCCTGTTCAACCACCCCTGCATGGGCTAATGTTCATCCAGCCCTCCAACCTCGAAAACCTCCGCCGCTCCCCTTCTTTCCAAAGATGAAAGAGAGAAGCGCTCCCCCCCCCATCGCCACCAGCACCACCAACGCCGTCGACCTCCCTCACCACTTCCGCTATGGCTCCGAAAACCGACAAGGGGAAGGGCGCGAAGTCGGCCGAGGCACAGCGGCTCGCGGCGCTGTGAAAGGAGCGGGCTGTCTTCCCCCCCAAGCTTGCCGCGAGGGAGCTAAGGGAGTGCTACTACCTCTTCTGGTCGGGGGAGACGCGGGCGCACCCGCGCACGAAGGTACTTCCAGCCGTTGCTTGGAAAATGGCTCCAACTGAATACCCTTTCTTCGCCTTGTTCCTCTACTGCAGGCTCTGCCCGCCTTTCTCTGAATTTTTCTGCGACATTATGAACACCTACAGGTTCCGCCTCCTTGACTTCACCCCCAATGCCGTTCTGACCATGGCAGTTTTCGCACACCTCTGCGAAAACTTTGTCGGAGTCTATCCAAATGTAGCCCTTTTCCGCCACTTCTTTATGCCTCGAGTTGAGAGAGGAGAGCCTTTATCCGGCGGAATCGCCTCGATCACGAGGGCCGGCAAGAAGGATGCTTATCTGGAGGGAGAGCTCTGCAGCAAGTGGGAGTAGTGGAGAGCAAACTAGTGCTGGATCGTCGAGGAGAACCCGCAGCCATTTACCGCCTGGCGCCAAACCCCAGTAGCGCCCGGCAGCGACTGGAGCAATGTGGCCCCGGAAGACGATAGGCTGAAGATTGCCGTCGCCCGGATCCAACGCCTCAGGCTTGCCGGGCTCACTGTAGGCGCAGTTGGCGCAGATTTCCTTCGCCGCCGCATCGCCCCCCTGCAGGAGAGGAAGAGACCCGCCTGGGATTTCGAGAATGCGGCGGATATCATGAGGCTGCGCCCGGGCCTTAACTTCAACTTCACTGTTCTGGAGCTCAATGCGATGCTCCAGGAGCTGTTCAAGTACAACCCTCAACATCCCGAAGTGTTCAGGTTGCCGAAGGGCGTCGTTCCGCTGTGCAACAACTCCTCGCTCAGCCGCATCCGTGCAATGATGCCGCTGTGCGACTCGCATGGAATTGACCCAACTTGGCAAGAGCCTGCCGATGACGTCGTGCAGGAGTTCTTCGATGGCCTGGTAAAAATGCCGATCCACTCCGACGAGCAGAAGGGCCTCACTCGCGACACCACCGATACGGAACTGAAGCGCATCGCCACTAGGCTGGAAGAGGCGGTGGCAGCCGCAGCCGCGGGCGAGTTTGGATTCACCGTGGAGGAGGCAGAGGCAGCAAAGGCGGCAAGCCTTGCCGAGCGAGAGGAGTTTGCCGGCGAGGAGGAGCTTCCCGGGTAAGACGTCGAGTCGAGCGGGCCCGCCGAGGATACGAGCGGCTCGTTGGAGATCGACTCCTCTTCCTCCACATCTTCAGGCAGCTCACCGCTAGCAGAGCCCCCAGCTCCACCAAGAAGGCGCCTCCGCAAGGCCGGGGATGTAGCGGAGCGGCAGATGAGTCAACAGCCGCTGCGCCACGCGACACGCTCCACCGCGGCAAGCACGGTTGCCGCGGGAGCACCTCGCGCTTCTGCAGCAACTGGAACGGGGTCTTCCCGGACCACCGCTTCAGCTCCTGCCGCTTCCCACCCCACGGCGGCAGCCGGAGCGAGGTCGTCTCAGACCACCGCCACTGCTCCCGCCAAGCGGCCAAGGGAGCCTACTCCTCCACCTCCTCGCGCCGGACGTGAGCCGGACATCGACTTCTACGCGCTCAGCTCCGACGAGGAAGAAGAAGAGTAAGATTCTTGTTGTGCTTGTATTTCTTCAATTCTTGTTGTTCTATCTTGTATCCCATTTGCTTCATTCCGGACTTTTTCCTTTTCAGGACTCTGGTCCAGAGAGCGGCGAAGAGAGCCAAGGTCCCGGCGAGGAGAGAGGAGGTGATCATCGTCGAGGACGAACCCACCAAGACCACCTTGCCGGACCCGGCAAGTAATCTTCAGAGCAGCCCCCAGCGTAGCCCCCAGCGTAAGTATATGGTTCACTTTCCGCTATTAGGTGTGCGTGGATGCTCTTTCTTTGTTGATATTTGATTGCTGGTTTGTGTAGGAGCAGAGCAGCCCCACCAGGAGCGCCCGGAGGCCGCCCCCGACATGCCATCTGCTTCGACTACACCGCCAAGGGAGAGTTCTTCGGCGAGGGACTCTCCGGCAAGGGAGAGTTCTCCGCCAAGGGAGAGTACTCCGCCAAGGGAGAGTTCTCTGCCAAGGGAGAGCCCTCCGGCAAGGGAGAGCTCTCCGGCAAAGGAGAGCACCAGCGGCCCCCCGCCGGCGGAGACTACGACTGCAGATCCTGGTGCAGGTAATCCTCTTGCTTCAAAACTTCCCTTGGGTTCTTCTTCTTTTGATCTTCTTTTAGGATATTTGCTTGACTTTTCTCCCCTTTCCGGCCATCAGATCCATCCGCTGCAGAGCCGATGGAGACGGAGGTTGCTGGCGAAGAGAACACGCGCGGCAACACCGGCGACGCCACTGCCACCGAAGAAGCAGCCGGCGCCAACGATCCCGCCGGCGATGAGGCCGCCAAGGCTGCCGCCACAGCAGCTGGCGAGGGGTCCGGCGATCGCACTGACGGCCCTGAGGCCACAGGAGCGCCAGGCGCTACGCCGATCGCCGATCCCTCCGCCGCTGCCGCCGCGCCAGGCTCCGAAGAGCCCCAGCCAGGCGTCTACCTGAAGGCCGGCGATGGCGTCTTCATCAACCTCCCCTGGGCGTCAATGTCTAGGGCGCCGGTCGAAGGAGAAATCTTCGATGGAGAGGTACTTGCATCCGCTGGGCTGACGTTAGTTGATGCGCCGAGCAGCAGCAGCGGCGAGCTCGAGGAGGAGCGGCTGCTGCGGAAGCTGTTGTCGCTCTACCGCGCTCGGCAAGCCAAGCTGGAGTCTTGCGAGGCGCTTGCCGCGAAGGCGGGAGCTGACATCGAGAAACGTGCGGAGGAGCTCTGGGGTCTCAACCAGGCAGCTCTCCGGTCCCTGACAGAGGAGCGGGAGCAACTTGCGGAGGAGCAGCAGGCCTTCTTCCTCGAGAAGGCTAAAGTCGAAGAACAGCAGCGGCTTGCCGCTGAGAAGCTGTCCGCGCGGGAGGGCGAGCTGGCGCAGCGGAAGGTCAATCTTGACAGGCACGAGGAGGAGCTTGCCGCGCACGAGCAATCACTTGGCAGAGCCCTCAAGCAAGCAGAGGACGCTGCCGCAGCTGCCGAGGCCGCCAAGAAGGAGCTGGAGACAAAGGTGGCGCAGCTGGAGGCCGATCTCAAGGCGAGCGGTGAGGAGATTACCGCGCTCAAGCGTGAGCGGGAGAAGGACGCCCATAGCAACTCAGAGCTACAGGTTCGCCTCGCCGAGAAGGGCAAGGAGCTTGCCGCCGCCAAGGAATCCAACGCGGATCTTGAGTTGAAGCTGACCACTTTGACCAAGACGCTGGACGGCGCCAGGGAGCGGGAGGCGGCCTTGAAGGAGGAGATCAAGGCCGAGAAGGCGCTGCTGGCGAGTGCTGCTGCCGTCCAGAACACTTTCAGGGAGACCGTCGAGCACTGGACGGAGAGTCTCGTGAACGCTGCCGCGGATATTGACAGGGAGCTGGCGCAACAGGGGATGGAGGATCTCGGGTATCCCTCCGATGAGAGCCTCCAGCCCAGCGCCAAGCTCACCTTGTTCTTCAAAGGCGTGGCGACGGCCCTCCAGCGACTCCGGGAGAGGATCCCAAAGCAGCTGGCCGACGAGTCGCGCAAGCTCTGCGCGGGAGCTCTTCAAAAGGTGTTGGTGAAGGTGGCCTTCCGCAACCCGGGCCTCAAACTCACTAACGTCCTCAAGTCTCTGCCGCCGGATGCTGATCTGGAAGCGCTCAAGGCCCTTGTCGCACCCATTGTGGACAAGGTGAGCGGGATCAAGAGGGTTGAGGGCGATCGCGTAGACTAAGCTGCATGTTTTCTTCTTTTCTTGTCGCTGCTGGTCATGTTATGAGAATAGTCTGTTAGAGCTGCGACAAGCTATCTTGTAATATAACTCTATTTTGGGTAGTGATTGCAATGTTATTTCCTTTACTTGATTCCTTCCTTTGTATGTTTTTTCCCTACACTTTTAGGGAACTTGCCGGCGCAGGCACCTTAGCCGCGAGCGCTGAGTGCGGGACGTCAGCAGCCTGCTGGCGGTGCCGTTACCGACAAGAAACCTTGTCGCAACTAGTCGCAGCTCACTTAAGTTGTTGAGCGGACTCAAAACAAAGTAAGGGCGCGACTCTAGTCGCAGCTGTAACGCCCCGGACACACCCGCCGGTGGTCGTTACTCCTGGCGGGATCTAGACTGGCCTCACATATCAATACTAGTCTTTTCTGCGCACTTTGTCCTCACTCGTGCGCACCCGAGAGAAACTTCCCGGTCGGTCACCCATCCTGAAACTACTCCAAGCCGAGCACGCTTAACTTTGGAGTTCTAACCGAATGGGCTCCCGGAAAAGAAGGAATTCCTTATTGATATGAGTAGTCTATCATCCCTAATAAGCCAGGCCATCACATACACCCTCACTCAGAGGAACCGACGTCCTCGTCGGGCCACAGGAACGTACCCTCTTGGCACAACCGTCTGTGCTTCCACGACAGCACATGTGCCATGCCGTGTGCCACGACGGGTCACAAACGTCATGCACAACATGACTGCAAACTGTCTGCAAACATCCGTGTAACCGCGAGGGTCGGCTCTGATACCAACTTGTAACGCCCCGGACACACCCGCCGGTGGTTGTTACTCCTGGCGGGATCTAGACTGGCCTCACATATCAATACTAGTCTTTTCTGCGCACTTTGTCCTCACTCGTGCGCACCCGAGAGAAACTTCCCGGTCGGTCACCCATCCTGAAACTACTCCAAGCCGAGCATGCTTAACTTTGGAGTTCTATCTGAATGGGCTCCCGGAAAAGAAGGAATTCCTTATTGATATGAGTAGTCTATCATCCCTAATAAGCCAGGCCATCACAGCAGCACACTTAAGTTGTTGAGCGGAACTCGAAACAAAGTAAGGGCGCGACTAGCTGCGAGTTGGTTCCTCCGCGCACAGGTTTTCCATACAAAGCATGGTCGTTCAAGGAAAATAACTTAAAAATTTAAAAATATGATTGCTCAAACTTTGGCAACTTAGTTTTTCTGTTGTTTGCTTCCCGGCAAGGCGAAACTTTCTTGAACGACGCCTGGTCCATACCATTATCTTCTCCTTCCCCCCCGGCAAACTTGTGGGCGAGGGAACCTTCCTTTCCTTGAGAAAAAGAAAGAAGAGAAAAATAAAGATATGGAGCCTTACGGCTCGTTATTGCTTACCGGGGGTAGGTGCTGCACAAACTGTCAGATAACACATGCAAAAAATAAAAAGCATGAAATTGACAAGATGTGCGGAGCACATGAGCTTTACTTATGCACGGGGTCCGTGCCCGGCTTTGTACAAAGGATTACATGCAACAGCGGCAAGACTTGTACAAAAGGTGGTTGCCGGAACGGGTTCCGGCAACCGCGCCTTACGGGTAAAACTTACGAAGATGCTCAATGTTCCAGGAGTTGCTCACCGGAAAGCCATCTTCGGTCTCAAGGCGGACAGCGCCAGGCCTAGTGACTCGTTTCACCCGGTATGGGCCTTCCCACTTCGGCGTCAACTTGTTGGAATTCTTGGCGGACTGAACGCGCCGAAGAACAAGGTCGCCTTCCTCGAGACTTCTGGCGTTAACTTTGCGGCTAGGGTAGCGGCGCAAAGCTTACTGGTAGCGAGCAGCTCGTACAGCAGCCTGAAGAAGCAGCGCGTCATCTTGTCGCAGCTGCTCTTGCTCAAGCTCATCATAAGCGAGCACTCGCGGTGACCCGTATACGAGTTCCGTGGGGAGAACTGCCTCTGCTCCATAGACTAGAGCGAAAGGTGTCTAGCCAGTGGCTCGATTTGGCGTCGTCCTGATCGACCAAAGAACCACCGGCAGCTCCTCGATCCAGTTTCTTCCGCACTTGTGCAGCCTGTCGAAAGTTCTGGTCTTGAGGCCACGCAGCACTTCAACATTTGCCCTCTCCGCTTGACCGTTGCTTCTCGGGTGAGCAACAGAAGCGAAGCAAACCTTGGTGCCAAGATCTTGGACGTACTGCATGAAGGTGCGGCTCGTGAATTGTGTACCGTTGTCGGTGATGATCCTGTTAGGGAGCCCGAAGCGGCAAACAATCGACCTGAAGAACTTGACTGCTGACTGTGCTGTCACCTTCCTCACTGCTTCCACTTCCGGCCACTTTGTGAACTTGTCGATTGCAACGTACAAGTACTCAAAGCCCCCGACTGCGTGGGGAAAGGGGATGAGGATGTCGAGCCCCCAGACCGAAAATGGCCAGGATAAAGGGATCGTCTAGAGAGCTTGAGCTGGCTGGTGTATCTGCTTGGAATGGAACTGGCACGCTTCACACTTGGTTACTTGTGCAGTTGCATCCTGGAGGGCTGTCGGCCAAAAGAAGCCTTGCCGGAATGATTTGCCGGCAAGTGCTCTTGCACCAATGTGGTGACCACATATGCCTCCATGTATCTCTGCCAACAGCTTTTGTCCGTCTTCCCGGTGAATACACCTCAATTTCACACCGTTGAGTCTTCTTCTGTACAGTGTGTTGTCAACAAACTAGTACATACTTGACTGCCGGGCTACTCTTTCCGCTTCTTCTTGTTCTTCGGGAAGTTTTCCTGCCTGAAGGAAACGGACAATCTGATGTGCCCATGCTGGAGCTTGTGGCTCGACAACAAGGACTAAAGGCACATCTGCTGCTGCGGGAACATTCGCTTCTACGGCGAGAACCTGCGGCTCAACCGGAGCTTGATGTTCCCCGGCAAGCTTGCCGGAGAAAAACTTGTCGGGAGCCTCTGCTTCAACGGAACAAACCCTAGGGCTTGCCGGAGCAGACTACTCCTCAGCACTCTTGGCGTTGATCTTGGGGACCTTCTTGGCGGCGGCTTCGGGAAGCTCTGCCGGAAAATAGTCACCAGAAATCAACTTCCTCTTCTTGCACTGTCCAGTTGATGGCGTTACGGACGGTTGAGTCAGCTTGAGCACAAAGATCCCTGGTTCCACAGGTAACTTAAGTGCGGCGCACTTTGATAGGCCATCGACGATGTCGTTCTGAGCTCTTGGAAAATGCTCCATCTGTAGGCCGTCAAAGTGCTCTTCAAGCTTTCTCACTTCATCAACGTAGACTTCCATCAACGGACTCTGATAATTCTTGTTCACTTGGCGGACGACAAGCTGCGAGTCACCCCTGACAATGAGCTTCTTGATCCCAAGGTCTGCCACGATCCTGAGACCGGCAAGCAAACCTTCATACTCTGCGGTATTGTTTGTTGCTTGATCCTTGGGAAAGTGCATCTGGACTACGTACTTGAGGTGCTCTCCGGTGGGTGCGACAAGCAGCACGCCAGCATCGGCGCCTTGCAGCGAGAAGGCACCATCAAAGTACATCAGCCACTCTTTGCTTGCTTCCTTGACGGGGATGCTCGTTTCTGGAATTTCTTCGTCTGGTGTTGGCGTCCACTCTACTATGAATTCTGCCAATGCTCTGCTTTGGATAGTTGAAGTGCTCTCAAACTTGAGGCCAAGGCTTGATATTTCCAGTGCCCACTCAACAATCCTGTATGTTGCTTCTGGATTCTGCAGTATCCTCTTCAGTGGAAAGCGAGTGACAACGGTGATCTCATGTGCTTGGAAGTAATGGCGCAGCTTTCTCGAGGCCATGAGAAGGCCGAAAAGCAATTTCTGCACACCAGAGTACCTTGACCTAGCCCCCTGCAGAAGGGAACTGACAAAGTAAACTGGGCGCTGCACCATTCTCTTCTGTATCTCCTCGCGCGGCTACGCAGATCCATCTTTGTCGGGACCAGAGCTTATCGGGGAAGCCCCCTGCTTGTCGCTGGATGCGCTTGCCGTGGTTACTGGCTCATCATCTGCCTCCCTCTCCGCTACCAACGCAACACTAACCACTTGATTGGTTGCCGCTATATACAGCAGCAACTTCTCTTGTGGCTTAGGTGCGACAAGCATTGGAGTGGAGGACAGGTATCTCTTCAAGTCTTGCAGCGCAGCCTCCGCTTCCGGAGTCCATTTCATTGGACCTGCCTTTTTCAATATTTTGAAAAACAGCAGGGCGCGCTCAGTAGACTTAGAGATAAACCTGCTGAGAGTAGCCACGCAACTGACAAGTCTTCGTACATCCTAGACGTGCTTTGGTGCTTCAATCTGCTCAATGGCCTTGATCTTGTCGGGGTTGGCTTCAATTCCCCGCTGAGACATGAAGAACCCGAGAAGCTTGCCGGAAGGGACTCCAAATACACACTTCTCGGGGTTGAGCTTGAGCTTGATCTTGCGCAGATTTGCAAAGGTCTCGCCTAAATCTTGAATCAGAGTTTCCTTGTCCCTGCTCTTGACCATTATGTCATCCATGTAGGCTTCCACATTTCTGTGTATTTGTGGCTCAAGAGCGACATGGACTACCCTTGCAAATGTTGAACCAGTATTCTTTAAACCGAAAGGCATCCGTATGAAACAGTACGTGCCACATGGAGTGATGAATGCTGTCTTCTCCTCATCCTCTTCTGCCATGAAGATCTGATGGTATCCTGAGTATGCGTCAAGAAATGAAAGCAAGTCACATCCGGCCGTGGAGTCAACAATCTGGTCAATGAGCGGCAAGGGAAATGGGTCTTTGGGACAAGCTTTGTTAACATCGGTAAAGTCGATACAAAGCCTCCATTTCCCGTTCGCCTTGTGCACGACTACAGGATTGGCCAACCACGTAGGATGGAGCACTCCTCTGACAAGGCCTGCTGCTATCAACTTCTTGATCTCTTCTGCGATGAATTCTTGGCGCTCCACTGCTTGTTTCCTGACCTTCTGCTTGACGGGCCGCGCATGAGGACAGACGGTAAGATGGTGATCAATTACTTTCCTGGGAACACCGGGGATGTCAGACGGTTGCCACGCAAACACTTCGACATTCGCCCGCAGGAAAGCAATGAGCGCGCTTTCCTATTTAGGGTCGAGAGTGGCACTGATGGTGAAGGTACCACCAGTGCCGTCCTCCTTGGCGGACACCTTCTTAGTCTCTGGCGAAGATGCTATTGTCTTCTTACACTTGCCGGTGGAGCTCGATGGTGCGTCCTCGACGGTAGCGCAGCACTCCGAAGAGGTGCGCTTGCCGGAGTGGGCATCAGAACTCTTGCCGGACTTGGTCTTCTTCTTCCCTCCGGGAGCTTCAGCGGCAAGTGACTTGCGATCTGTTGCGGCTGCCGCTTCCCGGTAGATCTTGTCGGCGCAGATAAGGGCATCCTTCTTGTCGCCAGGGACAGAGATGACACTTATCGGGGCTGGCATCTTCAGCATGTTGTATGCGTAGTGAGAGGCTGCCATGAACTTGGCGAGTGCTGGACGGCCGAGTATCCCATTGTAGGGCAACGGAAAATCGGCAACGTCAAAGGTGACCTTCTCAGTCCTGAAGTTCAACTCGCCGCCAAATGTCACTGGCAACGTGATCTTCCCCTTCGGCTTGCTCCTTCCCGGGTTGATTCCTTGGAATGTGGCGGTCTCTTCGAGCTCGCTGTCAGGGATCTGGAGTTTCTGGAGTACAACGGAGTTGATCAGGTTCAAGCCGGCCCCGCCGTCAACTAGCATCTTAGTGACCTTGAGGTTGCGGACGGTTGGTGAAACCAACATCGGCAAGCACCCGACCGCAATTGTGCGATCAGGGTCGTCCTCAATATCAAAGATGATAGGCGTGCTGGACCATTTCAGAAGCTTGCGTGACTCGACAGGTGGTTCTGCTGCATTGACTTCTCGCACCCACTGCTTGAGTTGGCGGTGTGAAGTATGCAGAGAAGCACCGCCGTCAACGCACAAGACCTCTGTGGCTTTCTGGAACTCCTGCTCACTGGTCTCAACATCATCCATGTCTTCATCGTCGTTGTCATCTTCATCCTTGTCGCGGCCGCGGGGAGGTCTGTCTCCTTGCCGCTTCTTGGCCTTGCCGCGGCGTCCTCCCCGGCCGGGGCGTTTCTTGCCGGATCCTCCATCACCACCTTGGGCCTTCTCCATGTCGCGTCGCTCGTATTCAGCCTTTTGCTGCTCAACGAGCTGCTCGACCCTCTTGTAGTTCTGGAGGTCATGGCCCTTGGTGCGGTGGATCTTGCAGTACTGCTTGTGGGTGCCGTCCTGCTTGTCGGCGGCCGCCACAGCCTGGCAGTTGGTGCATGCGGCAACCTCCTTGCCGGAGCTACCAACTTTGGCTTTCTTGGCGCCACCTTCGTTGCCGGACTGCTCAACGACTAGCACATCTTTGCCTTTCTTCTTCTTGTTGTTCCGCCGCCGGTTTCTTTTTGCCGGGGCAGCATCCTCACTGTCAGATCCTCCTGCTCCTGCATTCTCTCCGGGGAGCTTCCTCCCTTCCTCAGCACGTGCACACTTGTCGTCCAGGCCATACAGCTCACTGACATCTCTGATCTTGCACATCGCCATCTCCTCCCTCATCCTGCGGTTACGCACGTTCTGATGGAACGCGCTGATAACCGCGGCAGGGTGGACATATGGGATGTTGTGCTGTACACGGCTGAATCTCTGAATGTACTTGCGCAGGGGCTCTCCTTCCTTCTGGGCGAGCAGATGAAGGTCAGTCTCTTGGCCATGAGGTTTGTGGCCGCCTGTAAAGGTGCCGACAAACTGATGGCATAGGTCTGCCCAGGAGGAAATGGAGTTGTCCGACAAGTGCATGAGCCAGGACCTGACGTTGGGCTTGAGTACCAGCGGGAAGTAGTTGGCAAGGATCTTGTCGTCCCGCCCCCCAGCAGCTTGCACCGTGAAGGTGTAGATGCTGAGGAACTCCGATGGATGCGACTTGTCGTCGTACTTCTCTGGTACGTCTGGCTTGAAATTCTTTGTGCTGGGCCACTGGACTTGCCGCAGCTCATGAGTAAATGCAGGGCAACCTACCGCGTACGGCAAGTCGCCTGGTTCCCCTGGCGCATGCATGTCGACAGAGGGCCCAGCGCGCTGGTCGGATTGACGCCGCGCTTCTCTTCGGCGCTCGATGCGAGTACGAGCGTCTTCTTGCTGTCGTTCGTGGACAACTTGGCGCTGATCGCGACGAGCTCGTGGATCCGATGACACGGTGGAGTCGCTGTCGAGATGGATCCGGCGAGTCGGTGATCTTGGCCTTCGGGGCGGAGAGTGCACGGTGGTTGCACCCCCACCGGTCTTGTCGCCACCGGCTTGCACCTGGCTGACTTGCCGCGGCTGCGATGTACTTGGCTGCCGTGGAGTGTCGCCGTTGGCGAAGCTGATGAGACTCTGAATGGTGGCCCTCCAATCGTCGATCTTGTCTGATGTTGGAGGGTAGTCTAGGAGCAGTTGAGCTCGCGCCAAAGCTTCCGCTGGAGTGGCGGGTAGCGGTGGCGAACGGTGCGGGGAGCGGGATATGGTCGGACTTCTAACTATGTTAGAAGGAGCAGTATCCCGTCCAAGCGACCGTGCCTCGCTTGCAACAGCATGTTGGCATGCATGCTGGTCTTGAGCATTCCGAGACCCACCAGCTCAATCTTGGTCCAGCAAACGTATGGTACCGTGAGTACCATGACGCTGCCGGTCCCGCGCATCCTGAGATGGGCGCGGTGCATGTACGGACGCCGAGGTCTTGGAGTGCGCCCGGTCGTTGTGGGAGTCGACTACGCCGCCGATGGGCAGCGCAGCTTTGTCCTTGGACTTGGCGGCACCGTGACCTCCCTCGTCGATGCCCGTTCTTCCGCCGGCGTCTACCCCACCAGCCGTTTGCTCCGGCAGTGGTGGGTTCGGCGCGGACGGAGCAGCCGCCTCCGAAGCCTTCTTCTTCGGCGGCATGTCGATGAAGTCGATGAAGATCTAGCTCGTGTGCATGCCGGATCAGGTTCACACAACCTCGACGCACCCCTACCCGGCGCGCCAAAGATGTCGGGGAAACTGATCCACGAGCAACTATGGGGACCGAGCCCCTTTCGGTTCGGCGGGGGGCGGAGATCGCACGAAGAGCGGATCGAGGCGAAGCACATGAGCAGTTTACCCAGGTTCGGGCCGCACGGATGCGTAAAACCCTACTCCTGCTTTGTGGTTTGTATTTAGTTCTTGGCTCGGGAGCGCTGAGTGCTACAGTACACACCAGCAGCTAACGAGACCGAGCGTGAGTGTTCCTCTGCCTCAAACCCCCTTCTACATTGCGCATGGGCCTCCTTTTATATGCTCAAGGGGTCACCGACAGGTGGCAACGCAGACAAGGGTAAAAATGGAAAATGTTGCGGTTGGTACAGCTACCTGTACAGTGTATCATACGTAACCCTGACGGCAGGGGACAAGAGCATTAAATGCCCGTCTGCGTCGCCCAAACAGTGCAAAAAGGGACCGTCAGGGACGCCACCGTTCGCCACGATGGCAATCTTGTCAGCGCCGCTTGCCACCGCGCACCGCTGGCTGCACAGCCTCCCGCCACGTACGCCTGGAAGGGTCCTAGAGTGACACGTTGGTGGATGTGCTGGAGCGCGGGTACAAAGTGGTAGCTTGCCGCGGCAAGTGCCTTGCCGCGGTCGTTGCCTTGTCGCGTCCGGGAGCTTGCCGCTCACCGGGCCTTGCCGGGACGCGTGGCGCGTCGCGGCAAGTTCCTTGAGATGCCTTGGATGGCCTTCCCGGCAAGCTCCTCTCGCCGGGGTCTTGTGCCTTGAGTGGCCTTGTCTCTTTGGCTTGAATACTTTGTTCTTGGATGGCTCAAAAGGAACCACGGAGGACCTTGGCGGTCACCCGGCAAGCCTTGCCGCGGGGTGCTGCGACTGCCCGTGCACAAGTTCGGGATACTAGGGTACCCCTACTCTAGTACACCGACAGTATCCTGTGGGTTTTTAAAGTTTATGCGCTTAAAAGCGATACGTCGTTATCTGCGGACCAATGATTCCCTTAAGAACGCTAGCTTTCAGCTTCAGCCGTATGAGGTACAGGTCCGGATTACCCGGTTGTAACAATCACAGAGGTGCTCCCTTTACACCCTAGCCGAACAATCGGGAACGTAGGGTAGAAACACTTGAGCCAGGCAACCCAGCTTGGCAAAAACTTAAATCATAAAGGTGCATACAATGGCAAGGAGACTGTATGAAACAGACGACACAAGTATTGTTAGCAATATGATTTTTTTAATAATGGGCTTCGTTATAGAAGCCCCCAAGTATTTTTGAGGTATATACATTTGAGGATGTTCTACCATATGATAGTTCAGTTGAGCTGAATATTTATAGATAAGAAAAAAAGGAGAACTTAAAAATAAAAACAGTGAATAAGACAGAGACTGAAAAGAAAAAATGTGCTACCGAACTATCAGTAGAATCGTCAAAGCCTGGCAGCGTTCCATGGGTTGAGCTCAAGGCAATTATCTGATGCGTTTCGAAGGCGATAGGCTCCAACGGTGAGTACTTCATCAATAATGAAAGGGCCCTCCCATCTTGGTTTGAGCTTGTCCTTTTTCTTCTTCGGGAGGCATAAGTCGAGTTCGCCAACATTGTATGTCTTGGCCCGCACTTCTCTACTTTGGTATCGCCTGGCCTATTGTTGATAAAATGCGGAACAGGCCTGCGCAATATCGTGATCCTCTTCAAGGCCGTCTAGGTCATCCTGCCGATTGAGCTCGAACTCTCTATCTCTTCATACATGCGTACTCGAGGTGAGTCATGAATAATATCGCAGGGAAAAACAGCATCTACGTCATACACCATGAAAAAAGGTGTGTATCCGGTTGTCCGGTTAGGTGTGGTTCGTAGCCCACAGAGTAAAGAGTCGTTATCTGTGATAATACTGTGCGGGATACCATAAAAGTGTACTACACTGGATATAAAATCTATCACTGGCCCTGCCTCAGCTGTTCGGATTGGCTTGGCTTCTATCCATTTAGTGAATTTGTCCACCATGACCAGTAAATATTTCTTTTTATGGCTTCCCCCTTTAAGAGGTCCGAGCATATCCAGCCCCCAGACCAGATGAACCAAAAATACAATCGTTGTTGTTCACCCTTTACTACATTAGCCGAACAATGCGGAACGTAAGGTGGTAACCATTGGAGCCGGGCAACACAACTATAGACCCAAGACATGATTCGAAGCCGATGCACATAATGCAATATCTGGGACGCCGAACAGTTCCCTATAGGTGTTCAGACTTTGAAGTGTGCTAGGCCGAATACAATCCCTGGTCTTAAATCCAGATTCGGGCACATCTGGCAATCTAAGGTAGGGATAGAATACAGATTGTAATGTAAAACAAACTCCAAATAAATTGGAACCAAACTGCTTCTTGTATACCCTGATTAATACGGCGAACCGTGTGGTTAAAGATGATGCCAACAGAAACTTGGACATTTTACATGCCAAAAAGAAGAGTAAAAAAGGGAAAGGTTTACACAGAGCCTAAAATTAATGATTTAAGGATATTGATGGGGCCCTGCTGCACGTCTACATCGTTTCTCCAATGAAGGAGTGACGTTCGATGGCCGCCTGTTAAAAAAGGGAGGGGATATATCAAAAGAATGCCCCGCACAACCATAGATAATGTGGGGTTTTAATGAAACTTTAAAACAAATAGAGTCCGAATAGGGTCTAGCTGAACTATGGACTCTATCTTCGCAGTGTGCCCCCGGTGCTACCCAAGGTATTTTAAGGGCATAGTTGTGTATACGAGGTATGTATGCTACCACCTTGTAAGGCAGTTGGCGAGGGCGTAACTGCTAGTCAAGCTTCGATTATTCTAAACTGCCGCATTGCAATGCAGGACGGACACGTTTAGCGGTGTCTCTGGTCTTGACGACCATGAATTGTTCGGCTTGAATAGGCCACCTTGAACTTTGGCTGCCAGGGCCGCAGTATCATCGTCTGTATGGAGAGACTGCTCCATGTTTCCATTGGCCATGATGACGCCGTGGGGTCTAGGCATTTTAAGCTTCAGGTAAGCATAGTGCGGGATTGCATTAAAGCGGGCGAAGGCCGTTCTTCCGAGTAGTGCATGATAGCCACTTCCGAAAGGAGCGATGTCGAAGATTAACTCTTCGCTTCAAAAATTGCCTGGAGAGCCGAATACCACTTCTAGTGTTAATGAGCCCGTGCAGCGGGCCTCTACGCTAGGTATCTTCCTTTAAAGGTACTGCTGCTAGGCTTGATTCTTGACGGGTCTATCCCCATCTTGCGGACAATGTCTTCATATATGAAGTTGATACTACTGCCACCGTCCATAAGGACTCGAGTAAGATGATAGCCATCGATTATAGGATCCAGTACTAGGGCCACCGAACCTCCATGACAGATATTGGTTAGGTAATCCATACGATCAAAGGAGATCAGAAAAGCCGACCATGGGTTGAACTTGGGGGCGATGGGCTCTACGGCGTAAACATCCCTATGTGCGCGCTTGCGATCCCTCTTGGGGATATTGGTGGCGTAGATCATATTCACCGTTTTCACCTCAGGGGGGATTTCTTTTGCCCTTCAGTGTTTGCTTGGTGAGACTCATCTTTGTCCTCGCTTTGAGGTCCTTTCCTATTGTGTTCGGCATTTAACTTGCAAGCCTGCTTGAAGACCCAACAATTTTTGTTGGTGTGGTTTGCAGGTTTGTTATGGGTGCCATGAATCTAGCAAGGTCTCTCTAATATCTTGTACAAGTTGGATGGACTGTCTCTATTGCCTTCGAACGGTTTCTTCTGTTGACCGGACATGGAGCCACTGATTTGGTGTTTACTGTCGTGACATCTGTTTCTCCATTATTGTTCCGACGCTTATTCTTATTGCATTGTGGCTTGCCATTGCCATCCCTGACTTCGGAAGTGCCAGGATCGCTGGTACTGTTTCTTCTATGAGCTAACCAGATGTCTTTGCCCGCGCAAAAGCGGGTCATGAGTGCAGTAAGGGCTGCCATTGTCTTTTCCTTCTCCTGGCCGAGATGTCTTGCAAGCCATTCGTCCCAGACGCTGTGTTTGACTGCTGCTAAGCCTTCAGCGTCCGTACAGTCAACAATTTGGTTCTTTTTAGTTAAGAATCGATTCCAAAGCTTGCGGGATGACTCGCCGGGTTGCTAGATTAGGTGGCTCAAATCATCAGCATCAAGTGGTCAGACATAAGTCCCTTGAAAGTTATCCTGAAAAGCGTCGTCTAAATCTCCCCAGCTTCAACCGAAGTTCTCTGGGAGGCTGTTCAACCAGTGCCGAGCTGTCCCTTTCAGTTTTAAAGGTAAGTATTTGATGGCGTGGAGTTCATCTCCACAAGCCATGTGAATGTGAAGTATAAAGTCTTCAATCCATACAACGGGATGTTCCATCATATGCCTCGATGTTTACGGGTTTAAACCCCTCCAAAAATTGGTGATCCATCACCTCACCAGTAAAGCACAAAGGGTGCACAGCGCCCCAGATCGTGCAACATCGTGACGTAATTCGGACGGCATCTGTGTTCGGTGTTGACTCCTAACTTGATTGTATCCTGTGTGCTTGGCTTGATAGCCACCATCCCGAATGGGAGCATGTTCTCTTGATCCGTAGATCGATCTGGCATATCCGGTTTTTTATTCGGGTCCTGACATAGATCGTACTTATGGCCCTGAGCCGTTGTATCCTTTAATTAACAGTGTGGAGGTGTAGGCTGGTGTACGGTATTGCTAGCCGCTTTGTCCTATCCATGAGGTGGTCAGTCTAGTTAATCGACTTGATTGTGCCTCGATGGATTTGGTGCAAGGGCCTAGTCTTTGAATTGTGGCAGTAGCTTACACTTGGGATAGCTCTTTGTTTGGCGCTCACGATTGTATCTCTCTTAAGCGTCTAGCACTTCACCCATCTATCATTGAGCGTATCATGTTCGGCTTTAAGCCGCTGCTGCTGCTTTTTCAAGCTCCTCTAGAACGATGAATTCCTCGTCTCCCAGGCTGACATCCTCTTCGGAGACAGCTAGGTAGTTATTGTCTTCGAAATCATTATGATCGGCGAGTTGTTCGGGACTGTATTGGCCATCTTCCTGCTCATCCTGCTCTAGAGCCGGCTCTGTGGGGTCTTCGGCGTGCTCTGAAGGTTCATTCTCTCCGGTGCCGATATTGCTTTCCTTTTCTTGACGCGATCATGAGCGGCGCCGCTGGCGCCGGTGCTTAGGAGGTTCATCGACGGGCTTATCCTGCTCTGGATCTTTATCGCCATCGTCGTCTTTCTCCATGGTTGTGTCCACCATGTATACATCATAGGTAGAAGTGGTCGTCCATTGCCTGGTGATGGGCAGGTTTTGACTTTGATCCGCTTTGACGTCGTGGTCCATAGTCTTCGGAAGCGTAGTGTAGTACGTCGGTTAAGTCTTCGAAAGTAGCTATTAAGTGGGTGGTGGGTGGGAAGCAAAACTCTCTATTCTCAGCCCCTAGTTTCAACTGGGCATAGTTCGGTGGCGAATCCTCCATAATGGTGAGAGATTGCAGCTAGTCCAGCGCCGCGTTTAGGAGAGAGAGCTGGATAGGAGTTTGGGGGTCTGCAAATAGGCTCGTCGATGACCGCTTGTTCGAGCCCGGAGAGAGTGGATCCCAAGAGTTTGGAGCTCGTAATTAGAGATGAGTCCAGTTTTCCAGCGGAGGGGAGGATCCCACTCGATTCTGGGTCTGTGAGTGGCACAATCGCCGTTGAGCCTATGGATAAAGGCTTCATGGAGGAGGAGTGTCCGGTGGCGTTTATCCTCCCATCTTCGGACGAAGCGATCTGCTCCGGATCTAGGGCCAGAGTGACCATGGGTGTTGACCCCTAGATGCGATCTAATGATAGACCTGAGATGTCTTCATCGTGTAGGCAGGGAGCGACAACCGCGGGTGCGAACCCTTCGAAGATCAAGTCTCCTCGGTTGTTGGTAACATAGTTCAGACTTCCAAACCTGACCTGATGGCCAGGGTTGTAGCTGTCGACCTGCTCAAGGTGGCCATCCGAGTTAGCGTGTAGCACGAAGCCGTCGAACACGAAAAGCTGCGGGGAGGAAAATCCCCGGGGGGTGACGCCATCGCTGATGACGAAGCGAGCCATCAATCCTTATGTCGACAACACAGTGGACCTCTAATTGAAAGCACCAATATCAGTGTCAAAACCGGCGGATCTCAGGTAGGGGGTCCCGAACTATGTATCTGAGGATCGATGGTAACAAGGGACTAGGGACACGAAGTTTACCCAGGTTCTGGCCCTCTCTATCGAGGTAATACCCTACTTCGTGCTTGATTGATCTTGATGAATATAGGGTTACAAGATTTGATCTACCTCGAGATCGTAATGGCTAAACTCTAGAAGTCTAGCCTATGATATTATGATTCCGTCTTTATGGACTAAACCCTCCGGTTTATATATGCACCGGAAGGACCTAGGGTTGTACATGATCATCTTGCAGAGGAAGGGAACATTACACCCGGACATTAAACTTGCCTTTCTACACATATAGGAGTCCTATCCAGATACGGGGGATAATCTCAAGTGATGATCTTCACGGCCCACCAGTCTGGTCCATAACGAGTTATCCGGCCACTCGAGAACCCCTTGATCGAGGACTCCCTCTGTAGCCCCTGAACAGTCTTCGATGATGATGAGTTCAGCACGCATACTGTCTTCGGCTTCGCAAGGCAGGTTCCTCCTTCCAAACATAAGAAGTTTATTCCCTGCATAAAGGAACTATGTCTGGCTCTGCATGATTAGTACAACCCTTAGCCACGAAGGCAATGTGTTGAAAATGAACACTGAGTCTTTACTGACAACTTCTCAGCGAAACTATGTGTGGCTCTACATGATTAGTACAACCCTTAGCCACGAAGGGAATGTGTCGAAAATGAACATTGTGTCTTTACTGACAACTTTTCAGCCAAACGTCATGTTTGACCCTTTAATATTTCGAATCGTTTCCTTGGCTCTGGTTTCGTGTTTTGAGGCATAGCTTCCATTGGCACGTCTTGTCGAAGCAGAGATCGTGCCTGCTTATCGTGGGATCCTCATCAATATGACAACGCACGATTACATTGGGAACATGCGAGTTTTACGGTGAGAGTGGGGGATTCTTGGTATTTACCATCTATAAAAGGACACAGATCCTTCCCCTTTTACCTCACGCTCTCCTCAAGCCCTTGCTTCCCAATCTCTCAACTCTAGCGCCCATAGCTCCAGTGCCCGCAACTCCCATCTCCTCTACCATTACCTCCTTTTCCAGAAATGGCTCAATCTGGCTCCAAGGGCAAGTGGGAGGCCTCCAACGTCATGGAGAAGAATGTTAAGAGTCTCTGGAGCGCGGGCTACCTTGCTGATGACATAGCGCACCAGATTCCTGATGAGGATCACGTGATCCCCGTCCCTGAGCCGGGTGAGTGGGTGTTGTTCATCCCTCACTTTATTCGGGGGCTAGGGTTTCCGCTTCACCCCTTTGCTCGGGGTCTCTTATTCTTCTACGGGCTAGATTTCCATGATCTGGACCCGAACGCTATCCTCCACATATTGGCGTTTATAGTCGTGTGTGAAGCTTTTCTCTAAGCCCCCCACACTTTGGCCTATGGCTCAAAACCTTCAATTTGAAGCCGAAGGTGGTCGACGGGCAGCACGCGGACTACGGGGGAGCTATGGAGGGCAAGCTCTCGAACGCAACCTGGCCCAAAGGGGCTTTCGTGGAGACCAACAAGATATGGCAGCACGAGTGGTTCTACATCACCGAACCCTGCAACACCAAGTAGGCGGCTACGCTCGAATTCAGATCTGGACCCTAAGAGAGGCTCACCTCATGGACCACCAAGGGCCTTGATTGGGGGTCTCAGACGGAGGTGAATACGCTCCAAAACCGCATCTCTAGGATGATGGCGAAGGGCACCCACCTCACTAACGTTATTCAGGTGATACTCTTCCGCCGCACCCTTCCGTGCCAACTCTGGGCTTCCCACTTATGGGAGTTCAATCCAGAGGAACCATAGACCTTGAAGCACTTCTTCGGCACTACGCACGAAGACATATGGAAGCAACTTTCCAAGGCCCAGAAGGAGTGGCCCGAGGAGACCGAAGACAGGGGCTTCAACAGTGTGACTTCGGCCTCAGAGGAAAGCACAATTTTGTTGAATACGTATCCTTTCCATATTTCAATGATAATAGGAATTAGAACTCTTACGTTCCACACAGGCCTAGACAAAGAAAGCGGAGCGGATCAACTATGCGGCTCCATTTCCCGAAAACCCAGATACGCCACAGCTAACATTGATGATGGTTCCGACGCCGTACAAGGCGCCAGAGAAGAAGGCCGAGGAGGCCAAGAGCGGCCCCCGCCCTAAGGGTCCTTCGGATACTATATCCGTAGCGACCGACGCCCGCTCCTCCCATCACGAAGAAGAAGAAGAGGAGGAGGTGGAGAAGGACTCCCCCATCAAGGGAAGGGGGAAAAAGAGGGCGGCCCCAAAGACACGGGAAAGGGGCCGCCTAGGAAGGTGCTGAACCTCCCAGACAGTTCGGACTCAACATCCGAGGCTAGCTTCCGAGTACAGCCCAGGGTCAAGCCCCTGGCCAAATCGTGAGTATTTGGAATTTCGATATTGTGTTCGGTTTATGTAGCTATCATTGTTTAAGAAACTTTATCTGTTGTTTTGTAGCCCTCCCCACAAATTCCCTGATGCTTCACTATCATTAGGGACCTCTTTGCCAGCTGAAATGGTGGAGAGTGATACGCCACCGCGGGCCTAATCACCCATCCTAGGGGACACCATAGTGTCTTCCTTACGAGCGTCCCCTGCTCAAGGAGGTGGAGGCGGGGCGGATGAAAGGGTGCCCTAGGTGAACACCTCGGCCAACGTTAGCCATGGGGAGACAGTCCCTATGGCGACCAACGGCAGGGAGCCCAAGCAATCCGGGCCCCCGCCGAACACTATTCCAGAGGCCAGTACAACTTCCGAAATCGGGAAGACAGCCCCCTACGATAATGGGATGAGCATCAGCTCCAACGACGTCCTCAGTTAATCCGGAGGCGCTGGACACACTGGAGGGAGCACTGCAAGGTGCTTCCATCGTGGCGGAACACCGCACCCTCGTGGGAGCGGTCATGGGAAAGATTCAGTCCACCAAAAGCAGACTGAATGAATCCTTCAACAGCCTACTGACACGCTTTGAGGTATGCGATGTTATATTCTAAAAGAACTTTACGTTTTATTTTTATAGGATAACAAACTTGTGTACGGACAGTAGCCCCTGATGCTTTGTTTGATTCTGGAGAGAATCGGACAAAGAATCCATATAGTATCAGCTAATAGAACTTATTGTGCCATTTATTTCGAATAGGCTTCCCTGGTGGCGGCATCCTCCCAGACCACAGAGGTTTCCGAGCTAAATCGGAAGCTTCAACTAGCTGACGAGGAGCTCGATCACGTCAACAAGTGGTTTGATGAAACGCAAGGTATGCGGACTTCAAAGAATTATTATGTCAAAATACGATATGTTTGATTTAAGAGTATGAACTCACTGTGCGGTGTGATTATATCACAGTTGGCACAGCCGAGGCCGAGACCCTCAAGCACGCACTTGCATAGGCAAAGAAGGAGGCCGAGATAAACAAGGCAGCCGCTGACAAAGCGGCTGCCGATCTGGAGGCCGAACAGGCCTCCCGCCGGCAACATGAGTCTCGGGTGGTTGAAGTCGAACAAGAGCTGCGAGATGTTATTTGCAAGTGCGAGGAGCTGGAGCAGAAGACTTTGGATCAAACATCCAAACTCGATATGGCTGTCAAAGTTGCCAAGGAGGCGCAGGCAGAGTCCCAGAGTGCTCGCTAGGAGATCAAACAGGCGCGGCAGATAGCGGCTGGTAAGGCCTTTCTTCTGCAAAGTATCTTTGGAGGACAGAAGTATGTATCGCTAACGTGACTGTGGAGTTCTCCAGGAGCGTTTGCGGATCTCCCAAAGAGCATCGCCGATGCCACCCAATTAATCAGAGCCCAGGAGGGGAACACAACAGAGAAGTTGTTCTGGTCGCAATTTGTTGCACAAGAACATCCAGTACGTCTGAACAACCAGTTGAAGCAACTGGTCGTGCTTTATAACATGGCGGGAGCAGCCATGAAGGACTTGATAGTCTGACTCTGGCCCGCCGAGCCAATCCCTGGTAGCTACTTTGGATTGGTGAAGCGGCTCGTCGACATGAGGCCGCGTGTCGACGCTGTGAATCATTCGACCTGTATAGATGTGCACGTATGGCCTTTTCCTGCGTCAAGATGCACTGGGCGAAGATGAAGGCCGCCGAAGTGGTAACCGCTGGCCCGCTCGAGGGCAAGTATCATATGATGCCAGAGAGATACTTCAATAATGTCCTAGAAGGAGCCCGCATTGTAGAGGGCCAGTGCTCAAAGGACGTGGCTTTTGAGTTGTTGTATTCAGGTTGTAAAGATGATGCTTATGAATCCAATATGTATATATTTTTGTGCCTTATATTTCAAGTGACTTCTCCTCCTGTGCGGCTGTTTATTATATCTGAAAGTTTCTAGTCGTCGGCTTCAACCCCCATGTAGATACTATAGGGGTGTTTGGTATTGCACGTGATAACTCTTTACCCAATGTCGTGGTCCATAATGGAGGTGTCCGCGAAGCGAACTAGGCAATAGGATTATGCGGCTTCATTGCTTTCACTTAGCGATACGAGCTTGACTTGTGGGGCTAAGTACTAGCCCCTGGTGCGTGTACGGCTATCCGGATTACGGTGCCCACTTTACGCGGCTAGGTGAAGAACAACCCCTCATATAACACGGAGTGGATCTCTAAGGATCGTACTATAACACTAAGTCGCCGAATCACCGATCAGCTCTCACTTATCATGATAGTCAGTTTTCGGCTTTATATGCTGAGGTACTTGACCGTATGAACCAGAAATACAATTGCAGTACTTCCCCCTTTACTACCTTAGCCGAACAATACGGAACGTAAGGTGGTAAGCATAGGAGCCGTCAACCCAACTATAGACCCAAGACATCATTAAGAGCCGATGCATATAACGCAATATCCGGGATGCCGAACAGTTCCCTATAGATGTTCGGACTTTGAAATGTGCTAGGCCGAATATAGCCCCTGGTATTAAATCTAGGTTGAGGCACATATGGCAATCTGAGGTAGGGAGAGAACACCGATGGTAATGTAAAACAAAATTCGAACTAATTGGAACCAAACTGCTTCTTTTCTACCCTGATTAATATGGCGAACCGTGTGGTTACAGATGATGCGAACAAAAATTTGGACATATTACCTGCCAAAAAGAAGAAGTGTAATAAAGGGAAAGGTTTACATACAGCCTAAAACTAACAATTTAAGGATCTCAATGGGGCCTTGTTGCACGTGTGCACCGTATCTCCTTTATAATACGTCTTTGAAGGAGGGAGGTTTGATGGCCGCCTGTGAAAAGAGGGAGGGGATATATGAAAAGAATGCCCCGCACAACCATAGAGAATGTGGGTATTTAATGAACCTTTTAATGAAAATATATTTTAGAGTCCGAATAGGCTCATGCCGAACTATGGACTATCACTAGTGCAGAACCGGGCAATAGCACCGGTTCGTGAGGCCCTTTAGTGCCGGTTCCATAGCCGGCACTAAAGTGTGGGCACTAAAGGCCCCCCCCCTTTAGTACCGGTTCAGCACGAATCGGTGCTAAAGGGCAACCACGTGGCACGAGCCAGCTCCGGGGGCCGGGAGCCTTTAGTACCGGTTGGTAAAACCAACCGGTACTACAAGGTTTGGGGTTTTTTTCGTTTTATGATTTCTTTTTCATTTAATTTCGTGTTTTCCATTTAATTCTTTTTCGTTTGCTGGTATTTTACGATACTACACATTGTACACGTTATGCATATATAT
>LR738709.1:216018473-216036051 GCA_902687465.1 Secale cereale
GCACCGCCGCCCCGCCTCCTTCCCCAGCGCCGCTGCCTCCTACACCCCCTCCTCCCCACCGCCTACTCCTCCCGTTCGGCGGCGCATGATGGCTGATGCCGACGAGACGGTGAGGGCACCGCTAGCCCCGGTCCAGATCCACTATGGTGGCTGATGCCTGCCCTAAAGCTCCATGGTGCACCTGGGATCTCGTCCCAGCATACCCCTGGTGCGGTCCCCTACCCGCCATTGACGCATGAGCTGTGAGCACAACAATTCGGTGGTCGTGGCATGAAAATCAATTCGGTGTCCTCCGCTGGATCGGGCCTCCCTCTCGTCCGTGCGCCTCGATGACCTGCAGTGCACATCGACCTCCTCCATGGGATTCTCCTCTGCCTCCCTCTAGCCCTCTACAGTACGAACGACGACAGCTTGAGGTTTGCGGAGACCCATGTGAGAAGTCCTCTCTGCCGACCTCCACTTCCTCATATTCCGCCCAGGTTCCAGCCACCCACGGCATGCGGTACAAACGGCGACGATGTGCGAATCCATCCAGGTTTGTTGCTATTTACACGCAATTTCTAGTGTTTTTAGACGATAATTGATTAGTCATTTGGATGCAGTCCAGTTTTGAAGCTTACGTTGAACATCGAGTGGACGCCCCTGGCCTCCTTCTTTCCTCTACGGGAGTGCGGTTCTCTTGTTCTTCAGTTGTTCCTCGCCGTTCTCTGGTTCTTCAGTTGCAGTTCAGTGAAAACTGGATCTCTTGTGTATCTCGATGTTCCTACTTTCAGAAAAGTAGGTGATGCTATTGTGTTGCAGTGCAGTAGAAAAGTAGGTTGATGTTCCTACTTTCAGAAAAATGTTTTGTTGGGTTGAAGTGCAGTTTGCCGCTCCTGTGTATCTCGATGTTCCTACTTTCAGAAAAGTAGGTGATGCTCTTGTGTTGCAGTGCAGTAGAAAAGTAGGTTGATATTCCTACTTTCAGAAAAATGTTTTGTTGGGTTGCAGTGCAGTAGAAAAAAGAAGTCTGCTACTTGCAGTACAGTTGTATTTTTTGGAGAATTGTTTTTGCAGTGCACTTAGTTTGTATAAAAAAAATATGTTTCATTATCCCTATGTATGTGTGTGTGACTGTGTAAAAACAACTGATGGATGTATTGTGCCCATAAGCATCAGTAGCGACCATAGACAATGGCGCAAAAAAACAGAAAGTGTGTGTGGAGTTTGGTTGGCTCCATCGTGCAGTCCTTTGTATTTTTGTGAGGTTCACTTTTTCTTTGAAAAATATTCAAAGAATGTTGGTGAGAGATAACATTTTTGATGCAATGTAATTTTTATGCAGTTTACAAAGATAGAGCAGCTGGTAAAAAAGAAGTCTGCTACGAATGACTCCTCAGTATAGTTCATTTCGAACAAAAATGCATTATAAAACATGTAAAAATGCAGTGCACTTTGGTCTAAAAAAAGTCCATTGCAAAGGACTCTTTGAAGCTCACTTTGTTCTCTCACGAGGTTGGCCATAAAAAAACCGTTGTGGTTCACTTGGTGATCCAAAAACAAAAACACATCGGAAAGCAGCTCACTTCTCAACACTTCTCAAACGCGCGTAAAAAAATTAATAAGTACAAGAAAAGACAACAAAAACTCCACTGAGAAAAGCAGTTCACTTGGTAGTGTTCCGCTTCACTTTCGGGACTATTGCGGTCCACTTTCCTTCGAAAAAAAAGTTGCGCGCCGACGATAGAAAAACACAATTCCGCGATTTAGTAAATTCAAAACTGCTCTTAAACCGTAGCGAATTAGAAAACTAATAGATACGGAAAAGATGCATGGCGACGATACCTTTCCAACGGTGTATCATATGTTTCGTTCCGACGAGCGGTTTAGAAAAAAATGCCAAAAAACGCTCGCTGCCATTCGTTGTGAGCCGCACAATTTTCGAAACTACTTTTAAACCGTGTGGAATCTTGAAAAGTGTTCAACATGGCGAATATGCGTCTACTCCATAGCTTTTCAACGGTATATTACACGCATAATTCCGATAAACGGTTAAAAAGCTAGAGGAAAAAAGGTACCGAAAAAACAACACGTACATTTTTTTCAACATGAAGTTCGCTGGTCTCTGTGGTGCGGTGCGTTTAGCTCTCCAATGCAATTTTGCAATGCAGTTCGGAAGTGTTATGAGAATATTATTCTCATAATGTTATGAGAATAGACCGGCTGTATATATATATATATATATATATATATATATAATTACCACTTTTTAATCATCATAGTCATTACCTCTATCTAATCACCACCAACACTAGCTTAAAGAAAAATCATTCACTTGTACCAGAAGCAAGGATATCATCGAGTTCAACACTGTCATGATATTACAAGCATTCATAACACCACAAAAGCAAATCATCCTTTGAGATTAAGTTCAGGACGAAGAACACGGACATGAGAGGACAAGTACTAAGAGCATGAACTAGCTAAATCACTCCTGCTGCTCTCTCTCAGGTAAAATAGCATAGAACATGTATAGCTCTCCCGATTCATCATACTGGAGCATGCAGATGAACATGTCTCCTAATCGTGGGCTACGCTTCTCATTGCTGCCCCTAGTACTTCTCTGGGATCGTTAACAATTTTGCTCCAATCTTTCACTATTAAGCATTCATCGTTTTTAGAAATCCTGAATGCACCCATGTGCAATGTAGGATGTCTTGGCCGTAAGCTAACCATTGACATGTGACCTTTAGTCTCGATCCATTGAGGCAGAACTGTCATCGGGAGTCCCTGTTGAAGAACATCGTATAGTAATTAATATACTTCGCAATGAAATTTAAGAAAAAAAATAATGTATGCAAAAGATGCACTGAGGCCAAATAGTAAAAATCTTACCATCACTCGTAAATAGATGTGACCGTAGTTCAATACGATCACTATTGGTCGCACGTTTTGAGTACTAACATTTCTAAGTGCAGGAAGATAATTTGTCTTGACAGTATGAAGATCCTCAAGCCATGAAACATAATGACTTATCTCCTCGCAGTTTAGTTTAGCTCCGGGACAGTAGTAGGTCCTGTCTACCAAGCGCCGGACATGTTTGCTTGAATGGAAATAAGCTGTCAATAGAAATTAGTTGTCAACTATTTTTGAATAAACAATATCAAAGACATAAATATGGTTGAGAAACTCACATAGTGGTAGAACTGGAGGCATCTGCACATCGACCCAGATGTCTCTATTACTTTCAATATCATCTTCCGGACGAATATCAAAGGTGATAACCATATCAGGCTCAGATGCATAAGCCTTGCATAGTGCTTGCCAAGTTTTGCATTCAAAATAGGTGTACGTGTCTGCATTGTATAATTTGACGTTGAAAGTATAACCATGCTCGGTCTTCAGGTAAACTCTCTTTACCTCCATAGTTTCCATAACACTGAAACCTATCTTATCCAAGACAAAAATTCTTGCATGGCAGGGGATGCGCTAGTAGAATAGTGAAAATTTAAAATTATAAGTTGAACCAAATGAAGCATATATAAGTAATGCTTAATTACGAAAAAAGACTTGTTGTTGTGACTTACTGTATCCACTTCGAAGGTCTCATCCAGCTTGATGCTGGAGCGCCTATCACCAACAAGGAAATTTTTGTCGCACATGCCACGCTGGCCTTCACAATATTCGCACTTAATGAAATCATTTTCGTCGTCAGACGACATTTCCTATTAATTAGATCATCAAATCTCAGATATCTAAATTTTCTTACTAAAAATAAACTAGTTCTATTAATTCAACTAAGAATTAACTAAAAATAAACTAGTTCTATTAATTTTCTTACTAAAATATATAAAGTAGCTATATATAGTAATATTTTAATTAGAATCATCAAATCTCATATACCTAAAAATAAACTAGTTCTACTAATTCAACTAGTTCAACTCCGCATTTACTAAAATAAACTAGTTATATTAATTCAACTAGTTCAAATAATCTCATATACCTAAATTTTCATACTAAAAATAAACTTGTTCTATTAATTTTCATACTAAAAATAAACTACTTATATTAATTCAACTAGTTCAAATATCATATATATACCTAATTAATATTTAGCTAATTCATCTAAAATTGACATTAATATTTAACAGCTTTTCCATATAATTCATCTAACATTAACATTCTAACACATTCGTATATATCTATGTAATTCATCTAACATTAATCAAAACAACAGAAAACAGAAAATAAGTAAAAAATAATGTGTGTGTGTGTGTGTGTGTGTGAACGAGCGGGGGGCGACGGCGTACGGGCGGCGGCGCGAGACGGCGATGCGAGACGGCGACGACGAGGGCGGCGAGGGCGCGGACGGGGACGGCAAGGACGGCGACGACTGGGACGGCAATGCGAGACGGCGACGACGAGGACGGCGATGATGGGGGCGACGGCGCGAGACGGTGACGACGGGCAGCGGGGGCAACGGTGCGCGGCGGGAGCGGCGAGGGCGGCGCGCGATGGGCGACAGCGCGGCGGCAGCGGCGATGTCGCGCGACAGTTGAAGAAGTGGTGGTCGATAAAACAGAATTTTTTGTAAGTGCCATATATATAGGAGGGGCCTTTAGTACCGGTTGGTGGCTCCAACCGGTACTAAATGCCAATTTTCGCCAGGTGAAGCGGCGGGAAACAGCCCCCTTTAGTACCGGTTGGAGCCACCAACCGGTACTAAAGGCCCACACATTAATACCGGTTGGAGCCACCAACCGGTACTAATGGTTCTGCGCTGTTAGGCGAGGGGCGCATATGTTTAGTCCCACCTCGCTAGTCGAAAAGCGCCAGGACCAGTTTATAAGCCCCGACGCGGGCACTACATTGAGCTCCTCTCAAATGCAGGCCTTCTCGGCCTACCTCTGCTACTCAGCCATGTGGGGCCTATTGGGCTTGCGGGCTTGCATCCTGGCCCAACAACAGGTTGGGTTTCTAGTCGTATGCAGGATGCTGTGGCCCAATAGGCTGGCTTTTTTTTTCTTTTTTTCTTTTCTGCATTATTAATTTTGTTTTATTTATTTTTTAGTTGTTTTTGCTGTATTTATAGTTTCTTTGTGAATATTTTTGCTTTACGTACAAAAATATTAACTTTCTGTTAGTGCCGGTAGTTTTCAAATTTGAATAGTTTAAATTTTGAATTATTTGAAATTTGTGTGAATCACTAGTTTGTGAATAACTTAACTTTAAAAATTCATTTTTCAGTGATTCATTTTTATTCTGTTTAATATAAGTGTGTTTTTCATTTTATTCAATTTGGTAATGCTTAGGTTATTTAAAAAATGAAATGCCTTTGTAACAGATGAGTTTTCGTCCGTTACAGTGAAATTATGATACCATGCCAACTTTCAACCTTTTCGGAGTTCATTTGAAGTGTTTTTCAATTTAGCTAAAAAACTTAGTAAATGCATGAAAGAGTTTGTTTGCACATAAAATTTCCTCGCGTTTCCAATGCCAAAACACATAACTACCCTAACTATTACAGAGATTCCCTTCTGGGTGTGAAACACAGAAGATAGTGATGATAGTGAAGCCGATCACATCCCAGATCTTTGGGTGTGAAACTTTTTCTTCGCGTCTATCCCTTTGCGCCATAAACATGGAAAATCTTCATCATTTAACGGGATGCTTGGGTCAATATTCACTGTGAATGGAGCAATTTCATCAAACTTTTCATAATATTCTGACTTGTCTGTCTTGTCATCCACTTCCACGATGTTTCTCTTCCCAGAAAGAACTATGTGCCGCTTTGGCTCATCGTACGATGCATTCGCTTCCTTATCTTTTCTTTTTCTTGGCTTGGTAGACATGTCCTTCACATAGAAAACCCGTGCCACATCATTGGCTAGGATGAATAGTTCGTCTGCATATGCAAGATAGTTGAGATCCACTGTTGTCATTCCGTACTGCGGGTCTTCCGTTACCCCACCTCGTGTCATATTGACCCATTTGCACCGAAACAAAGGGACCTTCAGAGCACATCGATAGTCAAGTTCCCATATGTCCTGTATATAACCATAATATGTTTCCTTTCCCGTCTTGGTTTCTGCATCAAAGCGGACACCACTGTTTTGGTTGGTGCTCTTCTTATCTTGGGCGATCGTGTAAAATGTATTACCATTTATCTCGTACCCTTTGAAAGTCATTATATTCGAAGATGGTAACTGGGACAACAAGTACATGTCATCTTCAATAGAGGTGTCATGCATGGTACGTGTCTGCAACCAGCTGACGAAACTCCTGGTTTGTTCATGTGTAATCCAGTCATCAGACCGCTCCGGGTGTTTGTAGCGTAGCAAATTCTTGTCTTCATCCATATATGGAGCCACCAAGGCGGAATTCTGTAGAACTGTGTAGTCTGCTTCAGTGAGAGAATGTCCGTCCATACATATTATTTGTTTCCCTCCTAGCGTGCCTTTTCCATCCAGTCTGCCCTTATGCCGCGATTCAGGAACACCAATCGGCTTAAGGTCAGGAATAAAGTCAATACAAAACTCAATGACCTCCTCATTGTGATGGCCCTTGGAGATGCTTCCTTCTGGCCTAGCACGGTTATGAACATATTTCTTTAAGACTCCCATGAACATCTCAAAGGGGAACATATTTTGTAGAAATACAGGACCCAAAACGTTAATCTCTTTGCATAGGTGAACTAGGACGTGCGTCATGATGTTGAAGAAGGATGGTGGGAACACCAACTCGAAACTGACAAGACATTGCACCAAATCATTCTCAAACCTTGGAATAATTTCTGGATCGATTACCTTCTGAGAGATTGCATTGAGAAATGCACAAAGCTTCACAATGGCTAATCGAACATTTTCCGATAGAAGCCCCCTCAATGCAACCGGAAGCAGTTGCGTCATAATCACGTGGCAGTCATGGGACTTTAGGTTCTGGAACTTTTTCTCTGCCATGTTTATTATTCCCTTTATATTTGACTAGAAGCCAGACGGTACCTTAATACTGAGTAGGCATTCAAAGAAGATTTCCTTCTCTTCTTTGGTAAGAGTGTGGCTTGCATGACCCTGATGTATGTCGTCTTTCCCGTGCATACGTTGCTGGTCCTCTCGTGCCTCAGGTGTGTCTTTCTTCTTCCCATACACGCCCAAGAAGCCAAGCAGGGTCACACAAAGATTCTTCGTCACGTGCATCACGTCGATTGCAGAGCGGATCTCTAGGTCTTTCCAATAGGGCAGGTCCCAAAATATAGATTTCTTTTTCCACATGAGTGCGCATCCGTCAGCGTCATTCGGAACAGGTTGTCCACCAGGACCCTTTCCAAAGACCACCTTCAAATCCTTGACCATATCATGTACATCAGCACCAGTAGGGTGGCGAGGCTTCGTCCGGTGATCCGCCTCACCTTTGAAATGCTTGCCTTTCTTTCTTACGGGATGCCTACTCGGAAGAAATCGACAATGTCCCAGGTACACAGTCTTCTTACAATTAGCCAAATATATGCTGTCGGTATCGTCCAAACAGTGCGTGCATGCGCGGTATCCCTTGTTTGTTTGTCCTGAAAGGTTACTGAGAGCAGGCCAATCATTGATGGTCACGAATAGCAACGCCTTTAGGTCAAATTATTCCCCCAAGTGCTCATCCCACGCACGTACACTTGTTCCATTCCACAGTTGTAAGAGTTCTTCAACTAATGGCCTTAGGTACACATCAATGTCGTTGTCGGGTTGCTTAGGGCCTTGGATGAGCACTGGCATCATAATGAACTTCCGCTTCATGCACAACCAAGGAGGAAGGTTATACAAACAAAGAGTCGCAGGCCAGGTGCTATGGTTGCTGCTCTGCTCCCCAAAAGGATTAATGCCATCTGCGCTTAGACCAAACCATACGCTCCTCGCGTCATCTGCAAACTCCTTCCCGTACTTTCTTTCGATTTTTCTCCACTGCGACCCGTCAACGGGTACTCTCAAGTTTCCGTCTTTCTTACGGTCTTCTCTGTGCCATCGCATCGCCTTGACATGCTCTTTGGTTTGGAACAAACATTTCAACCGTGGTATTATAGGAGCATACCACATCACCTTGGCAGGAATCTTCTTCCTGGGGCGCTCGCCCTCGACATCACCAGGGTCATCGCGGCTGGTCTTATAGCGCAATGCACCGCATATCGGGCAAGCGTTCAAATTCTCGTACTCACCATGGTAGAGGATGCAATCATTAGGGCATGCATGTATCTTCTGCACCTCTAACCCTAGAGGGCAGACAACCTTCTTTGCTTCGTACGTACTCTCGGGAAATTCGTTGTCCTTTGGAAGCATATCTTTTATCATTACCAGCAACTTTCCAAATCCCTTGTCACATACACCATTCTCTGCCTTCCATAGCAGCAATTCCAGTGTGGTGCCCAGCTTTTTCTTGTCACCTACGCAATTCGGGTACAACAATTTTTTGTGAGCCTCTAACATGCGCTGCAACTTCTTCTTCTCCAAATCACTTGCGCAGTTTCTCTTTGCATCGGCAATGGCCCGACCTAGATCATCAACGGGCTCATCTGATGCCTCTTCTTCAGCTTCTTCCCGCATTGCCGGCTCAGCTTCTTCCCGCATTACTGGCTCAGCTTCTTCCCCCATTGTTGTATCATCGTATTCAGGGAACCCATCGCCAGGATAGCTATCGTCGTCCTCTTCTTCTTCATTTTCTTCCATCATAACACCTCTTTCTCCGTGCTTCGTCCAAACATTATAGTGGGGCACGAAATCGGACTTAAACAGGTGGACGTGAATGGTTCTTGACTTAGATTAATTTTGACCATTCTTATAGATAGCACATGAACAAGGCATAAAACCATCCGCCCGCTTGTTTGCCTCAGCCGCAAGAAGAAATGTTTGCATGCCATTAATGAACTCGGGAGAGCATCGGTCATCGTACATCCATTGTCGGCTCATCTTCAATACACAGCACCAAAAACACCAACTTAATACAAGTTCATACATAAATTTCATACAACAACACTTAAATGCAATAAACAAATAACTCTCTAGCTAAAGCATTTAAATGCAACAACAAATGCGATCAAGATCACAACTAAGGTTACAATTGATCCAACAGCATAATGATACCAAGCCTCACTATCGATGGAATATTTTCTAATCTTTCTAATCTTCAATCGCATTTTCTCCATCTTGATCTTGTGATCATCGACGACATCGGCAAGATGCAACTCCAATTCCATCTTCTCGTCCTCAATTCTTTTCAATTTTTCTTTCAAGTACTCGTTTTCTCTTTCAACTAAATTTAACCTATCCTAGATATGCAAACTAAGTGTTATTTTGGACCTCAAATTGCATATAAATCAAATACTAGCACATATATTTCCTCCCAAATTACTAAACTCACAAATTAATCACTATATAAAGAATTGCAAGAGCTAATCTAGCAATGAGAGATGAAAGGACAAAGTTGCTAACCTTTGTGATCATTTGAATGGATGGGGGCCTTCAAATTTTGACAAATTTTGGGCAAAATGTGTGATGAGCTCGAGAGGAAGAGGGGAAGAACAGAGAGGAGAGGGGAAAGGGGAAGAACAAAGCGAGCTCGGGTGGACGAAGGGTTTATGTACGACCACCTTTAGCACCAGTTCATGCCAAGAACCGGTACTAAAGGTGCTGGAGGGGCCCCAGACTGACAACATCCTGCCACCACTCTCATTAGTACCGGTTCGTGGCACGAACTGGTGCTAAAGGTTCGCCATGAACCGATACTAATGAGAGAGGCCCGGCTAGCTGTTGGAACCGGCACTAATGTACACATTAGTGCCAGCTCAAATTCAAACCGGCACTAATGTGCTTCACGTTTGACCTTTTTTCTGCTAGTGTATATCTTCGCAGTGTGCCCCCAGCACTGTCCAAGGTATTTTAAGGGCGTAGTTGTGTACATGAGGTACGTATTCTACCACCTTGTAAGGCAGTTTGTGGGGGCGTAACTGCTAGCCAAGCTCAGGTTCTTCTGAGCTGCCGCATTGCAATGCATGCCGGACATGTTTAGGAGTGTCTCTGGACTTGACGACCGATGAACTGATCGGCTTGAATAGGTCGCCTTGAACTTCTGCTGCCAGGTCCGCAGTATCCTCCTCTGTACGGAGAGAGCGCTCCTTGTTTGCATTGACCGTGATGACGCCGCGGGGTCCTGGAATTTTAAGCTTCCGGTAAGCATAGTGAGGGACTGCATTAAAGCGGGGGAAGGCCGTTCTTCCGAGTAGTGCATGATAGCCACTACGGAAAGGAGAGATGTCCAAGATTAACTCTTCACTTAGAAAATTTTATGGAGAGACTAATACCACATCTAGTGTTAATGAGCCCGTGCAGCGGGCCTCTACGCCAGGTATCACTCCTTTAAAGGTAGTGCTGCTAGGCTTGATTCTTGACGGGTCTAACCCCATCTTGCGGACAGTGTCTTGATATATCAAGTTGAGACTACTATCGTCGTCCATAAGGACTCGGGTAAGATGATATCCATCGATTATAGGATCAAGTATTAGGGCCGCCGAACCTCTGTGACGGAAACTGGTTGGGTAATCCTATGATCCAAAGTGATAAAACAAGCCGACCATGGGTTGAACATGGGGACGACGGGCTCTAGGGCATAAACATCCCTAAGTGTGCGCTTGCGCTCCCTCTTGGGGATATGGGTGGCATAGATCATATTTAATGTTTTCACCTCAGGGGGGATTTCTTCTGCTCTCAAGTGTTCGGTTGGCGAGGCTCGTCTTCTTCCTCGCTTTGAGATCCTTTCCCCTCGTGTTCGGCATTTAACTTACCAACCTGTTTGAAAACCCAACCGTTTCTGTTGGTGTGGTTTGCAGGTTTGTCATGGGTGCCATGAATCTGGCAAGGTCTCTCTAATATCTTGTCCAAGCTGGATGGACTATCTCTATTGTGTTCGAACGGCTTCTTCCGTTGACCGGACCTGGAGCCACTGAATCCAGCGTTTACTGATGTGTCATCTATTTTTCCGTTATTGTTCTGACGCTTATTCTTATTGCGGCGTGGCTTGCCATTGCCATCCCTGACTTTGGAAGTGTTAGGATCGCTGGTACTGTTGCTTCTATGAGCTAACCAGCTGTCTTCGCCCGCGCAAAAGTGGGTCATGAGTGTAGTAAGGGCTGCCATTGTCTTTGGCTTCTCCTGGCCGAGGTGTCTTGCGAGCCATTTGTCTCGGATGCTGTGTTTGAATGTTGCTAAGGCTTCGGTGTTCGAACAGTGGACAATTTGGTTCTTTTTAGTTAAGAACCGATTCCAAAGCTTGCGTGCTGACTCGCCGGGTTGCTGCATTATGTGACTTAAATCATCAGCATTCGGTGGCCAGACATAAGTCCCTTGAAAGTTAGCCCGAAAAGCGTCCTCTAAATCTTCACAGCTTCCAAAGGAGTTCTCTGAGAGGCTGTTCAGCCAGTTCTGAGCTGGCCCTTTTAGTTTTAAAGGTAAGTATGTGATGGCGTGGAGGTCATTTCCAAGAGCCTTGTGGATGTGAAGAATAAAGTCTTCAATCCATACAGTGGGATCCATCATTCCATCATATGCCTCGATGTTTACTGGTTTAAACCCTTCCGAAAATTTGTGATTGTAGCGACCTCGATCCCAATGGACCGGAGTCTCTATGCTCAGTGTCATCCTAAGATCGGTATGCTGACACACACATCACTTAATGATTTATAACAGAGTTTGAATCACACTTTATTACATCGAAGAATCCTCATAAAGAGTCTTATTACAAAAAATATGGCTGAAGGCCATCTATCAATAATAAACTAATACGAACTGCGGAAACATCGAAGATAGGTTGAGTCCATCCAACTTTACGACAAACATTGAGTGCATGACAACGACCTAATCGCACCTTATTCTTCGTCGGAAAACTCTGCAAACATGAGACGTTGCAACCATGTAGGTCAGCACATGGAATATGCTCGCAAAGTCACATTGTAGCAATAATGATGAACAAATATCTACCACTACATGCATATTTGGCTGGTGGAGGAAGTAAGGTTTATTTTTGCAGAAAGCTATTTTTTCCCTACAACAAAGGAATAAATTTTAATTACTACTAAGTTGAATTAATCAATATTTAGATGGTTCCTCCATCTCAATCCCAAAATCACCAATGTCATTAGTAACCCAACAATTTAATTAATAAAGTGATGAGATCAACCAATAATTCAAATACCAGGATACGCAAGATGTCCATAACCGGGGACACAGCTAATAATAAATAGATTGTACACTCTATAGAGGTTTGCGCACTTCTCCCCACAAGACTCGAGCCCATCCATGATCGGAAGATCGAGACATAGTCTTTCAGAAGCATTCACTCTTTACCCTGGATAGACCGGTACACCTACTTTCGCCTACATCTGCTAGTCCACCACTAAAAGAGCTCACACAACATACTCAACTATGCCAGAGCCCATAATGGCTTGTGGCTGCACACAGAAGTTTCTAGGCATGTATAATTATATGATCCCTTTAAGCCTGGGTGGCATTCCATAGGATGATCACACGGTTCCTACGAGATATCCTAGGACAACGCTGGATTCTCCAGGTGCCCGGCAACCAACCCACCCAGTTGTGTACTGAAGTTGCCACATTAAGGCCCTGTTTGGTTCAGCTTTTATCGACGGATTCCGCTGCCGCGCAGCAGAATCTGAACCAAAGGGCGAACCCAGCAGAATCTGATTCCAGAAATCCGCTGCCAAAATCTGAACCAAAAGCGAAAGCAGCCCAGGACGTGCTTTCCAAAATCTGATTCCGCTGCGGGCCAAAATCTGAAAAAGCTGTATCAGCTGGTTTGCCAAATGACCTACATCTTTTTCATATCAGATTTTCCACAGCTGTTTTTCCACAGCGGATTTTTCACAGCTGCTTTTAGAAATCCACAGCCGAACCAAACAGGGCCTAAACATTCCCTCAGTTGTTATTACACTAACAACTTTCATGAAATCTCACATACCAATCCACATCTACGAGCATGGCTAAGCAATAGGTAACAAAATGTATATTCCCTAGGTTGATCGCAAGTCATTGGGTTCCTAACTCATGATAACTACTCAGCAATACCACATGTAACCAAGTCCTACTCGTGCAATCTTTGAGGATAGAACTAATGCAATAAAAACTGGGTATTAAAATGTATGATCAAAGTATGAACTTGCCTTGCTGACGATCATTGAAACCAAGAGACTCCTACTAGCAAGCTTCGCACTCCGAAAATTCTATCGCAATCAAACAATAGCATACATAAGCAATCATGCAATGGAATCGAAGAACAAATCTCAAAAAACATCGAAAACAAGTGAATAACTCTTGCAATAGAAAACAATTTCTAACAGCACAAAAATTAAGTGAATTTGGCCTTATCATAAAGTTTATGTAAACTGCTTCGATTTGCAAAAAGAATCAACTCAAACGGAGTTACGAAACTCAAGTTACGATGAAAAGAAGTTCAAATACAAATCTATTTGAATTCAAATTTTCAAACTATAAAAAATATATTTGAGTTGTATTACTGGAAAGATGAGATCAAAACGAATAGTTTGGCGTTGGTTTCATCTAATTCCGACTAACGAGCAAAAAGTAGTGATCGTTTGAAGATTAGGGACTAATCTGTAAATGCTTTAATCACGGATAGGTCATTGACGAAAAATAACAGAAAAATAAAAACACTAAAAATATATTTTTTAAAATCGCCGAAAAATTCACACTTACTTAGGGCCTTATTATTGACCTGGTGAACATTTTTGTGGGCCTAAATGCGTAAAATAAAAACAAACATTTTGGTACTAATAAAAATAAAAATAAATACTTTTGCAAATAAAAACCCAATAAATATATTTTAACTCAAAGTTTGATTTCCAACATTTTTATTCTGTTTTTGAACAAGTCATATTATCTTCTCTCATTATTTAAAAATATTGAAAATGAAAATTAGGAAAAAAAAATATTTGATCCATCCCCACTTGGAAAATAATAAAAATTGTGGGTCCTTTTTGGGAAACTTCCAACTCTCTCACTTGGGTCCTTGAGTTGCTTAAAGTCTCTTGGATCGATTTCCAATAAAAATCAAATTCAAAATGCTCAAGTGATGAATGCATAAGAATGATCTATATGTTAACATCCAAATTGAAAAACTGGGATGTTACAGTGATCCGTCACCTCATCGGTAAAGCACAAAGGGTGCGCAATGCCCGTATAACGTGCAACATCGTGACGTAATTCGGACGTCATCTGTGTTCGGTGTTGACTTCGATTTGTATTCGGTGTGCTTGGCTTGATAGTCACCATCCCGAGTGGGAGCACGTTCTCTTGATCCATAGATCGATCTGGCCTGACTAGCTTTTTTATTCAGGTCCTGAAGTAGATCGTACTTACGGCCCCGAGCCCCTGTATCCTTTCCTTTATAGTGGGGAGGTGCGGGATGGTGTACGACATTGCTAGCCGATTTGTCCCGTCCACGAGGTGGTCGGTCCGGTTGATTGGCCTAATCGTGCCTCGACGGATTTGGTGCAAGGGCCTCGTCGTCGAATTGTGGCAGCAGCTTACGATTGGGATAGCTCTTTGTTTGGCGCTCACGGTTGTATCTCTCTTCATTGTCTAGCACTTCATTCCATCTATCATTTAGCTTATCCAATTTGGCTTTAAGCCGCTATTGATGCTTTTCCAGGCTCCTTGCTGTGGCAATAAGCCATCGTTGAAAGCGTTCTTGTTCAAGGGGTTCCTCTAGGACGATGAATTCCTCGTCTCCTAGACTAACATCCTCTTCGGAGACATGTAGGCAGTTACTGCCTTCGGAATCATTGTGATTGGTGAGTTGTTCGAGACTGTATTGGACATCTTCCCGCTCATCCTCCTCTAGAGCTGGCTCTACGGGGTCTTCGTTGTCCTTTGGAGCTTCATTGTCTCTTGTGCCGATATTGCTTTCCTTTCTCGACGCGATAGTGAGCGGCCCCGCTGGCGCCGACGCTTTGGAGGTTCATCGACGGGCTTATCCTGCTCTGGATATTTATCACCATCGTCGTCTTTCTCCACGGGTGTGTCCACCATGTATACATCATAGGTAGAAGTGGCCGTCCATCGCCAGTCAACGGGCAAGTTTTGACTTAGATTCGCTTTGACATCGTGGTCCATCCCATCGTAGTCTTCGGAAGCGTAGTCTAGTACGTCGGTTAAGTCTTCGACCGTGGCTACCAAGTGGGTGGTGGCTAGGAAGCAAAATTCCCTATCCTTAGCCCCCAGTTTTAACTGGGCATAGTTCAGCGGTGGATCCTCCATAATGGCGAGAGATTGCAGCAAGTCTGTCGCCTCGTTTAGGAGCGAGAGCTGGATTGGAGTTTGGGGGTCTACGGATCCAGGCTCGGCAATGACCACTTGGTCGAGCACAGAGAGTGTGGATCCCAAGAGTTCGGAGCTCGCAATTTGAGACGAGTCCGGTTTTCCAGTGGCGGGGAGGATCCCGCTCGATTCTGGGTCTATGAGCAGCACAATCACCACTGAGCCTCTAGGTAAAGGCTTTGTGGAGGAGGAGAGTCTGACCGAGTTTATCCTCCTGTCTTCGGATGAAGCGATCTGCTCCGGATGTTGGGCTAGAGCGACCGTAGGTGTTGACCCCTGGATGTGATCTGATGATAGATCTGAGATGTCTTCATTGTGTAGGCAGGGAGCGGCAGCCGCGGGTGCGAATCCTTCGAAGATCAAGTCTGCTCGGTTGTTGGCAACATAGTTCAGACTTGCAAACCTGACCTAATGACCAGGGGTGTAGTTGTCGACTTGCTCAAGGTGGACACCCGAGTTGGCGCGTAGCGCGAAGCCGCCGAACATGAAAAGCTAACCGGGGAGGAAAATCTCCTCGGGAGTGGCGTCGTCGCTGATGACGAAGCGAGCCATCAATCCTTCTATCGACAACACAGTGGAACTCTCAATGAAAGCACCAATGTCGGAGTTAAAACCGGCAGATCTCGGGTATAGGGTCCCGAACTATGTATCTGATGATCGATAGTAACAAGGGACTGGGGACACGATGTTTACCCAGTTTCAGGCTCTCTGTATTGAGGTAATACCCTACTTCCTGCTTGATTGATCTTGATGAATATAGGGTTACAAGAGTTGATCTATCTCAAGAACGTAATGGCTAAACCCTAGAAGTCTAGCCTATGATATTATGATTCTGTCTATACGGACTAAAACCTCATGTTTATATATGAACCAGAGGGATCTAGGGTTGTACATGATCATCTTATAAAGGAAGGGAACATTACATCCAGACTTTAAACATTCCTTTCTACACGTATAGGAGTCCTATTCGGATACGGGGATAATCTTAAGTGATGATCTTCATGGCCCACCAGTCCGGCCCATAACGAGTAATCCGGCCACCCGAGGACCCCTTAATCCAAGACTCCCTCAGTCTTCATGAGAAAGAAATTTGGATGCACACCAACTTACTTTTATTTTGAGCTTTTATACAGTTATAGATCTTAGTGCATCGGTTGCATTGCAATCCCTACCCCCCCCATTGATATCGACTGATGGGCATCTCCATAGCACGTTGATCCGCCTAGTTGATGTGAGACTTTCTCCTTTTTTATCTTCTCCACATAAACCTCTACCACCGCATTCTATTCCACCAATAGTGCTATATCCATGGCTCATGCTCATGTATTGCGTGAAAATTGGAAAATTTTGAGAACATAAAAGTATGAAACAATTGCTTGGCTGACACCGGGGTTCTGCATGATGAAATACATTTTTTGGTGAAGATGAAGCATAGCTAGACCATATGATTTTGTAGGGATAACTTTCTTTTGCCATGTTACTTTGAGATGACATGATTGCCCTATTAGTATGCTTGAAGTAATATTGTCTTTATGTCAAATTATAGACTATTGCTTTGAATCACTCGTGTCTTAATATTCATGCCATGATTAGATTACAAGATCAAGATTATGCTAGGTAGCATTCCACATCGAAAATTATATTTTTTATCATTTAGCTACTCGAGGACGAGCATGAATTAAGCTTGGGGATGCTGATACGTCTTCGTCGTATCTATAACTTTTTATTGTTTCATGCCAATATTCAACAACTTTCACATACTTTTGGCAACTTTTTATACTAGTTTTGGGACTAACATATTAATCCAGTGCCAGCGCCAGTTCATGTTTGTTGCATATTTTTTGTTTCACAGAAAATCCATATCAAACATAGTCCAAACACGATAAAAACTTACGGAGTTTTTTTGGAATATATGAGATTTTTGGGAAAAACAATCAACGCAAGACGATGCCCGAAGCGACGGCAAGGCACAGGGCGCGCCCCACGGGGTAGGGCGCGCCCTGGACCCTTGTCACCACCCCGTTAGGCAGTTTGTGCCATTCTTCGGCCGCAAGAAAGCTAATATCCTAGTGAAAATCGTGTTAAAATTTCAGCCCAATCGGAGTTACGGATCTCCGGGAATAAAAAAGCAGTGAAAGGCCAGAATCTGGGAGCGCATAAACAAAAGGAAACATGGAGAGAGAGAGAGAGAGAGAGAGAGAGAGAGAGAGAGAGAG
>LR738709.1:216036119-216070834 GCA_902687465.1 Secale cereale
AAGGACCAGAGGGAAACCCTCCTCCCATCCATGGGGGGGGGGGGTCAAGGAATAAGAAGAAGAAGAAGGGGGCTCTCTCCCCCTCTCTTCTGGCGGCGCCAGAACGCCGCCGGGGCTATCATCATGATGACAATCTACACAAAAAACTTCGCCGCCATCATCAGCAACTCTCACCCCCTCTATGAAGCGGTGCAACACCTCTTCTCCCTACTGTAAGCTCTACTTAAACATGGTGCTCAACTCTATATATTATTTCCCAATGATGAATGGCTATCGTATGATGTTTCAATAGATCCGTTTTGTCCTACGGGTCGATTGATGATCGTGATTGGTTTGATTTGCATGTTTTATTATTGGTGCTGTCCTATGGTGCTCTCTATTTCATGCAATCGGGAGGGATTCCCACAGTAGGGTTTGCAATATGTTCATGATTTGCTTATGGTGGGTTGTTAGAGTGACAGAAGCTTAAACCCGAGTAAGTAGGTTGTTTGTGTATGAGAGTAAAGAGGACTTGATACTTTAATGCTATTGTTGGGTTTTACCGTACTGATCTTTAGTAGTTACGAATGTTTACTAGAGTTCCAATCATAAGTGCATATGATCCAAGAAGACAAAGTATGTCAGCTTATTCCTCTCCCTCATATAAAATGGCAATAATGATTACCGGTCTAGTTATCGATTGCCTAGGGAAAAATAACTTTCTTGTGACAAAAAGCTCTCTACTAAAACTAACTTAGTTCTTTCTTCATCTAAACAACCCCTATCTTTTATTTATGTGTTGTTTATTATCTTGCAAACCTATCCTGTTACACCTACAAAGTACTTGTAGTTTCATACTTGTTCTAGGTAAAGCGAACGTCAAGCGTGCGTAGAGTTGTATCGGTGGTCGATAGAACTTGAGGGAATATTTGTACTACCTTTAGCTCATCATTGGGTTTGACACTCTTACTTATCGAAAGAGGCTAAAGTGATCCCCTACACTTGGGGGTCATCAAGGCCTTTTTCTGGCGCCGTTGCTGGGGAGCAATAGCAAGGGGTGAATATTCTCGTGTGTGCTTGTTTGCTTTATCACTAAGTAGTTTCTATTTTTTGTTATAAGTTGTTCTCTATCCTTAGTTATGGATATGGAACACGAAATACCAAAAAAATAGGAGTACTTGCTACTCACAGACATGGGGAACCTCCTAAAACCCTCGATACTCATTATGTGAAATATATTATGCATTAATTTGATGATCCTGAGAAAACCCCATTCAACTATATAATGGGAGTGACGCTGGATCAGCATGAATACTTTAGGGATTATCGCTTGACACAAAAAGGGAAACCATTACGGGATCAAATTCATATGTTGCATTGGTATGCTCGGGAGCAATTTTTGAGATATGATTATACTTGTTTCTCTAGGATGAATGCTCCACACCTATCCTTTTCATGTAAATTTAATGATAATGAAACCTTGGCTTCTTATGCTAATGTTATATATGATTACTATGATGTTGACCGAATAGAAGAATTTGTTGCTTTTAAGGGTGCTTATGAAATTAAATGTTTGTATGAAGAGTATGAAAATTATGATGATGTTGTTTACAGATCTGAAAATCTTGCTTTACTTGAATATTTCTATTTATATTATAAATACAATGCCGATATTAATGAATATATTGAGAAAGTATACGATGTCCAAGAAGAGACTAATATTTTGGAGGAATCTATGGAAGAAGAGATTGATGACAATGTGAGCTCATCGGATGAAAAAGATGAGGAGGAGAGCAAAGAACAAAAGGAGGTAGAGTAGATTAGCTACCCTTGCCCACCTTCTGATAAGAGTAACCCTTCAACTCATACATTGTTTAATTTCCCTTTGTGCTTACCGAAGGATGAATTATATGATGATTGATATGATCCCTTGGATTCGTTTGAAATGACCCTTTTTGATGAAATTGATGCTTGATATGTTTGTGGCCATGATGCCAACATAAATTATGCTTATGAAGATGAACTTGCTATAGTTCCTTATGTTAAACATGAAATTGTTGCTATTGCACCCACACAAGGTAGTCCTATTATCTTTTGAATTCTCCCAACTACACTATATCGGAGAAGTGTGCACTTATTAAGGATTATATTGATGGGTTGTTTTTCGTTGTAGCACATGATGATTTTGGTAAATATAATATGCATGTGGTTGCTGCTCCTACTTGCAATTATTATGAGAGAGGAACTACCTCTCCACCTCTCTATGTTTCCAATACGTTAAAATTGCAAGAAACTGCTTATGCTACGTATTAGCCTTTACTTGATGTGCATGAATTGTTCTTTTAGGACACGCTGATGCATAGGAAGAGGGTTAGACTTCGTTCTTGCATGATATATGTTACTTTGTCTCACTACTAAATTACAAATCATTGTTAATTAAAATTGGCTTTGATATACCTTACGATCTGGGTGGATCAATTACTTGACCACTTTACGAGTTAGAGACATAATCGCTTTCTAGAATGATCGCAAGTGTGGTATCTTTGCACAACTCATGTAATGAACAGGGATGAAAGAGATAAAATAGTTGGCTTACACTCGCCACGTCACACAATTACATTCAATAGCATACATTCATCCAAATAACACAGAATCCGGCTACGGACGAAATCAAACGAGAAAATATACAACAACCACAAGTCATGATCTTCCCTAGTAGGAACCACTACTGATCGTCGGGATACGTCACATACATACGACCTCGCTCTTCATCACAGTCCGAGTGAAGTTCTTGTCCCTCTCCCGCGTCGTACTCAATTCTACCTGCATCTGGTGTGTGTTGTAATCTGTGAGTCACAAGGACTCAGCAATCCCATTCCCGGGTATCAAAACTAACAAAGCTTTTTAGGTGTGGAGAGGTAATAAAGTGGCTGCAGCAAGCACTAAGCAATTAGCTTACGAAGTCAGAGAGAGATGAGGATATGTGCCAATGGTCGTCAAAGATGACCAATAAGTGATCCTAGCTACTCACGTTCATGCATAACCCCACTGTGTTCACTTTCCGAAACCCCTTCAAAAAGAGACTGTCACGGTTACTCACACAGGTAGTGTATTCTTAAGGATATGGTGTCAAGTTATCTACAACCGGATATTAACGCCTCCCATCTGCCACATAACCTCGGGCACGGCTTTCGAAAGTTCATAACCCTGCAGGGGTGTCCCAACTTATCCATCACTAGCTCACGATCTACGAAGTCGCAACTCCATGCTGGGAAGACCCGAGTATTCTCGGAATCCTGTGCTCAAGATATTTCGACAAAGGTAGAACTAATCCAGCAAGACCTCCCGGCGTGCTGACACCCTGATAGTAGCCGAGCGTATCTTGTCTCAGGCCACGACCAGATAGGTCAGCCTACAGGTATATACCAAATACCTCGGGTTTCCCCAAGGCGGCCCCGCAGTCTGCCCATTTTGGACCAACACTCATGAGTAGCACTCGACTGGGTTGTTGATTAAGAACTCGTGTTAATTACTCCCTGTGCAAGTTTTTTTGTTAGGAAAATGGTAAACCAAAGTTGGGCCTTGCTGGAAAAGCTTTAAGCAATGCAAATTATCAAGGGGGGCCTATAGACCCCTACCGTGGTAGGAACGCAAAATCAAGGAACATAACACCGGTTTATCAGGTCCTAAGGTGGCAAGAGTGGAACAAAACACCAAGCAGAAGGCCAAGCCTTCCACCCATTACCAATATATATGTGCATTAATTTAATTAAGGTATATATTGTGTTATCCCAATAAATAAGTCCAAACATGGAGCAATCTTCAACTTCACCCGCAACTAACAACGCTATAAGAGGGGTTCAGCAAAAGCGTACTTAGCCAATCAACGGTTTGCTAGGAAGGCGGTTAGAGTGTTTCATGGCAACATAGGAGGCTGACAAGACAAGAATGGGCATCGAGGCATCACTATAGAGCGAGACAACTAGCAAAGCAAAGATAGAGGTGATATCGGGGAACGGTCATCTTGCATGTTATCCCGCAAAGAAGAAGAACGAGTCCATGAAGTAGTCGAACAAAACCTCACAACTCCGGAATGAAACCGAAGCTAACGAGAGAAGCATACCGGAAAGAAGCAAACAACACGGTAAACACACAAGCATAAACATGGCATATGATGCACAACCAAGTATGATGCATATCCGGTTCAATTATGCATGGCATGGCAAAGTGCACAAACAACACTATAATTTAAGTGGACCTCAATATGCAACGAGTTGCATATTGACAGAACACCACATTCTATTTATTTAGTTGACTCTCGTTTATGAAACCAACAAGTTTAACTCTTTTTAGCATGGCAAGAGGTGCAACACAATTAGACTACACTATCTAAGCAATTTAAATGGAGCCGGAAACAACAAAGAACAATTCCGGAAAATCCCCATGTCATATTTAGCAATTATTAAAGAAAACAACAATTTAAACATTTTAATGTTGTTATCATGATGCGGATGACAAATGCAAGTTTTAAGCAATTTTATTCAAAAGTTGACATGAACATGATATGAAGCATTTGGTCACCACGACGGAAGGAAAGGGGTGTCATGGCGGCGAGAATAGAAACAGTGCCACGACACCGTTCTGGTTCCAACAACTCGTTGAGAAGCTGATGCAAAAGAAGGGTGGCGTGAGCGTGTCACGCAAAGATGGTGGGTGCTCCCGGTTACCCGGTTCCCACATGAAAACGACATGGCAACAAGGAGGAAAATGCAAGGAAAACTCGGACACGGTGCAACAAGTGGAACATCTCATACAACTCAAGCATTCGTTCACGGGCGTCGTCTTGGCTGTATACCTTCAAAGCGTGCATCTCGGGGCGGTTCGAGTGCGTCGAGGGAAGTAGTGGAAGTAGTCGTTCTCGCGACGGTAGTGGGAGTAGTTGTACACGACGGCGGTAGAGGTACTCGCGACCTTGGCGATGGTAGTGGAACACGTTATCTTGCCGAATCCACGCGACGGTAGTTGTTCACAGGGCGTCGAGGGAAGTAGTCGTTCACGGGGTCTTCGAGGGTCGACAGTAGTGGTACACATGTTGTCGGGGTACTTGTCGGTCCGGTCTTGGTGACGGTAGTCGTACACTGCCATCATGGTACTTGTTAGTCTGTGAAGTCGATCTCGGGGTCTTGGCGATCCAAAACGAAGCAAGACCAAGGGGCCACGGGTGGACAGTAACAAGGCAGTGCAAAGGGACTGGCGCTAGCAGCAGCAGAAGACGACCGAGTCCGGCGTCACGGTGGCGCTGGAGGTGGCCGGAGGAAGCGGATCCGGTAGCTGTGGCGATGCAACACGAGGACGACGGCGCTGAGGACTCCAGCGGCATCGAATGAGAGGCCGGTGCGAGCTCCTTCGGTGGCCATCTATGGCACTGAAGCAGGAGGCGGCACGGACAAGGATACGCAAGAGGCGGGGCCCTCGGACTCGAGCGATGGCGGGGCTCGGCGAGCTTCGTGAGGCCGGGGCGGCGAGGCACGGCGGCCATGGAGGTCCGGGCACAAGGAGGATGCCGAGCGCTGCGGTCGCGCGACAACGATGGCGACACCATTGCTGGCGGTGTCCTGGGCATGAAGCAGGGGAGGCAGAGCTGAGGAGGGGGAAGTGGAGGGACGAAGAGGCGGCTGGCTCGTGCGGAGCAGGTGGTTGTCGGCGCGGGCGCCATGGTCGGAGGCCAAGGTCGCAATGGAGGGGATGGCATGGGGCACTGCCCCTCTGCGTGCGTGCGTGTGTGGGTGGCTGCGAAAACGGAGGGAGAGGGTGAGATCAAGAGAGAGGGGGATCGGGCTCCTAGCGGCTAGGGTTAGAGGTTGGATGGGCCTTGGGCCAGCCTGAGAGGAGGCCGTGGGGAGAGATGGGCTAGGGAGGCCAGTGGCTGGGCCTAGGCTGCTGCGCTTCTCTCTCCCTCTCAAATAAATAAATAAATAACAAAACGGAAAAGAGAAGGAAAAGAAAGAGATGTTAGAGGTGGAATTTGGGCATGGGGATAATTTTCCCGGACTCGAAAAATAGGAGAGGCATGATTGAAAGATGTAATTCCAACTCATTTGAATTTAATTCAAATGGGTTTGAACTAGGACTTCGTTTTTTTAAGTGTCCAAAAAATGTTCGGACTTTGGAGGAACCTCGGCAAATGGGAAGAGAATTATTGGCAAGGGTTTGAAGTCAAACTTGAAGTAGAGAAGTCATGGGAATTTTGCAAGTGTGTTTTGGTGATTCCAAAGCAATGGAATATTTTTATAATAGCTCCCTACTATCGGGAAGATATGTTATAAAGAGAAGTCACGAGTGAATTCCCTCCATTTAAATAGACCGAAGATCGAAACAATTTATTTAGTTGAGTTTTTTTTAAATTAAAGACATCATGGGAAGATGACATGATGCAATGCAAATATAAATAAGGCAAGCACAAATGAAACACACGGGAAAAACCCGGTGTCGGTGTATTTGGATCGACACCTATGGGATCACAAGAATCCCTACTACGGTTGCGGGGCGCGGGGTTGAGAGAAGGGAGGATCTAACAGTCAGGACACGATTCCTTTACCCAGGTTCGGGCTGCAAAGATGCGTAAAACCCTACTCCTGCTTTGGTGGATTATATGTTGGTGTTCTTCAGCTAGTGAGGAGCTCCAAGAGAGTCGTGATGAGTTCTAAAAAGCCGAATCCTTCTCCTTGTCGCCTCGGGCCTCCTTTTAGAGGAAAAAGGGGCTGCCAAAGTGGCACACAGGAGGTGGAAAGGGTACAGTGATGCGAGGTTATCCCTCACATTACAGGACAAGGTGCATTTAATGCACCCAGCTAGGTGTCCTTGCTTTATCGGGGACGGGGGGAAGACGTCCGTCTTGTCCGTCGCCGCCCCTCCTCGTGTTGACACGCGCCCTGGCCAGCAATGCCTGAGGCGCCATGTAGACAGACAGGTAGCTAAGGTGGCGCAACGACGGGTCTCCACGAAGATCTGTGGGTTGCCGCGCAGGAGCCCGTCTAGCTGGTCGGGTCGGTGGAAACCCAGTTGGTGTGGGCCTGATGGTGGCCCCGCGGGTGTCCTTGGCAAGGGCCTTTCCGGGGCTCCAGCAAGGGTCCTGCCATGGCGCCTGCAGTCATCCCCGGCAAGGTGCTTGCCTGGGGCCTTATGGTTCCCCTTGGCTGGAATCCCGCCAAGGGTCGTCGTCTTCTTAACTTGCATCTGATCTTGAATGTCTTCACAAAGATCTGCATGCCATCACGGGGATATCTCCCGAATCCTCGCCCCATGGGGGCGGTGGAATCAAGGGTGATTTGCTCCGTAGGCGCGGGGCGAGCTGCCGCGGCAAGGGTCTTGCCGGGGCTGCCAGTGCTGGCCCCGGCAAGGATCTTGCCAGGGAGAGCCGCTTCGTCCCTTTGCTCTTTGTGGTCTTGTTCTTGGCGTCGCTCCAGTCTCCATCGAGCTTCGGTCTTGCCCTGGCTCGCCTCCCTCGCCATGCTTGGTGTGGTGGCGCCGTGGCTCAGACTGCCCGTGCACAGTCATAGGGGTACAAAAAGTGTACCCCTCTTTTTGTACCCCGACAGGAGCCCCCGGGCCTAGGCCACACATAAGCATGACACGTTGTTGGGCCTGGCCCAGAACGGTGCGCGGGCAGGCGGGGTGGTTTTCACCGTGGTAAAACTTTCCGCGCGCTGTGCCTCCCACGACCCGCGCGCACGGCGCGGGGTGGAGGGGCATGCGTGACGTGGGTGGCATGCGTGGGGCGGTTCCCCCAAGCATGCGTCACGTCGCAGTAAATGCGAAAGGAGGGGGCTCGCGTTTTCCCCCATAAAAAGGAATAACCGCGAGCGCGCTGCTCACTTCCTCCATTTTCCTTGCGCCTCTTCCAATCTCAAAGCCGCTGTTCCCTTGCTTCCTTCCTTCCGAAGCCTTCGCCGTCGCCCGCCGCTGTTGCTTCACCATCCCCTTCCCTTAGCCTTCCCATTCAGCCGTCATGGCGTCCAAACCCGCCAAGGGCAAAGGGGCGGCTAAGGGTGCCGGGCCTGCAGCGCCGCCGGAGGGCGTGTTCACGGGGGATCGGACGAAGGCCGCTATCTTCATCCCGTCGTCGGTCGATGTCTTCGAGCTCCGGGCTGCTTTCAAACCCCTTTGGGGGGCGGAGACGGGGGATCGGGCGAAGGACTTGGGCCATCCGGCGACGCGCGTCGTTCCGGCCGCTTGCGCCCCGCCCGGCTCAAATCGGTACCCTTTCTTAGTTGACTACTTCTCTTGCGGGTTGTGTCCTCCCTTCTCCGATTTCTTCTGCGACGTCATGCACACTTTTGGCTTCCGCCTTTTGGATTTTACCCCAAATGCGGTGGCGTGCATGGCTTTCTTCGCACATCTCTGCGAGGGCTTCGTCGGAGTGCAGCCCAACACGGCACTCTTGCGCCACTACTTCACACCTCGGATCCAACCGGGAGGCTCGGTCTCTGGATGCATCACCTGGATTCTGAGACCCAAGGTAGTGTACCCGGAGGGCGCCGTGAAGGAGAGGTGGGACGAATGACGCGGCCAGTGGTGCTGGATTGAGGAAGACGAGCCGCCAACATTCTGCAGAGTCCGCCGAACGCCGCCGGTCTGTGGCAACGATTGGAGCGACGTCGACGCTGCCGACGGGAGGCTCACCGTTTCCTTCACCAGGATCACCTGGCTCGTCCAAGCCGGACTCACCCTCGAGATGATCGGGGCGGATTTCATTCGCCGTCGGATCGCTCCGCTGCACAAAAAGGGGAGGCCATCCTGGCTCTTCAGGAACCCGGCTGATGTCATGCGGCTCCGCCCAGGCCTCGACCACAACCTCACTGTGATGGGACACGCCCATTTCTGCCAGCGGGTCTTCCAGCTGGATGTGGGTTGCAATGGCGAGGTCGAGCGGACCGGCAAGGCTGCGAAGGCTGCTGCAAAGGCCGGCAAGGCTGTCAAGGGGCAGTTCTTCAGACTGCAAGCGGGAGTGGTCTCGCTGTGCAACAATTCGCGCCAGTCTGATATTGTCACCATGATGCCGGAATGCAGCGCGCACGGCCCCATCCCGAGCTGGCAGGAGCCGAAGAACGAGGTTGTGCAGTAGTTCTTCAACACCACGGTCGAGGTGTGCGTCGATCCTGGCGCCGAGCAGTGGCTCGTCAGGGACACCACCCCAGAGGAGCTGGACTACCTCGCTGCTAGGGCGAGGGAGGCGCTGCTCATCAGGGAGGCCGGCAGCGCTGGAGGTATGGAGGACCAGGACGGCGCGGCTGCGGAGGAGTTCGCCCAGTGGGCGGCGGCTGCCGAAGAGGCTAGCAGCACCAGCACCGGGGCTCCACTGGTTGAGGACGCGGCCGAGGAGTCGTCGTCGGAGGAGGATGCGGCGGCTGGCCCGGCGCCAGCTAGGGGAAGAGGGCGAGTCTTGCGGCGGGCCTGTTCCGGCGAGCCGGTCCGGCCCGGTAAGACTGCGCAGCCTCAATTGGCCCTGGAGGGGTCCGGGCGCCTCACAAGGGCCACGGCGGCGAAGAGGTCGACGAAGGCTGCCGAGAAGAAGAAAACGACAACTCCCTCTTCGTCGAGGCGCGCACAAACTCCGCTCCCTTCTTCGCCTCCCCCGGCAGACGTCGATTCGGAGGGTGACGCGGAGCTCCCCTTCGACCTCGGGCCCCTCAGCCCGAAGAGCAAGAGGAAGACGGCAGAGGAGGAGGAGATGGACGACGAGTAAGTATTCCATTCTTTACCATCATCCCCATCTCTCTCGACCATGCCGCTCATCTTAACTTGTTCTTGCTTCTTCAGGGACGCAGAGATGTTGGCCAAGAGAGTGAAGAGGGCCAAGGCTTCGGCGAGCAGCCAACCCCCGGCCTGGACCACAGAGACACCACTGGTGGTGTTGAGCAGCTCCGACGGCAGCCCCCAGCACAGCCCCCAGCGTAAGCCCGCTAACCTCTTCTCGCTCGACATGCAGTAGGCGTTCGATGCTAAAGGTGCTGACCTTGCCGGTTCTGTAGGACGGGAGCAGTAGCAGGAGGAGCCACAGGGGGCTATTCCCAACACACCACCCCCATCGACTACGCTGCCACGAGGGGCGTCCCCGGCAAGGGCACCAAGCATGGAGCTGGGACGCATGGAGGAGGAGGGGAACTTGGGCGCTGGCGGCCCACCCCCGGCGTCCGACGCCGGCGGGGAGGGAACTTCCGCTTCACAGCCCGGCGCTGATAAGTTGCCTATCTTTTGTCTTTGCTTTTCCCTTGCGCCTTTTCTTGACTTCTTATCCCCGTCACATCCCAGGCCCTCCTTCAACGGATGCGAGGATGTTGACGCCGTCATCAAGGAGGTTGCTGAGGAGGCCGCGGAGGAGGCCGACAAGATCGCCACCGAGGAGGCCGCCAAGGACGCCGCCGGGGCCGCCACGGATAAAGCTGCTGAGGATGCAGCCAAGGGTGCCACCGAGGGCGCCGGCGGTGGGCCTGCCAGGGAGGCCGGCTAGGCCACAGCCGAGGAAGAGGCGATTGATGATCAGCCTTCTTCCTCCGCGACCCCGGGCCCCGGCAGGTATGTGAAGGTGGGCGACAACCTTTTCGTCCATCTTGTCGGGGCGTCAGGCTCCCGGGCGCCCGCCGGGGAGGAAGTCTTTGATAGCGAGGTGTTTGCCGCCACCGGGCTCGAGGTTGTTGATGAACCGAGCGCCGGCGGCGATGGCTCCCTAGAGGAGCAGCTCTTCCGAGCCATGGGGGCCAACTTCCGGAAGCTCCAGGCGCTCTACCGTGCCCGTTTGGACATGGTTAAGTCCAGAACGGCGGTGGTGGACGACACGGAGGCGGACTTCCAGGCGCGCGTCGCTGAGGCGCAAACCTGGTTCCACCAGTCCCGCGAGGAACAGAGGGCCTCCTAGGAAGAACTAGCCAAGCGTAACGTGGATCTCATCATGAAGATGGCCGCCATCGAGAAGGCCCAGGAAGAGGCGGTGAACTTGGCTGCCACGGCGGAGGCCGCCCAGAACCAGCATCAAGCCGCCCTCGATTCCCAGGAAGAAGACCTCTCCGCGCGTGAGGCGAAGCTTGCCGCAACACTCCGCGGCAAGGATGAGGAGCTTGAGGCTCTTTTCTAGCGGCGGACCCGCAAGCTGGGGCAGAGGCACAAAGAGGCGCTCGATGCCCAGGCTCTGGCCCATGCCGGCAAGATACAAGAGCTGGAGGTGGAACGGGACGGGCTGAAGGAGCAGGCCCTCAGGCTGTCCGGCGAGAAGGACAGGCTCAACAGCGCCTTGACAGAGGCGCAGGGAGCGGTCATCAGCAGGACTGGGGAGCTCTCTGAGGCACAAAACTCCATCAGAGATCTCAGGCTGAGGCTGGAGAATCTCGAGAAGATGTTGGCGGAGAGCTCCACTCGGGAGAAGGCCTTGGCCAAGAGCCTGGAGGAGGAGAAGCAGCTGCGGGCGGATGAGGGTGCCTCCCACCAAAAATACGTGGTGGAGGAGAACAGGTGGATCAGCTGGCTGGAGGACATCGCCGGCAGGGTTACCTCACAGTTGGCCCTCATGGGGATGCCAAACGTGAGGTATGCCCCTGAATGGAGCGGGTCCGTCAATGCCACGCTGACCCTGTTCTTCGAGGGCGTCCTCGGTGCCTTGACTGATCTTCACTATAACAGAATGGCCACGCTCGCCGGGGAGGCCCGGCGGCTCTGCCGGGGAGTCATGACTAAGGTCCTCACCAAGGTGGCGTTCTGGAACCCCGCCCTCGACTTCGAAGACGCGATGAACAGCTTGCCGGAGGATGCCAACCTCACGGCGCTCAAGGAGCGCATCAAGCCTGTCATGAGCCGCATCGACAAAATCAAGAGGGTGGAGGGCCAGCGTCGGGATTAGGCATCCCGTTCTTCCTTGCCGCTGCGGGTTCATGCCCAAGACAAATTTTATCTTTAGTTAGAACCGCAGCGATGGCATGATGTAATATAACTTTGAAATATCTTCAGAATCATGCATGTTATTTTCCTGTTTGCTGCCTCTTTGTGTTTCCACCCTACGTTAACTGGGTAGGCTTGACGGCGCGAAATACCCTAGGCGGCGTCTTGGGGACGGGTCCCCATTGGCCTGCCGGGTGAGCGTGCTGCCGGGTCTGCCACCTTGCCGCTCTCCACGCAGTCGCTCAAACTGTCGAGTTTGACTCGAGTCAGAGTCGAGAGCTTTGTCGATTGCGGAAGGCTACCCTACCGTTTCAAGCGCAGCCGTCTGAACTGTTGAGCTGACTCGAAACAGAACAAAGGCGTTGCCGATTGGGAAGGGCCCCATCTGCGTGCAGGTTTCTTTTTGCACAAAGAATGACAGCTTCGAGGCCAACAACTTCAAATAATAGGATAGGAATATCCAAAGTTTGATGTAGCTTAGCTTTTATTTGCAGTCGCTCGAGCATAGGTCTTCCGGCCTCCTCAAAGGGCCACGAAGACGAGAGAGCGTCGGGCCAGCCACTAGAGACGATTCTCACAACTGCGCCCCCTACCTGGCGTGCCAAAGATGTCGGTGTATTTGGATCGACACCTATGGGATCACAAGAATCCCTACTACGGTTGCGGGGCGCAGGGTTGAGAGAAGAGCGGATCTAACAGTCAGGACACGGTTCCTTTACCCAGGTTCGGGCTGCAAAGATGCGTAAAACCCTAATCCTGCTTCGGTGGATTATATGTTGGTGTTCTTCAGCTAGTGAGGAGCTCCAAGAGAGTCATGAGGAGTTCTAAAAAGCCGAATCCTTCTCCTGGTCGCCTAGGGACTCCTTTTATAGGAAAAAGGGGCTACCACAGTGGCACACAGGAGGTGGAAATGGTACAGTGATGCGAGGTTATCCCTCGCATTACAGGACAAGGTGCATTTAATGCACCCAGCTTAGGTGTCCTTGCTTTATCGGGGACGGGGGGAAGACGTCCGTCTTGTCCGTCGCCGCCCCTCCTCGTGTTGACACGCGCCCTGGCCAGCAGTGCCTGAGGCGGCATGTAGGCAGACAAGCAGCTGAGGTGGCGCAACGGCGGGTCTCCACGAAGATCTGTTGGTTGCCATGCAGGAGCCCGTCTAGCTGGTCGGGTCGGTGGAAACCCAGTTGGTGTGGGCCTGACGGTGGCCCCACGGGTGTCCTTGGCAAGGGCCTTGCCGGGGCTCCGGCAAGGGTCCTGCCGTGGCGCCTGCAGTCATCCCCGGCAAGGTGCTTGCCGGGGGCCTTGTGGTTCCCCTTGGCTGGAATCCCGCCAAGGGTCGTCTTCTTCTTAACTTGCATCTGATCTTGAATGTCTTCACAAAGATCTGCATGCCATCACGGGGATATCTCCCGAATCCTCGCCCCATGGGGGCGGTGGACTCAAGGGTGATTCGCTCCGTAGGCGCAAGGCGAGCTGCCGCGGCAAGGGTCTTGCCGGGGCTGCCAGTGCTAGCCCCGGCTAGGATCTTGCCGGGGAGAGCCGCTTCGTCCCTTTGCTCGCTGTGGTCATGTTGTTGGCGTCGCTCCAGTCTCCATCGAGCTTCAGTCTTGCCCCAGCTCGCCTCCCTCGCCATGCTTGGTGTGGTGGCGCCATGGCTTAGACTGCCCATGCACAGTCATAGGGGTACAAAAAGTGTACCCCTCTTTTTGTACACCGACACCCGGAATAGCTGGAAGTCTTCTGGAGCATCGGTCACGGGACGTCACAATAATTATCCCCTCGTACAAATCCATTGTATTATAAAAATAATGTGCCAAGATTTTCCTTTAGGATGATTGGATTGCTTGTTTGGTATTTGGAGTAGAAAAACAAAAACAGTGGCTGAAGTGCGTGAATTTACATTTATTACTGGAATGTCAAAAGCTTCTGAAACTTTTTTCATAGTACTTCTATACAATTTTTTAATTTTTCCTATTTTTTCAAAAAATTAGAGTTGCAGAAGTATGGTAGATGCTCAGATTACTACAGACTATGCAATTTAAGATAGATTCTGTTTTTTGATGCATTATTTTGCTTGTTTTGATAAAATTGCTGATTGTATCGGTGGTATAGGCAATAGAGAAGTTATAATACAGTAGCTACAATGCAAAAGTATAATATGAATGGGCTTGCAACAATACTTGAAGTGTTGATTGGCTTTATTATACTAACGGATCTCACGAGGGTTTTGTTAAGTTTTGTGTGATTGAAGTTTTCAAATTTTGGGTGAGATCACGAGGGATGAAGGAATAAGGAGTGGAAAGAGCCTAAGCTTGGGGATGCCCGAGGAACGCCCTGGTAATATTCAAGGACTACCAAGCAACTAAGCTTGGGGATGCCCCGGAAGGCATCCCCTCTTTCTTCTAACGATCATCGGTAATTTTACTTGGAGCTATATTTTTATTCGTCCCATGATATGCGTAAATCTTGGAGGGTCATGTGCTTTTTATTTTTATTTTAGTAATGCACCATGCTGGTACGAGATAGTCCTTGGTTGATTTATAGAATTCTCTTTGCACTTCACTTATATCTTTAGAGTATGGCTTTATAGAATGCTTCATGTGCTTCACTTATATCTTTTGAAGTTGGGATCGGCTGTTTATCTACACATAGAAAACCTCCATTTGTAGAATGCTCTTTTGCATCACTTATATTTGTTAGAGCGTGGGCATATGTTTTTCAGAAATAATTAAACTCTATTGCTTCACTTATATCTATTTAGAGAGTTAACAGGAATTGGTCATTCACATGGTTAGTCATAAAATCCTACATAGACCTTATAGTTCGGTGAATATGATATGTTCGATTCCTTGCAATAGTTTTGCAATATAAAGATTGTCATCTTAGAGTCATGCTAGTGAGTAATTGTGGATTGGTCGAAATACTTGTGTTAAAGCTTGTGATTCCCGTAGCATGCACGTAAGGTGAACCGTTATGTGATGAGAGCATGATTCCTTCTTTGATTGCCATCTTTTGCGTGGAGCTCAGATAGCGCCACGGTTAACTCCTACCAACCCTTCCCCTAGGAGCATGCATGTAGTACTTTGTTTCGATAACTAATAGACTTTTGCAATAAGTATGTTTGTTCTTTATGACTAATGTCGAGTCCATGGATAATACGCATTCTTACCCTTCCACCATTGCTAGCCTCTCTAGTACCGCGCAACTTTAGCCCCTGCATAAACCCTCCTTATATCTTCCTCAAAATAGCCACCTATTATGGCATTTCAATAAGAATTCTAAGATATATGGCCATGAAACTTCCATCATCATCATATACATGACTTGAGCATTCATTGTCATATTGCTTTGCATGATCATAAGATAGCTAGCATGATGTTTTCATGGCTTGTCCATTTGATATCATTGCTATGCTAGATCATTGCACATCCTAGTACACTACCAGAGGCATTCAGAAAGAGTTATATTGTGTTGGTGCAACAATCCCTCGGTCCATTACCATAGATTGTGCACAGGCCCAGGAGCAAGCTTACTACACCAACATCAGATCAAGACTCGAAAGGATCAGCCCTTTGAGAAACTAGAGAGTTGACCAAGAAGATCAACATAACCAAGACCACCCAAAGAGGCAAGACATCGCCAGAAGAAGAGCCCTCCTTGTTGGGCACGCGAGCCTGGCGGGGCGGGATCGCCCCGGAAGCATGCCTCCAACATCACCTCGGCAGGACTGCCGGGGGCTTGCGGAGGCAAACAGCCACCTCACAACAACGCGTGTTGTCAATCAGTGCGGTGTCGAGCTCTTAAGTGGCTCAGTGGAAGTATTCTGCCACATGCCCACCACTTTCTACAGAAACAACCTACAAATGACACACGTCCTGCGATGTGTCAAGCAAGTAGGTGCGAAGCTGGCAAAACGACCCTGCAAGGCCTGCTGGGCGAGCTGTGATGTGACACTAAGCAGCGCATGTAATGCGCTCTGTCAGCCAGCAGAGTTAGGTATGATAGCACTGTTTGCTATCTAGTCAGCCTAGAAAGACTAATTTGCCACTGTGGTGACCCCTTGATACGTCTCCATCGTATCTACTTTTCCTAACACTTTTCCTCTTATTTTGACTCTAATTTGCACGATTTGGATGAAACTAACCGGGACTGATGTTGTTTTCAGCAGAACTAACAAGGTGTTGCTTTTTGTGGAGATATAAAAGTTCTCGGATTTTAATTACAACTTTTTGGATCCAAGACCCACCAGAGGATGCACCTGGGTGGGTAAAACCCACCAGGGCGCCCCCCTCCATGCGCACCTAGGTGGGTTGTCTCCACCTGGTGGCCCCTCAAACCCTGAAACCTATGCTATAAAATCCTATTTTTCTAGAAAAAATCAGGGAGAAACAATTATCGCATTTCACGAGACAGAGCAGCCGCCGTCTCCCGTTCTTCAACGGGAGGCCAGATCTGGAGTCCGTTTGGGGCTCCGGAGAGGGGGGTCTTCGATCTTCATCATGACCAACCCTTCTCCATCGCCAATTCCATGATGCTCCTTGATGTCTACTACACAACCTTCTTCTTGTAGACGTTGTTGGGCCTCCAAGTGCAGAGGTTTGTAGGACAGTAGAAAATTTCCCTCAAGTGGATGACCTAAGGTTTATCAATCCGTGGGAGGCGTAGGATGAAGATGGTCTATCTCAAGCAACCCTGCAACCAAAGAGTCTCTTGTGTCCCCAACACAGCCAATACAATGGTAAATTGTATAGGTGCACTAGTTCGGCGAAGAGATGGTGATACAAGTGCAATATGGATGGTAGATATCCGTTTTTCTAATAAGAAAATATAAAAACAGCAAGGTAGCAAGTGGTAAACGTGAGCATAAACGGTATAGCAATGATAGGAAAAAAGGCCTAGGGTTCATACTTTCACTAGTGAAAGTTCTCTCAACAAGGATAACATAATTGGATCATATCACTAGCCCTCACCATGCAACAAAGAGTCACTCCAAAGTAACTAATAGCGGAGAACAAATGAAGAGATTATGGTAGGGTACGAAACCACCTAAAAGTTATTCTTTCTGATCGATCTACTCAAGAGTCCATAGTAACATTCAATCTATCATAGAGTTCGTACTAGAATAACACCTTAAGACACAATTCAACCAAAACCCTAATGTCACATATATACTCCATTGTCACCTCAAGTATCCATGGGCATGATTATACGATATGCATCACACAATCTCAGAAACATCTATTGAACCAATACATAGAACTTCAAAGAGTGCCCAAAAATTTATAACGGAAAGTCAAGACGAAAACGTGTGCCAACCCCTATGCATAGGTTCCCAAGGTCACGGAACCCGCAAGTTGATCACCAAAACATACATCAAGTAGATCACATGATATCACATTGTCACCACAGATAAGCACGTGCAAGACATACATCAAGTGTTCTCAAATCCTTAAAGACTCAATCCGATAAGATAACTTCAAAGGGGAAACTCAATCCATTACAAGAGTGTAGAGGGGGAGAAGCATGATAAGATCCAACTAGAATAGCAAAGCTCGCGATACATCAAGATCGTGCCATCTCAAGAACACGAGAGAGAGAGAGAGATCAAACACATAGCTACTGGTACATACCCTCAGCCCCGAGGGTGGACTAGTCCCTGCTCGTCATGGAGAGCGCCGGGATGATGAATTAGGCCACCGGTGAGGGTTCCCCCCTCTGGCAGGGTGCCGGAACGGGCTCTAGATTGGTTTTCGGTGGCTACAGAGGCTTTCGGCGGTGGAACTCCCGGTCTAGGTTATTTTCTGGAGGTTTCAGTATTTGTAGGATTTTTTGGCATAGGGCACAAGTCAGGGGGGTCTCCGGGCTGTCCACGAGATAGGGCGGCGCCACCACCTACATAGGGCATGCCCCCACCCTCGTGGGCAGCCCGTGGCTCTCCTGGCCCAACTCTTTTACTTCGGGGGCTTCTTTTGGTCCAGAAAAAATTATCAAAAATTGGCACGTCAATTGGACTCCGTTTGATATTCTTTTTCTGTAAAACTCAAAAACAAGGAAAAAACAGAAACTGGCACTGGGCTCTAGGTTAATAGGTTAGTACCAAAAATCATATAAAAGTGTATGACAAAGCCCATTAAACATCCTAGAAGGATAATATAATAGCATGGAACAATCAAAAATTATAGATACGTTGGAGACGTATCAGCATCCCTAAGCTTAATTCCTGCTCCTCCTTGAGTAGGTAAATGAACAAAAAAATTGATGTGGAATGCTACTTAACATAATTTTGAATGTAATTCTCTTAATTGTGGCATGAATGTTTAGATTAGAAAGATTCAAGACAAAAGTCTATATTGACATCAGAAATAATAATACTTCAAGCATACTAGCAAAGAAATCATGTCTTCTCAAAATACTATGGTTAAAGAAAGTTATCCCTACAAAATCATATAGTATGGCTATGCTCCCTCTTCATCACACAAAATATTCATATCATGCACAACCCCGGTTTCAGCCAAGCACTTGTTTTCATACTCTATTCTTTCAAACCTTTCAACTTTCACGCAATACATGAGCGTGAGCCATGGACATAGCACTATGTGGAATAGAGAGGTGGTTGTGGAGAAGACAAAAAGGAGGGAGATAGTGTCACATCGACTAGGCGTATCAACGGGCTATGGAGATGCCCGTCAAAAGATATCAATGTGAGCGAGTAGGGATTGCCATGCAACGGATTCACTAGAGCTAAAAATGTATGAAAGATCAACAAAAGAAACTAAGTGGGTGTGCATCCAACTTGCTTGCTCACGAAAACCTAGGGCATTTGAGGAAGCCCATCGTTGGAATATACAAGCCAAGTTCTATAATGTAAATTCCCACTAGTATGTGAAAGTTACTAAACATGAGACTCTCTAGCATGAAGAACATGGTGCGACTTTGAAGCACAAGTGTGGAAAAAGATAGTAGCAATTGTCCCTTTTTCTTTTCTTTTCTTCTTTATCTCTTTTTTTGGGCCTTTCTTTTTTTTCTTTGGCCTTTCTTCTTTTTTTTCTTTTCTTTTTTTTCTTTTTGGAGGGGATTTCTTTATTTAGCCCTTCCTCACATGGGACAATGCTCTAATAATGATGATCATCACACTTTCATTGAATTACAACTCGATATTACAACTCGATACTAGAACAAAGTATGACCTATATGAATGCCTCTGGCGGTGTACCGGTATGTGCAATGAATCAAGAGTGACATGTATGACAAATTATGCATGGTGGCCTAGCCACAAATATGATGTCAACTACATGATCATGCATGGTAATATGACAATATGATGCGTGTCATATGAACGGAATGGTGGAAAGTTGTATGGCAATATATCTCGGAATGGCTATGGAAATGCCATGATAGGTAGGTATGGTGGCTGTTTTGAGGAATATATATGGTGGCTGTTTTGAGGAGGGATATATAGTGGGTGTATGGTACCGGCGAAAGTTGCACGATACGAGAGAGGCTAGCAATGGTGGAAGGGCGAGAGTGCGTATAATCCATGGACTCAACATTAGTCATAAGAGCTCATATACTTATTGCAAAAATCTACGAGTCAACCAAACAAAGCAATCAACGCATGATCTTAGGGGGGAGGTTGGTAGGAGTTAACCATCGCGCGCCCCCGACCTCCACACAAAGGTTGACACTTTACAAATACCTCATGGTCTAACTTCGTCACATAGCGGTTCACCATACGTGCATGCTACGGGAATCACTAACCTTAGCACAAGTATTTCTAAATTTCATAATTACTCCACTAGCATAACTCTAATATCACTATCCTCATATCTCAAAACATTTATCAAGCATCCAACTTTTCATCATATTCAATGCACTTAGTGTGAAAGTTTTTACTACATTGATATTGGATGTCTATCATGTGAAGACTAGTTTTATAGCCTAAGCACATTAAGATGTTGTTTTAATAGAATCCCAAATGGATAAGTGAAGCATGATAGTTCAACAATTTCTACAAAATATAATCACCACCATGCTCTAAAAGATATAAGTGAAGCACTAAAGCAAAACTATTTAACTCAAAAGATATAAGTGAAGCACATAGAGTGTTCTATCAATTCCTAGGCCATATTTAACTGTCTCAAATAGGTGTGTCCAGCAAGGATAATTGTGGAAAACTAACAAGCAAAGACTCAAATTATACAAGACGCTCCAAGTAAAACACATATCATGTGGTGAATAAAAATATAGTTCCGAGTATAGTTACCGATGCATGAAGACGAAAGAGGGGATGCCTTCCCGGGGCATCCCCAAGCTTAGGCTTTTGGCTGTCCTTGAATTTTACATTGGGGTTCCATGGGCATCCCCAAGCTTAGACTCTTGCCACTCTTTGTTCCATAGTCCATCAAAGAAATACTCAAAACTTGAAAACTTCACAACACAAAACTTGGACAAAAATCTCGTGAGCTCCGTTGGTATAAGAAAGCAAACCACTACTCAAAGGTACTGCAATGAATTCATTCTTTTTTTATATTGTTGTTAAACCTACTGTATTCCAACTTCTCTATGGTTCATACTCTCCGATACTACTCATAGATGCATTGAAATAAGAAAACAACACACGAAAAACAGAATCTGTCAAAAACAGAATAGTCTGTAGTAATCTGCAGGTTTCACATACTTGTAACTCCAACAAATTCAAACTAAATTGGTAAACGTGAGGAATTTGTCTATTAATAGAATCAACTAAATAGAACGCTCCAGTAAAATCTGATGACCATTCTAGCGAGCGCTAACGATTCTGTTTTTCACAGCAAGATCATATATACTTCACACAAGTCTTCCCAAAGGTTCTACTTGGCACGAACACTAATTAAAACACAAAACAACATCTAAATAGAAGCTAGATGCAATATTTATTCCCAAATAGAATCAAAAGCAAATAAAACAAAATATAGTTGGGTTGCCTCCCAACAAGTGCTATCGTTTAACGCCCCTAGCTATGCGTGATGATTTCAATGATGCTCGTGTAAATGATAATAATTGACACATAAAGAGAGCATCATGAAGAATATGACTAGCACATTTAAGTCTAACCCACTTCCTATGCATAGGGATTTTGTAAGAAAACAACTTATGGGGACAATAATCAACTAGCATAGGAAGGCAAAACAAGAATAACTTCAAAACTTTAAGCACATATAGAGGAAACTTGATATTATTGCAATTCCTACACGCATATGTTCCTCCCTCATAATAATTTTCAGTAGCATTATGAATGAATTCAACAATATAACCAACACATAGAGCATTTTTGTCATGATCCCCAAGCATATAAATTTTATTACTCTCCACATAAGCAAAATTCTTCTCATTCGGAATAGTGGGAGTATCATAAGAGACTTGAATACAATAGATTGTCTCCACATTAAAAGAGTAATGTACATAAAAATGGTAATCATAATCATGACAAGTTTGATAAATATAATCATCACTACTTTTTATAGCATAAGTGTGATCACAATAATCATCATAAATAGGAGGCATGCTTTCATCATAATAGCTTTGCTCATCAAAACTTGGGAGGCTAAAAATATCATCTTCATCAAACTTAGCCTCCCCAAGCTTGGGACAAACATTAATTGCAGCAAATAAATTCTCAAATATATCATTCTCATCAAACATAGCATCCCCAATCTTGGGCCTTTTCATATCATAAGCATAATCACTCTCATCATTAATAGTATGGATAGCACCGATAGTATAGCAATTATCATCATCACGATGAGTAATTGAAGCAACATCATTTGGAAGGGATACCTTTTTATCTTTGCTTCTCCGTCTTTTCTTTTTCTTCTTCACATTATGTGTGGGTTCAATCTTCTTTTCGGAGCTCTTTATTAATGAGATTCGTTGAATAGAAGGCTCCTCCTCGTTACCTGATTCATCATCAGAAATAATAGGAGGATATTGGAAAATCTCTTCCCTTTCATTAGTATTCTCCTCATATCCTATTTGTTTTCTTGTCTTAAGGTAATTGGCAATATAAGGATTTTCAATGCAGTTCACTGCACAATACATATATATTTCCTCTATATCAAAATCAAGAAGTTTATCAAGGTCAAATCCTGGAAGATACTTAGTTCTACAATTAATTTCTTCATAACCCAAAAGCAAGATAAATTCATTATGATGTTCAAGGGAAATCAATTCATCACAATTTTTGGACACGATTCGATCATGAAACAATTCGCATTGGGTAATGAAATGACCACGTTCATTGCAAAGTTCAATGGTATGGCTAAGATATTTTAAATTTTCAGCACAATCATCTAGTATCTGTAGCAACCATTTAGTTTCTAAATACTTATGCCTCTTGCAAAATCTATCTTCCCTATTTGGTATGTACTTGCAAACTCTATGCACTCCACAAAAATCAACATGCTTATATGAGATATTTTCATCATGACTAGTGCAATCATCATTAGTACCATGGATATTCAAAGGATTCACACTAACAACATTGCAAGCATGCTCATCATTCAAGTCTTTAGTGCCAAGCATTCTATGTAATTCTTCTTCTAGTACTTGATCACAATTTTCCTTCCCATCATTTTTACGAAAGATATTGAAAAGATGAAGCATATGAGGTAACCTTAATTCCATTTTTTGTAATTTTATTTTATAAACTAAATTAGTGATAAAACAAGAAACTAAAAGATTCGATTGCAAGATCTAAAGATATACCTTCAAGCACTAACATCCCCGGCAACAGCGCCAGAAAAGAGCTTGATGTCTACTACACAACCATCTTCTTGTAGACGTTGTTGGGCCTCCAAGTGCAGAGGTATGTAGGACAATAGAAAATTTCCCTCAAGTGGATGACCTAAGGTTTATCAATCCGTGGGAGGCATAGGATGAAGATGGCCTCTCTCAAGCAGCCCTGCAACCAAATAACAAAGAGTCTCATGTGTCCCCAACACACCCAATACAATGGTAAATTGTATAGGTGCACTAGTTCGGCGAAGAGATGGTGATACAAGTGCAATATGGATGGTAGATATAGGTTTTTGTAATAATAAAATATAAAAACAGGAAGTAGCAAGTGGTAAACGTGAGCATAAACGGTATAGCAATGATAGGAAACAAGGCCTAGAGTTCATACTTTCACTAGTGCAAGTTCTCTCAACAAGGATAACATAATTGGATCATATTACTAGCCCTCAACATGCAACAAAGAGTCACTCCAAAGTAACTAATAGCGGAGAACAAACAAAGATTTTATGGTAGGGTACGAAACCACCTCAAAGTTATTCTTTCTGATCGATCTATTCAAGAGTCCGTAGTAACATTCAATCTATCGTAGAGTTAGTACTAGAATAATACCTTAAGACACAAATCAAGCAAAACCCAACTGTCACCTAGATACTCCATTGTCACCTCAAGTATCCGTGGGCATGATTATACAATATGCATCACACAATCTCAGAAACATCTATTCAACCAACACATATAACTTCAAAGAGTGCCCCAAATTTCTACCAGAAAGTCAAGACGAGAACGTGTGCCAACCCCTATGCATAGGTTCCCAAGGTCACGGAACCCGCAAGTTGATCACCAAAACATACATCAAGTAGATCACATGATATCACACTGTAACCATAGATAAGCACGTGCAAGACATACATCAAGTGTTCTCAAATACTTAAAGACTCAATCCGATAAGATAACTTCAAAGGGAAAACTCAATCCATTACAAGAGAGTAGAGGGGGAGAAGCCTCATAAGAACCAACTAGAATAGCAAAGCTCACGATACATCAAGATCGTGCCATCTCAAGAACACGAGAGAGAGAGAGAGAGAGATCAAACACATAGCTACTCGTACATACCCTCGGCCCCGAGGGTGGACTACTCCCTCCTCGTCATGGAGAGCGCCGGGATGATGAAGATGGCCACCAGTGAGGGTTCCCCCCTTCGACAGGGTGCCGGAACGGGGTCTAGATTGGTTTTTGGTGGCTACAGAGGCTTTCGGCGGCGGAACTCCCGATCTAGGTTATTTTCCGGAGGTTTCAGTATTTGTAGGATTTTTTGGCGTAGGGCACAAGTCAGGGGGGTCTCCGGGCTGTCCACGAGATAGGGCGGTGCCACCACCTGCCCAGGGCGCCCCCCACCCTCGTGAGCAGCTCGTGGCTCTCCTGGCCCAACTCTTTTACTTCGGGGGCTTCTTTTGGTCCAGAAAAAATCATCAAAAATTGGCACGTCAATTGGACTCTGTTTGATATTCCTTTTCTTTAAAACTCAAAAACAAGGAAAAAACAGAAACTGGGACTGGGCTCTAGGTTAATAGGTTAGTACCAAAAATCATATAAAAGTGTATGACAAAGCCCATTAAGCATCCTAGAAGGATAATATAATAGCATGGAACAATAAAAAATTATAGATACGTTGGAGACGTATCACTCCCAACCGGGAAGGGGTAATTCCTTCGTAGGCTTGCTGGTCGGTGAGGAGTTGGATGATATTCATCATGTAATCTAATTAGTTTTGTTAGGGCTTGATCCCAAGTATCCACTACGTTCTAATATTGATGTTGCTATGACTTTGCCATGCTTAATGCTTCTCACTTTGGGCTCCGGTGCCATGATTCCAGATGTGAACCATTTATGTTATCACCATTGTATCTATGTTCTACATCTGATCATGCAACTTATAGCCACCTACTACTTGTTATGGGCCGGCAACCCAGGAGTGAAAATAGTCGGGACCACACCCGGTGATCATTGTAGTTTGCTGAGTTCATGTATTCACCTTGTGGTAATGCTCTGTTCCGGTGCTCTATTAAAAGGAGGCCTTAATATCCCTTAGTTTCCAATAGGACCCCGCTGCCACGGGAGGGTAGGACAAAAGATGTCATACAAGTTCTTTCCATAAGCATGTATGACTGCTTACGGAATACATGCCTACATTATATTTATGAACTGGAGCTAGTATCATATCGCCCTAGGGTAGAACTATCACATGATGAATATCAGCCAATAAATCATCGATCCAATGCCTACAAATTTCTCTTATATTGTTCTTCCTAAGTTACTACTGCTGCTGCTACTGTTTCACCTGCTACAAAAGTATTGCGATCACTGTTACCATTACTATTGTTGCTGCCACTACTATCAAAACTATCATATTACTTTGCTACTTATCGCTTTGCTGCAGATAATTAATCTCCACGTGTTGCTGAAATGATAGCTCAATTGCTAATACTTACAAATAATCTTTGGCTCCCCTTGTGTCGAATCTATAAATTTCGGTTGAATACTCTACCCTCTAAAACAGTTGTGATCCCCTATACTTGTGGGTTATCAAGACCTTTTTCTGGCACTGTTGCCGGGGATCATAGCTATATTTGTTGAGTTACTTGGGATTATTATCAATCTATCACTATGAAGAATCCGAAGGATGCTAAGACTAAAATTTTTTCCTCTAAGACGAGGGGTGGTAAGGAATTACCATCTGTTTCTGCTTTAGATTCACCTTCTGTTATAAGTAAACTTGCAACACCACCACATGTTATCAATCCTGATATGTCGCAAGTTATTGATGATGCTACTTCTGCTATGAATGATGATTATGATGATGTTAGTACCTTGCTTGATGATAATGTGCCACTAGGTGAATTTCTTGATGAACAAATGGCTAGAGTACGACATCATGATATTGCTGAAACTGATGATGAGCTTGAAACTGAAAATCTTGAAACACCTATTTAAACTAGTCCTCCTAGATATGAATTTCCTAAGGTACCGGAAGGTTACGTTATGAATGAGGAGACATCTAGAGATATTCTTGCTTGTAAGGTTAGAGATGATCTAGAGAAATTATTATGCAAGTATAAAGAGAAATATTGGAATGCTAGAATGAAATGCGATCCTAAGTTCGCTACTTCACTTATCTTTGTTGATGGTAAGGATTATGAATTCTCAGTCGACCCAGAGTTAATCACTTTGGTAGAATCTGATCCTTAACATAGAGATGAAACTGAAACCTTAGTGGCACATCCTACTAAGCTGAATTATATAGCCACCCTATTTTCTCATGATGAGAAAATTCGCTACTATTATATTCTCAAGTTATTTCCGTTTTCATTAAATTGTTATGCTAAAGCTTGGTACAATACACTTACTCCTGGTTGTGTTCGTAGTTTCCAGGATATGATTTATTACTTGTCTGAAAAATATTTTCCTGCTCATTAGAAATAGGTTGCCTTATAGGAAATATTAAACTTTGTGCAAATTGAAGAAGAAAGTCTCCCACAAGCTTGGGGGATGCTTATCCAATTGCTTAATGCTTTGCCTGATCATCCTCTTAAGAAAAATGAAATACTTGATATCTTCTATAATGGACTAACCGATGCTTCTAGGTATTTCCTAGATAGTTGTGCAAGTTGTGTTTTCAAGGAACGAACTATTGGACAAGTTGAAGAATTCTTGAACAACATATTGAAAAATTATGATGATTGGACTCTTCCTGAACCAATTACATTATAAAGCAAGATCACTTCAATGCAAATGTTATGAAACAATTGAAATACAATTCTGATATGATTTCTTTCTTGAGTGACTTGTTATTTAGAATCACAAATGATGTTAGAGGTGTAGGGAAGCATGCTTCTATGGTTCAAACTAAGTTAGAACAAGTTGCTAAATCTCGAAGAGATTTGCTTGATGAAATGAATAATAATATAAGTGACTTTACCGATAGAGTAGCAACTAGAGGAGGTAAAACGACTCAGGAACCACTATATCCCGAGGGGCATCCAAAAAGAATTGAACAAGACTCTCAAGGAGTTAACACTGATGCACGTAGTCCTTCTAAAAAGAAAAGGAAGAAGAAAAATGATATGACTCTACATGCCTCTAGTGAACCTGAAGTAGAAAAGCCTCCTAATAATGAAGTTTCTATTTGCGTTGCTGAAACTCAATCTGGTAGACACTCACCTTCTGATAATGAAAAAGAAAATGATGAGGTTCATGAAGATACTCAAAAAAATATGAAAAGGAACCATATAATGATGTTGAGATAGAACCAGCCGTTGATCTTGATAACCCACAAACTAAGAATAAAAGATATGATAAAAGAGACTTTGTAGCTAGAAAACACGGTGAGGAAAGAGAACCGTGGGTTCAAAAACCTATGCTCTTTCCACCTAAGCCAACTAAAAATAAAGATGATGAAGAATTTCAACGCTTTCTTGAAATGCCGAGGCCAGTCTTTTTGGGTACTCGCTTGACTGATATCTTGAAAATGCCACCTTATGCAAAGTACATGAAAGACATCATCACAAATAAGAGAAAAATACCAGAAGATGAAATCTCCACCATGCTTGCTAATTATACTTTTGAAGATGGAGTACCTAAAAACTTGAAGATCTAGGAATACCAATTGTACCTTGCTCCATCAAAAGAAATTATGTGAAAACTGGTTTATGTGATTTGGGAGCTGGTGTTAGTGTTATGCCTTTCTCTTTATACAAAATACGTGATTTGAATAAACTCACACCTACTAAAATATCTTTACAAATGGCGGATAAATCAACTGCCATACCAATCTGTATTTGTGAGCATGTGCCCGTTGTTTTTGCTAATGTTACTATTTTGACTCACTCTGTTATACTTGAGATGCCCCAGGACGACAATATGTTGATTATCCTTGGTAGACCTTGAATAATCCAGGGGCTTTTATTGATTGCAATAAAAGCAAGCTTACTTTTCAAATCAATGGTAATGAGCATACGGTGCACTTTCCGAAGAAGCAATTCTAAGTGAATGGTGTTAATGTTATTGAAAAATCTCCGACACTCACTATTGGAAGTTTTCAACTACCTCTACCTACTGCCAAAAAGAAATATGGAATGCTTATTGTTGGGGACATTCATATCCCCGTTGAGGTAACTTAGTGATTTACGAAAGTTCTTCTGTTTCATGCTAATCAAAAGTGCTTGTTAATAAGACTTGATGAACCTTATTAATGAATCATTTTTAAGAGGTATGAAGTTGATAAATTTAGTAAGCACTACCTTCTGTCCCTACCTTTTGTTTTCTCTTTTTATTTGTTAAATAAAAAAATGCCATGCCTAATCTATTTTCTGAGTTCTCCGAGCAATAAATAATGACCCAAAATAAAAGTGTTCAGAATGCTCTGAAATTTTGATACGATTTTTTTTCTGAATATTCAATATTTTTTGGTGCAAATAACATCGGAGGGAGGTGCAACAGGTGGGCACAACCCACCAGGGCCCGCTAGGACTCCCAGGCGCGCCCTGGTGGGTTGTGGTTCCCACATTGGCCCCCTAACTTATCTCTTCTTCCCACATCACCACCTACCTCCAGAAAAAATCAACATTGCCCTCTCTCTCATGCTCTCGCTCTCAAACCCGCGGATTTTGATCTCTTTGCTCGAAGCTTCATTTCCGAAACTGCGGAGGGACTGTGGTTGCCAGGGCACCGCCAGCGTCCCTCTTGCCCCTTGGCCTTGTCCTGGTTTCTGTATGCCCCAAGGATGGTCGGAGGAGCCACAGGGCGGGGCCCTGACCAGGCGCCAAAGACGCTCATGAAGATCTTTGATCGTGACACTCTCACGTAATAATGAGTTGGGGCTATAGATGCCCCGGAGTCACCTGAGTGCCCTCCTCGGGCCTCACGGGGGCTCCAACCCACGTCCAAGTGGAAGCACCATGCTCCACGCTGGCTGTCGACACTGTCCCCCAATGTCTATGCCCACGCCCAGTGGAAGCACTTAGCTCTGTTCTGGTGAAAAGACTAGCTAGGCGCCTCACGCGGCTGTTTGTTCTTACCCTTTTTCTGTCACCCGATTTGCCTTCTCTTGGAATAAGACTTGGAGTTTTGTGTGCTTGTCAAAAAAATAAATGGGGGAGCTTTCGCGATACGCGGTGTTCTCTTGCTTTTTGATTTTCTGAAGAGCGCGGCTCAAGCCTCTACCCTCCCCCGCGAGCACCTCGCGAACGTGGGCTAGGAATGGCGTGCGCACTATGCGCACGCTTGGGTCAGTCTGTGCAGCACCAGGCCCTCCTCGAGGGCAAGACCACAACCACTATAGGACCCCTACATGCGCACCCTACCAAATTCAATATCTGGCTCCTCGCGAGGCAATCTCAATTGGGTCCGCAGGCTCCTCAGGAGTCTTACACCCTCATGAGCCTCGGAGGGCTGCCTCGTGGGAGGAATGCTCCTGCACCACGAGAACTCGCTCAAGACCATCAACACCAAAGATAAGTCATGGTGTCTACCTTAGTCAAGCCTGACTCATGGAGACACCTCCTACAACCTATCCCAAGGGCATTTCTTCATCTCATACATTATAGAGGAACTCTCCTCCTAATATGCACTCACACCCTCTGTGGTAGTATTCGGAGGTTTCTTGCATACAAGATAGGAAAGGAAATGAAAGCCTAGTGAGGCGCATTGCCGTTAGCTTCATCGCCATCCACATCACCCACTTCGGCTACAAGCACGTCCACGCCACCCTCAAGGGAAAACTCCGCGACCAGGTCGTCCACATGGTCGTTCACCCAATTTGCCAAAATGCCCAGAATGGCCCTGGGCTCAGGGGCTATCGCAACATTGAAGTGAAAGTCAGGGTCGAGGATGAGAAGGTGGCTGAAGATGCGTGAGAATGCGTGCCCAAGGAGGCCTCGACTTCTTTCCTCAACAATCTAGCGAGCCCTTGTAGCCCGATCCTCAAGACGGGGCACGACTTGGGTGAAGAAGTTGAGGTATCCAGCATCATCATCCTCATAAGGCCAAGGGACGCTCTCTTCGCAGATTCTGTCTAGGGCCCGGTTGGCCCTGACCCTGAGACCTTCGAGCATTGAGGAGCGCTCGTGCTGCATCGTCCGATAGCGGCATGCTTCTTCCATAGCCTGGCCCGCGAGGGACACGACGTCTGTGACCTACTGCTGGAGTGACGACAAGTTAGTTTGGGCAGAGGCCTGAGCCTGCTTGGCGCATGTCTCACGCTGCTCCACGGCAGCCAGCTTCATCCTCAGGGCGGCGGCCCTGCCTTCCAGCTCGACCTGCTTCTGCTGAAAGCTCGTCTCCTAAAGCCTCAACTCTTGGCAGTATTCTTCTACAAGAGCCTTGCGAGCCTCTGCCACCTTCTGATAAATCTCCTGATTGATTCTGGCTTCCCAGGCGGTGGTGGCATCCTCAGCCGCGGCTGCTTGGCCCTCCCTCACTTCCAGCCGCTTGAGGTCCAGGCAGAACTCCAAGACCTCAAGCGTCAGCGCTTCTTCACATGCTTGGATTTCCTTCTCATCGCGGAGGGACGGGCTCCCTTGGCGTCGCCTCCAGCACGGGCCTGCGCGCCTGGACATGCCGCTCAAGGGCAGCTTTAGAAGCTTGAAGCTCCCTCTCCCACACCTCCGCCGTGTCGTGGCGGCGGTCGACGGTGCTGGCCTCCTCCTGGGCACGGGCATGGGCCTCAAGAGATGCTAAGAGGGACACCACGGGGTTCGTCCAGGCATGCTCGTACTGCCTATGCCCAAGGTTGATGGCGACCTTCAGCTTGTGCCACTCGAGCGCCAGGGAAAGGTTCTCTGACTAAAGGCGAGAGTCGACATCGACAAGTTCTTTCCCGAGCCGACTCAGCTCGCTCATGGCTTCTCTGAAAAGGTCATGGCGAATGGCCCTGTGTCCGCGCGTGAGCTCTAGAGTGCAACCGCGCCCTTCCTCAACACTGGGGGTGACCGGGGAGGCGCAAGGCGGCCCGCTTGTACCCTGCGGAGGGCTGGTACCCGGCACTCCCGCGACCACTTCATTGGCAGCAGCAGAGGAGCCGAGTGAGGTGGCGCCACCGCTCAAAGACGAAGCCAGTACTGGGGCTGCCCGGCCACTAGAAAGGACCAGTAGAGGAGCCCTCAGCGCACCTTCATCGCCCCAGAAGCAGCCATGAGATGAGGATGCAGGGGGTGTAGGCCCGCTACCTCCCAGCAACATATTCGTCTCGCGAGCCGCCTCTGTACCTTGCACAGGTGCCTGGCGCGTGGGGCTAGGAGTCGCGAACGACTCAAAGGCCCCCGAAGGACGAGCCCCATGAGTTTTGGCCGCCACGGCCAGAGAAACCCTGAGAAGCCAGGGTTAGGAAAGGACGCAACACGCATAGAACTACAAAGATAAGAACTTACTCGTCTATTGCTATGTACTTGCTCTGTTTCAGGGGCTGGAGACCGTCGCCATTGCAGCCCCAGGGCCCTTTCCTCTTGCAGAGTGCTTCAAGGTTCCGGCGAAGTAGGCCAAAGATTGGAGAATGGCCCTTAACGGTTGGGCCGCATGTTGCTGCCTCAAGAGCGCTTTCTTGGGCCTCAAGAGCAACTTGCTCAGGAGCGTCAGGCCGCGCTTGCTCGCTGGCGGCCACCTCGGAAGTGATCGCCGGGGCTTCATGAGCGGCCACCTCCGTAGAATTTGGCGACACCTACTTGCCGTCAGGCGCCCCAGGGGCACCCGAAGGCGCTTACCCCCCTGCACCCACGTCTGTGGCGTGCGTCGCAGGATCAACAAGCACGCGAGCCACCAAGGTGGGATTCTCGCGAGGCCCTTCAAGGCCCCCGAGCACAACCCCCACTCGTCGAAGAGGGGCATCTGCTTCACGAAGTCCTCTTTGTGCGAGCAGTTGCACAAAAGGCATCCCTCCTTTGGAAGCGCGGCAGGTGCTGGGTCGCCAGTCGGGAGCTCAACCATTGCGCGCAGCGTCTTGGAAAGGAACGAAGGCACCTGAAGCCTCATGGGGTCCTCGGGGCCGGTGAAGGCCCACAATGGGCGAGAATGGCGTTGGAGTGGGGTGATGCGCCGCCTGACAAACTCCCTCACCACCTGGCACCGTCACCCCGACTTTCTTTAGCTTGGCCAGCCTAGTCCACATGTGAGCAAGCCGACGATCGACAAGCTTCGTGTGCCCTGAGCCAGAGCTGGGTTCCGTAGGCGTGCGCAGGTGCTGGAGCAGGGGGTTGAACATGGTGGCATCCACAAACACCCACTGTTTCCGAAACCCCTTCACATCCAGGCAGAGCGCGAAGTCGATACCTGAGTCAGCTGTTGCCGCCACGTCCTGGAAAGCCACACACTCCAAGCGATGTTGGGCGTCGACCACGTGGAGCGACAAGAAGTGGCGGAACAAGGCCATGGATGGGGCGACACCCACCATGGCCTTGCATAGGAAGGCAAAGGTGGCAAGGAGGATGATGGATCCAGGATCCAGATACAACCTCTAGATCTGGTAATGCGAGAGCGTGGCATTGAACAAATCAGAGAAAGGAGGGACCAAGCTGTGCAGGAGAGCATGAATATAGATGGGGATCTCGGTGGCCTCCATGTCCGTCATGGACCGGGAGGCGGACCAGATTGTCGTCGCCTTCCACTCATTGGAGTCGGCGGCGAGGGACGACCGGACCTTGTCTAACCCCTCCTGGTTGACCAAGCCCGGCCGGGATTCGGTGGGAGTGCCGGTTTTCCCCTTCTTCTTTGACCTAGGAGCCATCGTGTCGATGGAGGATTGGCGCCGACGCTGAGTCTGGGAGAGAAGCTACAAGTTCGCAAAGGGGAGGGGGAGCCATGTCTAAGCACGGTAGTCAAGTCTGTCAAGGGCACGCTTACAGTAGGTGGCCGTCAAGTAGAATAGTTACCAAGGCTATGTGGGGAAGTGGGGGCGTCCACCTCTCATAAGGCCCCACGCGTCGACCGGGCCACAGGCGGTTGGGGCCCGCCGTGCTTTGCCCTTGCCCTTTGGCTTCGCCTCGAAGCCAAGTCCGCGTGCGCCTTGGGCCCGGGGGCTACTGTCGGGATCCTCGGAACCGGGGTACCCAGACTTGCCTACCCGTGGCCCATAGCGTGGCTCCTTCACCGGCCTGGTACGGCCCATCTTTGGCATCAACACACAAGACCATCGCGAGGGGCCAAACCTCGCGAGGCAGATGATACCAAGGCCTCCGGAAGGAGCAGCACCCCTAGGATGGCTCCTGTGGAGCGGAGATCTCTATGCAAGCCCCCACCTCGTGAGGTTTAGATGACACAAGGCATGACGACCAAGGCCAGGCAGGCGCCAGTTTGGCGCAATACTGCAGGTTTCCTCTTTGGTGCTAAATAAGCAAGCGCAAGCGCAGAGTCCCGAGAAATCAGCCAAAGGTTTCCATTTCCATTCAACAAGACCAAGATCACAAGGACAACAGGACGGTGGTCAGAATCGAGCCCACCATGGCGTCATGACCAGAAGCTTTGCAGGCGAAGACCACCTTCCGTCAGGATAATATGTACTAGTTTTCTCCCTTCTATTTTGGCCGTTGTGGGATCCCTTCCCGCCTTCATTTTGGGAAGAGGACCAAGGCCACTATAAATATAGCCTAGCCACCACCGTAGCAAGGGACGGATCATTCAGACCATCCACACCACCACAAGAAAGAACACACCTCCTGAGGTTGTTCCACCACTGTAATAGTTCATCCTCAGCCCACCTCGAGGCAATCCACCACAAAGCAGGAGTAGAATATTACACCGCGAGGTGGCCCGAACCTGGGTAAACGGCCTTGTCCCATTTCCTTACGGTTCCTCGAGCTAGACCGTGGGTACGACGAGTAGGCAGACAAGGGAAATTGAGTTCTTCGCACGCTCCCCAGTGTTCGAATCTAACAAGGGTTTCGAAGAGCCCCGAAACCGATAGTGACGGGACACGCTGCTAGCCATACCGAGGGGGGGCACCCCCACGATGCAGTCCCTGCCACGGTGGCCGGCGCATGAGCCATACCATCAGGAGCCACACAACGTCTCGATGGCCTTGTCAGACCCTCGAGCGCATCAAGGACGACAGCAAGCCCTAGAGGACAAGCAGGGGGAGCACGCGCGCGTCAGCATCGAGCAACGCCGTGACGACCACTACCTGCCCAACAGGTGTGACGACCCCAACATCGACGAGCTCACGGTTGATTGGTGCGGGTACCTGCCTTTCGAGGCTGGGTGCCCTGCCTTCACCCGTGAGCTGCGGCAAGTTCGTTGGCCGTCCGGTCGCACGTTCAAGCCAGAGATTCCAGGGAAATATGATGGAAGACTGAACCAGACATGGTTCTTGAGCATCTACACCATTGTTGTTCAAGGTGTCGGGGGAAGAGATGAGAAGGTATATGACAACTACTTTCCTTTGGCACTCAAGCCAAATGTGAGGTCTTGGCTGATGCATCTGCCGGGGAACTCCATTTCTACCTGGTCTAACATGTGCCATGAGTTCGTGGGCGTCTTCACTGGTGGTCACCAAGAACCAGGGCGACCCAACGATCTGTAATTGCTCCCGCAGACAGAAGGATGATTGCAATGAAGAGGTTGATGGAGGGGGTGAAGAGGAAACCAGTGAGCCGGAGTTCCAAAAGGCCACTGACGCCCTGTGCATTGACGGGGGTGCATCTCTGCACTCCTCTCACTGCCAGCTTAAATAGTGGGCGCGTGAGGTCAATGTCGTAGAGCCTGCAACGGCGTTTTGGAAGCCACTCAAGTGGTCCCGCACATCCATCATCTTTGATGAAGAGGACCACCCTGGTCGTACTATCGCAGTAGGGTGTTTGTCATTGTTGTTCTCACCAACAATCCGCAACCTCAAGGTCACTAAGATGCTGGTTCATGGCGGGGCTGGGTTGAATCTGATTTTCCCAAAGGTCATCAGTAGACTCCAAATAGCAGAAGAAGAGCTTAATGTTACCAGCACGTTTAAAGGAGTTAATCCCGGCAGGAGTCGTCCTAAATGAAAGATCACATTGCCG
>LR738709.1:216070922-216114800 GCA_902687465.1 Secale cereale
GTGAACTATTAGACTGAGAAGGTTGTGTTTGACGTGGTTGATCTCCTCCAACCTTACAATCGGATCCTTGGATGCCCAGATCTGGCCAAATTCATGGCGGCATCCCACTATGCCTACAACACCTTGAAGATGCCCACAATGGGGGTCCTTTCTATTCCATCGGACGAGAAGGACGCAATCATTTGCATGGACAAGATTTACAGGCATGTAGTTGCTGCAGAGGCTATAGAGATCACTGGTCCCGCCAAGGAGAACAAAAAAGAAGAGAGCTACTAAGGGCCCTGGTGAGGAGCACGGGAAGCGCACCTCTCTGGAGTGCGTTGTGCCTGTTGATGACTTGCCGGAGTGCTCCAACAGTGAGAGATACGGAGTTGATGCACCTGCTGCGAAGAAGGTCCCGGCAAGGCTGGACGGCGCCGAAGGTACCTTTACTATCAGTGTCACCCTTGACGATAAATAGGAAAGCACACTCGTTGCCTTCCTGCGGGCGAATGTCGATGTGTTTGCTTGGCAACCATCTGACATCCCCAGTGTTCCCAGGGAGGTAATCGAGCACCACCTTGATGCCTGCCCACATGCCAGGCCCGTCAAGTAGAAGGTCCAGAAGCAAGCTTTGGAGCGACAGCAGTTCATTGTTGAGGAGATCAAGAAGCTTGAGCGGCTGGTTCGTTAGAGGAGTGTTACATCCAACATGGTTAGAAAACCCAGTGGGCGTATGCAAGGCTAACGAAAAATGGAGGCTCTGCTTAGATTTCACTGATATGAACAAGGCATGCCTGAAGGACCCATTTCCCTTGCCGCGCATCGACCAGATCGTGGACTCTACTTCATGTTGTGATTTGCTTTCTTTCTTGGATGCATATTCCGGGTATCATCAGATTTTTATGTCCAAGGAAGACGAAGAGAAGACCTCATTCATCTCCCCATGCAGCACATACTGCTTCGTGCGTATGCCTTTCTGGTTGAAGAGTGCCAGGCCTACTTTTGTAAGAGCAGTCCAGATTAGTTTTGAGTCATAGCCGCACAGGAACATTGAAGCCTATATGGATGATATTGTGGTCAAAACCAAGGACAGATCAACCCTCATCCAATATTTGGAAGAGACATTTGCCAATCTGCACAAGATCAACTTGAAGTTGAATCTGGAGAAATGCATATTTTGTGTTCCCTCCGGCAAGCTACTTTGTTTCTTTGTGTCGCACCGTGGTATAGAGGCCACTCCCGGTAAGATCAAGGCTATCAAGCAGATTCAAGCACCAAGGACAGTTAAGGATGTCAAACGTTTGACAGGGTGCGTTGCTGCACTCAGCAGATTCATCTCCAAGTCTGGCGACCGTGCCTTGCGGTTTTTAAGATCTTGAAGAAGGCAGGACCAGTGAAGTGGACCCCGGAAGCAGATATGACACTACAAGATTTGAAGGCCTAGTTATCCTCTGTGCCTACCTTGGTTGCTCCTAAACCACAAGAGCCGCTGCTGCTATACGTAGCATCAACAAATCAAGTGGTTAGTGCAGCATTGGTGGCGCACCGAGAATGGAGGAGGAAATGGTGTCACTTAGCGTCCCTTCCGGAAAGGAGTATGAAAATAGCTCGACAAGGTCAGATAGGCATGAGGATAAAGGATAGCACGGCAGCAGAAATAGCCCCAAGGATGTGGCTAGAAAGAAAGTGGTGCAATGCCCAGTATTGCAGTGGGATAGATCCAGGTTATCTGGCGTGAAAAAAAAATGAATTTTGGCTTAGTCATGGCCTCAAGGAAACTGCGCCAGTACTTCCAAGCCCATGAGATCACAGTTTTTACACGCTTTCCATTTCAAAGGATACTCCGGAACCCAGAGGCTACTGGCAGGATAGTAGAGTGGGCATTAGAGTTATCCAGCTTTGGCCTGAAGTTTGAAAGCACCTCAACAATACATAGCAGGGCATTGGCAGAGTTTATTGCAGAATGGACGCCAACCCCTGATGAGGAGGTGCTAGAGACAGATATACCCGGCAAGGAATCCCCCAAGAATGGATCATGTATTTTGATGGTGCCTTCTCCCTACAAGGTGTAGGGGCTGGCGGTCTCGCGGTATAGCCCCTCTTCGCCTCCTCTCTTGCTCGATCTGGAACCGCCAGACCACACTGACCCATTCCCCGCTTTCTCCTGCTCCTATTGCAGCTCGGAGCGAGCGAATCGGGCACCTCTCGATGCACCGCCATCCTACCTTCTCGCTGCTGGCGAACCTGGTTTCTCCGGCTACCAACTCTAGCACCACCAGAACGACAACACCTTCCTGAGCTCAACGGTATAACTCCCACATCCAGCCGTGCCCCACATCGTCGCCGGTGAGCTCGCCGCCGTTTCTGGATGGAGGTAGATGATGACGGCCATGGGGCCCGTCCATTAGCCTCATGTCCTGACGCGGACGTACAACTTCGGTCATAAGTGGAGGCGTATTGATAACCCACAAGTATAGGGGATCGCAACAGTTTTTGAGGGTAGAGTATTCAACCCATAATTATAGTTTCGACACAAGGGGAGCCAAAGAATATTTGTAAGTATCAGCTGAGTTGTCAATTCACCCACACCTAGAGATTAATTATCTGTAGCAAAGCGATCAGTAGCAAAGTAATATTATAGTTTTGATAGTAGTGACAGTAGCAATAGTGACGGTAACAGTGATAGCAATAGTTTTGTAGCAAGTGAAACAGTAACAACAGTAGTAGTAACTTAGCAAAATCAATATGAGAGAAATTTGTAGGCATTGGATCGATGATTTGTTGGATGATATTCATCATGTGACAGTTAGAACCTAGGGCGATACGACACTAGCTCAAGTTCATAAATATAATGTAGGCATGTATTCCAAAAATAGTCATACGTGCTTATGGAACCCTCCCATGGCATCGGGGTCCCATTGGAGAATAAGGGATATTCAGTCCTCCTTTTAACAGTGAACAGGAACAAAACATTAACACATAGTGAATACATGAACTCCTCAAACTACGGTCATAACCGGGAATGGTCCCGACTGTTGTCACTCCGGGGTTGCCGGGTCATAACACATAGTAGGTGAATATAACTTGCAAGATCGGATCTAGAACATAGATATAATGATGATAACATAAAGAGTTCAGATTTGAAACCATGGCACCCAGGACCAAAGTGACAAGCATTAAGCATGGCAAAGTCATATCAACATCAATCTCCGAACATAGTGGATACTAGGGATCGGTCCTACCAAAACTAACTAGATTACATGATGAATCTCATCCAACACCTCACCGACAAGCGAGCCTATGAAGGAATTACTCACACTCCTTTTGGGGAGCATCATGGAATTGACGATGGAGAAGAGTTGGTGATGATGAAGATCGAAGATTCCCCTCTTCGGAGCACCAAACGCACTCTAGATCTGGCTTCCCAAGGAAGAACACGAGACCGTGGCGGCTCCATCTTGTGAAATGCGATAAATATTTTTCCCCTCATTTTTCAGAAAAAATAGGATTTTATTGTGTCGGTTTCAGGGTCTACGGGGCTACCAGGTGGGGACAACCCACCTGTGCGCACATGGAAGGGGGGCACGATGGTGGTTTGTTCCCACCTAGGAGCCCCCCTCCGGTGGTTCTTGGCTCCAGATATTATCTTCTATTGTATAAAAAATCCTCACAAAGTTTCGTTCCGTTCTGAGAACTTTTATTTCTGCTCAAAAACAACACCATGGTAGTTCTGCTAAAAACAACTTCAGTCCAAGTTAGTTTCATTCAAATCATGCAAATTAGAGTCCAAAACAAGAGGAAAAGCGTTAGGAAAAGTATATATGATGGAGATGTATCAACTCCCCCAAGCTTAAACCTTTGTTTGCCCTAAAGCAATTCAGTTGATAAACTGAAAGTGAAAAAGAAAAACTTTTATGAACTCTTTTACTCTTGTTTACATAAATAAGCTTAAGTAGCACCCAAGTTTTCAGCAAAGATCATGACTAACCATATCAACAATAACTCTTAGGAACTATATTAACTCATATCAATAACATAATCAGCTAGCTAGCAATAATAAGATACCTCAAACAAAAACACGTTATCAAAACAACCATGATATAATATGACAATACTGGTATCTCGCTAGCCCTTTCTGAGACCGCAAATCATAAATGCAGAGCACCTCCAAAGTTCAAGCAGTGACTAAATATTGTAATTCATGATAGAAAAGATATAGTCATGCTAACACCCAGTATTCACTAAACACAATGCATAAGCATGACAACAATGCTCTCAGATCTGGCGCTTATTAGAGAGGGTGATGACTCAACATAAAAGTAAATAGATAGTCCCTTCGCAAAGGGAATCATGGATTTGTATAGGTGCGAGAGCTCCAGGTTTTAAAACAGAGATTATTGTAATTTTGAAAGGTGCACCTTTCAAATTTACTTCACGACCATCAGTTATCAATATCTTCCTTGCTAAAAACATTAGTAGCGGTTCCCAAGCGATAAAGTAAAGGTTATTACTCCATTGGGAGTTTTTGTTTGATTATTTGTTAGCTATTTTCATTTATATTCGGGACTGGGAATCCCTCTTACCGCCCCTTTTCTCATGCAATGCAAGTGAATAAACACCCGAGCTGAGAATAACCCGCTTAGCATGTGTCACACCTGATCCCCCTGTTCAGTCCTTTGAAACAGATACAGTGTGACAAGAGATGCACTGGAGTGCTGGGCCAACTGTTGGGCTGAATTGGGCTGTCGGCCTTGTAATCACCAGGCCCAACCGGGTGTGTACTTAAACTCCTATAAGCCAGTGGGAAGAGCATGTCTTGAATAGAAAGTTGATCGATCTAATCCTCACCCCTCTCATTCCTCTCCCCTCACCTGCTCTCCTCTCCTCTCCTACCAAATCTCGATCCCCTCTCCCTCTGGTTCGTCACAATTTGGTAATAAGAGCCCTCAATTTTTCCCCAACAATTGCCGCCGCTACTGCTCGCTTATTATCCAGATCGAGCGTTAATACACACTGAGCTAGGTGCGAGCCGCTCCGGCAAGCTCGCTCAAAATCCTACTCGGGGTTCGCCGCGATTCGGAGCGCGACCATGGCGCCGTCCAAGCCCTCGGCGCAGACCCGCCACGTCCTCGACGTGATGTGGGAGACCACGGATAAGCTGCAGAGTCTGCTCAAAACGGTCCTCCGTCGTCTCGACGTGCACCAGAAGACAACTGATGAGCGCCACCAGGCGCAACTCTCCTATGACAATAAGGTCTCTGAGGAACTCAAGCTCCTGTCCAAGTAGATCGACCTCATCTAGGCTCATGTGGATGAGACCCGCAAGGCCACTCCAACGCGGGATCCAGCCATGTCTCCTTCAGGGATTGCGGACTCCTCTGTGCGGGCACCACCACCACCATCGCTACCGCCATCGCCGAACCGATCTACGCCACACGCCCTGTTCACTAGCGGTGCAGCGCAGTTTCCGTTCGTGAGGCTGATCAACCACAGCCCCCCGCTTCTGCTCTCCGAGGCCCCGTCACCTACAAAGCACGTCCACGATCACTACTCGAAGCAGCCCAAGCAAGATTTCCGCCGGTTCGACGACACCACACCGCTCATAGGGCTCGAGCGTTGTGTGTTCTACTTCGAGCTCTACCAGGTACCACTACAAAACTGGGTGACCACCGCCGCGCTATACATGGAAGGTTTGGCTGCGATGTGGCTGCAGACATACAGACAGAAGCACCAGGGTGTTCCTTGGGCAACATTCAGAGCAGCTGTAGAGGAGGAATTTGAGCCTGGAGAATTTGAAGTGCAGATGCACAATCTGGTTCAGTTACGGCCGACAGGGATAGTGCAGGAGTATCATCGGGAATTTGGAATTGCCATGTACCACTTGCTCTCGCTGGATCCCACCCTGAGCCTGAAATTTTTAATCTCCCAGTTTCTGTTGGGCCTCAAGGATGAGGTGCTATTAGGTGTTTGCCTTCCAGCACCAACAATCATCACACGCGCAGCGGTATTTGTGTGCATTCAAGAAGAGGAGCTGGAGAAACAATGTGTACCACATGCTCCGATCACCCCAGTAGGACGGCCGCCACCAACAACAGTTGCCGCACCGGCACCAGCGTGAGCAGCTGCTCCTCTGCGTCAGGGCACAGATGATTTTGCCCGCGAGCGGCAACTTCACGATTTTCGGTGAGCTAGCGGTCTTTGTTTCCGTTGCGGTGACAAATACTTGAGGGAACATCAATGCGAACGAATTGGGCAAATCCTAATGATTGAAGTGGGCAATTACGGGGAAATCTTATCTGATGATACAGTTCATGCTCTGCAGCTGCTTGACACACGAGCGGCTCAGGAACCAGAGTGCTAATCTCTGTGACAACATGTTGTCTCCGGGGACGAAGTGCCATCAACAATCCGACCGCGAGCTCAAGTGGAAGATCAAGTGATGCTACTGTTGGTGGATTTTTGGGGAGCACCCACAGTTTTGTTAGTGAAGCTTTCTTTACTCGCATGTCCATCCAACCTCAAGCATTTCCAGTAGTTTCGGTGCGGGTAGCAAATGGACAGCGACTTCACTGTGACAAGATGGTCTGATCATTGCTCTGGCAAGTACCCGGACATACATTTCACACATATTTGCGTGTACTTCAGCTCAGTGTTTATGACGGTGTTCTGGGGATGCACTGGCTGTCTCAACACGGCCCGATGAACTGCCATTGGCAACTGAAGACTATCTCATTTGAAACTGAAGGGAAAACAGTGCACCTGCAAGGGGTTCGATCAAGCGATTTGTCTCCCATCTCAGAACTAGACGCGTACGAGTTGCATCACATGGAGGTCACCAATGATATCTGGGCGACTGCCTTGGTCACCGTCGAGCGAGTGGATAAAGAGCCTCACACAACTGTGCCACCAAACATTCAGAAACTACTAAACGAGTTCGACAACGTCTTTGTTGAACCTACTGCACTTCCACCGCGTCGTCAATATGATCATGGCATTCACATGGACCCCGGTGCTACTCCTATAAAAACCAGACCGTACTAGTACTCTCCCGCACAGAAGGACGAAATCGAGAAATAAGTCCAGGATATGCTACAATCCGGCGTGATCGTGCGTAGTATGAGCCCATACGCAGCCCCCGTGCTGCTCGTCAAGAAGAAGGACATAAGTTGGCGTTTCTGCATTGATTTCCGCCGCCTCAACAAGATAACTGTGAAGAACAAATTCCCCCTGCCCGTAGTTGATGAACTATTGGACGAACTGGTCGGGGCCACCTACTTCTCCAAGATCGACCTTTGCATGGGCTACCACCAAATACATATGCGAGAAGAAAATGAAGAAAAAACAGCCTTCAAGACCCACAATGGCCATTTCCACTTCAGGGTTATGCCATTTGGCCTCTGCAATTCCCCAACCACCTTCTAGTGCGTCATGAATGCCATTTTTGGCAGGTATACTCGCAAATTTTTCATCATTTTCCTGGACGACATTCTGGTGTTTAGTATGGATTTGGAGGAGCACGAAGAGCACCTTCGTCTGGTTCTTGCAACACTGCGTGAGCATCAACTATACACCAAAGCTTCCAAGTGCTCATTTTCTTAACCAGTATTGATTATTTGGGCCATGTGATCTCACGTGATGGGGTTGCTACGGATGCTATCAAAACAAGTGCAATGCTAGCGTGGCCAGCTCCTACTACAACCATCGAGCTCCGTGGATTCCTGGGTCTCACAGGGTACTACCGGAAGTTCGTAAGCAACTACGCGATCCTCGCTAAACCACTAACCCAGTTACTCACCAAGAAGTGGTTTCACTGGACTTACATCACACAAGAGGCATTTTACCAGGTCAAGCTCGCGATGACCCAGACACCAGTGCTCGCACTGCCAGATTTTAACCTTTCGTTCGCCTCGAAATAGACGCTTGTGATACTAGCGTCGGGGCAGTACTGGTTCAGAACGGCCACACGGTTGACGACATGAGCAAAGCCTTAGGCATCAAAAACTAGAAATTGTTGACATATGAAAAGGAGTTTTTGGCAGTTATGATGGCTGTTGACAAGTGGCGTCAATATCTGCAGCGTGGCCCATTCGAAATTCTCACTTGTCACAAGAGTATGTGCGCTTTGGGCGAGCGGCAATTGGAAACTGAACTTCAGCGCAAGGCAATGGCAAAAATGGTCGGTCTGCAGTTCACCTTTAGATACAAGCGAGGCACAGAGAACATCGCGGCAGACGCACTCTCATGGGTGGGACACCGGCTGGTGCTCGACGCGCTCTATATCTGTCAACCACAGTGGCCCCAGGAAGTGGCAAATTCTTATGAAACCGATGTGACCGCACAGGACCTGCTGGCGCAGCTCGTGATGAAGAGCCCAGATGACCAAGGACGCACGCTGCTTCAGGACATCAGTCGGTAAGGGGAACGCCTCTAGATCGGCGCAAACACCACGCTTCAGACCAAGATCATCTCTCCTCTGCACGATAGTGCGGTGGGAGGTCATTCCGGCGTCATGGCATCCTATCAACGGTGCGGAAGCTGTTCGCATGGCCAGGACTCAAGAAGGGCGTCGAAGATTTCATCCATCAGTGCCTCACTTGCCAGCAATCCAAGCATGAACACCGGCACCCTGCGGGCAAACTTCGGCCCTTGCCCATTCCCACTGAACCATGGCATGAGGCATGACCTGACCATGGATTTCGTGGAAGGACTCCCCAAAGCAGAGGGGTACAACACTATCATGGTGGTCGTCGATCCCCTGACCATATTCGCCCATTTTGTGCCCCTGCGCCACCCATTCACTACCGCAAAAGTGGCCCTGGCATTTTGGGACCCAGTCATCAAGCTCCACGGCGTCCTGCACTCCATTGTCTCATATCGCGACAAGATTTTTACAAGCGCCATGTGGCGGGAACTCCTCGCCACCACCGGCACCAAGCTCGTCTACACGACGGTGTACCACCCCCAAACCGATGGCCAGAGCAAGCGGGTAAACCAATGCCTGGAGATGTACCTCAGGTGCGCAATCCACGACCGGTCGAAGCAATGGCGCAAATGGCTCGCTGTCACGGAATTCTGGTAAAATTCGTCCCACCATTCTTCTTTGGATTGCTTGCCATTCAAGGCTCTGTACAACAGAGAAGCAAATCTGGGAGAGCTTCCCACCTTTTCTGACAACTTATCGCCCGATGCAACCACCGGTGACCTCGACTGGGCGACTCACACGAGCTGCTTCATGCATGGCTCACTGGAGCTCAATCTGCTTCAAGAGGCATGCTAACAAGCACCGCTCGGGGCGCACCTTCGCCGTCGGGGATCAAGTCCTCCTCAAGCTCCAGCCGTATGTTCAAGACTCCATCACCATACGCCCCTTCCGCAAGCTGGCGTACAAGTACTTCGGCCCCTTACCATCATCGAGCGCATCGGCGTCCTCGCCTTCTGCCTATACCTACCACCGGACAGCCGCATCCATTCAGTCTTCCACGTGTCGCAGCTGAAGCCGTTCACCCGCAACTACTTGCCAGTCTTCGCCGAGCTGCCGAAGATTTCGGACCTCACTGCTCTTCCGCTTAGCCCCATCGGCATCCTGGAGCGACGGGCAGTGAAGAAAGGCACTGCAACCATGGTGCAGCGTCGAGTCCAGTGGTCCACTCTACCAGCCGACGCCACCACCTGGGAGGATCATGGCGTGGTGCGCCACCGTTTCGCTGACGCCGCCATCTGGGATGACGATGCTGCTCAAGAGGGGGTGAATATCACACCGGATCCTCATGTTCAATCCTCTGAAATGGATACAGTGTGACAAGAGATGCACTGGAGTGCTGGGCCAACTATTGGCCTGAATTGGGCCATCGGCCTTGTAATCACTAGGCCCAACTGGGCGTGTACTTAAACTCCTCACCCCTCTCGTTCCTCTCCCCTCACCTGCTCTCCTCTCCTCTCCTACCAAATCTCGATCCCCTCTCCCTCTGGTTCGTCACAACATGGAAGATACTGACTACCTCATGTCACTCTATGCACATTCCAGGCACACAAAAAGGTTATTTGTTTGAAGTTTTTAGAGGTGGCATATGCAAATTTACATAGGACGGCAGGGTAGTACTGCATATAGGTAGGTATGGTGGACTCATCTAGGATAACTTTGATTTTTAAATTTGATGCACACGTATTTCCGCTTAGTACAGGTGAAGGCTAGCAAGTAGGTTGGGAAGCGGCGAGCTAGAGAGCAACAAAGGTCATGAACATACATTATGCATAATAAACATTGGACATTAGCATGAGTAGGATATGGACACCATGAACATAAATATCATGGAGTCTTTGTTGGTTTTGATTCAACTACATTCATGAACATGTGCCATGTCAACCTACTTGAAACATTCGTAGGAGGATACCATATCATCAAACTACATCACAATTGTTTTAACGCAATGTTGATATCTAAGCTAAATCATTATCTACTCCTAGCTACTTATGCATGGCATGAGAAACTATAATATCTAATTGTCACTGCAATCATGTTTAATCATAATGAGCTAAATCATGGATACTAGGTTAACCATATTTACATAAATAGAAAAAGTCGAGTCCATACCCGTTTCTCTCTGCCACGGCCAGTTCACCAAATATCGTCATTATTGCCTTTCACTTGCACGACCAAACGATAATAAAATAATAATAGTGCAAGAGTGTAGTGGACTAAGCTGGAATCTACAAACATTTTATTCAAGATGAGAAGACAAGGTAAAATGAGCTCTTTGTTAGACCAATAATTATGCAAACGAGCACCACTCAACATTTTCATCATGGTCTTCTCCTTGGTACGACTCAATAAAAAGGAAAAGAAATTCTGAGAAACACACTGAAATATTTTTGGAGTTTTTAGTTTTCTTGAATAAGCGAATAAATGGGAAAAGGAAAAACGAGAAAAACTATTTACACGGGAAAGCTCCCAACAAGTAAAAGAAGAATAAGGTAATCTTTTTGGGTTTTATTTTTAGTGCTACAACAATTCAAACTAGGGAGAAAAGGAACAAAAAGAAGCAAGAAATATTTTTTAATTTTCTCAAAGTTTTTTCGAACGCTTAAGAAGAAAGCGAGAGAGTAAATTTGGCATGGATAATACAATGAAAAAGTGTGGACACCGACGACTCGGAAGAAATGTGTGAACATGAATGTAATGTCGGTGGAAATACGTACTCCCCCAAGCTTAGGATTTTGCCCTAGCTTGGTAATTATTCAGTAGCCTACATAATGGCGGAGTGTTTGCTCACAGAAGCTCTTGGTGCAGATGCCTCAGCCCGCCGTGCAGCTAGCACTACCGCGTTATGAGCTCGGGCCTCGGCCTCCAAAACAAAATATTTTCCCTTGTTGTGAACATCAAAGAGAGCACATGCAGGCAAATATGTTTCCACAATGGAACCTTTATTAAACAACAAGTTATAACTGAAGTTGTGGGGTTCACCACTAAGGATCTTATGACGTTTCATAGCATCAAAGTACAAGTACGGCGTGGGATAAATAGGGTCATGAGGCCGAGGTGAAACACCCAACTCTCTGGCTAAGCGTGTGGCATAAATTCCACCATAAAAATATCCACTACAAGCGTTATGTTGCAGCATGCATGCAACAATCGCTCCAAGATTATAACTTTGACTACCAGCAAGAGCGGTGCATATGAGGCTCAGGACTGGAGCACAATGTGTACTACAATATTGCTTGCCTACAATGCATTTCCCATTAAATAATGTGAAGTACTGGATAGCGGGAAAATGAATGCTTTTTATTCTACCTTGTGTCACTCCCCTAGTCTCACCATAGCAAACACTGTTCAAAAATACCGCAAACTCAGACCTCGATGGTTCGTCAAGCGAACCCCATAATGGAATTTTGTAGCAAAAAGAAAATCTCTCTAGATATATAGTAAAAGGATTATCATATAATTTAAACGACACCCTAGACTCATGGGGATGAAATTTAAATTCTTTGGTAAATGATTTAGTGAGGCCGAGGTATTGATTGCACTTATCTGAATTTTAGGGACCGAGTTCGGCATTGTGAACATACCTCTCAAATTCTTTCCTAATACCTACACGGACCTTATAGTTGTCGCAAGGTCATAAGCATGATTTGGTGGTGGTATCTCGTATAGATTTTTCACCTGGTTCAACATAAGACCGACGAGCAGAGCTGCTACTAGAATATGCCTCCATGGATCTCCTCCTAGAATAATTCCTCCTAAACAAATACATTATTCGCGTACAATTTCTGAAATTTTGGTCCAAAAAAATTTGTCAACAAAACTTCATAAGAATGGTAGCAACTACTCTTAGGGATGCATAGAGGCCATAACAAGCATTCAAACTACTTAGAACTCTAAGAATTCAACATGCAAGCTCATCTACAGCAGCACCAAGAGTAGCTAATTACTATAAATATAAACCACTAAAGCAAAAACTAATTGGACATACGGAGGAGTCACATACCAAACAACAACCCCCCAAACCGTTTCAGAAATGGAGTTTCGAGCAAAGAGATCGAAATCTGCGGGTTTGAGAGCAAGAACATGAGAGAGAGAGCAATGGTGATTTTTTCTGGAGGTAGGCGATGATGTGGGCTAAAGAGAAAAGTGAGGGGACCCACGTGGGGCCCACAACCCACCAGGGCGCGCTTGGGGATCCTGGCGCGCCCAGGTGGGTTGGGCCCACCTGGTGCACCTCACTCTAATGTTATTTGCACCAAAAGTTCTTAAATAATCACAAAACAATTCGTATCAAAATTTCAGAGCATTCTTAACACTTTTATTTTGGGTCATTTTTTATTGTACGGAAAACTCAGAAAACAGACAAGCCATGGCACTTTATTTTATTTAACTAATAAAAACAGAAAACAAAAGGTAGGGACAGAAGGTAGTGGCTACTAAATTCATCAAGCTCATACCTCTCAAAAATGATCCATTAATAAGGTTGATCAAGTCTTATTAATAACCACTTTCGATAAGCATGGAACCAAAGAACTTTCGTAAATCACTAGGTTACCTCAACGGGGATATGAATGTCCCCAACAATAACCATTTCATATTTCTTTTCAGAATTAGGTAGAGGTAGTTGAAAACTTCCAATAGTGAGTGTCGAAGATCTCTCAAAAACATTAATACCATTCACTTGGATTGTATCTTCGGAAAGTGCATCATATGCTCATTACCATTGATATGAAAAGTGAACTTCCTTTTATTGCAATCAATAACAGCCCCTGCAGTATTCAAGAAGGGTCTACCATGGATAATCGACATATTGTCGTCCTCGGGCATCTCAAGTATAAGATAGTCAGTCAGAATATTAACATTAGCAACAACAACGGGCACATCCTCGCAAATACCGACAGGTATGGCAGTTGATTTTTCGGCCATTTGCAAAGATATTTTAGTAGGTGTGAGTTTATTCAAATCAAGTCTTTTATATAAAGAGAAAGACATAACACTAACACCAGCTCCTAACTCACATAAAGCAGTCTTCACATAATTTATTTTGATGGAGCAAGGTATAGTTGGTATTCCCAGATATCCAAGTTTTTTAGGTACTCCATCTTTAAAAGTATAATTAGAAAGCATGGTGGAGATTTTAGCTTCCGGTATTTTTCTCTTATTAGTGATAACGTCTTCCATGTAATTTGCATAAGGAGGCTTTTCAAGATATCAGTCAAGCGACTACGTAGAAAGACTGGCCTCAACATTTCAGAAAAGCGTTCAAATTCTTCATCATCTTTCTTTTTATTTGTCTTAGGTGGAACGGGCATAAGTTTTAGAACCCACGGTTCTCTTTCTTTACCGTGTTTTCTCTCAAGAATGTCTCTTTTATCATATCTTTATTCTTAGGTTGTGGGTTATCAAGATCAATTGCTGGTTCTATCTCGACATCATTATCTGGCTCCTTTTCATTGTTTGGTTGAGTATCTTCATGAACCTCATCATTATATTTTTCATTATCAGTAGGTGAGTGTTCGTTACCATATTGAGTTTCAACATCGGAGATGGAGACTTCATTATCATGAGGTTCTTCTACTTCAGGTTCACTAGAGGCATGCAGAGTCCTATCATTTTTCTTCTTTTTTTCTTTTTAAAAGGACTACATGCGTCAGTGTGGACTCTTTGAGAGTCTTATTCTATTATTTTTGGATGCCCCTCAAGATATAATGGTTCCTGAGTCATTTTACCTCCTCTAGTTGCTACTCTAATAGCAAAGTCACTTATATTATTATTCATTTTATCAAGCAAATCTCTTTGAGATTTAGCAACTTGTTCTTACTGAGTTTGAACCATAGAAGCATGCTGCCCCACACCTCTAACTTCATTTGAGGTTCTAAATAACAAGTCACTCAAGCGAGCAATCAAATCAGAATTGTATTTCAATTGTTTCATAACATTTGCATTGAAGTGATCTTGCTTCCTAATGTAATTTTCAAACTCATAAAGGCATTGTCTTGGGTGCATATTGTGAGGATTACCATTCTCATTGAATTTCATTAGAGAATTTATCTCTACCACCTTAGGTAGTGGTGGTGTATCAAGCCCTTGTATTTCTTCAATAGGAGGTAAAAAATTTACATCCTCAGTTTTAATACCTTTTTTCTACATAGATTTCTTTGCCTCTTGCATATCTTCAGGACTAAGATATAAGATACCCATCTTCTTCGGAGTGGTTTTAGGTGGTGGTTCAGGATGAGTCCAATCGTCATATTTTTTCAATATGTTGTTCAATAATTTTTCAGCTTGTGCAATAGTTCATTCCCTGAAAACACAACCAACACAACTATCTAGGAAATCCCTCGAAGCATCGGTTAGTCCATTATAGAAGATATCAAATATTTCATTTTTCTTAAGAGGATGATCGAGAAAAGCATTAAGCAATTGGAGAAGCCTCCCCCAAGCTTGTAGTAGACTCTCTTCTTCAATTTGCACAAAGTTAAATATTTCCTGTAAGGCAACTTGTTTTTTATGAGCAGGAAAATATTTTTCAGAGACGTAAGAAATCATATCCCCGGGACTACGCACACAACTAGGAGTAAGAGTATTATACCATGCTTTAGCATCACCCTTTAATGAGAACGGAAATAACTTGAGAATGTAATAGTAGCAAATTTTCTCATCATGAGCGAACAGGATGGCTATATCATTCAGCTTAGTAAGATGTGCCACTACGGTTTCAGCTTCATAGCCATGAAAAGGATCGGATTCTACCAAAGTAACTAACTCTGGGTCCACAAAGAATTCATCATACATATCATCAATAAATATAGGTGAAGTAGAAAACTTAGCATCACATTTCATTCTAGCATTCAAAGATTTCTCTTTATAGTTGCATAATAATTTCTCTAGATCTTCTCTATCCTTACAAGCAAGAATATCTCTAGTTGTCGCCTCATTCATAACGTAACCTTTCGGTTCCTTAGGCAGTTCATATCTAGGAGGACTAGTTCTAATAGATGTTTCAATATTTTCAGTTTCAAGCTCATCACCAGTTTCAACAATGTGTTCATCAAGAAATTCACCTAATGGCACATTATCATCAAGCAAGGTACTAGCATCATCATAAACATCATTCATAGCAGAAGTAGCATCATCAATAACTTGTGACATATCAGGATTGATGGCATGTGGTGTAGCAAGCTTACTTATAACTGAAGGAGAATCAAGTGAAGAGTGATGGAAATTCTATACCTCCCCTCGTAGTTGAGGGAAAGATCGTAGTTCTATCGTCCTTCAGATTCTTCATAGTGATAGATTTATAATAATCCCAAGTAACTCAACAAATATAGCTATGCTCCCCAGTAACGGCGCTAGAAAAAGTTCTTGATAACCCACAAGTATAGGGGATCGCAACAGTTTTCAAGGGTAGAGTATTCAACACAAATTTATAGATTTGACACAAGGGGAGCCAAAGAATATTTGTAAGTATTAGCAGCTGAGTTTTCAATTCAACCACACCTGGAGATTAATTATCTGCAAGAAAGCATCAGTAGCAAAGTAATATGATAGTTTTGATAGTAGTGACAACAGCAATAGTGATGGTAACAGTGATTGCAATAATTTTTTAGAAAGTGAAACAATAACAGTAGCAGTAGTAACTTAGCAAAATCAATATGAGAGAAATTCGTATGCATTGGATCGATGATTTGTTGGATGATATTCATCATGTGAAAGTTATAGCCTAGGGCGATAAGGCACTAGCTCCAGTTCATAAATATAATGTAGGCATGTATTCCGAAATAGTCATACGTGCTTATGGAAAGAACTTGCATGGCATCTTTTGTCCTACCCTCCCGTGGCAATGGGGTCCTATTGGAAACAAAGGGATATTAAGGCCTCCTTTTAATAGAGGAACATAACAAAGCATTAACACACGGTGAATACATGAACTCCTCAAACTACAGTCATCACCGGGAGTGGTCCCGACTGTTGTCACTCCGGGGTTGCCCGATCATAACACGTAGTAGGTGACTATAACTTGCAAGATTGGATCTAGAACATAGATATAATGGTGATAACATAAACGGTTCATATCTGAAATCATGGCACCCGGGCCCAAAGTGACAAGCATTAACCATGGCAAAGTCGTAGCATCATCAATCTCTGAACATAGTTGATACTAGGGATCAGCCCTAACAAAACTAACTAGATTACATGATGAATCTCATCCAACGAGCCTACAAAGGAATTACTCACTCCCGGTGGGGAGCATCATGGAATTGGCAATGGAGAAGGGTTGGTGATGGCGAAGATCAAAAATTCCCATCTCCGAAGCCCCAAAAGAACTCCAGATCTGGCCTCCTGAGGAAGAATGGGAGACGGTGGCGGCTCCGTCTCGTGAAACACGATAATTCTTTTTCCTCTCATTTTTGTCTGGAAAAATAGGATTTTATAGCGTTGGTTTCAAGGTCTGCAGGCCATCAGGTGGGGACCACCCACGTGGGCGTGCCTGGAGGGGAGGGGCGCCCCTGGTGGGTTGTGCCCACCGAGGTGCCCCCTCTGATGATTCTTGGCTCTGGAAATTATCTTCTGTTGTATAAAAAATCCTCACAAAGTTTCATTCCATTCCAGGAACTTTTAAATCTGCACGAAAACAACACCATGGTAGTTCTGCTGAAAACAATGTCAGTCCGGGTCAGCTCCATTCAAATCATGCAAATTAGAGTCCAAAACAAGAGGAAAGGCGTTAGGAAAAGTAGATACGATGGAGATGGATCACGTATTTCCTAAATATGCCTTCGACGTGGCTAGGTGCGTGGGCTGGATTCCCTCTAGGCCTGCTGCACTATGGCCATTCTGGCCCCGTGGCACAATGCCCCCTTTTTTATTTTTCTGTAAGCTTTTCAAAAGTTCCACTGGATAAAATATTTATCCAAATGAAATAATTCCAACTCCAAAATTCTTGTAATAATCCCACCTATTCAATGGTGTGACTTCCATATATATCCATCACACTTTTCTATATTGTGCAAATTAAATTCATATTTGAGTATTTAAATTCATATTTTAAAATCCATGTCTCTTATTCTATAGCTCCAAATCCAAAACTAAGAATTTTCACATCCTTAGTTTTCATCCTAATATTTAACAAAACTAAGTTGACATTTTTATGAGCACTTTTATTTTTCTGGTTGTGCTATTGCCTTATTGTGTGCCCGATACTTTGCGACGTTAGATTGCGAAGTTCATGAAGGAGTTGGACAAGGAGGATTTGAAGAACTCGAAGACTTGGTTGAGCCAGGCAAGCAGTCCCTTGACCAGGTCTACGGAACCCTTTTTATGCATGTCAAATATCACTTTATTGTTGTTACATCAGAATCATGACGAGGTGGTAACCACTTAAATGGGTTGCCTCCGTTACTTCCTTGTTGATACTTGCATTGTGCATGGCCCTACCTTTGTATGAGGGTTATGCGGGTGGAAGTAGATAGGATGCTAAAGTAGTTGCTACGCAAAAAGGGACGGGTGTATGCATGGTGATGGAGAGAAAAATATATTTTTAAAGACTTTTTCAAAACCCCATCGGGTGCCACTAATGCCCGATGGAAATGTTGAGCTAAGTAAGCACTTGATGATGATGTGGTGTATCGAGGCAAGTGACTGTGTTATTTTCAAAAACGAAATGGCTTAAGTTGCGATCGTTACTCCAACCTTACATGCGCAAGCACTCTACCGTTATATGGGAAAGGGCATTACTAATTACCTAGTACGTGCTAGCATGCAGGACACATTACTAGTGACGAGAGTGGCATGGTCACTCTCGGGACGAGGTCTTTCTTGGATAGGCAGCCATGACAGTTTTTACAGGGCACCGGACACATCGTTGGTACCCCCGTACTTGTGCTATGTTTTGAATATGGCAGCGTGGCTCCCTCGAATTAAGCATGTGAGCACGATTGTGGCACGGGGGGTTGATATCAATTGAGTGGACTCCATGTTGGTGGCGTATAGGGAAAGGTAGTGATTTGGTGCTTACCCCGAGTACATGAGGTACCGCGGGTCGTGGATAACACGAAAGCTTCCCGGATCATGTGGGTAAAGTGTGCAACCTCTGTAGAGTGTCAAACTATTCGGATAGCCGTGGCCACGTTCAAGGACGGTTGGGTAACCGCTCTTGGGATACGTCCATTGTTTACCAAATCTGGTGTGTGTCTGAGGCAAACAATACCGTTTGGTGATATTATTGATATGATTCGTGAAGGATTCATGATGAGCTTGAGCATGAATTGATCATAATCCCCTTTCTCGATGTTGATGTATGTAACCTCATGATATTTTTTGTAGACGCATTCATATCCTTGATAAATGTTGATCATACTTGCATGAGAAAAACTAGCTTTCCGCAAAAATACCAATTTAGCAGTAGGGCCTTGCATAATTATTCCGTTATCACTCTTGGGTTGCTTGCGAGTACATTCAAAGTACTCATTGGTTTGCCACTGGGTTTTTTTTAGCCAGGCATGAGAGAACAAGTGTAAGATGAAGATTTTTTTGGTGACAAACATGCGAGCTAGGACGTTTCCCAGTCAGAATGCCTGTAGGGTTAATGTCGGAGGTTTGGTGCGACATATGCCAAAGGATGGCTTATCATGGAGGGGGTCAATAGAACGTCGTTGGGTCTTGGAAGCGGGATAAGGCGATATCTAGGACGCTTGCGGGATTTACCCAGGTTCGGGGGTCTCCGTGGAGATAACACCCCTAGTCCTGCTCTCCGGGGACTCCGCGTCATGACTATCGTCAATAGAGTGGCTACAAGGATGCTCCTTGAGCTGTTCTGGCTAGAGAAAGAAGATGAGAAAGGCTAGCTCTAGCTCTTCCTTCCCTAGATGAGTGTAGGGTAGCTAATGTTCTCAACCCCTTCCATGGGGAGACCTGGGGGGTTTATATAAGCCTACCCCCAGGTCCCGGCCGTCAGTGTCTCTGGGCGCTGGCTTCTCCGCCGTCTGCTAGGGCCCGCCGCTTGACGGGTCCCGCCAACTGCCGTAGACTCGGCCGACAGATGGGGCCCGCCGCCTGCGGACCCCGCTGACTACTTCATAATGTAGCCTCGCCTCTAATGATGGGGGCTTTGACAGGGAGAGTGTGGCTACAGTCCCGCCGCCTAGTGGGCGCTCACTATAGCCACACCCCGTCCCATCTGGTTAACGGCGCGCAGGCTCCAAGGGACAGGAAGGCCGCCTACCAGTACTCATCCCACCCTCGTTGTCGCCTGCTTGGGGATCACCGCCTTCTAGTGGCTCGCAGACAGGTAGTACCCGGAGCCTGCGGGCCGTACCGGCCGCTCATCATGGGAATGTAGCTCCCTCCGGCGTGGGTGATGTCATTGGCTTTGTCGGGGATATACCCCACAGTAAGACCCGGCCAGAAATATGACCCGGCCGGGCTTGGCGGTTTACTTGAGACCCGGTTTACACTTGGCGATTCACTGGCGACCTGCCTTGACCAGACGGTTTACAAGCAACCTGCCTGGTTAGTATGACTCACTGGTAACCCGGCGGACGGCAGACGGATGACAAGGCCCAAAGCCCAGAAGGCCGGTTCATGTTATGGTGGGCTGGTTTATGAGGAAAGCACAAGGAATATTCTCCTACAAAGGAAGCAAGACTAGGGCTCCACCTGTAATAGAGTAATCCTATTCCTACTAGGACCAGTCATGTAACCCGCCCCTTCAACATATATAAGGAGGGGCAGGGCTCCCCAAAGAGGGAGAGGGAACAACAAACAATCTCTAGGGTTAGACACAAGAAGGAGAGCCGGCTTATGCGGCAACTCCATTAGGGTCATAATGAGATCTAGCCTCAAACAGCATGTAGGGATATTATCGGATGATGTTTCCCGGGGCCCGAAGCTGTCTAAATCCTTGTCTTGTTTTGTGTCTCTCGATTCCGCTCAACACCTCTCAATCTACCACATAGATGTGCGGCCTCATGACTAATGCCTCACACTAGACATCTGCCGTGACAGTTCCACGACAGTTGGCGCCAACCGTGGGGCTTGCGCACGGTGGTGATGAGTTCTTTAAGGGATCTCTCCTAGGGATCGAGGAGCTCGCAATTTCGTCACATGAACAAGAGCTGGCAAGGTTTATTGTTGTGTGATCAGGAACAAGATTGATTTTGGAGCCAGCGTAACGAGACTGAGATCAAGGGAAATTAGGTTTTTCATTTGCGCACCATGGCCGCGATCTGCAAAACATCGAGACGAAAAGAAAATGAATCTTCACTGCTGCGCCAATCCATCAAATCGCCGGGTCATCAGTGACCCAAAGCGCGCGTGTAATCATCCGGGCGCTCATACTATGGTTGTGTACAGATGCATCAAGTCCCGAGGCGTATCAAAGCCGGCGACCGAAGGTGATTGGTTTGATCCCATTTGCTAGGGGAGGAGTCAACGACTCGGAAGTGGATTCCGCCATCGAGTCATTATCGCTCCGTCTGTCTCCACTGCTCCAGTCAACCGCCTGGTGGAGAGCCGCTGGCTTCGTCACCCGTCGCAGTCGGCATCACTTTCGCAACCATAAGCCGCCTCCGTTGCCTTCGCTGCTCCGGCCGCTTTTGCTATGGCCTGCGCGTCTCTGTGGAGCTTCTGAATCGCCAAAACGCCTCCTGAATTACTGTCGCTGGTGCGCCATGCCGCCACCGCCATGTGTCGCGCTAAGCAACGTCTACCTCACGACGGGTTCTGCAACCGCAAGCCGCAGAAGCTGAGACCTGCCACGTCGCTTCCATCGTCTGCTAGGGGCTGCGCTGAGTCATCCTTGACCGAGCAGCCTCACTTCCACCTCCGAGCCGCTTCTATCGAGTCACTTGCCACACCTCGCCTCGCCGATGTCCCCCAACCGCGGAATGACTAGGACCCATGTCACCCGGCCCTGCTGGATCGAGCTGGTTGCCTGCCTTTGAGAGCCGCCCTTACCTCCACCATTAGACAACTCTACCGTCAGCCGCCCGGCCTCACGGCCGCTTCCGAGTGGATCACCTCTGCCTGGTTACCGCACGCTCGTGTCAACCTATGGGCGTCACCCACTACCGTGCCAAGCCTCCAGCTGCGCCCCTGCATGCTCACCTGAAAACTGATGGCTGTTTCCTGAAGAAAGGAAAGCAAGGAGCTGATTGGGAAGTCGAGAAAGAAAAGAAAGAGGACGCAGCCCCATGAGTTCTCCAAGATCGGCCATGGTCCTACAAATGGACTAATTGTATTAGTATAATTATCACTAGGCTTTTGGCACGAATTGCAAAGAATATTAAAGCCAAAGCATGACAAGGGGTCACATAATAAGTGATCAGGAATCACATCAGACTACTGTTTTGCTGCTATTGGTTATTTTTCTCTGGCCTGATAAAACTACAACGCAATGCTAGATTTGATACTGTTGGACAGACACGAGCGAAGCATCAAGTTTCCAAACTAATAAAGACTGAAGGGAGCGCGCATCATCAGATCAACCGAGCATCTGCTATCTTTTTGGTCGTGAGGAGAAGCAAACCTATCAACTGCGCAAGTTCCAATGCCCGATATTACATCAAAGTTGGTCTCACCTAAAGCTCTTTCAAGTGGTCTGGTCAAACCTGTTTCCAGCCTGTCAATTATTGTGTCTGCACGTTAGATCACTCTTTCTTTGCTCAAAGATTTGGTTTACCAAAAAAGTACTATGACCTGGTCAAGTACGGCAACATGCGCAATACTAATCATCAGTCATCCCAACAAATCAGGTTCTATGTACCCTATTTATTTTAAGTACATATTAACTCATCTGGGCAAAACTACCTCGCCCTGCTGTATTTTACATGCAGGAGAATTATCCATTATAAAGTGGTATTATACCGCGAAGATGGAGCCACACCAACATCATTTCGGCACAGGTAGTCGTCGCTACCAACGGACTCCCGCATCGGCTTACATCGCCGTCGCCGTCTCTCGCGACCGCACCAGTTTACAACGTCGTGGCTGTCTCACGCGTCCGCACTAGTTTACAACGCGGAGGACAACTTGCTCGTTTGCGCCGGCTTACAACGAGGAGGACAACTAGCCCATCGGCGCCGGCTGACCCATCTGTTATTCAAGCAAATCAGGTGTTATCCCTCCTATATATTTTATCAGGACATTTTAATTCCACTGAGCACCATTACACTGCCCTATTGGTGTTTTTATATACAGGTAAAATTATTGTTATACTGCGGATATAAAGCACGCACTGGCGACGTTCTACAACGGTGTTTTCCTCCGTGTCACATTACCGGATGAACGGACGGCCAGTTCACGCGTCCACACCAGTTTACAACGTGGAGGACAACTTGCCCGTCCGCACCGGCCTATAATATTGCAGCCGACTCATTTGTCTGCTCCTACGGCCGACTCATCTGTCTGCTCCTACGACCGACTCGGCCGTGGTTGATTTCAGTTTCACCGTGGTGATGATCAACTCCACGATGGATAATTTCTAGGCTTAAGATGTCAGGTGAAATCCATCCAGTATATTTTTATATTATATATCGCTTTCTTTAAAAGAGCAATTACTCTGGTCTGCAAAGTTATCTAATGCAGGACCCTAAACCGCCATATTGGTGCAAATTTAAAGGCCGACTCACCCGTCTACGCTCGTTCACCAGACTGCACCAGCTTACAATGCCGTGGCCGGCTCATTTATCTATATCGCCTCCGATGTTGCGGTCGTCTTTGCTCTCCGACTTTCGCGGCCTGGTCTACATCAACATACTGGGCCGCACCTGTCTGCATGAGCTGTTTACTGAGTATGAGCAAGTCATAGCTTGGGTAACCTGGTTTTCTTTCAACAAAATGGAGGCAAATTATCATATACTATCAACCGACGTCTGCACTGGGGTGGCTCAATGGGTAGGCGCACAAGTCGCCACCACTACAGTTTGGTTAACTTAAAATCGCTAGTTGGAAGGAACCATTAGCCGAATTGCTGACATGGCTCGTACGGGATCATTTATAACACGCCCTAGTCACCTCAACCTTTAGTGGATTCACATCGCGCTATCAACACCAATGATATACACCTTATGCTATGGTCAAATATGGAGAGTCTCAAGCCAACTCCAAGAGTGGTCTCAAGACTCGGGGGCTACGATGACATGACTCAGCAAATCTTGCCAGTTTCAGCAAATCTAAGAACCCCAGGATGATGGAGGGAAAGATAACCTGGTCCCGGAGGCAACTGCTATATTGATGGAAAATCAAAGGACATCAGTCTTACTGAAGCTCTCAAATATCCGATTCACAATACAGTTCAAGGGAAAACTGTCTCCTACAAAGCTCTTAAGCTCTCAAATCCGGTTTAAGAATTTCCGATTCAAAAAGAATTAATCTCTCGCAAGTTCGAGTTTAAAGGCTGTAAGAAAAATTCTGGTTGAAAATGAAGATTCTGGTTTAAGATTCGGTTCAAGGGAAAGATGTCTCCCACAAAGCTTTGAAGCTCTCAATATCCGGTTTATTAATTTCCGGTTCAAAAGAATAATCTCTTGCAAGTTCGAGTTCTCGGGAAAAATTAAAGGGATCAAAGAGAGTTTGTTGCACAGCACAACTCAAACATAGGCACCGGGCGAGCACAACTCAGAAATATATCACATGGGGGCTTCTGTTTATAAATCGGAGTTCTAATTACCCATTGATCCGGGTATCAAGCCAATATTATCATAAGAGAACAGCTCTGTTTATTTCGGTAATCCGGCTATCAAGCCCATATTATCATAAGGGGCCAAAGAGAGTTTGTTGCACAACACAACTCAAACATAGGCACCCACAGAGCACAACTCACAATGTTACTTGGGGGCTCTTGTTGCACAGCAACAAAGAGTTTTTAAGGCCCTTGTAATAGGCTATCAAGCCAGGCTTTGAAGCCAGGTGTATTCACCTAAAACCCCGGGTTAACCTGCCTGCATCAAGTAAGTCACTCCGTCCTAGTAAACCTGGTATGACCCGCCGAACGTTTGACAAGTCAATCTTATACAGACCCTGAACTTGTCAACGTTAAAACAACAATTGGTTAATGTGAGGTCCATCTTAACAGGCTTTGTGAAATGGTTTAACTCAGTGGCCTGGCAGCCGATGAAAAGCCTCGAATTTAGGCCTGGCAGCCCATGAAACGCATGATTTTTATTTGACAAGTTTTTCTCTTTTGTTGAGGTTTACAACATTCTTTATGATAAACCGATGTTTATTAACCCGGCCTGGCATTGGACTATAATTCGCCAGTATATGATGGTAAATAATGACCAGTGTTTATTAACCCGGCCTAGCTTTTGACTATAAGTCGCCAGTATGACATAAGATAATGACCGGTGTTTATTAACCCAGCCTGGTTTTGTTTATAAGCCGGCAATCTATGATAATTACCAGTGTTCAAATTTTGGGTTATCACCCTTGCTACACTGGATTTGTAAAACCAAGAGTGTGATCAAATATCAGTGGAACCGGTTTTCAAACCGCGTTATATTATTCAAATCTTTAAATAGCCAACATGGCTGGATTTTTATTACGGTTATCAATAACCAATATTATGACTGAGGTTTTCAAAGTCGCTTCAGCGCAATGGATATTATTTTATTAATGGGTATGCTTTATTCTGCAAAGGAATAGTCCCGAGTCGCTGCAGGCTTACGACCCGGCACTTGGGGGCTACATTATTCAAATTGAGGTTACATCAAATACGCAAGTCCCATGTCACTGCTAGCATGCACCATGTAACTTGGGGGCTAATGCAAGGTCATTTTTTGCTCAACTTATTGAAGACCCGACTCATCACATTGTAGTGAGCCGGCCCTTGGGGGCTACAAATTTATCCTGACAACAATTCAAGGTACAGAAGTATTAATCCATTATATTGAAGGGTCCACTGCTCAGTTGGTAAAGCACAAAGCTCTTAACCTTGTGGACGTGGGTTCAAGCCCCATGATGGGAGTTACATTATATAATGTTGTTTTCAATGAAGTATATGTAAAGTCCCAGCTCAATATTCTTACTGAGCCAGCCCTTGGGGGCTACATGTTGCTGTTCAAGTCTACATGATCATATCTACATAGTCCATGCGCATTATTACATAATAACCTGGCCCTTGGGGGCTACACTGGTTGAAGTTTTTGAGCATCAGGCAATTACAAGTCGCAGGTTGATGCAAGCATGACAAGCTGGCACTTGGGGGCTACATAATATGGAGTATTCAGTTTTTACTAGTGATTGGGATGAACAATCTGGATTTCTTCAAGGTTGCAACATTTATATTGAAACAAGTCTTGAGCTATCACTATGTTCTCCTCTTAAGACTTGGGGGCTACAGGTAATATGCTTATAAAGGAGGAACATCTTCAAAATTCTCAATTTCAGGCAAATCAAGAAGATTAATTGTGTAACCCGGCGTTTGCAACAATCATAACCCGGCGTCTATAAACAGTCATGACCCGGAATTATCAGTTTTTATAACCCGACAATGATGGTAATCATAAACCGACATCTTCAAGCCGGCTAGATATCAGTTGAATATTTCAAGGACCAATATTTTTGTCAAGTTGGAGCATTGAAGGCCGAGTCAAATGGATTCTTGATTTACAATATTTCTTATGCAAGCAAGTTGATTATGAAGCTAGTATGTTGACCCGGATTTTCTAGAAGAAGGAAAGGATAAGGATTTAAAGATGGTCAGGTGCCGGTTTACAAGAATTCTTAACCCAGAGCACAACGTGTCAAATTTGTTCTTGTGTTTATTTTGCAGCATAAGTTTACCATGGATAAATCCAAGCTAAACTGGGGGCTAATGTCGGGGATATACCCCGCAGTATGACCCGGCTGGAAATATGACCCAGCCGGGCTTGGCGGTTTACTTGAGACCCTGTTTACACTTGGCGATTCACTGGCGACCCGCCCTGACCAGACGGTTTACAAGAAACCTGCCTGGTTAGAATGACTCACTGGTAACCCGGCGGACGGCGAACGGATGATAAGGCCCAAAGCCCAGAAGGCCGGTTCATGTTATGGTGGGCCGGTTTATGAGGAAAGCACGAGGAATATTCTCCTACAAAGGAAGCAAGACTAGGACTCCAATTGTAATAGAGTAATCCTACTCCTAGTAGGACTAGTCATGTAACCCGCCCCTTCATCATATATAAGGAGGGGCAGGGCTCCACAAAGAGGGAGAGGGAACAACAAACAATCTCTAGGGTTAGACACAAGAAGGTGAGCCGGCTTATGCGGTGATTCCATGAGGGTCATAATGAGATCTAGCCTCAAACAGCATGTAGGCTATTACCGGATGATGTTTCCCGGGGCCCGAAGCTATCTAAATCCTTGTCTTGCGTTGCGTCTCTCGATTCCGCTCAACCCCTCTCAAGCTACCACATAGATGTGCGGCCTCACGACTAAGTCCTCACACTAGGACATCTGTCGTGATAGTTCCACGACAAGCTGCATGGCTACAGTGCTGTGCCGGCCGACGGGTGTCCGCTTGGTACACCCACACAGTGGCCACACTATGCCCTATATTCGGGGGTAGCGGTTTGTACTGTAGCCACGCCCCGTATCCTCGTAGTAATGGAGCGCCAACTTTGAGGGGGTGAGGGGCCGCCTGCCAGGAGTCGGCCCCCTCGTGGCCGCCTGTTGTAGCTTCACCGCCTCCTAGCAGCCGGCCTCTTGGGCCAGTCGACCCAAGGAGGCGTGATGGGCGTTGCTTGCCCCGATGTATTAAAACAACATAAGGTGCTCTTGAGGATACCCGTGGTCATTTACTCCGATAGTTAAGGAAGATGGCATGGGTCCAAGATGTCATTGAAGATTTTCGCTGCAATGATACACTCAAGACATGACCATAATGGTCCTACTTGTGTAAGACAGTGTGTATGGATGTAAGACTCTTGTTACTCAGCTACTATGTGTTCAGTGAGCATTGATCTTTCGGATCACTATACACGTGCATTTGGTCATCACGACTTATGAGTCGGGGTTCCCACAAAGCTGGTATCAAAGCCAGGATGACTGTAGGAAGCCTTAGTTAGCATGGACGATAGTTAGGACAAGGACTAGACCCTAGACCCCAAAATCACACGCGAGACTCATTTGACTTATCTCTTCTCCTGATTAGCCAACTAGAAAAACCTTTCACACTTGTCGTACCCTTTCTCGTCATATTAACCCTTCTCTGACCACCTTGTAGATGGTCGTCGCCCCCATGAGACTCCTCATGGATTTTAACCACTCCTAAGGGACTGCCTCCAGCAATGCCACTATTATGTAGAGCCGATGTACGCCTTGCACGAACTGGACAATGGCTAGTACGAAAGAGAGTTCTATGCCAAAGTAATTGTACCTGCCAAGACCCCACCGCAGAGTTGGTTGTTTGTCGGACCACCTACGCATGCCAAGGACTTGGCCGTTCAGCAGGCGGCATATGAAGCCCTCCTTCGTCGTCGAGACCTCCTCCCGGAAATGAAGGAAGGTCAAACTACCTCTGACCTACCTAGGAAGAGTGGATCAGGAACCTGTTCTCAAACAATGATTTCCACGAGAGACGAAGACCCGACCCTCAAGCTCCAGACCCGCTTCGGCCACGTATTCGACTACCTTCTGCATGATCTTACCGAAGAATTCCTCATGTCCCTCCAAGATTTCCCTTCAATTCTACATCTCCACTTCCTCAAGAAGAAGAAGGTGATCAAGCGAGAACAACAAATCATTGCCCTGCAAGTCTACATCGCCAATTAGAAGCAGCAAATTGAGGAACATCGGGAAGCCCGGAACTGAACCCCGCGAAGAAGGTATAGGAATGGATTTCCATATACACCTCGTAGAGGATCATCGCCAAGCCATCGACGACATAACCCAAGACTGAATAACAACCTTTCAACTTTGGTCACATGTCACGGGTGTGGTGAACTTGGGCATATTAATAGGATGAGTCCCAACAAGTAGCCAACTGTCGCATACCCATTGGAACCACAAGGGGAACCCAGAAACTAAAGACTGAACGCCCTTCTCTCCGAGTGATGAAGCAAGCATGACTATCGAGTCCGACAACCCCTATGGTAGGACGAGTCGCGTACCCCTATGTACAGTCGAGTCTGTGTGATGGTTCAAATGAAACCATGTCGTGTGTTGCTTGTTCTTGTCTGTTTGTGTTTGTATATAAGTCGCATTTTTGCCTTGAGCAGCATGTACGCGACTATATCACCTATTTTTTACCCTCTTTTATTTGTTTGAGTTTTATTTGAATTTATTTTTAACCTTGGGATTTTTTATTCTTTCATATGGACTTAAACACTTGGGTACCCTTGGCTTTCACCCAAGTGCCTCATATCCATCTCAAATCATCTTTTCCCTCTAGTTCACTCTAATATAATTATTGGAATATTTTCTTTATTGAAAACTATTCAATTTTCGCTCCAAAACCCTAGTTAAGCCATTTGTGCTCCAAAGCAACCCCTATTTTTCTAGCCCACAAATATCTGAGGAAATTCATAAATATTCTTTGGACCATAGGACACATTCCAGAGCAAAAATATTGGATCACTTTTTGGGATATTTTTGCTACATAAATTCTTTTCTATTCTGGACAGAAATGGTAGTTTCTACAACAACTACCATTTTACTTGCTCCATTTCTTCTCAAACTCCATGTGCATCTTCACCTTAGTAACTTAGGACTAGCTTCCAAAGCACAGCCTCCAACTCCTAGACAATTTACATCAGTAAACTCTCAAAGTGTCTGTCCAGAAACTTACCAGACTTGTGATTTTCTTTCTACAGCGTCTGGAAACAAGCCAACCATGGGTAACTCTCCTATCTACCACGAACAACACGCCAGACATAATTTTTGGCACCAAGTAAGCCAGTAGGCAAAGTTCGCGCGGTGACCATGCGTGTGCACCATGCCATGGCTGCTTGTCAGCGCGCTCTGGATGCTGCCGAGCGCTCTGTTGAGCATGTGCTTGCTTCCACTCCTGCCAGAGCTTGCCAACCCGCGCCACCATCTTCATCTTGATCCCTACAACGCCCCCTAGCACTCGCCGACGCCGGAGCTCGCTGCAGCGAGCACAGGCACGGTCCGGCCAAGGCAACAGTGCGGTGCGCACTGTGCTCGTCCCCACTCCAGCGCCCCTGTGCTCGTCTCCATCCATCCACAGCTCCCGCATCAACCCAGTCGCCTTCTCCCCCTCTCACTGACACCGCTTGTCGCCGGGCGCAGCGTCCAGGTGTTGCCGGCGGAGCCCTGATCCCCCCCTCTCGGCTCGCCTATATATAGGCCTCCTCCCAGCCTTCCCGAGCACCAGCTCCATTCCCACACTTACCACGACTGCGTAGAACCCCGTGGCCCGGCCAGGCAGGCCCCAGGCCGCCGTCCCCGAGCTCGAGCTCACCAGCGACCCCCTCGAGTCGTCGCAGTCGCTCCAGACCCTCTCAGGCCAGGGCGACCTTACCAGAGCCTCCGCCACTCTCTGGTGGTGCCATTCCACCTAGTTGGAGCTGCTGGAGTCACCGTTGCTCGCCGTCTTCTTCGACTTCGGTGACCACCCCGTTCTGCCTCCGCATACGAGCTCATTTCCGACGCCGTCCGACCACCCCTAGCTACTCTACGGGTACAGGCAGGTGCGCCTCGACCTCCTCTATCGATCTATCCCTCCCGTCTTAGCCAGGAACTCACGTCACCAGTGTGCGCTCCGGCGTGGCCGCGGCCGCCCCTGCTCTTCTCCCTCTCCCCCCCTCACCTGACTAGCGGGGCCTGCTAGTCAGCCCCTCTGTACCCGCGCGAAGCGGTACAAGTGGTGGCGCTCTGGGCTTTTACGCCTTCGACGTCACCCCCTTTCAGTCTGTTTATTTAAATTCTAAATTTAAATATATTCCAGAGAACTTCAAACTGCAATAACTTTTTAACCATAAGTCCAAATAAATTGATTCTTTTTGCATTGTGTTCTTTGTGAAGAAATCTTGCAGCACACACAAAATTAGACTATTTGGTGCTGTGTAGATTTTCAGGTGAATTTTTGAATGATTCTTGATATTTTCTTTTTGTACTTTTAATTATTTTCAGAAGGTGAAGCTTGTCTTGAGGATCACCAGGAGGCTTGTGAACCTCATTTGCACTAAGGCAAGCCACATCAACATTTTCATAGTGCCATTTCAATATTTGTGATTTTCCAACTTGAATAAATAATTTAATTTAAACATATGAATTATTTTTGTTAAATACTTTCTATTGGTTGCTGTATTTAATTGTTTCATTTATTTTACAGAAAGTTGGAATTTGGTTTAAGTTATCAAGATAGCTAGAAGAAAGTTTAGATCATTGAGAACTATTATGGATATGCATATAAATAGCTATGTGAAGTTATTTTCTTTTACATAAGAATTATGATAATTTGTTTGCTAGAATATGTTCTGTTTTTAATTGAAAGTAAATCATAACTAGAATAATATTGAAGTTGTGATGCTTATATTTAGTAAAGTAAAGTTGACATAGTTATTTTTGTAATGAATTTGGTATGTTGCATTCGATGGCATTTTATGACACCGGTTATTTATTTTCTTTAAGTTGAAACTGTTAATAATTCAACTTGAATAAATTGTTGACCGGGTCATGGTGCCACTGAATCAAATTTTTCCCAATGCAACCACATTTGCCTTTGTGGGAAGGTCTCTATTCGGTTTGATGCCATGCCTCTTGTCGGTACCTCCAAATAGGGAAGGTTATGGGCAAGCAGTACCCTGGCCCGGTAAGCAGACATAACCTTGTGTGCCCGTTGTTAAGTTTATGGTACCGAGTCCCCGTTTGGGACAATTGTTGTTTGGTCACGACGGTGGTCGATGTGCCTTTGGTAGGCACAGGGCCACCCAGGACTGTTCCAGTGGGGAAATGAGTCGGAGTGGCTGGTAGAGTGTCATGGCAATGGAAGATTTTTGTCGGAACGCCGTTGGTCCACCCGAATGCAAAAACGAGGCCATGGGTTCCGTGGTGTGGGTACAGTGCACTACCTCTGCAGAGTGTAATTAATCTATCGATAGCCGAGTCGACAGTCATGGACACGCTCGAAAGTAAGTCACACCATGGGTCAACATAAAATCAAATTTTGCTCGCTAAGTTATGAATTTTTGTACTCCAATAATGATGGAAGAGCCACCGAGATGATTTGAGACCAAGTATGGTCAGGGTTGTGATCACCGGAAAGATCACGATTTATGTCCTGTTGCAATGAACAAATTTAGAGTTTAAGAAAAATCACTATGGGTAAGTCAGACCGAGGGTCTGTTTTCACAAGAGCATGAACACAGCATGTTAGCTGTATGTATATTCATATATGGTGCTGCATATTTAGCAACTTATTAATTATCATGATATTGTTTGTCATTATGATTATGTTTGTTGAAAGCTTGCAAGTACATTCAATGTACTTACCTGGCGTGTCATGCCAGATTTCAGGAAAGTTTCGCTGGAAAGGAGTGCTGTCCGAGTCTAGACCGTATCCACATCGGTGTCCCTGTGAGATGGAGTTCCGCTACGAAGTCATTCCGCTGCTGCATTGTTTCATGGTCGTGGCCTTTTATGTTCAATAAATAATGTACATATTGTCCAGCCGCACCGTGTATGCCGCTTGGCCTCGCTACTCGTTGTAATGTAAAACTATGGTCCGCTAGCATCAATAAAGCAGTTGTTTTCTGTACCAAAATGTTGTGTGTTGCCAGAAGACAAGGTCTGTGGGCTAGCAATGCAAGGTAAACCGGTCGCTCTGATCCGGGGTGCCACAATGCTTGGTATCAGAGCTGCGCTGACTGTAGGATGCATTAGATTAAGACGTGCGAACTAAACGCCAGATACGCGTCTAGGATGAGTGCTGGTAGTCTGTATAGCTGGTTATTACTTTACATATACTTGTCTTATTTTTATGCTAACCCAATGATGGTTGTGAGTGTAGATGACTCCAGTGCCGTATCCGTGCCAGTTGCAGCTGATGCCGTACACGTCACTGCACCTCCTTCGCAACGTGTGGCGTCGGTTGTACCCTCATTGAGATGACCCAGTTTATCATGTGTACCGGCAGCGTCTAGCAGACTGAATTTATGAATATCAGGAAGTGGTGACTCTGCGCGTCAGTTCTGACTCCAGCTCTTACACTCGTACCTCTCGAACTGGTTATGCTTCTACCGCTTCGCAGGCTGTCCAATTTGCTGCATTCGAGATCCTTGTTGAGCTTCGTCACAGCGAGGTCCGCATGCAGAACCACCCAGGTTTCCAATACTATCCTTCTCTGTACGACAATGGTCGTGTTCATTTCCCTGAGATTGTTCCGGAGTCTGATAGTGTTGCTAGCCATCTTTCCCGTTATATTACTGCTAGCTACCTCATGATCCATGAGCTGGCTCGCGAGTTGACTAACACTCATATTGCATTAGCCACTACTAGGTCTGTCACCATTCCTGCCTCCATGGTATTTACACCGTACGTCCCCAGTTCCGTTTCCCCTATTTCACCAGTAACCCCTCCCATTAGCTCGGGCGCCTCGACTATAACTCCTCTTAGTGCCCCTGCTGAGTGGATCTCACTTCTCACTACCCCTGTAGCCCCTATGATCCACCCTACTCCCGCCCCGGAAGGCGAGCCTCCGACGCAGCGTCGCCGTGTTACCTTTAACCCCGAGATTTCAGTTAACCTCATCAGTTCAGGACCCGTGTCCACTTCAGGAGAGGAGCCCGCAGCACTCGCAGAGCAGTAGAGCTCCAGAGTATTCACAGTTGTCAGACTGATGTACGAATGTAGATGTACGAGTCATGATGTTTCGTTTCATGTATGAGAGTAGTGGAACCGGGCATGTTAATTACTTTTCATGTATGCGTCCCTGTATAATTATGCTAAAGCTGTGTTTCTTTTACTCGATGTGTTTCTTCGCAATTTTGTTTTCCCTCGAGTTTTGTTGCTAGCTTTCCCCAAGTATTTCCTTTGGAATGGTTCTCATCTCGAATGCGTTTTCTTGGGAAAAATCCATAATATGATGACGCGGGGAGGCAACAGTAGCAGAGCTCACGAGGATGTTAATGTTCGTCGCTCCGCCCGACAGGCAGGACACTCCCCCGAGACGTACATACCACCGCCTCCACTGCCAAATCCGCCTACCACTGAGCAAATTTTGTGTATCTTTGTGGAAAGAAGAAGTAATGCTCTGCTTGAGATATTAAAAAGTGTTCAAGCTATGGTTGGTCAGAATGGACATCAGAACGGTCATTACTCCAAGCTATCAGATTTTCAGAAAACTCAGCCTCCCAGTTTCAGTCAGGCTGTTGACCCTTTGGATGCCGACGATTGGTTGCGAACCATTGAGAGGAAGCTTGAGATTGCCCGTACTGCAGAAGAGGACAAAGTTCCATATGCAACTCACTATCTTGAAGGCGCTGCTGCCATATGGTGGGAAAATGCAAAAGCCATGTGGCCTGCTGATGAAGAACTCACCTGGACAAAATTCAAGGACTAGTTCCGAAAATATCACATCCCTACTGGAATTATGAAAACCAAGCAGCGAGAATTTCTTGCACTCACCCAAGGAAATTTGTCTGTGGGAGAATATTTGCAAAAAAATCAACCATCTGGCTCGTTACTCCCTCTATGACGTGGCCACTGAAGAAAGAAAGATTGACAGATTTCTCGGAGGATTAAACTCGCAACTCAGGTGCACTCTCAGCATGCTCGATTTTCCAGACTTCCAAACTTTGGTGAATAAAGCTTTCATTGCGGAAAGAGAACACAAGCTCGTACTGGACAACCGGCCTGCTAATAACGAGCACAAGCGCAAGTTTCAACCAAGGAAAGAAGGGAAACCAGTGCAGAAGGCTCGAACCTGGCAGCAAACTCAGGTGGAATAGAAGCCCAATTGGCAACAAAATGTTAACAAGACCACTACCCAAGTCAAGAATGTTGTCACCAACCCAGTACACGAGGAGCGTCAGCGCAACAATTCTTGTTTCAGTTGTGGGCAAAATGGACACTATGCCAAGCAGTGCCCCAAGAACATCAAGGCGAACGCCTTATTCCGGCCACAAGTCAACTTCATGGGGTCATACCCGAGCCAGCAAAACATCGCCACACACGTCCATCACCTCTCCGCAGATGAAGCCCAAGAAAACCCCGAAGTAGTCATTGGTATGTTTTCTGTTAATAGCATACCTGCAATAATTTTATTTGACTCAGGGGCTTCCCACTCTTTTATTTCTCGGAGTTTTGTTGCCCAAAACAAATTTTCTTGTTCTCTTTTGGGAAAAATATGCTAGGACAAACCCCGGGATCTTTAATCAAGAGCAATCTGGTCTGCTGTAACTTGGAAATCAATATCAACGGGATAAGCTTTCCAACTTCCTTGATACTCATCGAGTCAGTACAGTTGGTTGTTATTTTGGGCATGAATTGGCTGACCCAATATCAGGTATGCATAAACTGTTCAGCCCGAGAAGTCACTCTGACCAGTCAAAAAGGGCAGGTTACAAAATTCTATTCCCGTAGAAGCATACCCAAGAAGGGAATGATATTCACCGTTGTGGCTAAATTGGAATTAATTCCTGTGGTCAGTGAATTTCCTGATGAATTTCCAGAAGAACTGCTAGGCATGCCGCCAGACCGAGAGATTGAGTTTGCAATAGATCTGGTACCCGGAACCACACCGTTATACAAGAAGTATTATAGGATGCCCTCATCGGAACTAGTGGAATTAAAGAAGCAGCTCGATGAAATGCTCCAGAAAGGGTATATCCGTCCCACTTCCTCACCATGGGGATCGCCTGCACTCTTTGTAAGCAAGAAGGATGGCAGCCTCCGCATGTGTGTGGATTATCGTCAGCTGAATGATGTCACCATCAAAAACAAATATCCGCTGCCAAGAATTGATGACTTGTTCGATCAGCTCAGTGGGGCCAAGGAATTCTCCAAGATTGACTTACGGACCGGATACCATCAGCTTAAGATTAAAAAGGAAGATATTCCTAAGATCGCATTCTCCACTCGATACGGTCTTTACGAATATACAGTTATGTCCTTTGGTCTCACCAATGCCCCTGCATTCTTCATGCACATGATGAATAAAGTATTCATGGACTTCCTCGATAAGTTCGTGGTGATCTCTATCGATGACATACTTATATATTCCAAAAGTGAAGGGGATCAAAAAGAACATCTCCGAGCGGTGTTACAACGACTCCGCGACCATCAGCTTTACGCCAAATTCAGCAAATGCGAGTTTTGGCTCAAACAAGTCGGATTTCTTGGACACGTGCTATCCGCCGAGGGTATAGCCGTAGACCCAAGCAAGTTAAAAGATGTGCTCAATTGGTTGCCACCCACAATTGTGTCTCAGATCAGGAGTTTCCTTGGACTGGCTGGATATTACCGTCGTTTCATTAAAGGATTCTCCAAGATTGCCAAACCCATGACAGAGCTACTCAAAAAGGACAAGAAGTTTGAATGGACGAACGACTGTGAGAAAAGTTTCAGTGAGCTAAAGAAACGGCTGTGCACCGCACCCATATTAACTCTTCCAGACATCTATCGCAGTTTTGATGTATACTGTAATGCATCCAGACAAGGACTTGGTTGCGTACTCATGCAAGACGGCAAGGTAGTGGCATATGCATCATGACAGAAGCGACCGCACGAAGGAAATTACCCTACTCATGATATGGAATTGGCCGCGGTGGTGCATGCTCTCAAAATATGGAGGCATTATCTCATCGGGAAAAAGTGCCAAATTTTTACCGATCACAAAAGTCTCAAGTATATATTTACTCAGCCAAATTTAAATCTCTGTCAGCGAAGGTGGCTTGAGCTGGTTAAGGATTATGATCTTGGAATAAATTACCACCCGGGTAAAGCCAACGTGGTGGCTGATGCACTCAGTCGAAAGTCGGTCAGCTTAAACGTCATATTAAAATCTTTGCCCACTAAACTTCAAGAGGAGATTACTCAACTCCATTTGAACATCGTTGAGGCTGGTCTCGCTAATATTTTGGAAGTTACCCCCACACTGGAAGAAGAAATCTGCAAAGCCCAGCCAGATGATCTTGTCCTACAAAAGCATGCCAAAAATATGCTGGCAGGACGTAACTCCGATTTCTCAAGGGATCACTTTGGGACTCTCCGGTTTCGTGGAAGGATTTGTGTACCAAATCAGTCTGACTTGAAAAAGAAAATCTTGTCAGAAGCACACGAATCCTCATACTCTATTCACCCTGGGCGTACAAAAATGTATGAAGACCTTCATCAAATATTCTGGTGGGATGGAATGAAGAAAGACATTGCCTATTTTGTAGCTTGTTGCAACAAATGCAACAAAGTAAAGGCAGAACATCAGAAGCCAGCGGACTTCTTCAACTGCTGCCAGTCTCACAATGGAAATGGGATGACATCTGCATGGATTTCATCACAGGACTACCGAAGACCCCGCGAGGCAACGATGCAATATGGGTCATAGTGGACACTCTAACCAAGGTAGTTCACTTTATCCCAGTCAAGACCACATATCGAGCAGACCAACTTGCACAACTGTATGTGTCCAGAATAGTCAGTCTACATGGAGTACCTCGAACCATCACTTCCGACCGAGCTTCACTTTTTACGTCCGCCTTCTGGACACGTCTCCATCAAGCCTTGGGGACAGCCCTGAAATACAGCACATCCTATCATCCTCAGACTGATGGACAAACAGAACGGGTCAACTAAATACTTGAAGATATGTTGCGAGCTTCCGTCTTGGCCCAAGGATCTAAATGGGAAGATCGTCTCCTACAACAACAGTTTCCAAACCAGTCTAAAGATGTCATCGTACGAAGCTTTATATGGCCGCAAGTGTCGTACCCCGTTAAATTGGTCTTAGACTGGAGATAGCCGTCTTCGGAACGGACCTCATGATGGAAGCTGAGAAACAAGTCAAGGAAATCAGAGATAGATTACAATTGGCAAAATCTCGACAAAAGAGCTATTACGATGCAAAACACCGATAGCTCAGTTTTGAACCCGGAGAACACGTATACCTCCGAGTCACTCCTATGAAAGAAGTAAAGGGATTCCAGACTCGCGGAAAGTTGGCTCCCAGATTTATTGGCCCCTTCCCAATTATTTATGTAGTGGGTACCGTTGCTTATCAGTTGGAATTGCCCTCGGAATTATCCGATGTGCACAACGTGTTTCACGTCTCACAGTTGAAGCGGTGCATATCACCGCCTGAGAAAAGGACTGCCATGACCGACATAGAGTTGGCAAAGGATTTAACGTATGAAGAAAGGTAGTTCAAAATTGTGGATCAGATGGAACGGGTCACTTGCAGTAAAGTAAGGAAGTTTTATAAGGTCCAGTGGGAGCATCACACCGAGTCAGAAGCAACCTGGGAACAAGAAGAATTCCTTCAGACATATTATCCGGAATGGTTTTCCCAAGCAACCAAATCTCGAGGACGAGATTCATTCTAAGTGGGGGAGGTTTCTGGCAGTCTGTTTTTTTGCCCTCTTTTATTTGCCTGAGTTTTATTTGAAATTATGTTTAACCTTGGGATTTTTGAATCTTTCATATGGACTTAAACACTTGGCTACCCTTGGCTTTCACCCAAGTGCCTCATATCCATCTCAAATCATCTTTTCCCTCTGGTTCACTCTAATATAATTATTGGAATATTTTTCTTTATTGAAAAATATTCACTTTTCCCTCCAAAACCCTAGTTAAGCCCTTTGTGCTCCAAGGCAACCCCTATTTTTCTAGCCCACAAAAATCTAAGGAAATTCATAAATATTCTTTAGACCCTAGGACACATTCCTGAGCAAAAATATTGCTTCACTTTTTAGGATATTATTGCTACCTAAATTCTTTTCTATTCTGGACAGAAATGGTAGTTTCTACAACAACTACCATTCTACTTGCTCCATTGCTTCTGAAACTCCTTGTGCATCTTTACCTTATTAACTTAGGACTAGCCTCCAAAGCACAGCCTCCAACTCCTAGCCAATTTACCTCAGTAAACTCTCAAAGTTTCTGTCCAGAAACTTACCAGACGTGTGATTATCTTTCTACTACGTCTGGAAAAAACCCAACCATGGGTAACTCTCCTATCTACCACGAACAACATGCCAGACATAATTTTTGGCACCAAGTAAGCCAGTAGGCAAAGTTCGCCCGGTGACCACGTGTGTTGATACGTCCAAAACGTATCTATAATTTCTGCTTGCTCCATGCCTCTTTTGGGTGATATTGCTATGATATTTATACACTTCCATACACTTTTGATCATATTTGGACTAACCTATTAACTCAGTGCACCCCAGTGCCAGTTTCTGTTTTCGGCTGTTTTTGTATTTCAATATTTCACGTTACGAGAACTGCCAAGAAAAATCCAGAAAAATTATATAAAAAATCAGCGTTCCAGAAACTACCATGCGCCCGAAGGACAGCCGGGGGGGAGCCAGGGCTCCAGGCGCCCTGGCGGCGCGCCCCCCCTGGGCCGCGCCGGGGGGGCGCCTGGGCCCCCCGAGGCTCCTCCGATGCCCCCCTTTGGCATATATTTAAAGCTTCTCCCGAAACCCTCGAGGGAGGAACCCTTTTCGCGATCTCATCTCTGTTCCGCCGCCGCCGCCGCTTCCAAGATCGGGAGCACCAGGAGAACTCTTCCCGGCACCCTGCCGGAGGGGAGGATCACCACCGGGAGCTTCTCCACCACCATGGACGCCTCCCGGATGAGTTGTGAGTAGTCTCCCTTGTTCCATGAGTCCATGACCAGTAGCTATGTGATGTTCTCCTCCCTTTCTTGTGCTTCACTAATTAGTCCTCGTGAGCTGCCCTACATGATCGAGGCACATATGTAATCCTTATGCTGTTGCTATGATGAGTTTGCTGGGATCCGATGGATTATGAGATTATGTTCAGAATGTGCTTGAGTAATATATTTGATCTACCTCTTTTATATTTATGTTCGTCAGTAATTCTTGCATGTTCTCCGTTCTTATTTATTGCTTTGGCCAAGTAATAGGTAGTGACTCCAAGAGGGAACGTTATGCTTGATTGTGGGTTCATGCCCCTCGATGACTAGTTTGGGTGACAGAAACATGAGTCTAGGGGATGTGATGTTGCCACAAGGGGGAAAACAACGGTGCTTGTGCCCGCGGGTGCAAGGATTGTTTACTTTACGCAAAGTTCTTTAATGCAGTTGTATGTTGCATTGAGTTTACACTATGGGTGGGACTCGCAACTTAATACCGGCGAGATGTTCTGGATAGATATCTCAAGGTGGATGATTAGTAGTAGATATTGATGGATTTCGGTCTACTTACTTTGGCGTACCACCCATGCTTTGAACCTCAACCTTTCTTGCAATGTAGTCAGCATTGGTTTGCGCACATGGTCCTGTCAATTGCCCAGCTGTAATTCGTTTACCTCACATAGCTGTTTTATCGTCTTTTGGGAGAGAGACATCACTAGTGAACATCATGAGACTCCGGTCCATATTACCATCATTGATCACATCCGCTATTTACTTTTCGCTTTTATTTACTATTGCAATTATATCTATCACTACTATCACTTGCGTTTAATCCTTTGTGAACTACAAGGCCGGAGGGATTGACAACCTCTCTGTACTCGTTGGGAGCAAAGTTATTTGTATCTGTGTGCAGGTCCACGTTGATTGCTAATATCTGGCACCGTAGCAGTTGACACCTTCTTGTTGAACCTAGGAGTCTCTGGGGATTCGATCCTTGGTATCTTTGCCAAGGGAAAAACTTCCGCAACACTACATCTCACACCTTCCACTTGGGGTAACCAACGAGGGGCGAGAAGCCTAGCAAGAGTTTTTCTGGCGCCGTTGCCAGGGACTCCACTCTTCAAGATAGGGGAGTTGCACGCTATCTTTTACCTTTGCTTTTAGTCTTGTTAGTTTACCTTTCAGTTTTCTTTATGTCTTTTCACTAGTTATGCTTATGGACAACCTTCTATTGGATCGTTGCTTAGACGCCCCACACCTGTGGTGGTTGCTCCTCCCCCTACTGAAATTGTGCCCTATAAAATACCAGCTGGTATTATCAATTATGTTTTGGCTAATCGTTATGCAGGAGACAGACATCCCGGTGAACACTTGCTATATCTGTCATAATTATGTTCATTATTTAAGCTTGCAGGTGTATCAAGGGAGTTTGTCATGAGGACATTGTTCGCCGTATCACTTATAGATAAAGCTTCAGATTGGTATAAGCTTCTCGATAGCTCGCACTTGCTTGATTGGCAAGAGCTTATGTCTCTCTTTTATACTAAGTTTTATCCTCTTCATGATGCTCATGTGGGGAGTAAGAGTACCTTTTTGCATGTGGATCATGGTAACAATGCTTTATGTGATGCTTATATTGTTGAGTTTATTCGTGATCCCACTGAAAATTATTATGAGAAGGGAACATATGCTTATAGATATTTCAATAATATTAAGTTCCCTCTCTTTATGTTGAAGGTTTCGAAGCTGCACTTGTTTTGTCTTCCTATGCTTATTGCTTTGTGCTACAATGAATTATTCTATTGCAATATTCCTATGCATAGGAAGCATGTTAGGCTTAAATGTGTTTGTTATTTGCTTCTTGATGCTCTCTTTTGTTCTTCAATTCTTATTCCTACAAGAGCATCATTAAAGTCTTATGCCTAGCTTAAAGGCATAAAAGAAAGCGCTTTTGGGAGGCAGCCCACATGAATAAATTTATTTTGCTTTTGTTGTGTCTTGATGTTGTTACTACTGTAGCATCATCATTGTATCTTTGCTTGTCAATTTTGTGCCAAGTGTAGCCTCTGATTGCTAGAAAGTTCAAAAGTTGTGAGGTGCTGTCCAGGAAACAGATTCTGTCCTTGGATAGAAAAATTCGTATAAATCACCAGATCATCTTTTTGGTCTGAATTTTTTCGACAGCGTGCTCTATATAATTTTCTTTCGTGCATCTGTTCTGAGTTTTTTTATTAGAGTTGCAGAAGTGCCCCGAACAAATCAATTACTACCTGCTGTTCTGTTTTTCACAGATTCTGTCCTGTTTTGCTTTTCATTCATTTTGCAAACCAAGAGCTTGCTTTTTCTTTGCAAAAAACCTTTTGGCAATCTTGAGAAACAGTAGATCTTCAAAATATCTTTATTTCCAGCAAGGTATAATTATTTTATTATGGGTACTAACCTCGCTAATCAGATTATGATGAGTTATGTATGAAGGGAGTTTTCAAGTGTGCGAGGGAAGATGATAAAAAGATTCAGGAGTGTCAAGCGCTCAAGCTTGGGGATGCCCCCATGCACCCCCAAGAAATATTCAAGGAGACTCAAGCGTCTAAGCTTGGGGATGCCCCCGTGCATCCCCTTCTCCATCAACATTATCAGTTCGTCTTTCGTTCCACTATATTTTAATCACTTCATGTGTTATGTGCTATGCTTGGAGCGTCTTGCTTTTAGTTTTCTTTAGTTTTTCATAACGAGTCGGAACTCAGCTTTCTTTATGTGGGAGAGAAACACGCTCCACTTCTACCTAGAACATAACATAGAATTTTCATGTCTATCCTTGTTGTGTGTGTTCTTTGTCTTTTAATAGCTACTATAATGTTCAGCTCTTAGCTTTCATGCTTATCTTTTCAAAGAGCTTTTTCTTTAGTTGGTTGCTTGAACTCTCTTTAATTACCATGCTCACCTTATTAAGAGAGTTTGCTTCCGTTGCATTGGTTGATATATCTATGATAAAGATGCTACGTGCATGATGGCGCTTAGTAGTTCATGTTTTCTTATGGTTAGTCTCAAATAGCTGGAGGGTTCCCAATGTGTTATTGGAGTACCAACATGATTTGTTTGCCTATGATGTGGTATGTTTTAGTAATATCTTCCTTCGAGAATTTATTTTATTGACTTGGCGTATGCTCACGCATATTTAAGACTGTAAAGAAAGTCTGTCAAGCCTTAATGATCTTTTGTTTCTGAGTAGCGATATAATTACCATGCCTGATTCAATGTTGCTTTGTCGCTCTGCATGATTATGACCGTCATTGCTCTCTTAGTTGGTCGCTCCCAATCTTTTGCTAACCTTCGCCTGTACTAAGCGGACTGACTGCTTGTGCATCCACATCCTTTAATCCAGTTATGCCATATGAGTCCACCATACCTTCCTACATGGTATTTACCTGCCATTCCTAACGGAGACTTGCATGTGCCATCTCGAAATTATTCAAAGAAAAAGCATTCTTATTTTGTGCCTCTGTTGTAAGTTCATGAGGAAGTAGTGGTTAATTCATGACTTTTTTAAGTTGGACAAGCTTCACCCCGGGATTGCATGTATAATGTGCAAACCCATAATACGAGAAGGAACTGGCATTGAGTGCGCCCGGCTCAAAAAGATAATATAACAAACAAACCCTCCTTCACGCTTTGTTCATGAGAAATCAGAAAACTTTGGCAGTGATAAACAAAGGAGATTAAGAGGATGTGATCGTCCTCATTCGGGAGCCGTTCCTCGAAACTTGTCCATCTCAAAAAGTGATTGAGTTGTCTGCTAGCATTCGTTGACGAAACATGCATGATCTAAAATAAATTATTACCTCTGTTTTAAAGCCAAGAGCTTTGGTACATGTTTTCTCTTTGTTTCCGACTACGGGTTTTCAACCTTGCCAACAAAAGCCACGGTTCGAGAGTCTCCACCTTCTTTTAAAAGCACCAACTACTGAGAGCATGATTGTCATTCTGAGTGTAATGTGCATTGTCCCAAAGTAGCATTGTCTTTTGCATGATTGTGATATCGTTTATTCTGAAATCATTGTATCTAGTCATCACTTAAACCTTGGAGGTGCCCCTGCATTTATTTTTTGCTTCACTAAAGGGGGCAAGCTAGATATCACTTTATCATATTTGCACATCATGTTCATTGCAAATCTATTTGATGTTTCAGTATCATATTGTAAAACTTTCAGTCCTTTGTGATTTTCTCATGAGGCAACTTAATTACTATAGATTCATTGTCTCAGTAAGCTTTTGTCATATGACTATGAAAAAGTCCTATATGGTTAATAGCATGTCACCACAGAAATTATTCTTTTTATCATTTACCTACTCGAGGACGAGCAGGAATTAAGCTTGGGGATGTTGATACGTCCAAAACGTATCTATAATTTCTGCTTGCTCCATGCCTCTTTTGGGTGATATTGCTATGATATTTATACACTTCCATACACTTTTGATCATATTTGGACTAACCTATTAACTCAGTGCACCCCAGTGCTAGTTTTTGTTTTCGGCTGGTTTTGTATTTCAGGTTTTCACATTACGAGAACTGCCAGGAAAAATCCATAAAAATTATATAAAAAATCAGCGTTCCAGAAACTACCGTGCGCCCGAAGGACAACCGGGGGGGGGGGGGCAC
>LR738709.1:216114885-216180342 GCA_902687465.1 Secale cereale
GGGGGGGGGGGGGGCGCCTGGGCCCCCCGAGGCTCCTCCGATGCCCCCCTTTGGCATATATTTAAAGCGTCTCCCGAAACCCTCGAGGGAGGAACCCTTTTCGCGATCTCATCTCTGTTCCGCCGCCGCCGCCGCTTCCAAGATCGGGAGCACCAGGAGAACTCTTCCCGACACCCTGCCGGAGGGGAGGATCACCACCGGGAGCTTCTCCACCACCATGGACGCCTCCCGGATGAGTTGTGAGTAGTCTCCCTTGGACCATGAGTCCATGACCAGTAGCTATGTGATGTTCTCCTCCCGTTCTTGTGCTTCACTAATTAGTCCTCGTGAGCTGCCCTACATGATCGAGGCACATATGTAATCCTTATGCTGTTGCTATGATGAGTTTGCTGGGATCCGATGGATTATGAGATTATTTTCAGATTGTGCTTGAGTAATATATTTGATCTACCTCTTTTATATTTATGTTCATAAGTAATTCTTGCATGTTCTCCGTTGTTATTTATTGCTTTGGCCAAGTAATAGGTAGTGACTCCAAGAGGGAACGTTATGCTTGATTGTGGGTTCATGCCCCTCGATGACTAGTTTGAGTGACAGAAACATGAGTCTAGGGGACGTGATGTTGCCACAAGGGGGAAAACAACGGTGCTTGTGCCCGCGGGTGCAAGGATTGTTTACTTTACGCAAAGTTCTTTTAATGCAGTTGTCTGTTGCATTGAGTTTACACTATGGGTGGGACTCGCAACTTAATACCGGCGAGATGTTCTGGATAGATATCTCAAGGTGGATGATTAGTAGTAGATATTGATGGATTTCGGTCTACTTACTTTGGCGTACCGCCCATGCTTTGAACCTCAACCTTTCTTGCAATGTAGTCAGCATTGGTTTGCGCACATGGTCCTGTCAATTGCCCAGCTGTAATTCGTTTACCTCACATAGCTGTTTTATCGTCTTTTGGGAGAGAGACATCACTAGTGAACATCATGAGACTCCGGTCCATATTACCATCATTGATCACATCCGCTATTTACTTTTCGCTTTTATTTACTATTGCAATTATATCTATCACTACTATCACTTGCGTTTAATCCTTTGTGAACTACAAGGCCGGAGGGATTGACAACCTCTCTGTACTCGTTGGGAGCAAAGTTATTTGTATCTGTGTGCAGGTCCACGTTGATTGCTAATATCTGGCGCCGTAGCAGTTGACACCTTCTTGTTGAACCTAGGAGTCTCTGGGGATTTGATCCTTGGTATCTTTGCCAAGGGAAAAACTTCCGCAACACTACATCTCACACCTTCCACTTGGGGTAACCAACGAGGGGCGAGAAGCCTAGCATGTGTGCACCATGCCATGGCTGCTTGTCGGTGCGCTCTGGATACCGCCGAGCGCTCTGTTGAGTGCGTGCTTGCTTCCACGCCTGCCAGAGCTTGCCAACCCACGCCACCATCTTCGTCTTGATCTCTACAGCGCCCCCCTAGCACTCGCCGACGCCGGAGCTCCCCGCAGCGAGCACGGGCGCGGTCCGGCCAAGGCAATAGTGTGGTGCGCACTGTGCTCGTCGCCACTCCAGTGCCCCTGTGCTCGTCTCCATCCGTCCACAGCTCCCGCGTGAACCCGTCGCCTTCTCCACCTCTCACTGACGCCACTCGTCGCCGGGCGCAGCGTCCAGGTGTCGCCGGCGGAGCCCCGATCCCCCCTCTCGGCTCGCCTATATATAGGCCCCCTCCCAGCCTTCCCGAGCACCAGCTCCATTCCCACACTTACCACTACTGCGTAGAACCCCGTGGCCCGGCCGAGCAGGCCATAGGCCGCCATCCCCGAGCTCGAGCTCACCGGCGATCCCCTCGGGTCGTCGCGGTAGCTCCAGACCCTCTCAGGCCAGGGCGACCTTACCAGAGCCTCCACCACTCTCTCGTGGTGCCATTCCACCTAGTTGGAGCTGCTGGAGTCGCCGTTGCTCGCCGTCTTCTTCAACTCCGGCGACCACCCTGTTCTGCCTCCACCTGCGAGCTCATTTCCTACGCCGTCCGACCACCCCTAGCTACTCTACGGGTACGGGCAGGTGCGCCTCGACCTCCTCTATCGATCTATCCCTCCCGTCTTGGCCAGGAGCTCGCGTCGCCGGCATGCGCTCCGGCGAGGCCACGGCCGCCCCTGCTCTTGTCCCTCTCCCCCTCACCTGACTAGCGGGGCCCGCTAGTCAGCCTCTCTGTACCCGTGCGAAGCGGTACAAGTGGTGGCGCCCTGGGGTTTTACGCCTTCGACGTCACCCCCCTTTCAGTCAGTTTATTTAAATTTTAAATTTAAATATATTCCAAAGAACTTCAAACTGCAATAACTTTTTAACCATCAGTCCAAATAAATTGATTCTTTTTGCATTGTGTTCTTTGTGAAGAAATATTGCAGCACACCAAAATGAGACTATTTGGGGCTGTGTAGATTTTCTGGTGAATTTTTGAATGATTCTTGATATTTTCTTTTTGTACTTTCAATTATTTTCAGAACGTGAAGCTTGTCTTGAGGATCACCAGGAGGCTTGTGAACCTCATTTGCATTAAGGCAAGCCACAACAACATTTTCACAGTGCCATTTCAATATTTTTGATTTTCCAACTTGAATAAATGATTTAATTTATACATATGAATTATTTTTGTTAAATACTTTCTGTTGGTTGCTGTATTTAGTTGTTTCATTCAGTTTACAGAAAGTTGGAATTTGGTTTAAGTTATTAAGATAGCTAGAAGAAAGATTGGATCATTGAGAACTATTATGGATATGCATGTAAATAGCTATGTGAACTTATTTTCTTTTACATAAGAATTATGATAATTTTTTTGCTAGAATATGTTCTGTTTTTAATTGAAAGTAAATCAAAACCAGAATAATATTAAAGTCATGATGCTTATATTTAGTAAAGTAAAGTTGACCCAGTTATTTTTGTAATGCATTTGGTATGTTGCATTCCATTGCATTTTATGACACCGGTTGTTTATTTTCTTTAAGTTGAAACTGTTAATAATTCAACTTGAATAAATTGTTGACCGGGTCATGGTGCCACTGAATCGAGTTTTTCCCAGTGCAACCACATTTGCCTTTATGGGAAGGTATTTATTCGGTCTGTTGTCATGCCTCTTGTCGGTACCACCAAAGAGGGAAGGTTTTGGGCATGCAGTACCCTGGCCCGGTAAGCAGACACAACCTTGTGTGCCCGTTGTTAAGTTTATGGTACCGAGTCCCCGTTTGGGACAATTGTTTTTTGGCCACGACGGTGGTCGGTGTGCCTTTGGTAGGCACAGGGCCACCCAGGACTGTTCCAGTGGGGAAATGAGTCGGAGTGGCCGGGAGAGTGTCATGGCAATGGAAGAGTTTTGTCGGAACGTTGTTGGTCCACCCGAATGGGAAAACGAGTCCATGGGTTCCGTGGTGTGGGTACAGTGCACTACCTCTGCAGAGTGTAATTAATCTATCAATAACCGAGTCCACGGTCGTGGACACGCTCGAAAGTAAGTGACACCATGGGTTAATATAAAATAAAAAATAAAATTTTGCTTGCTAAGTTATGAATTTTTGTACTATAATAATGATAGAAGAGCCACCGAGATGATTTGAGACCAAGTATGGTCAGGATTGTGATCGCCGGAAAGATCACGATTTATGTCCTATTGCAATGAACAAGTTTAGAGTTTAAGAAAAATCACTATGGGTAAGTCAGACTGAGGGTCTGTTTTCACAAGAGCATGAACACAACATGTTAGCTGTATGTATATTCATATATGGTGCTACGTTTTTAACAACTTATTAATTATCATGATATTGTTTGTCATTATGATTTTGTTTGTTGTAAGCTTGCAAGTACATTCAATGTACTGACCTGGCGTGTCATGCCAGATTTCAGGAAAGTTTCACTGGAAAGGAGTGCCGTCCGAGTCTAGACCGTATCCACATCGGTGTCCCTGTGAGATGGAGTTCCGCTACGAAGTCGTTCTGCTGCTGCGTAGTTTCATGACCGTGGCCTTTTCTGTTCATTAAATAATGTACATATTGTCCAGCCACACCGTGTGTGCCGCTTGGCCTCGCTACTCGTTGTAATGTAAAACTATGGTCCGCTAGCATCAATAAAGCGGTTGTTTTGTGTACCAAAATGTTGTGTGTTGCCAGAAGACAAGGTCTCTGGGCTGGCAATGCAAGTTAAACCGGTTACTATGATCCGGGGTGCCACAATATAGGGATAGAGGACAGATGACTTGATGAGTTTATATTAGTGACCACTAATAGAAAACGGCCCATTAGTCTCGGTTCTAGAGGCCTATTAGTCCTGGTTCAGCTACCGAGACAAAACGAAAGGGACAGAGCTTGATGTACTCCTTTTTCATAGACAGGTACTCTTTAAAGCATTTTCCAGATGATTCTCCCATTCACCTGTAGGATACACAAGCACCAGCTCCTCGAATCCCGCCATTATTTCATCCACCATAATAGCATAGCCATGTGGAATCGGATGGCAATGAAAAGTTCCCTCAGCTTGACGAGGTACAATAGAGTCGTCCGCCACCTTCAAGGTCAGGTTCTGCCATTTCGTCATTAGCTCGCAATGTTTAGCCTCTGTGATACTTCTTTGATGATATGGTGGGGTGGCTTCTGTGGCAGCGTCGACGCAACTTCGTGCCGCTGAGATTGTTGGCCACTAGCTCAATGCATCTCAAGTTCCTCTAGTTTTTCTATTGTTTCACTGAGTATCTGCATTTCGGTTGCACCCTCTTTCCTCTTTCCCTCTCGGCTTCTATAACCATCGATGTTGGGAAACCCAAGCACCCACGGAACGGAGCCTGATGTGCCTCGTGTTCGTCCAGGGTGTTCAGGATTCCCGAGGGCCTTTGTCAGCTCGTCCTTCTCTCTGTCGGGAATCAACGTCCCTTCATGCGCTGCCTTGATTGCTGCCTGAAGCTTCTTGATGGGTATTGCAAGTTGCTCATCCATCCGAACACACTCCCCTGTTTTTGAGTGTAAAGTTAACCCAACCCCGAATGCGGCCCAGTGATCCCTTATCTTCTCATATCAACCTATGAATTCTGGAGTATCACCTTTGTCGAAAAAACTTTGTGTTCAACTCTTTCTTCCATTTCCTGAATAGTTCTGCCATCTTCTTCAAAGAAAATGCCTTGACCTTTGGCTGTATAACTGGGTTCTTAGGATCCTCCTCTGGCGGTAGGATGAAATTTGTCATCAGCGAGGTGAAAAGATTGTTCTTCTGTCTTTCCTGGACATAAGAAACTTCAGGGTCCTTCTTATTCTTATTCCATGGCTCGATGCTGATCGGGAAGATGTCGCTATCAACTACTCCACACTGATGTACAAATGCGTCCTTGGACCGCTTGGGAGCAATTAGTTGGCCATCTTTAGTGATTTCTGTTACCATGAACCTTTCATCCCGGCGCAACCTTTTCTTCGAGCCTCGTCTCCTTGCGGAAGTTTGGCTCGATCCGGAGGGCTAAAAGAAGAAAGAAGTGTTAATATATGTACGTACCAAAAAAATGCATCAAGTCAGCACATGCTTAATTAATAAAAATATATACCTCGCCAAAATTTTCAATAGTTAAGGCTCCCTCCTCCGTTTGGTCACCGGAGTCGTTATCATGATCTCCTTCCTCCGCCATTCCGTCACCAGAGCCGTCAAGATGATCTCCTTCCTCCTCCATTGTTGGATAACCGGAGTCGTCATGATGATCTCCTTCCTCCTCTCCTTCCTAACCATCGGTATCGTTGAGAAATGACAAGGGATCACCTCCGGCGAGGATTACATCCCCCAACAACTCTTCTCGTACTAAGTCTCTTTCCATAGTTTCTGCATTATACAAACATGAGAGATGGGTTAGTGGAAAACATAGACCTAGCTAATCACAACAAAGAATCATATGCATATATGATCAATGGATTAGTTGCTGACCACCTCTCCCTTGCATATCCAATGTACCCCCCTCATGTCAAAGTTATTGCGGTTATCCTTTCAGGAGAGGACACTTTGCGGAAAATAGTCGGTATGAACATAACAATTACGGGTAGGGGCAGGAGGGGATAGATCGATAATGCTCTTTCTTTGTCTAGGGTTTGGGTGGCCTCGAGAGTTCGTTGGGTGAGCGGACCGCCTCTCTCATGCATGTCCGACGTTCCCCCTCATATCGAGGTTATCGGGGAGGGGCTAAAATTTAACTCGTTTAACTTGGTAAATTGGGTGGCCTCGACAACGCTTCTAGGGTTTGTGGTGGCCTCGACAATGTTCTTTTAAATTGGTAAATTTTGGCGGCGTCGACAACTCTTCTAGGGTTTGGGGTGGCACCGAAATATTGACCGATATGGACCGATATATTGATCGACATGACCAAAATATTGATCGATATGACCAAAATATTGCCAGATATGGACCGAAATATTGTCCGATATGACCGAAATATTGACAAATATGGACCAAAATATTGACTGATATGACCGAAATATTGTTTTTAATCATAGAGTAAGAATTTTGTAATCTTTCTTTAATAAACTAGGGATCTAAAAGTGTTATGTTAAAGCATTGACATCATACATTTACTTTTACGAAAAATAAATGTTTTGAACAAGAATAATGAACATAAATACTAGACTTGTTTTTTCTCATATATCAACATATCGTCTGATATATCACCTGATATCCGAAATACATACATATATACATAAATACATCTACATATATACATACATACACTAAGCATATACATATACATCTACATACATACCTACATACATAATTAATAAACAAAAAAATTGATTGCAGGCCAGGGCGGCGGCAGCTCACAGCGGGGGTGGCGAGGGCGAGGGCTAGGGCGGGGATAGGGGCGACGACAGCGATGGCGGGGCGGCGCGGGGGTGTGGCCGTTCACTACGGGGTGGCAAGGAGGGCCGATGTGGGCGGCGACGATGAGGGCATGTCGGTGGAGGCAATGAGGGTCGGCGACGAGGAGGGCCGGCAAGGGCGGCGACAATGAGGGCCGGAGGCGACGACGGGCTCAGGCAGCCTATCGGCGTCGAGGAGGTCTTCGGCGTCGTCGGTGGAACTGTAGATGGCTTTTGCAAATTTTGCAAAGTCCTGCTTATATACCCCCAACCTTTAGTCCCGATTCGAGCCACAAACTGGGACTAAAGCCCTTTGCTGCTGCATCCGCAAGTTTAGTCCCTCCTCGCCAGTTGAGAGGGGCTCGAAGTGGTTTATAAGCGTTGCTGCCGCTACCCACTCGAGCTCCTCTCAACGGCAGGCAGTACATGCCTTTTTGATGCCCTGCTGGGCCTGCTTGCACTACGGGCCTGCATCCTCGCCCATATCTAGGGTTTCAAGTCGTATGCAGGCCATGGTAGCAAGTAGGTGGGCCATTTTTTATTTTTTTTGTGTTAAAATTTTTAATGTTATTTTAGTTATAAAATATTAGTTGCATAAATTTTATTTTTTATTGATTCTTTTTAGTTGATTCCATTTGTTATTAGAGTTTTATAAAAGCTTTTTAGTTTTCTATTAAAGTTTGTAACAAAAAATACTTTATTTGCGGTTGTTATGTTTTTAAAATTTTAATGTTATTTTTAGTTATATAATATTAGTTGCATAAATTTAATATAATTTTAGTTGCATAAGTTTTATTTTTTATTGATTCTTTTTAATTGATTCCTTTTGTTATTAGAGTTTTATAAAAGCTTTTTAGTTTTCTATTAAAGTTTGAAACAAAAAATACTTTATGTAAATTATTTTTACTATTAATGTTTTTAACAAATAAATACTTTGATAATTTTAGTTAATATTATTTTGATTATTTTTGCTATTGAAGAATATTATATTTAATTGACTCTTTATTGTTCATTCTTTTTGCTATTAGAGTTTCATAAAAGCTTTTTAGTTCATTCTTTTTGCTATTATAGTTTTATAAAAGCTTTTTAATTCATTATTTTTCTGTTAGTTCATTCTTTGAGCTAAATGGCCCTGAAGTTGAAAAGCGGTACAAATGAACTCTGAGAAGGTTGAAACTTGGCATGGTATCATCATTTCACCCACATAGCATGTGCTAAAAAGTTGAGAGGATTCTAGAAAAACTGGATGCACTTCATGCACAAAATGGACAATCTCTTTCGAAGTATCATGGTTTCGGACAAGAAATCATCTATTACAAAGGCATTTAATCTTTTTAACTTATTTCAAATCCAGACTTTTTGTGTGTTCAACATGCACCATTCAAAGCCACATCATCAATTTTCAGCCCTTTCTGACTTCATTTGCTATTTTTCATGCATTTACTGATTTGGTTTAGCTAAATAACCTTGAAATTCAAAAGCGGTACAAATGAACTCTGAAAGGTTGAAATTTGGCATGATATCATCATTTCACCCACATAGCATGTGCTAAAAATCTGAGAGGGTTAATTCAAAAACTAGATGCACTACGTGTACAAAATGGACAATCTCTTTCGAAGTACGAGGTTTCGGACAAAAACTCATCTCTTACAAAGGCATTTATTTTTTTTAACTTATTTCAACTCCAGACTTTTTTTGTCTTCAACATGCACCATTCAAATCCACATCATCAATTTTCAACCCTTTCTAACTTCATTTTCTAATTTTCATGCATCTACTGATTTGTTTTAGCTAAATGACCCTGAAATTGGAAAGCAGTACAAATGAACTTTGAAAAGGTTGAAAGTTGGCATGGTATCATCATTTCACCCACATAGCATGTGCTAAAAAGTTAAGAGGTTTACAGCAAAAAATGGATGCACTACGTTTACAAAATGGACAATCACTTTCAGAGTATCAGGGTTCTGAACGAAAACTCATCTGTTACAAAAGGCATTTCATTTCTTGACATGTAACTGTAGTGATATTCTGGATGAAAGCCATCATCAGAATAGTTGTGGAGAGAAAGTCTTCACTCTTTCTTCACGTGTGTCCCTTGCTTATTGCGCCGTAACCATGAATAATCTTGATCGTTTAACAGGGTGCTTGGTATTCTATTCGAAACCTTCTTCTCCAATATTCACCTCCCTTCACTTTGAAGGGAGGACTTTCATGAAAAGTTTCATAATCTTTAGACATGTCTATCTTGCCCTCCACTCCCACGATGTCTCTTTTCCATGAAAGAACTATGTGGCTCTTTGGCTCATCATATGATGAATTCTCTTCCTTATCTTTTCTTTTTCTCGGTTTGGTAGACATGTCCTTCACATAGAAAACCTGCGCCAAATCATTGGCTAGGACGAATGGTTCGTCTATGTACCCAAGATTGTTGAGATCCATTGTTGTCATTCCGTGCTGTGCGTCTACCTGTACCCCGCCTCCTGATAGATTGACCCATTTGCACCAAAACAAAGGGACCTTAAAATTATGTCCATAGTCAAGTTCCCATATGTCCACTATGTAACCATAATATGTGTCATTTCCCCTCTTGGTTGCTGCATCAAAACAAACACCACTATTTTGGTTGGTGCTCTTTTGATCTCGGGAGATTTTGGAAAATGTATTCCCATTTATCTCGTACCCTTTGTAAGTCAATATAGTTGAAGATGGTCCCCTGGCCAACGGGTATAGCTCATCTGCAATAATGTTGTCATCCATGAGATGTGTTTGCGACCAACTGCAAAAAGTCATGATGTGTTCACATGTAATCCAGTCGTCACACTGCTCCGGGTGTTGGGAGCGCAAAATATTCTTGTGTTCATTGACATACGGGGTAACGAAGGTAGAATTATGTAGAACTGTGTAGTGTGCTTGAGACCAAGACTACCCGTCACAACTTATTATTGAGTCCGCTCCTAGCATGCCTTTTCCAGTCAGTCTCCCCTCATACCACAATTGAGGGAGACCAATCTTCTCAAGGTCAAGAATGAAGTCAACACAAAACCCAATGACCTCATCTGTTTGATGGCCCGTGGAGATGCTTACTTCTGGCCTAGCACGCTTACGAACATATTGCTTTAATACTCCCATGAACATCTCAAAGGGGAACATATTATGTAGAAATACAGGTCCCAGAATGGCAATCTTGTCGACTAGATGAACTAGGATGTGCGCATGATATTGAAGAAGGATGGTGGGAATACCAGCTCGAAACTGACAAGACATTGCACCAAATCACTCCTTAATCATGGTAGGATTTCTGGATCGATTTGCTTCTGAGAGATTAAATTTACAAATGCACATAGCTTCACAATGTCTAATCGAAAGTTTTCCGATAGAAGCCCCCTCAATGCAACCAGAAGCAGCTGCTTCATAATCACGTGGCATTCATGAGACTTTAAGTTCTAGAACCTTTACTCCGGGATATTTATTGTTCGCTTTATATTGGACGAGAAGCCGGACGGGACCTTCATACTTAACATGCATTCAAAGAAGATTTCCTTCTTTTCTTTGGTAAGAGCGTAGGTAGCAGGACCTTCATACTGCTTTGGATGCATGCCGTCTTTTTCATGCACATGTTGCTAGTCCTCCCCTGCCTCCGGTGTATCTTTTGTCTTTCCAGACACGTCCAAGAAGCCTAGCATGTTCATGCAAAGATTCTTCGTCACGTGGATCATGTTGATTGTAGAGCGGGCCTCTAGGTATTTCTGATAGGGTGGGTCCCAAAATATAGATTTCTTCTTCCACAGGGGTGCGCGTCCCTCAGTGTCATTCAGAATAGATAGTCCGCCAGGACCCTTTCCGAAGATTACTTGTAAATCCTTCACCATAGCAAGTATGTGATCACCAGTACAGAGGGCGGGATTCTTCCGGTGGTCTGCCTCATCTTTGAAATGCTTGCCTTTCTTTCGACATTGATGGTTGGTCGAAAGAAATCGACGATCCCCAGGTACACATTCTTCCTGCATTTGTCCAAATATATACTTCCGGTGTCATCTAAACAGTGTGTGCATGTGTGCTATCCCTTGTTTGTCTGTCCTGAAAGGTTACTGAGAGCAGGCCAATCATTGATGGTTACAAACAGCAACACATGTAGATCAAATTCTCCTAGTTGTCCTCATCCCACACACGTACACCTTTTCCATTCCACAACTGGAAAATTTCTTCAACTACTGTCTTTTGGTACACATCAATGTCGTTCATGGGTTACTTAGGGCCTTGGACGAGCACTAGCATCATAATGACCTTCAACTTCATGCACAACCAAGGAGGAAAGTTACAGATACATAGAGTCACGGACCAGGTGCTATCATTGCTGCTCTGCTCCCCAAAAGGAATAATGCCATATGTGCTAAACCAAACCATACATTCCTTGCGTCACCTACAAAGTCCCCCCATCTTCTCTCGATTTGTCTCCATTGCGAACCGTCAGCGGGTGCTCTCAACTTCCCGTCTTTCGTACGGTCATCTTTGTGCCATCGCATCAATTTGGCATGCTCTTTGTTTCTGAACAGATGTTTCAACCATGGTATTATAGGAGCATACCACATCACCTTCGCAGGAACCCTCTTCCTAGGGCGCTCGCCCTCAACATCACAAAGGTCATCTCGTCTGATCTTATATTTCAGTGCACCGCATACCGGGCATGCGTTCAATTCCTCGTACTCACTGTGGTAGAGGATGCAGTCATTAGGGCATGCATGTATCTTCTACACCTCCAATCCTAGAGGGCATAGAACCTTATTGGCTTTGTACGAAATGTCGGGCAATTCATTATCCTTTGGAATCTTCTTTTTCATTATATTCAGTAGATTCCCAAATCCATTGTGAGATACACAATTGTCTGCCTTCCATTGCAGCAATTTAAGTGTGGTACCGAGCTTTGTGTTTTCATCTTCGCAATTTGGGTACAACACTTTTTTGTGACCCTCTAACATGCGATCGAACTTCAACTTCTCCCTTTCACCAAGGCATTGTCTCTTTGCAACAACAATGATCCAAAAAATATCATCATCGGGCACATCGGCTGGTTCCTCTCGATCTTCAGCTTCCCCCGTTGCAGCTATGTCATAGCCCTAGAATTCCTGGTGGTTAGTTGCATCTGTGAGCATCCATGCATCATGTTAAAATTCAAATGAATTTGAAATGGGGAAGTTCAAACCCTAGCCCCAGATGAATCCAACTAGGTTCAATTTCAAATCTTTTCAATGTACCCAAAGTGCCCTCCAGAAAAGTTCATCATTTTTGAATGGGCTAAAAACCTCTTCCAAAAATGGTGCACATATTTCTAGGACATTCTAGATTTTTGAATTAATCCATATTGTATTTGAATTGGGGCATTTAAATACTTCAAATATGTGTAAATGCTCCGATAATTCTGAAATTTGTGAGGGGCTCTGGAATTGTCTAATTAGTCCCTACAAAATTTCTCACAATAAAGGAAAGTGGTTTAGTATTTTTACTAGATCAAAACATATTGCAGTAAATTCAAAACAAAAACGGAATACAAAAGGCAGAGAGAGAGAGAGAGAGAGAGAGAGAGAGAGAGAGAGAGAGAGAACTCACCTGGCAGCCCATCCAACGGGCCCAGCCCACCAGGGGCAGGGAGGTCTTCTTCCTCCCGCTAGTCGGATGCACAGCGCGTGCCCGACGTGCGCCTGCACGCGTCGGCCACCTCCTGCTTGCCGCTAGCCGCCGGAGTCACCCGAGGGCGCCACGCACACCACTGGAATCCCCTCGCTCACTCCCTCGTACCCATTCCCTCCCCCGGATCTCCCTCTCTCGCGACCGAGCGCGTCGTCGCAGCCGTCCAAAGACACCGTGGCCACAGCCACCACCTCGCCTCTCCGAGCTATCTCCGAGCTCCGCCATGACGTCCTCGTCCTCTCCACCAAGTCAAGCAGTGCCAGGAGCTCCTCTTCATCCTCACCGCCATCGTCTTCAACCTCGGGATGCCGAGATAGCCACCGCCGTGCCTTCTACTCTGAGCCTCCCCGAGCCCACGTCAACGCCTCTGCAATCACCGTGAGCTCCCGCATTGGAACCCCCTCTCCCCGAGCTCGATTACGCCCTCTAGCCGTGCCAGCCGCCGTACCTGAATGCCACCGTCTGCCATGGTCGTTGCTCTCGCAGCCACCGTGCATCTCTGCTCGAGCTTGTGCCTCCAGCGTGCTCCTGGAACAACGAAAAGTCCGGCGCAACCCCTATCTAGCTCTCTCGTGCACTGAAGCCACGCGCTCGCACATGCTCGAACTCCGGCCGCCGCCTTTGAGCTCGCCATCGTCGACTTAGGCCATCTCCGGTAAAACTAACAACATTGTTAGAGGCGCCGCACTTCCAGCTTCTGAACAAGACCCCCCGTGCGTCGTTCGGTCGCCAGAGGAGGTTTTCCGACGACCCCCTCCGCGGTTGGCCTCGCTGGTGGCCTTAACTCTGGCTAAACACCAGTTAGGCGCTAACCAATGACCCCCTGGGTCAATGACAGGTGGGCCCAGAGCCCTGCTAATTTCAGATTAGTGCTAATTAACAATTAGTTAAACACTGTCTGACTGACTAGTGGGCCTGACGCCTGACTAAATTCGGATTAGTGGTTTTTTAACACTAATTAACTATATTAGTAAGAATGAGTCACTCTCCAGTGGACCCCACAGGTCAGGTTTGACCTCGACCGCCCCTGTTGACTTGCTGACGTCACACTGACGTCATGCTGACGCAGTTAACAATTTTCTGGTTTAAACAAATAAATAATCCAGGAAATTTCAGAAAATAGCCAAAACTTCTAAAAATCATAGAAAATCAACCGTAACTCCAAATGAAATAATTTATATATGAAAAATTATCAAAAAAATATATGAGGAATCTGTTTATGTTATTGTCATTCATGTTTGAACAACTTAAACTTGATGTATATGACAATTTGAATAAACGGCATTTGAAATGTCTTATATGGAGTTTGAATTTGAACCTAGGGTTCAAACAAACTTCATTTAAATTGTTGCTAGTTGCATTAGCTCAATCAACAGCATATTGCCATGTCATGATCATGCATCATATTGTTGCATTGCATTGATTGTGTTCCTTCTTGTTTGCCGGTTTTTGACCCCTCTCAGTGGACGTAGCTTCGACGATGAGTTCGATGACATCGATGAAGAGTTATACTATCTTCAGAAGTGCCAGGCAAGCAAAACCCCATTGAGAATTCCGATACAATCCCACTCTCTCGCTCTTGCTCTCTTTTACTGCATTAGGACAACAACGATTCAACTGCTATTTGATGCGGTAGCTGAACCCCTTTCCCTCTGCATGATCTGGCATTGCCATAGTAAATAGTTGAAACCCACTAGCATGAGTAGGAGTTGTTTGAGCCATGTTGTGCCTACGCATCCATGCTTGCTTGTTATGCCCTCTATTGCTTAGAATTGTAGGTCTGATTCATGAGGGATGAACTGGAATGGGGTCATCATGTCCAATTGTTGAGAGCTAAGTGTGTGAACGCGATTTGGTGAAGGTAGCGATGAGAGGCAATGAAGGAGTACATGGTGGGTTGTGTCATTGAAGTCGTCCTCAGGAACTGAGTTCTGTTTCTGTGATCCAAGACAGTTACTACCACACATTGGGCTCCGGGCACTCCAAGCTCTCTCGACTTATTAATTGCCTCGATCTCTGTCCAGGAGTTGCAACTAGTTTCTGGTGTTTGTAGGATATGTGTTGGAGGCCGAGTGAAGCGCTGACCCTAGGGGTGGGCTATGATGCGGTAGATATACCGTGGCGGAGTGTACCGAGTCGCCCATTTGGTGTCTCGAAAACCCTGCACACATCGTTTGGGGACGTGAGCGAAACCTCAGCCGGATCTCCTTGCGGATGGAACCCGAATAGGCGATAAACTAGGACTATGGACTTGTGTGGTTAGTTAGGTCGTGGCCAACACCCTTGCCAGGGTTCTGCTTGAAGGTTGCTGAGGTACATGACGTGTACATGGCGGTAAGTGGCAAGAACGTGAGTGAAGAAGTACACCCCTGGAGGGTTAACATGATCTATTCGAATAACCACGTCCGCGGTAATGGATTACTGGGTTGCTTGTGCAGTTCATAGACAAGTGAAAGTGGATACTCTAAAATGCGCAAGATAAGCGTGACCTCTATTGATCGCATTCTCGTAGGGAGATGGGAGTGGATCCATAGTGGTGTACTGATTGGTGAATATGTGGACTCGTTTGCGCCACCTCAATAGAGTTTCCAGTTGTCGTAGTACAGGATAGCCACTGAGTCAAAGCTGGCTTGCTGCAGTTAAACTCCAATACCCCTTTGTCGATAGTGATGCATATGTAGCTAGTTCTGATGTAAGTCCTGCTGAGTATATTTGTACTAATGTTTGCTTAATTTATGTTTTGCAGAGAGACTTCAGTCTCACTAGTGGTTCCGCATGGACTTCGATGTTTAGCTTGTTACCTCAGCTACGATCTTGTACCCTCGAGAGGGTCTTGTAGATAGTCAGGCTTCACAACCTTTTGCATTTGTACTTGTCTGTACCCAGACATGTTATGCTTCCATTGCTTGTATGCTTTGTATGTTGGGTCATGAGACTCATGTTTGTAATATCTGGCTCCTCGGAGCCTAATGAATAAATACTTTGATTCATAGAGTTTTGCTGTGATGCCATGTTGTATTTGCACATATCGAGCATATTTTGTGTATGTTATTGAAATGCTTGGTATGTGTGGGATCCGACACCTAGTTGTTTACCCTTGGTAGCCTATCTTATGGGAAAATGCCTCCTAGTGCTTCCACTGAGCCTTGGTAGCTTGCTACTGCTCCGGAACACATGGATTGACCGACATGTGTCCTTCCTTGCTCCTGTGTCTGTCCCCTATGGGGAAATGTCATGCGGTGTATACCGGAGTCCTGCTAGCTTGCTACATCCCGGCAAGACTCGCTGCTAACCGACACGTGCATTTTTGGGTCATCTATGTTTGTCCGTGTAATTTAGCGCCACTTTTGGTTTATAACTAGTCTTGTTAGCCCGGGTTCTCTGTCATATGGATGCTAGCGTGTGGCACCCCGGATCAGAGCGACCGGTTTACCATGCATTGCCAGCCCAAAGACCTTGTCTTCTGGCAACACACAACATCTTGGTACCGAAAACAACCGCTTTATTGATACTAGCGGACCATAGTCTTACATTACAACAGTTAGCGAGGCCAAGCGGCACACACGGTGCGGCTAGACAATATGTACATTATTCAATGAACATAAAAGGGCCTCGGGCATAGATTACGCAGCAGCGGAACATCATCGTAGCGGGACTCCATCTCACACGGACACCGATGTGGATACGGACTAGACTCAGAGGGCACTCCTTTCCAGGGGAACTTTCCTGAAATCTGGCATGACACGCGAGGTCAGTACTTTGAATGTACTTGCAAGCTTACAGCAAAACAAAATCATAATGACAAACAATATCATGATAATTAATCAATATTAAATATGCAGCAACAAATTTAAATGAATATTCACTAACATGTTGTGCTCTTGCATTTATAAATAAAAATCTCGGTCTATCTTACTCATGATAATTTATTATAACTACCAACTTATTTACTTCAACAAGATATAAACCGTGACCTTTCCGGTGATCACAAACCTGCCCATAATGGGTCTCAAAACATCTCGGAGGCTCTTCCATCAATTTATTATAACACCAAAAATTGTAGAACTTAGTGCGCAAAATTTTATTATCTGTTGACCCATAGTGTGACCTACTTTCGAGCGTGTCCGTGATCGTGGACTCGGCTATCGATAGATTAATTACACTCTATAGAGGTAGTGCACTGTACCCACACCACGGAACCCATGGCCTCGTTCTCCCATTCGGGTGGACCAACGACGTTCCGACGAAACCCGTCCATTGCCATGAAACTCCTCCAGCCACTCCGACTCATTTCCTACTGGAATAGTCCTGGGTGGCCTTGTGCCAACCAAAGGCACACCGACCATCGTCGTGGCCAAACAAAAATTGTCCCAAACGGGAACTCGGTACCATAAAATTAACAATGGGCACACAAGGTTATGTCTGCTTACCGGGCCAGGGTACTGCATGGCCATAACCTTCCCTATTTGGAGGTACCGACAGGAGGCATGTCAATGGACAGAATCAAGACCTTCCCATAAAGGTAAATGTGGTTGCACTGGGAAAGACTCGATTTAGTGGCACCATGTCCCAGTCAACAATTTATTCAAGTTGAGTTATTAACAGTTTCAACTTAAAGAGAAATAGATAACCAGTGTCATACAATGCCATGCAAGATGCCAAAATGCAGCACATAAACAAGTAAAATGCCATACAAAAATATAACTGGGTCAACTTTCATCTTAACTTGACTATTATTTTGGTTATGCTTGACTTTCAACGAAATTTTAACTATCTTAATAACTTAAACCAAACTCCAACTTTTTGTAAAGTAAATGAAACCAATAACTACAGCAACCAAAAGAAATTATTTAACAAAATAATTAACATGCATAATATAAATCATTTGTTCAAGTTGGAAAAATCGCAAATATTGAAATGGGACTATGAAAATGTTGCTGTGGCTTGACTTAGTTCAAATGAGGCTCACAAGCCTCTTGGTGATCCTCAAGACAAGTTCCTTCTTCTGAAAATAAATAAAAGTTCAAAAAGAAACTATCAAGATTCATTCAAAGATTCACCAGAAAATCTACACAGCACCAAATAGTTTCATTTTTGGTGTGCTGCAAGATCTGTTTACAAAGAACACAATGCAAAAAGAATCAATTCATTTGGACTTATGGTTAAAAAGTTATTGCAGTTTGAAGTTCTCTGGAATTTATTCAAATTCAGAAATTGAAATAAATAGAATAGGGGGGGTGACGTCGAAGGCGTAAATGCCCAGAGCGCCACCACTCATACCGCTTCGCGCGGGAGTGGAGAGGCTGACTAGGGGCCCCGCTAGTCAGGTGAGAGGGGGAGAGGGAGATGAGCAGAGGCGGCCGCGGCTTCGCCGGAGCGCACGCCGGTGACGCTGCCCATTGGCTCAAACTAAAAGGATAGACCGACGGAGAAGTTCTAGGCGCACCTACCTGTACTCGTAGGGTGGCTAGAGGTGGACGGACGGCGTCGGAATGGAGCTCGGAGGCGGAGACAGAACAGGGGGCTTGTCGGAGTTGAGGAACACGACGAGCTACGGCGCCTTCAGGAGCTCCAGCTACGTGAAGAAGCTTCACCAGAGAGTGGCGGAGGCTCTGGTGAGGTCGCCTTGGATGGAGAGGGCTTGGAGCTGCCTTGGCGACCCGAGGGGGATCACCGGTGAGCTCGGGCTCGGCAACGGTGGCCTCAGACCTGCCCGGCCGGGCCACGGGGTTCTACTCTATCTTTGGTCATGTGGGAGTGGAGCTGGGTGCTCGGAGCGGCTGGGAGAGGGTCTATTTATAGGCGAACGAGAGGGGGGAAACGGTGCTCCACCGACGACACCTGGCCGCGCCCGGCGGCGAAATGGCGTCAGTGGGAGGGGGAAGAAGAAGACGGAGTCACGCAGGAGCTGTGGACGAGCGGGGACGAGCATAGGGGCGCTGGAGGTGGCGACGAGCATAGTGCGCACCGCACTGTGCCTTGGCCGGACCGCACCCGTGCTCGCTGCGGCGAGCTCCGGCGAGCTCCGGCGTCGGCGAGCGCCAGGTTTGGACTGTGGAGATGAAGACGACGATGGTGGCGAGGTTTGGCGCGCTTGGGCAGGCTCGGAAGCAAGCACGCTCTATACAAAGCGCTCGGCGGCATCCAGAGCGCGCCGACTGACTGCCATGGCATGGAATACATGCATGGTCACCGCGTGAACTCTGCCTGCAGGATGACTTGGTGCCAAAATTCATGTCTGGCGTGTTGTTCCTGGTAGATAGGTGAGTTACCTATGGTTGGTTTACTTCCAGACGCAGTAGGATGAAAGTAACTAGCCTGGTAAGTTTCTGGACAGAAACTTTGAGAGCTTACTGATGTAAAATGGTGAATAGTTGGAGGCTGTGCTTTGGAGGCTAGTCAAGAGTTACTAAGGTGAATATGCATAAGGAGTTTCACAAGAAGTGGAGCAAGTAAACTGGTAGTTGCTGTAGAAACTACCATTTCTGTCCACAATAGAAAATATTTTTTGTAGCAAAAATATTTCAAAAAGTAGTGCAATATTTTTGCTCAGGAATGTGTCTTAGGGTCCAGAGAATATTTAGGAATTTCCTCAGAATTTTATGAGCCAGAACAATAGGGGTTGCTGTGGAGCACAAAGATTTTAGCTAGGGTTTTGGGGAGTAAAATGAATATTTTTCAATTAAGAAAAATATTCCATGAAGTATTTTGGGGTGGTCCAGAGGTATATGATAGTTTGAGATGGATGGGAGGCACTTGGGTGAATGTCAAGGGTACCCAAGCACTTTAAGTCCATATGTAATTATTCAAAAATCCCAAGGTTTGAAATAAATTCAAATAAAACTTTGGCAAATAAAAGAATGCAAAAATAAGGCTGTTACAAACCTCCCCCACTTAGAATGAATCTTGTCCTCGAGATTTGGTTGCTTGGGAAAACCATTCTGGATAATATGTATGTAGGAACTCTTCTTGTTCCCAGGTTGATTCTGACTCGGTGTGATGCTCCCACTGGACTTTATAAAACTTCCGTACCTTACTGCAGGTGACTCTTTCCATCTGATCTATAATTTTGAACAGCCTTTCTTCGTACGCTAGATCCTCTACCAATTCTATGTCGGTTATAGCAGTCTCTTTCTCAGGCGGGGATATGCATCTTCTCAACTGTGAGACGTGGAACACGTTGTGCACATTAGACAATTCCGGGGGTAATTCCAGCTGATAAGCAACAGTGCCCACTCGAGAAATAATTGGAAAGGGACAATAAATCTGGGTGCCAACTTCCCGCGAGTTTGGAATCTCTTGACTCCTTTCATAGGGGTGACTTGGAGGTATACGTGCTCTCCAGGTTCAAAACTGATCTGTTGGTGCTTCGCATCGTAATAACTCTTTTGTCCAGACTTGGCCAATTGTAATCTATCTCTGATTTCCTTGACTTGTTTCTCAGCTTCCATCATGAGGTCCGTTCCGAAAATATGGCTATCTCCTGTCTGAGACCAGTTTAGCGGGTTACGGCATTTGCGGCCATATAAAGCCTCGTATGGTGACATCTTTAGGCTGGATTGGAAGCTGTTGTTGTAGGAAAACTCGGCGTAAGGTAGACAATCTTCCCACTTAGATCCTTGGGCCAAGATGCAAGCTCGCAGCATATCTTCCAGTATTTGGTTCACCCGCTCTGTTTGTCCATCTGTTTGAGGGTGATAGGTTGTACTATATTTTAGGGTTGTCCCCAAAGCTTGATTGAGACGTGTCCAGAAAGTGGAGGTAAAGAGTGAACCTCGATCAGAAGTGATGGTCCGAGGTACCCCGTGCAGACTGACTATTCTGGACACATACAGTTGTGCAAGTTGGTCTGCTTGATAGGTGGTCCTGACCGGAATAAAATGGGCTACCTCGGTTAGAGTGTCCATGATGACCCATATTGCATTATTGCCTCGCTGAGTCTTAGGTAATCCCATGATGAAATCCATGCAAACATCATCATATTTCCACTGTGAAACTGGCAGCGGTTGAAGAAGTCCGGCTAGCTTCTGATGCTCTAGCATTACTTTGTTGCATATGTCGCAACAAGCCACAAAATAGGCAATATCCTTTTTCATTCCATCCCACCAGAATATTTGGCGAAGGTCTTCATACATTTTTGTTCCCCCAGGGTGAATAGAATATGAGGACTCATGGGCTTCTGACAAGATTTTCCTTGTAGGACAGGATCACCTGGCTGGGCCTTGCGGATTTCTTCTTCAAGTGTGGGGGTAACTTCCAGTGTGTTAGCGAGACCAACCTCAACGATGTTGTGGGGACCCCGACTCATAAGTCGTGATCACCGAATGCACGTGTACAGTGATCCCAGAGATCAATGCTCACTGAACACACAGAAGCTGAATAACAAGAGTCTTACATCCGTACATACCGTATTACACAAATAGGACCATTATGGTCAAGTCTTGAGTATATCGTTGTAGCGGAAATCTTCAATAACCACTTGGACCCATGCCATCTGCCTTAACCCTACAGGAATTCTGACTGGGAAGCGTCCTAGCTCGCATGCTCGTCACCAAGAAATCTTCATCATATCCTGTTCTCTCATGCCTGGCCAATAAAATAACCAGTGGCAAGCCAATGAGTACTTTGAATGTACTCGCAAGCAACCCAAGTGTGATGACAGAATAATTATGCAAGGCAATACTGCTAAATTGGCAGTTTTTGCGGAAAGCTAGTTTTTCGTATGCAAGTATGATCAACATATAACATGGATATGCATGTGTCTGCAACAAGTATCAGGAGGTTTCAGACATCATTATCGAGAAAGAGTCATGAACAACTCTTGCTCACGCTCATCGTGACTTCCTCACAATCACATCAACAGATTTACCCAAACCGTGTTGTTTTCCAGAAACTTATGGACATAGTCTAAGTAGCACCACCCAACTGTCCTTGACCGTGGACACGGCTATTCGAATAGTTTGACACTCTACAGAGGTTGCACACTTTACCCACTAGATCCGGGGAACTTCCGTGTCATTCATGACCCGCGGTACCTCAAGTACCCGGGGTAAGCACCCGATCACTATCTTTCCCTAGACGACACTAACACAGAGTCCACTCGATTGGTAACAGCCCCGTGCCAAACATTTCACATCTTAAAATTTGTGGAGCCTTGCTCCCATATTCATCACATACCACTGACACGGGGTACCAACGGTGTGCTCGGTGCCCTGTGAAAACAGTCATGGCCGCCTATCCAAGCACGACCCCGTCCCGAGAGTGACCTCATGTCACCCCCGTCACTAGTAATGCGGGCACCATGCTAGTATCGACCTTGGTAATCAATAATGCCCTTTCCCATATAAGGGTAGAGTGGTTGCGCATGTTTGGTTGGGACGGTAGTCACACATAAATCTAATCCATCCCTGTAAACAACACTTTCATCAAGCCTCGGTACATTCTTCACCAAGTAGTGCCCTAGTTCCTCATTGTCTCCCAGGGGCACTAGCGGCACCCACTAGGTCATTTGCAAGTATGTCAAACCACACTTGTTTCTCTCAATGCATAACCCTGACCCATTTGTGTAGCCAACTACTATAGCATACATCTATCTACTCCCACCGGCATAACCCTCATAAGAAGGTAGGGTCATGCACAATGCAAGCATCAATGAGGAAGTGCAGTGGCAGACCATCAAAGTGGTTCCACCACATCATGATTCCGTAGAAACAACATTATGGTACTATATGACATGCATAAAAAGGTTTCTCAAACATGGTCAAAGGGCTGCTTGCCTTGTCCTTCCGAGTCTTCAAACCTTCTGGTCCATCTCCGAGTTCTCCGTTTGTTTCGTCAACTAACGACGGAGACAATCATAATAAGCAACACAACAAAGCAAAATATAAAAGTGCTCCAAAAATAGGAGTTGGACTTTTCTAGGATACCTCTGGTCATATGAAAAATGACCAAGGTGGTTTCTTAGGTATTGGATCAATGGATAGTTTGGAACATTTCAATATGATGGAATCAAGGGGTTTATGGATTTGAAAGAAGTGTACAGAAATATATTTTTGAAAAATGAGCAAAGGCACCCATTTAACAAATCATGATTTTAGAAGCATCTAGGAGTTGGTTTCATTGGATTTGGAGTTCAAATGAATTTCCTAGGATTTTGCAAAGTTGATAAATATGAAGAAATGGCTCATTATTTGGTGGGGTACAGAAAGTATTAATAAAATTGTTCCAAAACTAAGTTTGGATATTACAAGCATCTAGGAATTTGAACCATTGCATTTGGATCAGATTTGAGCTCTCTGTGATTTTCTAAAGTTTATCACAGCAATGGAAAAATGGCATTTGATAAATATTAGGGAAGAAAAAGTCTCTGTAAAAATGTGCATGCTGCACCATGTGATAGAGCATGATTTTATGAACTACTAGAAATTTGAATCATTTGATTTGGAGTTCATTTGATTTATTTATGGTTTTTAGAAGTTTACAAAAAAAGAAAAGGGAAAGAGAAAGGGTTTATACCCTTATGCTGCACACTGGGCGGAAGATAGCCGTATAGAAACTCGGCCGGCCCAACGGCTCGGCCGCGCGCACAGGGGGGTGGTGACGTCGGTGGCGCCTTCGCGGAATATGTTTTCATACTGGGAAAGTGTTTTCCTGCTGCCCCGCCTCCACTCAAATGATGTGGCGGCTGGTGGGTCGCTGACCTGCGGGGCCCAGCCGCAGGTCATCTCGTCGCCCCTGGCCATCTTCTCCGGCCCGACACCGGGCAAGGGAGGGCTTCGGCCGCCGGCGCAGCCGTCGCCTGGAGATGCGGGAGGGCCGGCCGACGAGCCCAGGAGCTTCGTCTCTCCTTCCTGCACCCGAGGGTGGCCGCGGGCTCGCCCAAGGAAGCCCACAGCCTCGCCACCACAGGGAGGCCGCGGCGGCCGAGGGGCTTCGGCGGCATCACGCCAGGAAGACTTCCCAGGCCAAGGGAAGCACTGGTTCGACCCTGGGGACTCCCTGAGGAGGGCATGGACCTGGAATAAAGGAAGGGGAAGGAAAGAGCGGCCGAGGTGCCCGAATCTGAGCGGCGGTCGGCGGCAGCACTCCCGCCATGGAGGGGGTAGGAGGCCACGGGAGAGTGCTCGAGGGTGTCTGGGAGATGCACAACAGAGAGGGGGGTCAGCAGAGGCGAGAGCGAGCTCGGAGGGTGGCTTAAATGGGCATGGGCGCGGTGCATCGTGGGCGCGGTCTAGGGCGCGCTCAGGCGAGCTCGCAGAGGGGAGAGGAGAGTGGGTCAGGTGGGGGCAGGCGTCGTGCCGTGTCCCAGACATCGAGGCGACCTCAGGGGACATGCTGGGGAGGCCCGAGGCTATCGTGGCATCGGGATGGGGGCGGCTACAGTGCGCCAGAGCACTATAGTGCGCTCCAGAGCACGCATATGGCTGCCATTGGCATAGTTTTGGCGTCCAGGGCATGGCCAATAGTGTCTAGGGGGTAGGGGGAGTAGTAGAATATAGGGAGGTGGTCTTGGATGCTCTGGGGAGCTAGTAGGAGAGGAGAGAGATAGAAGAAGAAGGAGAGAGGGGCTGTCCAGGGTGGTAAAATGAGGGTTTTCACCCCTCAATCATTGAGCTCTGGTCATGGGAGAGTTACTGGAGGTAGAAGGTGACTAGGTGATGTTGTGGTAAAAAGTTGAATCAAAGGCTAATAGTAAAAGGGGGCAAAACAGTGGTTTTGGTAAAATGGCAGAAGGTGTTTGATGTGGTCTTGGGCAAGCAAATGACTTCCAATTGGCATGATACTTAACATGATCAACTCACAGATACATTTAGGCCCTGTCACCAAATTTGAGCTCATTTGGGCAAGGTTGCCAATGTAACTTTGGTGAACCCAAGAAATCAACAGAAATGGATTTCTCAAGATTAGGTTAAGCAAATCATCTCTCCTTGATGCACCACTTGGTGTAGTGTCATCATCTGGGATTGTGAGCATGCCCACAAAATTTGAGGCCCCGAGTAAAAAGTTGGCAATGTAGAGTTGTTCAAATTTGGATCTGGTCAGAAAGGGTTTTGGGGCACTTAGATCAAGTTATGCTTCTCCAATACTTGTTCCATTTGGTCTAGATGCATATTTACATCTTTTGAGCATGTGCACCAAGTTTGAGAGCATTTGGACAAGTTTGGCAATGTAAAGTTGCTCAAACTTCAAAATGGACAGAAATGGTTTTGAGGGGATTAGATGATGTTTCCTTGATCTTCAAGCCATGAGGCTTTGTAAGATTATCAAATATGTCATATTTGACAAGATAGAATTTCCCTGGAATTTTTGGAGAATATTTCATATGAAAATATTTCAAAAGCTTGAAATATCCAGAAAGGGTTTTGGAAGGATTTGTCCAATATTTTGAACATGACCATGTGCTGAAACTCTTATATATGGACAATATATGTCCTATGAGTTTCCTTGAATTTTGGAAAATATTTTTGAAATAGTTAAATAATTTTAACCTATTAACGACCATTTCTGGACTAAAGAAAAAGCATTTAAATAAAATATAAAATAACTTTTAAAATTATAATTTTGTGGTTTATGGGAGTCCTATACCTAATAGGATTCAAATATACTTTTTGAAAGATTTTTCACACCCTGAATAAGGTACTTGCAGTGCAAACCTTAATTCAGGGGTTTTTGGAAAAACTAATTTTAGAAAATACTATTTGGCCAAACTATTTTTGTAAGAAAATACTATACTGTCCTATACACATGGCATGATCATTGTGAAAAGGTTTTGGATCAAGGGGATGAAGTATAAGAGTTGGAGGATTTATTTGATTTTTAGAGCACTAGCAAACAGCAAACAGAAAACCAATCAAGCAAGATCAAAGACACTCAAAAGTTTTTGTTAAACCATATTTTAGCATGATTATCAGCTTAAGTAATGTGGCATGAAAATCAGGGTGTGACAGACCGACCCCCCTTACAAGAATCTCGTCCCCGAGATTCCCAGACCAGGCATGTAAAGGAATACGGAGTCTTGCATACGGGGTAGTCTTCACTTCTTCTTGTTGGTTCTGCTTCCGAGTGGTGCTCCCTGGAATCTTGAAGTACTTCGTGGTGTGGCTTCTCGCTTGTTACCCTCTTTGATGGAGGTTGCTGAGGGGTCTCTTGTATGGGTTAGGTTGAGCTAGACGTCAAAGGCTCAGTGATCGATGTCCTTGCGGGGACCGGGCTAGTTAGGAAGTAGGAAGTACTTCCAGGGTTGTGTATTGTTGAAAATTTTGGTGCGCGGTGGGTAACTCAGGTGGTAAGTCTAGCTGGTAGCCATCTACTATTTTTCTTGCAGTGGTCTTGAAGAAGGTTGATAAATCCTGGTGTGAGCGTCCCTTCGACATGAAAATGCTTGGTTCCTTTGAGTGGAGTGGTTTGCAGGTACGCTCGGTCTTTGACGCGGAAGTTTACATCTTGAGGATGGTGGTCGGTGTAGTTCTTCCTTCTTGACATGTTGGTCTTCAAATGTCTTCTAACCAGCTGCACAGCTCTTCCTTCGTCTTCGGGTAGTCAAGTATGTTGCCAAATAAAGATGACAACTAACCTATCCAAATACTCCATGAAGTCTATGGGGTACGCAAGGTAGGCTGGGGTATTGGTGGTGGTCTCCATTGAATGTTGGCAACGGTCTTCCTGACTTAGAGTCAAGGCCCGTGGTCATGATCTGACCATGTTGTGGCTTGGTGGGGCTTAAGGGTTTCATGGATTCTAGTGTGTGAGTGAACGTTTATTATCTTATCCTTAAGCACGGTTTCTGAGATGCCAATAGCTCCATCTAGTACTGCAAACGAATAACCTTATATCATTAAATGCATCCTCTCGTGTAGACCAACTCCAATCACCACTCATGCCCTACATAACCTCATGTCATCGATGAAGACCACCACGAACTTATCGAGGAAGTCCATGGACACTTTATTTATCATGTGCATGAAGAAGGCAGGGGCATTGGTGAGACCAAAGGAAATAATTGTATATTCGTAAAGACCGTATCGAGTGGTGAATGCGGTCTTAGGAATATCCAATATCCTCCTTTTTAATCTTGAGCTGATGGTATCCGGTCCGTAAGTAAATTTTGGAGAATACCTTGGCACCACTGAGCTGATCGAACAAATCATCAATCCGTGGCAGCGGGTATTTATTTTTGATAGTGACATCATTCAGCTGCCGATAATCTACACACATGCGAAGGCTGCCATCCCTTTTGCTTACAAAGAGTGCGGGCGATCCCCATGGTGAGGAACTCGGGCGGATATACCCTTTCTAGAGCATTTCATCAAGCTGCTTCTTTAATTCCACTAACTCTGATGAGGGCATCCGATAATATTTCTTGAATAACGATGCAGTTCCGGGTACCAGATCTACTGCAAACTCAAGTTCTCAATATGGCGGCATGCCTGGTAGTTCTTCCGGAAATACATCAGGAAATTCACTAACCACAGGAATTAATTCCAACTCAGCCACGGTGGTGAATAGCATCTCCTTCTTTGGTATGCATTTGCGCGAGTAGAACTTTGTAACTTGCCCTTCTTGATAGATCAAAGTGACTTCTCGGGTTGTACAGTTTATACATACTTGGTATTGGGTCAGCCAATTCATGCCCAAAATAACATCCAACTGTGCTGACTCGATGAGTATCAAGGAAGTTGGAAAGCTTATTACGTTGATATTGATTTCCAAGCTACGGCAGACCAGACTGCTCTTGATTAAAGATCTCGGGGTTTGTACCAGCATAGTTTTGCCCAAGAGAGAACAAGAAAAATTGTTTTGGGCAACAAAACTCCGAGAAATAAAAGAGTGGGTAGCCACCAAGTCAAATAAAATTACTGCAGGTATGCTATTAATAGAAAACATACCGATGACTACTTCGGGGTTTTCCTGGGCTTCATCTGCGGAGAGGTGATTGACGTGCCCGGTGATGTTTTGCTGGTCCGGGTATGACCCCATGAAGTTGACTTGTGGCCGGAATAAGGCGTTTGCCTTGCCGTTCTTGGGACACTGACGGGCATAATGTCCACTTTGCCCGCAACTGAAGCAAGAATTATTGCGCTGACGCTCCTCATGCACTGGGTTGGTGACAACATTCTTGACTTGGGTAGTAGTCTTGTTAACATTTTGTTGCCAATTGGGCTTGTAGTCTACCCAAGTTTGCTGCCAGGTTCGAGCCTTCTGCACCGGTGGTCCTTCTTTTCTTGGTTCAAACATGCGTTTGTGCTTGTTATTAGCGGGCCAGTTATCCAGTACGAGCTTGTGTTCTCTTTCCGCAATGAAAGCTTTATTCACCAAAGTTTGGAAATTAGGAAAATCAAGCATGCTGAGAGTGCACCTGAGTTGTGAGTTTAATCCTCCAAGAAACCTGTCATTTTTTCTCTCTTCTGTGGCCACGTCATACAGGGAATAACGGGCCAGATGGTTGAATTGTTGCAAATATTCTCCCACAGATAGATTTCCTCGGGCAAGGGCAAGAAACTCACGCTGCTTGGTCTTCATTACTCCAGTAGGGATGTAATATTTTCGGAACTGATCTTTGAATTTGGTCAGGTGAGTGCATCATCAGCAGGCCACATGGCTTTTGTATTTTCCAACCATACGGCAGCAGCGCCTTCAAGATAGTGGGTTGCATATGGAACTTTGTCATCTTCGGCTGTACGGGCAATCTCAAGCTTCCTTTCAATAGTTCACAACCAATCATCGGCATCCAACGGGTCAACTGCCTGACTGAAACTGGGAGGTTGAGTTCGCTGAAAATCTGACAGCTTGGAGTAATGACCATTCTGCTGTCCATTCTGGCCAATCATAGCTTGCACACTTTTTAATACTTCCAGCAGATCATTATTTCTTCTTTCCTCAAACATACGTAGGATTTGTTTAGTGGTACGCGGATGTGGCGGTGGAGGCAGTGGTATGAATGGCTCGGGGGAGTGTCATGCCTGTCGGGTGGAGCAACGAACAGGAACATCCTCATGAGCGTTGTTACTGTTGCCTCCCCGTGTCATCCTATTATGGATTTTTCCCAAGACAACGCAATCGAAATGAGAAACATTCAAAAGCAAAATAGGTGGGGAAAGCCAGCAACAAAATTCGACGAAAAATAGAATTGCGAAGAAAACAGAGAGTAGACGATACACAAATTTAGCATAATTATACAAGGACGCATACATGAAAAGAAAATCAACATGCCCGATTACACTACTCTCATACATAAAACATCACGACTCGTACATCGTACATCAGTCTGACATCTGCTAATACTTTGGAGCTCTACTGCTCTACAGGTGCTGCGAGGTTCTCTCCTGAAGTTGACTCGGATCCAGAACTGACGAGATTAACGGAAACCTCAGGGTTAAAGGTAACACGGTGATGCTGCCTCGGAGGCTCTCCTTCCGAGGCGGGAGTAGGGTAGATCATAGGAGCTACAGGGGTAGTGAGGAGTGAAATGCAGGGGCACTAAGAGGAGTTATGGTCGAGGTGCCCGAGTGTCGGTGTACTAAGGTAGGGGTACCTTAGTACCCCAACTTGTGCACGGGCAGTAGCGGCTTCCCGTGGCAGGGCTTACCACGCGCTCGCCAAGGCCCGCTCTGGTCCCTATGAAGCCATTCAAGAACAAAGTATTCAAGTTAAGAGACAAGACCCCGGCAAGAGGAGCTTGCCGGGAAGGCCGCACCAGGCTCAAAGTTATCATTCCAGCACGAGACCCTGGCAAGAGGTGCTTGCCAGGAAGGCCAAAGAACGGCACTTCAAGGAAGAGCATCGTGGCGCATCGCGCGCCCCGGCAGGACCCGGAGCACGACAAGCTTCCGGGCCCGGCAAGGTTGCAGCCCCGGCAAGGTGCTTGCCGGGGAAGCCTATGCTGTGTGCCTGCGCTCCAGCTCATCTGACTACGCGTCGCCCTAGGGCCCTTCCAGGGGCACGTGGCAGATGGCTGTGCAGCATGGGGTACACGGTGGCAAGCCGCGGTGACAAGGATATCGCCGTGGCGAATGGAGACGCAGGGACAGACACTTTTTGGGGCGACGGCGACGGGAATTCAATGCCTTTGTCCCCCACCGTCAAGGTTAGGTGAAGATCACTGTTCATCCACTATTTACACACTGTTCATGCACTGTTGCAACTACCACCGATTTTACATTTTTACCCTCCTCTACGTTGACACCTGTCGGTGACCCCTTTGAGCTATAAAAGGAGGCCCATGCACAACGTAGAGGGGGTTCGATCCCAGAAACTCGCTCACCCCCACGCTCGGTGTAGCTGGCACTGTAGATCTTCAAGCTCCCGAGCCCAAGAACTCAATACAACCAAAGCAGGAGTAGGGTTTTACGCGTCATCGCGGCCCAAACCTGGGTAAATTGCCAGCGTGTGCTCCTCGATCTGCTCTCCGTGCACCCTCCGCTCCCTTACCGCAACGTAGAAGGGGCTCCGGTCCCATAGGTGTTCGTGGGCTTCCAGTTTCCCCGACATCTTTGGCGCGCCAGGTAGGGGGCGTCGAGGTTGTGCGAACCTAATCCGGCGTTCACGCGGGCGCAACCTTCAGCAACTTCACCAGCTTCATCAACCTCATCGACTACATCAACATGCCTCCGAAGAAGAAGGCTTCGGAGGTCGGAGGCCCGTCCGCGTCGATCCCACCACCACCAGAGCCGACGGTTCGTGGGGGAGGTGCCGGCGGAAGGGTGGACGCCGGTAGAGACACTCACGGCACCACCAAGTCCAAGGACAAGACGGACGACCGGGCGAACTCCAAGGCCTCGGTGTCCGTGCACGCACCACGTCCCTCTCAGGAGGTGCCAGACCAGCAGCGACGTGGTACTGGAGGTACCATACGCTTGCTGGGACGTGGCCAGGCCGGCTAGTCGCGGGACGCTCAAGGCCAACGTCCTGGCACGAGCAAGGCGCGGTCGCCGGGACGGGAACATGCTCCTTCTAACGCGGTTAGAAGTCCGAGCGTGTCCCGCTCCTCGCACCGTTCGCCACCGTTTCCCTCCTCTCCAGCAGAAGCCCTGGCCAGGGCTCAGCTGCTCCTCGACTTCCCTCCAGCGGCGAACAAGGCCGAACACTGGAGGGCGACGATCCAGAGCCTCATCGCCTTCGCCAACAACGATGCGCCGCAACAGGCCGCAACTTCACGGCCGCTGCAAGTCGACCAAGCGAAGGCCGATGGAGACAAGACCGCCGAGGGTGCAACTACCGTGCACTCCCCGCCGCGGAAGCAGAAATCGCCACCCCGCCGGATCAACGTCGACGACGACTCCACGGCGTCGTCAAATCCGCGGGCTCGCTGCGATCAGCGCCAAGTCCTCGACGACAGGCGGCAAGAGGACGCTCGAACTCGTATCGAGCGTCGAAGAGAAGCTCGAAGACAGTCCGATCAGCGCGCTGGAACCGCTGTCGACATGCACGCGCCCGGTGAACCAGGCGACTTGCCGTACGCGGCAGGTTGCCCCGCGTTCACCCAAGAGCTGTGGCAAGTCCAGTGGCCCAGCATGAAGAATTTCAAGCCCGACGTACCCGAGAAGTACGACGGCAAGACACACCCCTCGGAGTTCCTCAACATCTACACCATTGCGGTGCAGGCTGCCGAGGGACGCGACGAGAAGATCCTAGCCAACTACTTCCCGCTCGTGCTTAAGCTAAACGTCAGGTCTTGGCTTATGCACTTGCCGGAGAACTCCATCTCTTCATGGGCGGATTTGTGCCACCAGTTTGTCGGCGCCTTCACGGGCGGTCACAAACCCCACGGCCAGGAGAGCGATCTCCATATCCTTGCCCAGAAGGAGGGAGAGTCCCTGCGCAAATACATCCAAAGGTTCAGCCGCGTTCAGCACAATATTCCCGATGTCCACCCTGCCGCGGTTATCAGCACGTTCCACCAGAACGTGCGTAACCGCCGGATGAGGGAGGAGATGGCCATGACCAAGATCCGGGACGTCAGCGAGCTTTACGCTCTGGCTGACAAGTGTGCCCGTGCTGAAGAGGGGAGAAGACTCCCCGGAGAGGATACCGGCGCAGGAGGAAGTGACAGTGAGGATGCCGCCCCGGCAAGGAAAGGCCGGCGGCGGAAGAACAGGAAAAAGAAGAACAAGGAGGTACTGGTTGTCGAGCAGTCCGGCAAGGAGGCTCCCGCCAAGAAGGCACAGGCTGGTGGCTCCGGCAAGGAGCCCGCCCCTGTAACGGCAGCCGACAAGTAGGACGGCTCCGACAAGCAGTACTGCAAGATCCACCGCACCAAGGGCCACGACCTCCAAAACTGCAAAAGGGTAGAGTACCTCGTAGAGCAACAGAAGGCTGAATACGAGCGTCGCGACAAGGAGAAGGCCCAAGGAGGCGGAGGAGAGCCCAGCAAGAAGCGGGCGTTCAATGGCCAGGGAGGACGCCGCGGCAAGGCCAAGCAGCGGCAAGGAGACAGACCTCCCCGGGGCCGCGACAAGGACGAAGACGAAGACGACGATGAGGATATGGATGAAGGAGACAACAGCAAGCAGGAGTTCCAGAAGGCCACAGAAGTTCTGTGCGTTGATGGAGGTGCCTCTCTGCACACTTCCCACTGCCAACTCAAACAATGGGTGCGGGAAGTGAATGCAGCTGAACCACCCGTCAAATCGCGCAGGCTGCTGAAATGGTCCGGCACGCCCATCATCTTCGACCTCGAGGACCACCCTGACCGCACAACCGCAGTCAGGTGCTTGCCGATGTTTGTTTCACCAACTATCCGCAACCTCAAGGTCACCAAGATGTTGGTTGATGGCGGGGCCAGCCTCAACTTGATCTCCTCCGCTGTGATCAAGAAACTGCAGATCCCCGACAGCGAGCTCGAGGAGACCGGGACGTTCCAAGGAATCAACCCGGGGAGGAGCAAGCCGAAGGAGAAGGTTACACTGCCAGTGACCTTTGGTGGAGAGCTCAACTTCAGGACGGAGAGGATCACGTTCGACGTTGCTGATATCCCGTTGCCGTACAATGGGATACTTGGCCGTCCTGCGCTCGCCAAGTTCATGGAAGCTTCCCACTACGCATACAACATGCTCAAGATGTCAGGACCGATAAGCGTCATCTCTGTCCCCGGCGACAAGAAGGATGCACTTATTTGCCCCGACAAGATATACCGGGATGCAGTAGCAGCGACAGACAGCAAAACACTTGCCGCTGAAGCTCCCGGGGAGAAGACTAAGACCAAGTCCGGCAAGAGCTCTGGGGCCCACTCCGGCAAACGCACCTCTTCGGAGTGCTGCGCTGCCGTCGAGGACGCACCATCGAGCTCCACCGGCAAGTGCAAGAAAGGAATGGCAGCTCCACCGGCAACCAAGAGGGTGTCCGCCAAGGAGGACGGCACTGGTGGTACCTTCACCATCAGTGCTACACTCGACCCCAAATAGGAAAGCGCGCTCGTTGCCTTCCTGCGGGCGAATGTGGACGTGTTTGCGTGGCAACCGTCTGACATCCCCGGCGTTCCCAGGAAGGTAATTGAGGACAAGCTTGCTGTTTGTCCTCATGCGCGGCCCGTCAAGCAGAAGGTCAGGAAGCAAGCCGTGGAGCGCCAAGAATTCATCGCCGAAGAAATCAAGAAGTTGGAAGCAGCAGGCCTGGTTAGAGGTGTACTACATCCCACGTGGTTGGCCAATCCAGTTGTCGTGCGCAAAGCTAATGGGAAGTGGAGACTTTGTATAGACTTCACCGATGTGAATAAAGCTTGTCCTAAGGATCCATTTCCCTTGCCGCGCATCGACCAGATTGTGGACTCCACGGCTGGATGTGAGTTGCTTTCATTTCTCGATGCATACTCAGGTTACCACCAGATATTCATGGCTGAGGAAGATGAGGAGAAGACTGCATTCATTACTCCATGTGGCACATATTGCTTCATACGCATGCCCTTTGGATTGAAGAATGCAGGCTCAACATTTGCGAGGGTAGTACACACTGCTTTTGAGCCACAGATTCACAAGAATGTAGAAGCCTACATGGATGATATAGTGGTCAAGAGCAAGAGCAAGGACACCCTGATTCAAGACTTGGAAGAAACCTTTGAGAATCTGCGCAAGATACAACTCAAGTTGAACCCCGAGAAGTGCGTCTTCGGAGTCCCCTCCGGCAAGCTTCTCGGGTTCTTCGTGTCCCAGAGGGGGATTGAAGCCAATCCCGATAAGATTAAAGCCATCGAGCAGATTGAAGCCCCGAAGCGCGTCAAGGACGTAAGAAGACTTGCTGGTTGTGTGGCTGCCCTCAGCAGGTTCATTTCAAAGTCTGCAGAACGCGCCCTGCCTTTCTTCAAAATCTTGAAAAAGGCAGGTCCTATGAAATGGACTCCGGAAGCGGAGGCTGCGCTGCAAGACTTGAAAGGATACCTATCCTCCACTCCAATACTTGTCGCACCTAAACCACAAGAGAAGTTGCTGCTGTACTTAGCTGCGACCAATCAAGTGGTTAGTGATGCGTTAGTAGCAGAGAGGGAGGCGGATGAGGAACCCACATCCCCGGCAAGCGCATCCGGCGGCAAGCAGGGGGCTTCCCTGACAAGCTCTGGCCCTGACAAGGACAAGTCTGTGTAAGAACAAGGAGAAGTGCGAAGGAAGATGGTGCAGCGCCCAGTTTATTTTGTAAGTTCCCTCTTGCAGGGGGCTAGATCAAGGTACTCTGGAGTGCAGAAGTTACTTTTCGGCCTCCTCATGGCCTCAAGAAAGCTGCGCCATTACTTCCAAGCACATGAGATAACAGTGGTCACTCGCTTTCCGTTGAAGAGGATATTGCAAAATCCAGAAGCAACAGGCAGGATCGTCGAGTGGGCACTGGAGCTGTCAAGCTTTGGTCTCAAGTTTGAGAGTACTTCAACCATACAGAGCAGAGCCTTGGCAGAGTTCATAGCGGAATGGACCCCAACACCGGATGAAGAAGTTCCAGAGACAAGCATCCCCGTCCAAGAAGCAAGCAAGGAATGGATAATGTACTTCGATGGTGCCTTCTCGCTGCAAGGCGCCGGCGCTGGTGTGTTACTTATAGCACCCACCGGAGAGCACCTCAAGTATGTTGTTCAAATGCACTTTCCCAAGGAGCAAGCGACAAACAATACTGCCGAGTATGAAGGTCTGCTTGCCGGTCTCAGAATTGCGGCCGAACTTGGGATCAAGAGGTTGATTGTGCGGGGAGACTCACAGTTGGTGGTCCGACAAGTAAACAAGAGTTACTAGAGCCATCTGATGGAAGCTTATGTCGATGAAGTGAGGAAGCTTGAAGAACACTTTGAAGGCCTACAGATGGAGCACGTTCCAAGAGCTCAGAATGACATCGCGGATGGCCTCTCAAAGTGTGCGGCAACGAAGTTGCCTGTGGAACCAGGTGTAATGCCCAGGATGGAGTTATACCTCCTACGTGTCGAGGCACGACTTAAAGGCATAAACCCATCCTAGAATGATCTCAAGTTCGGTAATCTTTGCACATCTCATGTAAAAGAGGGGATTGTAAACAGAAAATAGTTGGCTTACACTCGCCACGTCACAGAATTACAATTCAAGTCTCAATCATCATACATTAAGAACATGACAACCCTCTAAGGGCAAAATCCAAATGTCAAGATACCAAACTGAAATAAATAAACCACAGGCGGATCGAATCCTAGTAGGAGTCTCCACTACTGATCATCCGGGTATCGCACATAGTACCGACTACGCTCCTCGTCGAACTCCCAATCCAGCTCGGTGCCATCACCTGGATAGCTCACAGCTGGACCTGCATCTGGTGTGTGAAGTAACTGTGAGCCACAGAGGACTCAGCAATCCTGTTTCCGGGTAACAAGACTATTTAAGCCTTTGGGTGAGGATAAGGCTGAAGAAAAGAATAAGTGTCTGTAGCAGCAACTAGCAACTAACTTACGTGAGTGAGAGCGAGAAGAGAAAGCCTCGGACGAGAAGTGATCACGAAGTGATCCTAGCTACAAGCTCAACAAGCATAACCCCTCCGTGTTCGACTCACGAATCCCTATTCAGAAATTGACAGTCAGGGGACACACGCTGGTAGTGTATTAGTAACATTGTGTCAAGTTATCTACAACCGGATATTAACAAGCTCCCATCTGCCACATAACCGCGGGCACGGCTTTCGAAAGTTCAAACCCAGCAGGGGTGTTCCAACTTGACCCATTACAAGCCCACGATCCGCAGAGTCGCAACTCCAAAGTGGGAAGACCCGAGTATCCTCGGAATCCCGTGCTCAAGATATACCGAACTAAGGTAAGGCTAATCCAGCAAATCCTCCCGGCGTGTCGACACCCTGATAGTAGCCGCGCGTATCTAAGTCTCAGGACACGACCGGATGGGCGCTTCTACAGGTTTATATCAATCCTCGAGTTCCCTCGTGGTGACCCCGCAGAACCCCCGGTTTGGACCAACACTCATGAGGAGCACTGGCCCGGGGTTGTTGATTAAGAACTCGGGTTAATTACTCCCTATGCAAGTTATTTAGTTATTAGGCAAATAGTACCAATGTTGGGACTTGCTCGAAAAGACTTAGCACTTAGCGGTTTATCGACGGGGTCCCATACACCCCAACCGTGTTAGGAACGCAAAATCAAGGAACATAACACCGGTTTATACGGTTCCTAACGGCATGAGTGGAACAAATCACCAAGCAAAAGGCTTAGCCTTCCACCCTTGCCAATATATAGATGATTTCATTTTTAAACATTTATATAGTGTGATATAACCCAACCAAACTTCAACATGAAACAAGCATCTTCGATCTTCACCTGCTACTAGCAACGCTATAAGAAGGGCTGAGCGAAGCGTACTTAGCCAAGCAACGGTTTACATAGGTAGGTTGGTTAAACATGGCAATTGGCTACAAGTAGGAGGCTGACAAGAAGATCATGGGCATCGAGGCAAAACTATAGATCGAGACTACTAGCAATAGGCAAACATAGTAATGTTATTGGGGTTGGGTCATCTTGCCTGCAGAGAAGTCATTCGGATCGTAAGAAGGGTCCTCGTGCTCAACCTCGTTGGAAACCTCGTGCTCGTACTCAAACTCAGTCTCGGCTTCCGGCTCTAAACAAAACAATCATGCCAAACACAAATCAACAAGATGCAATGCGCACTCGAAAAAGATGAATGCATGATGGATGCACTAAGGATGCACACGGAGCACGTAAAATATCACTCAAGCAAAACACCTCAAAACAAGATAACAATAACATATTAAGATTCTACACAGAAAATCAATCAAGTTTGGTATAAGATTCGCTGAAATCGGAGTTACGGGCTAAAAGTTATGCCCGAAACAAGAAATGAGCGAAAGCTGAAAATTACAGCATCATAGCAACTTCGGGGCTCCAAATAATTGAGCTACAGCATTCAAACAACATGGTAAGGACATGAACACAAACTAGACATATACTACAGCAACTATGTCCAAAGGTGCACCCCCAACGGAGCCACGGATCAATAGCAATGATCTTGGACATATTGAACTTGACAATAAAATTCTGGGAGCAGAATTTTATTGAAACTTTGGAGCAAAAGATAAACATGCTACAGCCACTCAAATAGGCATGTGAGGACATGAATGGAAAGACAACAATATATACTACAAGGAACAATCAATATCCACTCCAAAACTATCATGCTTTGTCCTAGAACATCACACGAACATGGCATCGGAACGTTACAGATTTCAGACTTAGTGAAAAACCACTAAGTCCTAAAACAGCAATATCATCATGGCATATAAAAGAGCATGTTTAAGTCACCTCGAAACTAAACATGGCACGAGGTAAGCACCTCATCAAAGTACACATGAAGGTGATCCCGAAACACACAAGCATGCATCATAAATATGAACACAACGATTGCAACGAGCTCAACAAGATGGCATTTCATAACAAGTGAAACAACATCACAGCCACATGGCACTTTGCAACGATGATAACAAGGCAAGAATAAATCTATCATGCTACCTAACACATACAACACGTAGAGCATGGCAAGACGAACACGTGGACATGTCATTTGCATCATTCGGACAAACGAGCTAAAAGATATCACATGGCAAAGATGTCATAAAAACATCACATAGCAGCAGTTTATATCATGATGCACTCTTGCAACAGCAAAACAAGCACCTAGATGATCTCTAACATGCATGACAACAACAGATAAAACGTAGAGCAAGTCTCCACGAACGTCTGGACATGCTATATGCGCGAATCGGAGCTATGCACAAAAAGTTAGAGCAGAAGAAAGATTGGATCACAGATTAACAGATCTGGGACTTAGAGATATTTGGGGCAACCTTCTCAGATCTGAAGAAATTCAACTCGGGCCAGATCTGGATCCAACGGGCCGGTGAAGAAGAGGCCCAGAGAGGCGGCGGCTGGGCCCTGGCGGTGCGGCGTCGGTGGGAGGCCTACGGGCCTCGGGGCGGCTCGGCCCACCTCGGCGCGGTGCGGTCTGGCGACGGCGGCGCGTCGGGCTGGGAGGCGCAGCTGGAGCGGGCCAGCAGAGGCGCCTGGCTGGGCCTTGGCGGGGGGGGGAGCCGGCCCGACCGACGGGAGGAGGCGCTGGGCCGAGTGGCCTCGGTGGCTGGAGGGCCGGACGGGGCGACGAGGCGGCTTGCGGTAGCGAGGGGCGATCGGCCTAGGAGGCGATCGATCCGGTGAAGTGGTCCCTGGCGCTGGCCTGACCGACCGAAGCGCGAGGCGGCCTGGTGGATCGAACGACCCGACGATGGGCGCTGAAGCGGGAAGGGGCCCAGGACGAGGCTGGATCTGCGAAGGAGCCGGGGTCAACGCCCGACGGAGAAAACGGATCGGGACGAGGGGCTCGTCTCCCTTCGATCCCCAGCGACTGGTGGCGACGAAGGCCTCGAGGCCGGCGAGATTTTTGCGGTGGAGGACTGCCAAGTGGCAGTAGGGAGCTGGTTTGATACAGAAATTGAGGGGAGGAAGGGGAAAAAGATAGACATGCCAAGATTAGACCTAGGGGTCTAATATATAGCAGGTAGCTAGGGTTAGGGGACTTGGGGGTGTTTGGAGCCCTCCGATCGCGATCCGACGGATCCGATCGCTGGGGTAGTCTAGAAGGGCCTAGGAGAAGATAAAAGACTGCAGTAGGGGTGTTTCTGGGACACGAAGTGAAGGCACTTTGGACCCACACGAATAACGGATGGGATAGCCAACGGAGTCCAAACGCGATGAGATTTGAGAGGCGGGTTGCACACAACAAAACAACAACACAGACAACAACCTCGCGGCACACCGGTAACGTTACACGCCCAAACAACAAAGTAGACCTACGGGACGTCACGGACACGTGAGGGAGCTCCGGAACGCGAAACGGACAACGGGAAGAAACACGCGAAACCGGATGCAACCGACAACACAATTGCAATGCAATGCACATGTCTACATGATATGAATGAATGCCACACACTCACACAACAAAACGACGAAACCCGAAAGACAAATAACCCGAAATGGAAATACATGAAGCCGGAGATATATTATATACCCAAAAGGGAAAGTATTACATCCGGGGCATTACAAACTCTCCTCAACTACAAAAAGATCTCGTCCCGAGATCTAGGACTGGAAAAAGGAAGGGTACTCGGAACGAAGATGATCTTCTTGTTCCCAGGTAGCTTCTCGGTCGGTGTGATGTGACCACTTGACTTTTAGAAATTTTATGGACTTGTTGCGGGTCTTGCGTTCGGTTTCTTCGAGAATGGCAACGGGATGCTCTCGGTAGGACAGGTCTTGTTGAAGATCAATCTCTTCAAACGGAATCATGCGCTCAAGTGTCTTGAAGCATTTGCGAAGTTGAGACACATGGAAGACATCATGAACTTTGGCGAAGTTTGAAGGGAGCTCAAGTTGATAGGCTAGATCGCCTCTTTTGCCAAGAATCTTGAAAGGCCCGACGTATCTAGGAGCAAGCTTTCCTTTCATACCGAATCTTTGGGTGCCTTTCATCGGAGACACACGGAGATAGACATGATAATCAATGTTGAATGCCAAATCACGATGTTTGCCGTCATAGTAGCTCTTCTGACGCGACTGAGCGGCCTTGAGATTCTCACGTATGACTTTGCACATTTCTTCGGCTTCTGAGATCAAGTCATTGCCAAGAAGTTGGCGTTCGCCTGTTTCAGACCAGTTGAGAGGGGTACGGCACTTTCTGCCATAGAGAATTTCAAACGGTGCTTTGCCTACACTTGCTTGAAAGCTGTTGTTGTAAGAGAACTCGGCAAATGGAAGGCAGTCTTCCCATTTCATGCCAAAGGAGATGACACAGGCTCTGAGCATGTCTTCTAGAATCTGATTCACGCGCTCGACTTGACCACTAGTCTGAGGGTGAAATGCAGTGCTGAACCTGATCTTAGTGCCCATGGCGGACTGAAAGGAGTCCCAGAACCTTGATGTGAACAAGCTTCCACGGTCTGAGGATATAACTTGAGGAATGCCATGTAGGGACACAATTCTGGAAGTGTACAACTCTGCAAGTTGAGCTGCATTGATGGATTCCTTGACAGGAAGAAAGTGAGCGACTTTGGTAAGCTTGTCAATCACCACAAAGATAGCATCATTTCCTCGCTTGGATTTAGGAAAGCCAGTGACGAAGTCCATTTCAATGTGGTCGAACTTCCACTCGGGAATAGGAAGAGGTTGGAGAAGACCGGCTGGACGTTGATGTTCCGCTTTCACTCTTCTGCATACATCACATTCGTTCACGAATTGAGCAATCTCCCTTTTCATGCGTGTCCACCAGTAAGACTGCTTGAGATCTTGATACATCTTGGAACTGCCAGGATGAATTGAAAGGAGAGAATCATGAGCTTCTTCCATTATGAGCTTCCTGAGATCACCTTTGGGAACAACGAGTCTGTCCTCGAAGAACAAGGTATCTCTCTCATCAACACGGAAGCACTTGTATTTTGGAGTGCCCTTTGCAATGCCATGTTTCACCTTCTTCACCATGGTATCACTGAGTTGGGCCTCACGGACTTGATCTTCCAAGGTAGGAGCAATTTGGAGATTTGCAAGAAAACCCTGCGGAACAACTTGGAGGTTGAGTTTCCTGAAAGATTCACAGAGCTCAGGCTGGTACGGCTTGATAAGAAGGTTGTTGCAATATGCCTTTCTTCTCAAAGCATCTGCAATGACATTCGCCTTGCCAGGAGTGTATTCAATGCTGGGATTATACTCTTGGATCATTTCAACCCAACGAGTCTGGCGGAGGTTCAGATGCGGCTGTGTGAAGATGTACTTCAAGCTCTTGTGATCAGTGAAGATGTCGACCTTTCTGCCCAACAACAGATGTCTCCACGTAATCAGAGCATGTACCACAGCTGCTAGCTCGAGATCATGTGTGGAATAGTTCTTCTCACTTGGCTTTAGCTGACGAGAAGTGTATGCCACAATTCTCTTATCTTGCATAAGCACACCACCAAGACCTTGAAGAGAAGCATCACAGAATACTTCATAGGGCTTGGATTCATCTGGAGGAGTCAGAACTGGAGCAGAGACAAGCTTTTCTTTGAGGGTTTTGAATGCCACTTCACACTCTGGGGACCGAAAGTATTTGACATTCTTCTGAAGCAGGTTGGAAAGAGGCTTGGCAATCTTGGAGAAGTTCTCAACAAACCTTCTGCAATAGCTGGCAAGACCCAGAAAACTGCGGAGCTGCTTGACGTTCTGAGGAGCTTCCCAGTTGACAATTGCTTCAACTTTCTCGGGATTAACCGCAATACCATCAGCTGAGATGATGTGGCCCAGGTATAAAACCTTATCAAGCCAAAACTCGCACTTGGAGAACTTGGCATAGAATTTATGCTCTCGGAGTCGATCAAGAACCTGACGCAAGTGCTTTTCGTGATCTTCTTCATTCTTGGAAAAAACCAGAATATCATCCAGATACACAAGCACGAACTCACCAGTATAGGGGTTGAAGATGTAATGCATCATCCTTGAAAAGGTAGGAGGAGCATTGGCGAGACCGAAGGACATGACGGTATACTCGTATGAACCGTAGCTCGTTCTGAAGGCCGTCTTGGGAATGTCTTCCTCGCGAATGCGAATTTGATGATAGCCCATTCGGAGGTCAAGCTTAGAGAACACTTTAGCTCCTTTGAGCTGCTCGAAGAGTTCGTTGATGTTGGGGAGCTGATACTTGTCCTTAATCGTCTTCTTGTTCAATGGCCGGTAATCAACACAGAGACGCTCCGTGCCATCTTTCTTCTTGACAAATTAGACACCACAGCCCCACGGAGATGTACTAGGCCTGATGAGACCCATACTCTCCTGCTTATCAAGCTGCTTCTTCAATTCCTTCAATTCATCCGGAGAGAGCTTGTACGGACGCCGGCATGCTAGCTCAGTACCCGGCTCGAGTTCAATGACAAACTCCACCTGACGGTGTGGAGGCATGCCTGGAAGTTCTTCAGGAAAGACGTCTTGATATTCGTTCACCACCGGAATTTGAGATATGGCATTAATTTCGCCCTTATCATTGAGAGAGAAAAGCCGGAGAGTGTTATCCCTTGAGGCAAAGATAATCACATCTTCATCAGAATGAGTCATCTTGACTTCCTTCTGTGCACAATCAATATGAGCATCGTGCTGAGAAAGCCAATCCATTCCGAGGATGAGGTCGATGTCAGAATTACCAAGAACCACCGGATTAGCCAGAAAGCGATAATCACCCATGCGAATGGAAACATTTGGAGCATATAAACTGGAATGCATATGCTTTCCCGGAGAAGAAACTGCCAACTGCCTCGGTAAGGCTGCCGTGGTCACACTATGCTTGGATGCAAACGGGTATGACATGAAAGAATGTGAAGCACCCGAATCAAATAACAGTTTAGCTGGAAAAGAGTTAACTGGAAGGTTACCCAAAATGACATCAGAAGAATTCTCCGCTTGTGCTGCATTCATCAGATTGACCCTTGCTGCCTTTGGATCATGCTTGACCATAGCGGTACCGACAGGAGGAGGAGGCGGAAGGCGCCTTGGGTTGTTGCACTTGTTGGAATAATGACCCTTCTGGCCACACTTGTAGCAAGTCACCTCAGAGAGCGGACGGTTAGGAGGAGCACTTAGTCTTGGAGCTTGGAACTGTTGCTTGGGCTACTTGTTGGAGTTGGGTGGGTGGGAGAAACCACGACCACTAGAGTTCTTATTGTTGGAGTTGTTGGAGTTGTTGTATGGAGCTCGAATCACTGGAGGAGGAGGAAGCCAGAATTTCTGATGCTTCGAGACCATCTGAGACGATGAGGAAGAGTGAACGGCATCTCGAATTCTCTTCTTAGAAGCCTCCATCTTAAGCTGAGCTGCTTCTTGTTTCAAAGCCATGTTATAGAACTTGTCGAATTCATCGGGCTCGAACAAAGTGAGAGCAAGCTGAAGTTCATCTTTGAGACCTCCACGGAACTGGTAGATTTTACTCTTGGAATCAGGAATGTCTTGCTTAGCATAGCGAGCGAGGTTTTGGAACTTGACATTATACTGATAGACTGTCATGGAGCCCTGCTTCAGGTTGCGGAATTGCTCACGCATACCCTCGATGACACTTGTAGGAATGTGATGCGAGCGGAAATCCTTGCAGAAATTCTCCCAAGAGATCACTTGACCTGGCCTGGAGTCTTTGTACTGCTGCCACCAGTCAGCTGCTTGATCTTTCAGTTGGAAGGCTGCAAACTTCACATAATCATCTTCCTTCACGTTACTGCACTCAAAATGCTTCTTGATATCGGTTAGCCAATCTTCAGCATCAAGAGGGTCGACACAGTAACTGAAAGCTTTAGGATTGTTGGCCAAGAACTGGTTGAGAGTAGCATGGTGCTGCTGGAAGAAGTTGCCTTGATTCCCTGGAACACCCTGATTAGCTTGCATAGCTTGCATCTGCTGCATCATCTGCATCATCAACTGAGTGTTCTGAGCTGTAGTCTGCATAATTGCTCTCCAAGCCTCAGGCGGAGGAGGAGGGGAAGGAGGATGTTCTGGAACCTCTTCCACCTCTGGGTTAGCGTTGGGAACTCTTTTCGGAGCCATCCTGTAAGAGATGACGACGAATCAGCAATTGATTGACAAATGGTATAAGCTGAATCAATGGAATGAATTGCAGCAAGTCTTCACAATAATCATTCGAACAATAAGAACGAATGAAATCATCCGAACAAGAGGAACGAATGATATTCTCAGTTAAATGATAACATCAATCTTCACGAGAAGCCACATAGGGGACAAAAGGATAAAATAAGAAAAACAACAAGGTACAGACTGGAACAAACACAAGAGAGGAGTTTCATTCTAACATCTTTGTGCTGAAAGCATATGAACGCGTTACGAAAAGGTTTTGCAATCCCCGGATCAGCATAGCCAAGGACCCTTTAAGATGCAACTCCTGATACTAACATCGGTCATATAACCTCTTCACTCAATGTAGAACCCCGAACTCACTAACCTGCATTCGTTGGAAGAATGCCTACGATCTACTGGATAAACCCACCTATAGATTTCCGAAAGATTCCAGTTATGCAATCAGGTGTTGGGGATACACGGGAAGCACCGCGCAATCAACTCTAAACCTACATCCAGGTGTATCCATCCTTCAACACATAACCAGTCTTTCTCGGAAACTGTGTACCTCGGACCTTCAAAAAGCATCCACTATAACAAGCTATGGCAATACTCCCGAACTACCTCCCCAGTACTGGGTGATGTCGGGGTTATCTTGCCACTGGCCGTATAGGGGAGATTTTCGATGTCGGCCGTCTCAAGTATTTAGTACTGCCGCGATAAGCTTGTGACAACAATACCCCGAAGCTCAACTCCTCGGTACCAGGAGGCATCGAGAACAATATCCTTGTCACGAGAACATCGAAACAATCCCAGAATACTCGCGGGATTCCTAAAAAAAAATTTGTGCAATTTTTGAAGATAGGAGAGACAAGAGTAGTCGTCAGGAGTCCTCACCAGAGAGAAAGGGGATGAGAAGCAAAGAAATCCTACTCTCCGATATAATATAGGACTCAAAAAGTTTTCAGTGTGTGCCTAGACTCGACCGTCAACGATTCGATCAAACAGTGGGGGCTCCTAGGTCGGAGAAGGCTCTGAATACCAACTTGTAATGCCCAGGATGGAGTTATACCTCCTACGTGTCGAGGCACGACTTAAAGGCATAAATCCATCCTAGAATGATCTCAAGTTCGGTAATCTTTGCACATCTCATGTAAAAGAGGGGATTGTAAACAGAAAATAGTTGGCTTACACTCGCCACGTCACAGAATTACAATTCAAGTCTCAATCATCATACATTAAGAACATCACAACCCTCTAAGGGCAAAATCCAAATGTCAAGATACCAAACTGTAATAAATAAACCACAGGCGGATCGAATCCTAGTAGGAGTCTCCACTACTGATCATCCGGGTATCGCACATAGTACCGACTACGCTCCTCGTCGAACTCCCAATCCAGCTCGGTGCCATCGCCTGGATAGCTCACAGCTGGACCTGCATCTGGTGTGTGAAGTAACTGTGAGCCACAGAGGACTCAGCAATCCCGTTTCCGGGTAACAAGACTATTTAAGCCTTTGGGTGAGGATAAGGCTGAAGAAAAGAATAAGTGTCTGCAGCAGCAACTAGCAACTAACTTACGTGAGTGAGAGCGAGAAGAGAAAGCCTCGGACGAGAAGTGATCACGAAGTGATCCTAGCTACAAGCTCAACAAGCATAACCCCTCCGTGTTCGACTCCCGAATCCCTATTCGGAAATTGACAGTCACGGGACACACGCTGGTAGTGTATTAGTAACATTGTGTCAAGTTATCTACAACCGGATATTAACAAGCTCCCATCTGCCACATAACCGCGGGCACGGCTTTCGAAAGTTCAAACCCTGCAGGGGTGTTCCAACTTGACCCATTACAAGCCCACGATCCGCGGAGTCGCAACTCCAAAGTGGGAAGACCCGAGTATCCTCGGAATCCCGTGCTCAAGATATACCGAACTAAGGTAAGGCTAATCCAGCAAATCCTCCCGGCGTGTCGACACCCTGATAGTAGCCGCGCGTATCTAAGTCTCAGGACACGACCGGATGGGCGATTCTACAGGTTTATATCAATCCTCGAGTTCCCTCGTGGTGACCCCGCAGAACCCCCGGTTTGGACCAACACTCATGAGGAACACTGGCCCGGGGTTGTTGATTAAGAACTCGGGTTAATTACTCCCTATGCAAGTTATTTAGTTATTAGGCAAATAGTACCAATGTTGGGACTTGCTGGAAAAGACTTAGCACTTAGCGGTTTATCGAGGGGGTCCCATACACCCCAACCGTGTTAGGAACGCAAAATCAAGGAACATAACACCGGTTTATACGGTTCCTAACGGCATGAGTGGAACAAATCACCAAGCAAAAGGCTTAGCCTTCCACCCTTGCCAATATATAGATGATTTCATTTTTAAACATTTATATAGTGTGATATAACCCAACCAAACTTCAACATGAAGCAAGCATCTTCGATCTTCACCTGCTACTAGCAACGCTATAAGAAGGGCTGAACGAAGCGTACTTAGCCAAGCAACGGTTTGCATAGGTAGGTTGGTTAAACATGGCATTTGGCTACAAGTAGGAGGCTGACAAGAAGATCATGGGCATCGAGGCAAAACTATAGATCGAGACTACTAGCAATAGGCAAAGATAGTAATGTTATCGGGGTTCGGTCATCTTGCCTGCAGAGAAGTCGTTCGGATCGTAAGAAGGGTCCTCGTGCTCAACCTCGTTGGAAACCTCGTGCTCGTACTCAAACTCAGTCTCGGCTTCCGGCTCTAAACAAAACAATCACGCCAAACACAAATCAACAAGATGCAATGCGCACTCGAAAAAGATGAATGCATGATGGATGCACTAAGGATGCACACGGAGCACGTAAAATATCACTCAAGCAAAACACCTCAAAACAAGATAACAATAACATATTAAGATTCTACATAGAAAATCAATCAAGTTTGGTATAAGATTCGCTGAAATCGGAGTTACGGGCTAAAAGTTATGCCCGAAACAAGAAATGAGCGAAAGCTGAAAATTACAGCATCATAGCAACTTCGGGGCTCCAAATAATTGAGCTACAGCATTCAAACAACATGTTAAGGACATGAACACAAACTATACATATACTACAGCAACTATGTCCAAAGGTGCACCCCCAACGGAGCCACGGATCAATAGCAATGATCTTGGACATATTGAACTTGACAATAAAATTCTGGCAGCAGAATTTTATTGAAACTTTGGAGCAAAATATAAACATGCTACAGCCACTCAAATAGGCATGTGAGGACATGAATGGAAAGACAACAATATATACTACAAGGAACAATCAAGATCCACTCCAAAACTATCATGCTTTGTCCTAGAACATCCCACGAACATGGCATCGGAACGTTACAGATTTCAGACTTAGTGAAAAACCACTAAGTCCTAAAACAGCAATATCATCATGGCATATAAAAGAGCATGTTTAAGTCACCTCGAAACTAAACATGGCACGAGGTAAGCACCTCATCAAAGTACACATGAAGGTGATCCCGAAACACACAAGCATGCATCATAAATATGAACACAACGATTGCAACGAGCTCAACAAGATGGCATTTCATAACAAGTGAAACAACATCACAGCCACATGGCACTTTGCAACGATGATAACAAGGCAAGAATAAATCTATCATGCTACCTAACACATACAACACGTAGAGCATGGCAAGACGAACACGTGGACATGTCATTTGCATCATTCGGACAAACGAGCTAAAAGATATCACATGGCAAAGATGTCATAAAAACATCACATAGCAGCAGTTTATATCATGATGCACTCTTGCAACAGCAAAACAAGCACCTAGATGATCTCTAACATGCATGACAACAACAGATAAAACGTAGAGCAAGTCTCCACGAACGTCTGGACATGCTATATGCGCGAATCGGAGCTATGCACAAAAAGTTAGAGCAGAAGAAAGATTGCATCACAGATTAACAGATCTGGGACTTAGAGATATTTGGGGCAACCTTCTCAGATCTGAAGAAAGTCAACTCGGGCCAGATCTGGATCCAACGGGCCGGTGAAGAAGAGGCCCGGAGAGGCGGCGGCTGGACCCTGGCGGTGCGGCGTCGGTGGGAGGCCTACGGGCCTCGGGGCGGCTCGACCCACCTCGGCGTGGTGCGGTCTGGCGACGGCGGCGTGTCGGGCCGGGAGGCGCAGCTGGAGCGGGCCAGCAGAGGCGCCCGGCTAGGCCTTGGTGGGGGGGGGGAGCCGGCCCGACCGACGGGAGGAGGCGCTGGGCCGAGTGGCCTCGGTGGCTGGAGGGCCGGACGGGGCGACGAGGCGGCTTGCGGTAGCGAGGGGCGATCGGCCTAGGAGGCGATCGATCCGGTGAAGTGGTCCCTGGCGCTGGCCTGACCGACCGAAGCGTGAGGCGGCCTGGTGGATCAAACGACCCGGCGACGGGCGCTGAAGCGGGAAGGGGCCGAGGACGAGGCTGGATCTGCGAAGGAGCCAGGGTCAACGCCCGACGGAGAAAACGGATCGGGACGAGGGGCTCGTCTCCCCTCGATCCCCAGCGACTGGTGGCGACGAAGGCCTCGAGGCCGGCGAGATTTTTGCGGTGGAGGACTGCCAAGTGGCAGTAGGGAGCTGGTTTGATACAGAAATTGAGGGGAGGAAGGGGAAAAAGATAGACATGCCAAGATTAGACCTAGGGGTCTAATATATAGCAGGTAGCTAGGGTTAGGGGACTTGGGGGTGTTTGGAGCCCTCCGATCGCGATCCGACGGATCCAATCGCGGGGGTAGTCTAGAAGGGCCTAGGAGAAGATAAAAGACTGCAGTAGGGGTGTTTCTGGGACACGAAGTGAAGGCACTTTGGACCCACACGAATAACGGATGGGATAGCCAACGGAGTCCAAACGCGACGAGATTTGAGAGGCGGGTTGCACACAACAAAACAACAACACAGACAACAACCTCGCGGCACACCGGTAACGTTACACGCCCAAACAACAAAGTAGACCTACGGGATGTCACGGACACGTGAGGGAGCTCCGGAACGCGAAACGGACAACGGGAAGAAACACGCGGAACCGGATGCAACCGACAACACAATTGCAATGCTATGCACATGTCTACATGATATGAATGAATGCCACACACTCACAAAACAAAACGACGAAACCCGAAAGACAAATAACCCGGAATGGAAATAGATGAAGCCGGAGATATATTATATACCCAAAAGGGAAAGTATTACATCCTGGGCATTACACCAGGGATCTTCGTGCTCAAGCTAACTCAGCCATCCGTTACACCATTAGTTGGGCAGAGCAAGAAGAGGAAGTTGGTCTCCGGCGACTACTTGCCGGCGGATCTTCCCGAAACCGCCGCCAAGGTCCCCAAGATCAGCAACCAAAGTGCTGAGGAACAGTTTGCTCCTGCGGACCCAAGGGTCTGTACAGTTGAAGCAGGCGTTCCCGACAAGCCTTGCCCCGGCAGGCTTGCCGGGGAACCCTCAGCTCCGGCAGAGCCGCAGGTTCTTGCCGTAGGAGCTGAGGTTCCTGCAGCAGCCCTGATGCCTTTAGTCCTTGTTGTTGAGCCTCAAGCTCCAGCATGGGCACAGCAAATCGTCCGTTTTCTTCAGACTGGAGAACTTCCCGAAGAACCAGAAGAGATAGAGAGGATAACCAGGCAGTCAAGTATGTACCAGTTCGTTGGCAACGAACTATACAGAAGAAGACTCAATGGTGTTAGATTGAAGTGCATTTCCCGGGAAGATGGACAGAAGCTGTTGGCAGAGATACACGGAGGCATATGTGGTCACCACATTGGCGCAAGAGCACTTGCCGGGAAGGTGTTCCGGCAAGGTTTCTTTTGGCCAGAAGCCCTCCAAGATGCAACTGCACAAGTAACCAAGTGTGAAGCGTGCCAGTTCCATGCCAAACAAATTCACCAGCCAGCTCAAGCTCTCCAGACGATCCCTTTGCCCTGGCCCTTCTCGGTCTGGGGGCTCGACATCCTCGGACCCTTTCCCCGCGCTGTCGGGGGCTTTGAGTACTTGTACGTCGCAATCGACAAGTTCACAAAGTGCCCAGAAGTGGAACCAGTGAGAAAGGTGACAGCACAGTCAGCAGTCAGGTTCTTCAGATCAATAGTTTGCCGTTTCGGGATCCCTAACAGGATCATCACCGACAACGGCACACAGTTCACAAGCCGCACCTTCATGCAATACGTCCAAGACCTTGGCGCCAAGGTCTGCTTTGCTTCTGTTGCTCACCCAAGGAGCAATGGTCAAGCAGAGAGGGCAAACGCTGAAGTGCTGCACGGACTGAAGACAAGAACCTTTGACAGGCTGCACAAGTGCGGAAGAAACTGGATAGAGGAGTTGTCGGCGGCTCTTTGGTCAATCAGGACGACACCAAATCGAGCCACCGGACAGACACCCTTTGCTCTTGTCTATGGAGCAGAGGCAGTTCTCCCCACGGAACTCGTATACGGGTCTCCTCGAGTGCTCGCTTACGACGAGCTCGAGCAAGAGCAACTGCGGCAAGATGATGCATTGCTCCTCGAGGAGGAACGTCTCCAGGCTGCTGTACGAGCTGCTCGATACCAGCAAGCCTTGCGTCGCTATCATAGCCGCAAGGTCAAGGCCAGGAGTCTCGAGGAAGGCGACCTTGTTCTTCGGCGTGTTCAGTCCGCCAAGAACTCCAACAAGTTGACGCCGAAGTGGGAAGGCCCTTATCGGGTGAGACAAGTCACAAGGCCCGGCGCTGTCCGCCTTGAGACCGAAGAAGGCTTACCGGTGAGCAACTCCTGGAACATAGAGCATCTTCGCAAGTTTCACCCATAAGGCGCGGTCGCCGTGATCCGCTCCGGCAACCACCTTTTGTACAAGTCTTGCCGATGTCGCATGTAAACCTTTGTACAAAGCCGGGCGCAGACCCTGTGCATCAGTAAAACTTTTGTGCTTTGCACCATTTGTCATTTCGTGTTTTTCCTTTTACTTGCATGTATCATCTGACATCTTGTGCAGCACACACTCCTGGTAAGCAGCAACAAGCCGCAAGGCTCCATACTTGTATTTCCTTCTCTTTTGTCTTTCTCTCTGAAACAGAAGGAGTGTTCCTCGCGCACAAGTTTGCCGGGGGGGGAGGAGATAGAAGTATGGACCAAGTGTTGTTCAAGAAAGAAAAGTCTTGCCGGGAAGTAAACAACCCAATGAAAGCTAAGTTACCAAAGTTTGAGGATTCAAATTTTTAAATTTTAGTTATCTTCCTTGAACAACCACACTTTGTATGGAAAACCTGTGCGCGGAGGAACCTACCCGTGGCTAGCCGCACCCTTACTTTGTTTCGAGCACGCTCAACGGCTTAAGTGAGCTGCGACAAGTGTCGCGCCCTTACTTCGTTTTCGAGTTCGCTCAGCAATCTAAGTGTGCTGCGACTAGCTGCGGCAAGGTTTCTTGCCGACAAGGTCTTTGCTAGCAGGCTGCTAAGAGTCCCGCACTCAGCGCTCGCGGCAAGGGCTCCTTGCCGGCAAGTTCCCCTAAAAAGCGTAGGTTGAAAAGCATACAAAGTGAAGGACCAAAAGCAAGGGAGATAACACTGCATTGATTACCCAAAATAAAAGTATATATTACAAAGATAGCTTGCCGCTGTTCTAATCAACTACTGCCTATGACTCAATCAACAGCAGCGAGGGAAGCAAGAAGCCTAATCCCTACGGTCTCTGTCGACCCTCTAGATCTTGCCCACCTTGGCTACAATGTGGGCAACTTGGGCCTTCAACGCCTCCTTGTCGGCTTCGGGCGGCAAGGTCCGGAGGACGTTGACGAGGTTGATCCCGGGATTGCGGTAGACGATCTTCGACAGCACCCGCTCCATGGTGCCCATGCAAAGCCGGCGCGCCTCGTCGGCCAGCTGCACGGGGATCTTCTCCCGCAGCCGCGCAAGCGTCGGCGCCACTCCCCTGAAGAACAGACTCAGTTTGGCGCTGTGAGGGAGGTTCTCGTCGGGGGAGTACACGAGATGCTCCACCCTCAACGCCATCATCTCCATGTCGATGTTGGCGGCGGAGGTGACGAGGTCCTCAGTCCATCACTCCACCGTCTGCTGGAAGTGGTTTTGCGAGACGGCGGTACTTTCCAGCAGGGGCCTCTCAGTGCGGAGATCGTCCTTCAGCTTCGTCTCGCGGTCCCGGGCAGTGTCAAGCGAGTCAGTCAGGGTGGAGACCTTCAGCTCTAAATCAGCAATGGAGTCCCTAGCATCAGTGAGCTCTTTGCCCCTCTCGGAGAGGCGGATTTGCAGCTCCGAGTTGGTATGAGCATCTTTCTCCCGCGCCACGTTGAGCGCGGTGACCCTGTCTTCGCTCGCCTTCAAGAACAGCTCCATCTGCGCCACCCTGGCCTCCAGATCCTTCTTGGCCGTCTCCGCGGCAGCAGCGGCGTCCCTCGCCTCCTGCAGAGCCCCACCGAAGGCTTGCTCCCGGGCGGTGAGGTCGTCCTCGTGGTTGTCAAGGTCGACCTTCCGCTGGTTGAGTTCTCCTTCCCGCCGAGACAGCTCCTCGGCGGCCAGTCGTTGCTGCTCCTCGACCTCGGCCTTTTCGAGGACGAATGCTTGATGCGCCCCGGCAAGCTCTTCGCGCTCCTCCGCCAAGTTCCGGAGGGCCGCCTGGTTGGCGGCACGGAGCTCCGCGGCGCGCTTCTCCAGGTCAGCACCAGCCTTGGCAGCTAGAGCCTCCCGAGACTCCAACTTCACCTGCCTGGTCCGGTACAAGGACAGGAGCCGGCGAAGGAGCCGCTCCTCTTCGGGCTCGTCGCTGCTGCCGGGCGCATCAACAACCTTCAATCCGGCGGAGGCGGGGACTTCTCCGTCAAACGTCTCTCCCTCCGCGGGTGCCCTTGATGAAGACGCCCACGGGACTTGAATGAATACCCCGTTGGCGGCCTCTAGATAAACGCCCGACCCAGCCGCTGAAGCGGAAGGATCAGCGGTCGGTGCAGCGTCCGGCGCTCCTGCGGCCTCCGGGCCAGCAGTGCGGTCCCCGGTCCCTTCCCCAGCCGCGGCGTCAGCAGTCGGGGTAGTCTCCTCGGCGGCTGGCTCGTCGACGCCAACCGTTCCCTCTGCGGCGGTGGCGTCACCAGCGTCGCCGCGCACCTCCTCCTCGGCGATGGTCTCACCCTTGTCGGGCTGCTTGCCCTTGGCGGGGTGCTCGCCCTTGGCGGAGTACCCGTCCTTGGCGGAGTGCCATCCCTTGTCGGGGAGCTCATCCTTGGCGGGGAGGGTGGAACAAGCGGCTCGTCGGGGGCGACCTCCTGGTGCTCCTGCGGCTGCGGCTCCACTTCTGCACAAGACAACAAGACATCAGTACGAACAATAACCTCAAGCGCGCCCGTCAAGCAGAAAAATGATAACCAGACTTACGCTGGGGGCTGCGCTGGGGGCTGCTCCTCGGAGCAGCAGGCTGATCCGGCAAGTCTGTCGCTGGCGCATCTCCTGCCGCTGCGACGGGCTCGTCGTCCTTGATATCGATCACAGGGATCTTGGCCCTCTTCGCCATCCACTTGGTCAAGGTCCTGGAAGCCAAAACAAGATCAGAACCAAGCAAGAGAAATCAAGACAAAATCAAAGGAAATGAAAATTACAAGTACTTACTCTTCCTCCTCTTCGTCGGAGCTGAGGGCGGAGAAGTCAAATCCCGCCTCATGTGCTCTAGCGCGAGGAGCTGGAGGAGAGGGCTCCCTCGGGCGCTTGGCGGGCTCTGGAGCTGCGGGCTGTGAAGACCCAGCACTGGTCGTCGCTGAGGACCGAGGAGCAGAAGGTACCCCGGAGTCACTCCGGGAAGCCCCCCCTCCGCTTGTCGCCCGGGCACGGGGCGCCTCCTTGACGACCTTGCTCGTTGTGGTGGCGCGTGTCGCCCGGCGCGTCGGTCGTTGTTGGGGCGCTTGCGGCCTCACCGTCTCGGCGGCCTTGCTGAGGCGCTTCTTCGGTTGCGGTGGAGGGCTTGGGCTTGGTGGTGGCGGAGAGTTCTCCGAGGATGATGAGGCGTCGTCGTCAAGATTCAGAGACCCGCCAGAGTCTTCGTCAGAATCTCCGGACTCGGCGTCCTCCTCCTCCTTGGCGGGCCCGCTGGACTCGGTACCCTACCCGGCGGCCTTGCTCGCCCCGGCAACCTCGCTCGCCCCGGCAACCTCGCTCGCCCCGGCAAGCTTCCCGGAAGGCTCCCCGGCGAACTCCTCGGGCGCAATCTTCAGCAGCTTGAGGATTTCCGCCTCCTCGGCTTGGCTCACCGCATCCGCTGCCTCGGCTTCGTCCACAGTGTATCCAAATTCGCCTGCCGCTGCAGCCGCAGCGGCCTCCTCCATCCTGGAGGCAATGTATGCTACATCTCGCTCGGTGGTCTCCCGGGTGAGGCCCTTCTTCTCTTCGGCGTTGCGAGGCTTTTCGACCAAGTTGTCGAAGAAGGCTTGCACGGTTTCCGCTGAAGGCACCGGCCAAGTGGGGACGACGCCGTGGGAGTCGCACTCGGGCATCACCGCGCGTATGGCACTGAGGGCGGTGTTTTTGCACAACGGCACCACTCCTCGGGATGGTCTGAACCACTCCGGGTGGTTGGGGTCATGCTTAAACAGCTCCCGGACCATCCCCTTCAGCTCCAAGACAGTGAAATTATAGTTCAGCCCGGGGCGCAGCCTCATACGATCTGCCGCATTGCCGAACTCCCAGGCAGGCCTCTGCCTTTCCTGCAGGGGCGCAATGCGGCGGCGGAGAAAATCGGCCCCAACTTCACCTACAGTCAGGTTGGCGGCCGGGAGGCGAAGAATCCTAGTCAAGGCAATCTCAAGCTTGTCGTCCTCCGGGGCCAACTCACTCCAATCCTTGCCGCGCACTATGGCAGTCTGGCGTGACGAATTAAACTGCTGAGGCTCCTCTTCCAAGACCCAGCACCAGTCAGCTCTCCACTCCTCCCACTTGTCGCGAAGCTCCCCTTTCAAGTACGCCTCCTTCTTGTTCAGCCTGAAGATCCAGGAGATGCCGTCGGAGAGTGGGGATCCGGACTCTACTCTAGGCGTGAAGAAGTGGCGGAAAAGAGCTACATTTGGGTGGACCCCGACAAAGTTTTCGCACAGATGTGCGAAAACAGCCATCGTAAGGACGGCGTTGGGGGTGAAATCTAGGAGGTGGAGGCCGTACGTGTTCATCACATCACAGAAGAACTCCGAGTACGGAGGGCAGAGACCGCAGTGAAAAAATGCAGCAAAGTAGTAGTAACCTCCCGGGAACATGTCGACGGCGACGGCGGGGAAGACTCTGGTGCGGGGATGAGCTTTCGTCTCCCTTGCCCAGAACAAGTAATACTTGTCCCGCAGCTCCCTCGCGCCGAGCCTCGGCGGGAAGACCACCCTCCTTCTTCGCATGGCTGCTAGCTTCGCCGCTTGCTCGGACTTCTCCTTCATCGCCTTGTCGCTCTTCGCCTTGCCGATTTTCGGAGCCATGGCGGGGGCGGCGAGGGGGGAGGCGAGGAGGTCGACGGCGCCGCGGATGCTGGGGACGGCGGAGGAAGGAGGGGCTCAGCTCTCTGTCGACCTGAGGGGAGGCAGAGAGCGGCGGGGGTTTCTGGAGATTCAAGACAGAATGAAGGCGATGGGGGGAAACTGCCCCTGCTTCCTCTGTTTTAAGGGGGAAGTGGGGGACGTTCCGCATTTCCCATTAAAGAACAGGCCACGATCTCTCCCACGACGCCGCAATCGACGCGTGCCGTTAGGGAGGGATGCGGAGGATACGGAGAGGGATACGGCTTGCCGTGGGCCACGTGTGCCCGTGCACTGTCTTGGGCCTGGCCCAACAGCGCTCGGCACCGTGTGTGGCCCAGGCCCGGGGGCTCCTGTCGGTGTACTAAGGTAGGGGTACCTTAGTACCCCAACTTGTGCACGGGCAGTAGCGGCTTCCCGTGGTAGGGCTTACCACGCGCTCGCCAAGGCCCGCTCTGGTCCCTATGAAGCCATTCAAGAACAAAGTATTCAAGTTAAGAGACAAGACCCCGGCAAGAGGAGCTTGCCGGGAAGGCCGCACCAGGCTCAAAGTTATCATTCCAGCACGAGACCCTTGCAGGAGGTGCTTGCCAGGAAGGCCAAAGAACGGCACTTCAAGGAAGAGCATCGTGGCGCATCGCGCGCCCCGGCAGGACCTGGAGCGCAACAAGCTTTCGGGCCCGGCAAGGTTGCAGCCCCGGCAAGGTGCTTGCCGGGGAAGCCTATGCTGTGTGCCTGCGCTCCAGCTCATCTGACCACGCGTCGCCCTGGGGCCCTTCTAGGGGCACGTGGCAGATGGCTGTGCAGCCTGGGGTACACGGTGGCAAGCCGCGGTGACAAGGATATCGCCGTGGCGAACGGAGACGCAGGGATGGACACTTTTTGGGGCGACGGCGACGGGCATTCAATGCCTTTGTCCCCCACCGTCAAGGTTAGGTGAAGACCACTGTTCATCCACTATTTACACACTGTTCATGCACTGTTGCAACTACCACCGATTTTACATTTTTACCCTCCTCTACGTTGACACCTGTCGGTGACCCCTTTGAGCTATAAAAGGAGGCCCATGCACAACGTAGAGGGGGTTCGATCCCAGAAACTCGCTCACCCCCACGCTCGGTGTAGCTGACACTGTAGATCTTCAAGCTCCCGAGCCCAAGAACTCAATACAACCAAAGCAGGAGTAGGGTTTTACGCGTCATCGCGGCCCGAACCTGGGTAAACTGCCCGCGTGTGCTCCTCGATCTGCTCTCCGTGCACCCTCCGCTCCCTTACCGCAACGTAGAAGGGGCTCCGGTCCCATAGGTGTTCGTGGGCGTCCAGTTTCCCCGACACCGAGCTACTAGGAGGGGTTACTGGTGAAGTAGGGGAAACGGAACTGCAGACGTAAGAGGTGAATCCCAAGGAAGCGGGAATGGTGACAGACCTAGTAGTGGCTAAAGCAATACGAGCGTGAGTCAACTGGCGTGCTAGCTCATGGATCATGAGGTAACTAGCAGTGATATAACGGGGAAGATGGCTAGCAACGCTATCAGACTCCGGATCAATATCAGGGAAATGAAAGCAACCGTGGCCGTGCAGAGAAGGGTAGTACTGGAAACCTGGGTGGTTCTGCATGCGGACCTTGCTGTGACGGAGCTCAACAAGGATCTCGAATGCAGCAAATTGGATGGCTAGCGAAGCGATAGAAGCGTGACCACTTCGAGAGGTACGAGTATAGGAGCTGGAGTCAGAACGGACGTGGAGAGTCACCACTGCCTGATATTCATAAATTGAGTCTGCCAGACGCTCCCGGTACACACGATAAACTGGTTCGTCTCGATGAGGGTACAACCGACGCCACATGTTGCAAAGGAGGTGCTGTGACGTGTACGGCATCAGCTGCAACTGGCACGGATACGGCACCGGAGCCATCTACACCCACAACCATTATTGGGTTAGCATAAAAATAGTACAAGTATATGTAAAGCAAAACCAACTATACAGACTACCGACACTCAACCTAAACGTGTATGTAGCGTTTAAATAGCTCGTCTTAGTCTAACATATCCTACAGTCAGCGCGACTCTGATACCAAGCGTTGTGGCACCCCGGATCAGGGCGACCTGTTAACCATGCATTGCCAGCCCAGAGACCTTGTCTTCTGGCAACACACAACATCTTGGTACAGAAAACAACCGCTTTAATGATACTAGCGGACCATAGTCTTACATTACAATAGTTAGCGAGGCTGAGGGGCACACATAGTGCGGCTAGACAATATGTACATTATTCAATGAAAATAAAAGGGCCTCAGGCATAGACTACGCAGCAGCGGAACGTCGTCGTAGCGGGACTCCATCTCACAGGGACACCGATGTGGATACGGATTAGACTCAGAGGGCACTCCTTTCTAGCGGAACTTTCCTGAAATCTGGCATGACACGCCAGGTCAGTACTTTGAATGTACTTGCAAGCTTACAGCAAAACAAAATCATAATGACAAACAATATCATGATAATTAATCAATATTAAATATGCAGCAAAAAATTTAAATGAATATTCACTAACATTATTTGCTCATGCATTTATAAATAAAAATCTCGGTCTATCTTACTCATGAGAATTTATTATAACTACCAACTTATTTACTTCAACAAGATTTAACCCGTGACCTTTCCGGTGATCACAAACCCGCCCATACTGGGTCTCAAAACATCTCGGAGGCTCTTCCATCAATTTGTTATAGCACCAAAAATTGTAGAACTTAGTGCGTAAACTTTTATTATTTGTTGACCCATGGTGTGACCTACTTTCGAGCGTGTCCGTGACCGTGGACTCGGCTATCGATAGATTAATTACACTCTGCAGAGGTAGTGCACTGTACCCACACCACGGAACCCATGGCCTCGTTCTCCCATTCGGGTGGACCAACGGCGTTCTGACGAAACCCGTCCATTTCCATGACACTCCCCCGGCCACTCCGACTCATTTCCTACTGGAATAGTCCTGGGTGGCCCTGTGCCTACCAAAGGCACACCGACCACCATCGTGGCCAAACAAAAATTCTCTCAAATGGGAACTCGGTACCATAAAATTAAAAATAGGCACACAAGGTTATGTCTGCTTACCGGGCCAGGGTACTGCATGCCCATAACCTTCCCTATCTAGAGGTACCGACAGGAGGTATGTCAATGGACAGAATCAAGACCTTCCCATAAAGGTAAATGTGGTTGCACTGGGAAAGACTCGATATAGTGGCACCATGACCCGGTCTACAATTTATTCAAGTTGAGTTATTAACAGTTTCAACTTAAAGAGAAATAAATAACCAGTGTCATACAATGCCATGCAATATGCCAAAATGCAGCACATAAACAAGTAAAAGGCCATACAAAAATATAACTGGGTCAACTTTCATCTTAACTTCACTATTATTCTGGTTATCCTTCACTTTCAACAAAATTTTAATTATCTTAATAACTTAAACCAAACTCCAACTTTCTGTAAAGTAAATGAAACCAATAACTACAACAACCAAAAGAAATTATTTAACAAAACAATTAACATGCATAATATAAATCATTTGTTCAAGTTAGAAAAATCACAAATGTTGAAATGGCACTATGAAAATGTTGTTGTGGCTTGCCTTAGTTCAAATTAGGCTCACAAGCCTCCTGGTGATCCTCAAGACAAGTTCCTTCTTCTGAAATAAATAAAAGTTCAAAAAGAAATTGTCAAGATTCATTAAAATATTCACTAGAAAATCTACACAGCACCAAATAGTTTCATTTTTGGTGTGCTGCAAGATCTCTTTACAAAGAACACAATGCAAAAAGAATCAATTCATTTGGATTTATGGTTAAATAGTTATTGCAATTTGAAGTTCTCTAGAATTTATTGAAATTCAGAAATTTAAATAAATAGAATAGTGGGGTGACGTCGAAGGCGTAAACGCCCAGAGTGCCACCACTCATACCGCTTCACGCGGGAGTGGAGAGGCTGACTAGCGGGCCCCGCTAGTCAGGTGAGAGGGGGAGAGGGAGATGAGCAGAGGCGGCCGCGGCTTCACCGGAGCGCACGCCGGCGACGCTGCCCCTTGGCTCAAACTAAAAGGATAGATCGACGGAGAAGTTCTAGGCGCACCTGCCTGTACCTGTAAGGTGGCTAGAGGTGGACGGACGGCGTCCGAATGGAGCTCGGAGGCGGAGACAGAACAGGGGGCTCGCTGGAGTTGAGGAAGACGACGAGCTACGACGCCTTCAGTAGCTCCAGCTAGGTGAAGAAGCTTCACCAGAGAGTGGCGGACGCTCTGGTGAGGTCGCCTTGGACGGAGAGGGCTTGGAGCTACCTTGGCCACCCGAGGGGGATCGCCGGTGAGCTCGGGATCGGGAACGGTGGCCTGAGGCCTGCCCGGCTGGGCCACCGGGTTCTACTCTATCTGTGGTCGTGTGGGAGTGGAGCTGGGTGCTCGGAGCGGCTGGGAGAGGGTCTATTTATAGGCGAGCGAGAGGGGGGGAACGGTGCTCTGCCGGCGACACCTGGCCGCACCCGGCGATGAAATGGCGTCAGTGAGATGTGGAAGAAGAAGACGGAGTCACGCGGGAGCTATGGCCAAGCGAGGACGAGCACAAGGGCGCTGGAGGTGGCGACGAGCACAGTGCGGACCACACTGTGCCTTGGCCGGACCACGCACGTGCTCGTTGCGGCGAGCTCCGGCGTCGGCGAGCGCCAGGGGTGGACTATGGAGATGAATACGACGATGGTGGTGAGGTTTGGCGCGCTTGGGCAGGCTCGGAAGCGAGCACGCGCTCTATAGAGCGCTCGGCGGCATCCAGATCGCGCCGACTGACTGCCATGGCATGGAGTACACGCGTGGTCACTGCGGGAACTCTGCCTTCAGGATGACTTGGTGCCAAAAGTCGTGTCAGGCGTGTTGTTCATGGTAGATAGGTGAGTTACCTATGGTTGGTTTACTTCCAGATGCAGTAGGATGAAAGTAACTAGCCTGGTAAGTTTCTGGACAGAAACTTTGAGAGCTTACTGAGGTAAAATGGTGAATAGTTGGAGGTTGTGCTTTGGCTAGTCAAGAGTTACTAAGGTGAATATGCACAAGGAGTTTCAGAAGAAGTGGAGCAAGTAAAATGGTAGTTGTTGTAGAAACTACCATTTCTGTCCAGGGTAGAAAAGATTTTCTGTAGCAAAAATATTTCAAAAAGTAGTGCAATATTTTTTTCTCAGGAATGTGTCTTAGGGTCCAGAGCATATTTAGGAATTTCCTCAGAATTTTATGAGCCAGAACAATAGGTGTTGTTGTGGAGCACAAAGATTTTAGCTAGGGTTTTGGGGAGTAAAATGAATATTTTTCAATTAAGAAAAATATTCCATGAAGTATTTTGGGGTGGTCCAGAGGTATATGATAGTTTGAGATGGATGGGAGGCACTTGGGTGGAAGTCAAGGGTACCCAAGCATTTAAAGTCCATATGAAATGATTCAAAAATCCCAAGGTTTAAAATAAATTCAAATAAAACTTTGGCAAATAAAAGAGGGCAAAAATCAGGCTGTCATATACGTGAGCCAAAATGCGCAAACAGTCCCGGGACAGGTAAGGTGGCACCCGTGGGGATACCATGCGTGAGGTTGCAAAGTGATATGATGTGTTACATGCTAGATCGGTGTGACTTAGGATCGGGGTCCCGACAGCTTTGGTATTAGAGTCTGAATGCCTATAGGATTACCAAGCCAAACTGGTCGAAGTCGTGTCTAGAAATTCTTCAGTTATATAGGGGAATTGATTGTGGAAGGGAACATAAGGCTCTTTTTACTTCTTTACCCTATGCCCTTCTGATCTGAGTCACCTTCTTCTTTCTATGCGGATTAAGAACTAGGCTTCTCATTAACTTATCAGGATCACGTTAATGGTGGATACAACTCTCAATTCAGTTTCATGTACTTCGGTTTGTTAAATAGTTGATCTCAGAACCTTGACATTATGATGTTGAGTGGTTATGCTACCTTTATGCATGAATCTCAAAAATCCTTTTTGAGCAATTACAACCGTTATGTTGTCCGAGTCATCCCAGGTTTCTAAATAATCTGATGCATTTGCAAATCTTTCCTCCCTATTCTTAATGTCCTTTTAGGCCAGATTAACCACACTAGTCGGTGATTTGAGGTACCTCTTTGCCTCAACATATAGGTTGGAGCTATTATTATGATCCTAGGTGTCTTAGGGAATCACCTAGTAATCTAGCCATGTTTTGTGTTCCTAGTGTGATGATTCTGTCCATGATTCTCAATAGCATCCCGTGATGCCATTTAGTTAGTAGGCATTCATTTCCTGGGTTCTTCAACCCAAGACCCACTCTACTTACCTTGTGTTGATAGTGTTTGCTCGTTCATTTAGGATATTAGTAACCTTGTGATAGTGCTCGAGGTCCATGGTTGTCGTTCTTCCAATACCATGAACCATCATGGCAGAAGTTCTTCTGAACCAAAAGATCACAACTAGAGTGCTCTTGATGAGTTCTCCATTCCACATTACGACTCTGCCAATTCTACCTTTCTACATGGGTTACCAGGAAGAGATATGTTGAAAGTTCGACATGCTAATCTATGCATCAACAACTTAGAAAAGTTATATGTTCCTTTGAGTTGTATTATGAACCCCGTCTATCAGTTGATAGTCAGGAGTAGTTGTGCATTCGTGTTCATTGATGCCTTTTACTCTTGTGGTTCGTCAAGACATTCTATTCTGGAATGACTAGGAGAACCAAACTCCAGTGCCTCTTCCATATCTAGGATTGGGTCAAAGCAGATGTATTCCACAGATCAAAATGCCAACCTAGCTTTTGTTCTGCTCTACCTTGGAGTGTTACCATCTTTTATGTCAAGAATGTCACGGGAATTGCACCACCTCCCGTGAACTCTTAATACAGTGATACTTCTCGCCATCATTGTTCATTCCTCGGTCTCCGTGTTATTGTAACCATAATACTGACAAGTGAATGGTGATGTGTGAAATCAACACTCCTAGCAACTCCGTTGCTTGGTAGTTAATGGACGATAATCTTATTCTTTGTGTGCTGGTTATTGAATTTTCATTCTAAGATTGATCGTGCTACCTAGTCCATTTTTCTGGTGCACTCTTGATCAACGAGTTAGGATTTTGTCAAACCTTCGCTCTTTCGATCATATCTTCTTGCCCTGAAAAGCAAGATTGTTCTCGAGCTTAGTAGCATATTGGTGGTTTGTGATTTTTCCGAATATATTCTCGGAAGTGTTACCAGGTTGTTACCTGACTGCTATGTTGAGTTCGTGATCAAGTTGGTTTCTTGTACACCACCCCTTATCCAAGAATCTGTGTTGGATACCCCTGAGCTAGTTGGTTAAGCCAAACAAGAACTTGGAGAGTTGGAAGATAAAAGATTGTCTAATGTAGTTCATTTCAAAGGGATATCTTTTTGTTTGTGTGTGTGTTGAAGAAAGATGATGTCTTCATCGATGGATCTTGTGACCAGTTGTTGGATCTATTATCTTGTCCAAACTTTGATTTGAGTGTGGGCTATCCTCGAATCAAATCTGAACCAATGATGTTGTAATGTTGTCTTACTCATGGTTGATCCCTCAAGCATACACCATTATATCTTTTGGTCTGACCCATGCTATCACCGTGTTCACTTAATTGTGGAATTCCATCTATATGGAAGCCTGGATGGATTGTTGTTGAGCCCATTGACAACATTTTCATCTTGTCCATGATTCATGTTGAACATCTAAGTTAGAGTTGGAAACTTTTGAAAGCATTTCCTTCGTGCTAGCTCATGAAGTTTATGTTCGATGAGACAAGTGACTTCCCCTAATTCACGTGTAATTGATGTAAATTTCCATCGTGAATTTGAGAAAGTTTGTTTTGCTTCCTCTGGATTCATCCCAAGTCAGTCATGCATATGTGTGAAGTATTCTGTGGTCTGGAGACTTGCAACCTTCATTCCATATGTATTCCATAGCACACCAAGCCATTGATTGATTTGTTCAAGGAAAATCAGTTTGTTGTGCTAATACTAGTTCGTGCACAAGATTTTGTTATCCTCAATGATGGTTCCCCACTAGAACTCGATAATGTTTTGTTGTAAGACTACCATGCATTCATGCCTGTCTAGAACAGTATGTTCACATGTGTGTAGCAGAACCAACTCATGTTTTGGAGCTTGCTATCATATTTCATTTCCCGAGAATCTCGCGACGTCATCTTGTCGAATTTTGTTGCAACCTTTCTTTTCTAGGCATGCTGAGTCTGGAATATCCTGAAACCAATCGGATCTTAATCTCAGGCAAATATGATGGTTGGAACATTCCCAACATTTGCATTTTGTTCCCAGCTCGCATCGCCATTGTGCCAATTTTCCATGGGCTGCCCTTCTCAGTAATTGATGTTTAGTATTATCTTCAAAAGTGGACTTACCATGGGTCCCATCCATTTGCGGTGATAAGCAAAATCACTCATTGTGTTGTCTTCAACAAGGTAGTCCACATCATCCATCCTAGTTTGATTATGCTATTCTTTCGAAATCCTTCAAACGATCGTTTGTCAATCGCCTTAGTCTGCTATAGAGAGTTTCAATGATCTCTGTATAAAAATTAATTCTTTTAGCCACTTAAAGGAATAATCGTATGAGTCACCTTCTCTAAGGTGACCTATTTGGTGACATTGTTCACCATATTCTTCAGCATGGAATTTTTGCCTACCCAGTAGAACCTTGTCATCTACCTCTTTCCATCATTCTTGATGTGTGTTATGTGTCTCAGCTCAAGAGATGTGCCAATGTCTCATTCCGTGAGTTGCTCGATCTCCAAGAAGATCGATTCATGTAGAGTTTCCTTTTGTCGTCATAGTGCTGGCATGAATGTCTAAAAAGCAAAGATGTCGAGATCAAGATGATGCAATGAATCAACATCTTCGAGAAGGACAGTTGGATCATGAAGATTGTGCTAGATTTTTGTCCCCTCTGTCTTCTTACCTCACGTCTTGAATCTCAGGACGAGATTCTTGTTTAGTCGGGGTGAGTTGTCACAACCCTAGAACTCCTGGTAGTTAGTTGCATCTGTGAGCATCCATGCATCATGTTAAAATTCAAAGGAATTTGAAATGGGGAAGCTCAAACCCTAGCACCAAATGAATCCAACTAGGTTCAATTTCAAATCTTTTCAATGTACCCAAAATGCCCACCAGAAAAATTCATCATTTTTGAATGGGCTAAAAACATCTTCCAAAAATGGTGCACATATTTCTAGGACATTCTGGATTTTTGATTTAATCCATAATGTATTTCAATTGGGGCATTTAAATACTTTAAATATTTGTAATGCTCCAATAATTCTGAAATTTGGTGAGGGGCTCTGGAATTGTCTAACTAGTCCCTACAAAATATCTCAGAATAAAGGAAAGTGGTTTAGTATTTTTACTAGATCAAAACATACTGCAGTAAATACAAAACAAAAATAGAATAAAAAAGGCAGAGAGAGAGAACTCACCTGGCAGACCATCCAACCAGCCCAGCCCACCAGGGGCAGGGAGGTCTTCTTCCTCCCGCCAGTCGGACGCACAGCGCGTGCCCGACGCGCGCCGGCACACGTCGGCCACCTCCTGCTTGCTGCTAGCCGCTGGAGTCACCCGAGGGTGCCATGCACACCACTGGAACCCTCTCGCTCACTCCCTCATCCTCATTACCTCCCCCAGATCTCCCTCTCTCGCGACCAAGTACACCATCGCCGCCGTCCAAAGCCACCGCAACCACAGCCACCGCCTCGCCTATCCGAGCTATCCCCGAGCTCCGCCACGATGTCCTCGTCCTCTCCGCCGAGTCACGCAGCACCAGGAGATCCTCTTCATCCTCACCACCGTCGTCTTCAACCTCGGGAAGCCGAGATTGCCTCCGCCGTGCCTTCTGCTCCAAGCCTCCCCCGAGACGACGTCGACGCCTCTACAATCACCGTGAGCTCCCGCATTGGAACCCCCTCTCCCCGAGCTCGATTACGCCATCTAGCCGTGCCCGCCGCCGTACCCGAGCGCTGCCGTCTACCATGGTCGTTGGTCTCGCAGCCACCGTGCATCTCCACTCGAGCTTGTGCCTCCAGCGTGCTCCTGGAACAACGACGAGTCCAACGCAGCCCCTAGCTAGCTCTCCCGTGCACTGAAACCACGCGACCGCACATGCCCGAACTCCGGCCACCGCCTTTGAGCTCGCCATCGTCGACTTAGGCCATCTTCGGCGAAACTAACAACATCGCTAGAGGCACCGCACTTCCAGCTTCTAAACAAGACCCCCCCCC
>LR738709.1:216180461-216287807 GCA_902687465.1 Secale cereale
GCCCCCCCCCCCCCCCGCGCACCGTTTGGTCGCCGGAGGAGGTTTTCCGACAACCTCCGCCGCGGCTGGCCTCCCTGGCGGCCTTAACTCCGGCTAAACACCGGTTAGGCGCTAACCAATGACCCCTGGGTCAATGACAGGTGGGCCCAGAGCCCTGCTATTTCAGATTAGTGCTAATTAACAATTAGTTAAACAAAGTCTGACTGACTAGTGGGCCCGACCCCTGACTAATTTTGGATTAGTAGTTTTTTAACACTAATTAACTCTATTAGTAAGAATGAGTCACTATCAAGTGGACCCCACAAGTTAGGTTTGACTTGGACCGCCCTTGTTGACTTGCTGGCGTCACACCGACGTCATGCTCACGCAGTTAACAATTTCTTGTTTAAAACAAAAACCAGGAAATTTCAGAAAAATAGCCTAAACTTCTAAAAATCATAGAAATTCAACCGTAGCTCCAAATGAAATAATTTATATATGAAAAATTATCAGAAAAATAGATGAATCTGTTTATGGCATTGTCATGCATGTTTGAACAACTCAAAGTTGCTGGATATGAAATTTTTTATCAAATGGCATTTGAAATTTCTTATATGGAGTTTGAATTTGAACCTACGGTTCAAACAAACTTCATTTAAATTGTTGCTAGTTGCATTAGCTCAATCAACAACATATTGCCATGTCATGATCATGCATCATAGTTTTGAATTGCATTGATTGTGTCCCTTCTTGTTTGCCGGTGTTTGACCCCTCTTAGTGGACGTAGCTCCGATGATGAGTTCGATGACACCGGTGAAGAGTTATACTATCTTCAGAAGGGCCAGGCAATTAAAACCCCATTGAGCATTCCGATACAATCCCACTCTCTCGCTCTTGCTCTCTTTTACTGCATTAGGAGAACAACAATTCAACTGCTATTTGTTGCGGTAGCTGAACCCCTTTTCCTCTGCATGACCTGTCATTGCCACAGTAAATAGTTGAAACCCACTAGCATGAGCAGGAGTTGTTTGAGCCATGTTGTGTCTACTCATCCATGCTTGCTTGTTATGCCTGCTATTGCTTAGAGTTGTGTCAGGTCTGATTTATCGGGCATGAATTGGAATGTGGTCATCATGTCCTACTATTGAGAGCTAAGTGTGTGAACACGATTTGGTAAAGGTAGCGATGAGAGGCCATGTAGGAGTACATGGTGGGTTGTCTCATTGATGCCGTCCTCATGAACCGAGTTATGTGTCTGTGATCCAAGACAGTTACTACCACCCATTGGGCTCCGGGTACTCCAAGCTCTCTCGACTTATTAATCGCCTCAATCTTTGTCCATTAGTTGCAACTAGTTTCTGGTGTTTGTAGGATATATGTTGGAGGCTGTGCATAGCGCTAACCCTAGGGGTGGGCTATGATGCAGTAGATACACCATGGCACGATGTACCGAGTCGCCCGTTTGGTGTCTCGGGAACCCTGCACACATCATTTGGGGCCGTGAGAGAAACCTCGGTCGGATCTCCTTGCGGATGGAACCTGACTAGGCGATAAACCTAGACTAGAGACTTGTGTGGTTAGTCAGGTTGTGGCGGACACCCTCGCCAGGCTTCTGCTTGAAGGTGCCGAGATACATGACGGGTACATGGTGGTAAGTGGCGAGAGCATGTGCGAAGAAGTACACCCCTGCAGGGTTAACATGATCTATTCGAATAGCCGCGTCTGCGGTAATGGACTTCTGGGTTGCTTGTGCAGTTCATAGACAAGTGAAAGTGGATACTCTAAAATGTGCAAGATAAGCGTGAGTGCTATGGATGGCGTTCTCGTAGGGAGACATGAGCGGATCCATAGTGGTGTATTGATTGGTGAATATGTGGACTCATGTGCGCCACCTCAACAGAGTTTCCAGCAGTCATAGTACAGGATAGCCACTGAGTCAAAGCTGGCTTGCTACAGTTAAACTCCACTACCCCTTTGTTGATACCGATGCATATGTAGCTAGTTCTGATGTAAGTCCTGTTGAGTACATTTGTACCTCAGTCTCACTAGTGGTTCCACGTGGACTTCGATGTTTAGCTTGCTACATCAGCTACGATCTTGGACCATCGGGAGGGTCTTGTAGATAGTCAGGCTTCACAGCCTTTTTCATTTGTACTGGTCTATACCCAGACATTTTATGCTTCTGTTGCTTGTATGCTTTGTATGTTGGGTCATGAGACTCATGTTTGTAATATTTGGCTCATCGGAGCCTAATGAATAAATACTTTTATTCATAGGGTTTTGTTGTGATGCCATGTTGTATTTGCACATATCGAGCATATTGTGTGTATGTTATTGAAATGTTTGGTATGTGTGGGATTCGACACCTAGTTGTTTACCCTTGGTAGCCTATCTTATGGGGAAATGCCTCCTAGTGCTTCCACTGAGCCTTGGTAGCTTGCTACTGCTCCGAAACACATGGATTAACCAACATGTGTCCTTCCTTGCTCCTGTGTCTGTCCCCTATGGGGAAATGTCACGCGGTGTATACTGGAGTCTTGTTAGCTTGCTACAGCCCGACAACAGACGTTGCTGATAGACACGTGCATTGTTGGGTCATGTATGCCTGTCCCTGTAATTTAGCGGCACTTTTGGTTTATAACTAGTCATGTCGGCCCGGGTTCTCTGTCATATGGATGCTAGCGACACTATCATATATGTGAGCCAAAATGCGCAAACGGTCCTGGGCCAGGTAAGGTGGCACCCGTGGTGATACCGTGCATGAGGTCGCAAAGTGATATGATGTGTTACATGCTAGATCGGTGTGACTTAGGATCGGGGACCCGACTAGTTGCACCATATTAATGGGGCGGATAGTTGTCATCATCCTCTTCTTCTTCGTTGTCTTCCATCATAACCCCTCTTACTCCATGCTTGGTCCAAACATTATAGTGTGGCATGAAACCCTTCTCAAGCAGGTGGATGTGAAGGGTTTTTGAGTCAGAGTAAGACTTATTATTCCCACGGGTAGGACATGGACAACACATAAAACCATTCTACTTGTTTGCCTCAGCCACTTTGAGAAAATTATGCAGGCCCTTAATGTACTCGGAGGTGCGTCTGTCACCGTACATCCATTGCCGGTTCATCTCCGTGCATTATATATAATTAAGTGTGTCAAAAACCATTACAGAACATCATGAATAGAGAAGTGACAAAATTAATAGAAGTTCATCATCACATTCAAACCAAAGTACAGTAGTGATCAAATGTTATTACTCAAAAAGTAAATACATAAAGTACATGCATAGTTCTCACTGAACAACCTAAAGCTCTCTAGAGCATCTAATTATAACATCCATTGAAACTATGTAAAACATTTCAATGCAACAAGAAATGCGATCACAATCGCAACTAAGGTAACAATTAATCCAACAGCATAATGATACCAGGCCTCAGTATGAATGGCTATTTTCTAATCTTCAAGCACATTGCATCCATATTGATCTTTTGATCATCGACGACATTCGCAACATGCAACTCCAATTCCATGTTCTCCTCCTCAGTTCTTTCAGCTTTTTTCAAGTAAATGTTTTCTTTTTCAACTAAATTTAACCTATCCACAAGAGTGTCGGTTGGAATTTCCGGTTCACATACCTCCTAGATAAAATCATCTATGTCACGTTGGCTGGCATAATTGTCATAAACACTAAACGAAACCAATAGTTATACAAGATAATATACCACATCCGAATCATAGACAGGACGAGGGCCGACGGGGGCGGATTCGAAAACCATCACACTATAAAATAACAAACAATAATAAAAGAAATAAAATTATACAAGTATATATCTAAATCATACAAGTTAGAAATTTTTCTGTTAGTAAGAAGATAAGAACAAGAGGCTCACCACGGTGGTGCCAGTGATGAGATCGGCGTGGGCAATCAACGACGGTGAGGACGGGGACATGACAGGATGGACCTGTAAACCTAGACAAATCTTTAGGTAAATGGAGCTTGGACAAGGAGCTTGGAGAGGAGAAAGCTTAAGTGTGGCTCCGGCATTTCATCAAACACCTCATGTGCATAGGAGGTGAGCTAGATCACAACACACCTCTCCCTCGGCAGGCCAAAAAAATAGAGTGTTGAGCGAACAGAGCACTGAGCGGGCAGGTGTATATATAGGCTTCTCTTTAGTCCTGGTTGGTGGCTAGAACCAGGACAGAAGAGACACTTTGGTCCCGGTTCTAGCCACTAACCGGGAGTAAAGGTGTTGGGCCAGGAGCGAACAAGAGCGAGGCCCATTGGTCCCGGTTCGTGTCTGGAACCAGGACCAAAGGGGTCAGAAGAACCAGGACTAATGGCCTCCGAGGTCCGGCCGGCGCCCTGGCCTCACAAACCAGGACTGATGCATCCTTTGGTCCTGATTCGTGAGTGAACCAAGATTAATGCCCTTATCCTGGCCTCAACCAAATCCATGTTTTCTACTAGTGGACCATAAGGAATTATCTGAGACTTCCGGTGGATTATGAGGCTTTCATGTTGATAGATGAACTTGGTGGGATCATGTTAATAGAATAGCATAACTTCCATCACCCTGGAGTAAGTTGGATTTTTTAGGACAATTATGATCGCAAGATGAAATTCTTGGAAGTGTAAGGTTTTGACTTCATCGCAGGATATTGGTAGGAGATAGTCGACATTACAATAATGACTTGGGGGGAACATGTACGAATTCTCGTAGGACAGGATATGTGGATTTAAATTGGTGATCCCAATGGAGTATAGGTGATGAGTAAGTCTACATGGTTCGGAGTAAATTGGATTTAGACTAATGATCTCGATCATGATACCATGTTTTTTGGTGGACGTTAAACTAGGAGATTGAATTAATTGTCGGAGTTGATTTAGGGATCTATATAGGCTTGACCTAGGAATTTATCAGATCACGATAATGGGAATTGGTGGACTGACCATAGTAAGGATAGCCCTTTCCAGTATTTGGGGATTATAGGGACTTTCGGAGATCATGTGGAACACCATAGACATTAGATTTGTAGAATTAATGAATTATGTAGTGGTTGATAGAAGTTAATTGGCTGTTGGAGTTTAGTCATAGGAAGGAAACAAGATGTTGGAGTGGTATACAACATGTTTCCTTAGGATAGAGATACAATATCTTAGACCTTGGAGGAATAGGCTGAGCACTTGGATTGCCATGTTTAAATTGAAGCTTAGCAGCTTGTATGCTCTACCCATGGATTCTTACATAGGGATAGTCATACACATGAGTTTGAGGATCATTGACATGTATGATTTTGTTAGACCTCCTCTTGGTAGTCATGAGGTTATGAATAGCAAGAATGATGATTGGAGTTGACCTATACGAGATGATGACATCGGTGGTATAAGATGATTTGTTTGGAGCACTAGATAGATCTATTGGCATCTCAGAAACTGTGCTTAAAGGATAAGATGATAAACATTCACTGGCACACTAGAATCCTTGAAACCCTTAAGCCCTACCAAGCCACAATGTGGTCTGATCGTGACTATGGGCTCTGGCTCTAGGTCAAGAAGACTTTGGCCAATACTCAACCAAGACCCTCACCAATACCCCAACCTACTTTATGTACCCCATGAACGGATACTTCATGGAGTACTTGGACAAGTTGGTTTTCATCTTTATTTGGTGACCTACTTGTCTACCCGAAGACAAAAGAAGAGCCGGTTAGAGAACAGTTCAAGACTGTCATGTCAAGGAGGAAGAACTATACCAACCGCCGTCGTCAAGAAGTAAACTTTCGTGTCGAAGACCATGTGTCCGTGCAACAAACCCTGGGTCTGTTTTCCTAACTGTGCACAAGCACGGGAACAAGATTGAAGCACCAGCACAAGTCAGAGAACAAGAAACCAAGAGATTCGAGAGACCAACGAGCAGATCAGAGAACCAAGGCCAAGCCAAATAACAGTATATTGCCAAGAGAAAGGCCTCCCTTGCCGAGCAGGCGAGCCCGGCAAGGGGCGAGGCCACCCCGAGAAGAAGACAGCCAATGTGTCCCGGCCGAGCTTGCCAGGACTCGAGGAGGCTAAACTACCTCACCAGCCACTCCACCATGACTCACGTTGTCGATCAGTGCGGAGTCAAGCCGCAGACTGACTAAGTGCGGCCATTCGCGACATGGTAGCCTCTCCCTATAGGGAAAACCCACAGATGGCACCCATCCTACGACGTGTCAAGTGAGCAAGCGCGGAGGTGGCAAGATAGCCCAACAAGTCTAGATGGGCAACCTGTGATGTGACATTAAGCGGTGCATTTAATGCACCCTGTCAGCCAACAGATTTAGGTATGATAGCACTGTTGCTATCATATCAGTGCCTAATGAATACTTTGCTATTGTGGTGACCCCTTAATCTATAAAAGGAGGCCCATGGCAATCGTAGACAGGGTTAGAAGATTGGATAACTCACACCCCATACGCGCGTAGTTGCTGCTGCCCTAAGGCAACCCTTGCTGGGCAAGTGTACTACGCTCCACCACCTCATTTCCACCATCAATCCACCAAAGCAGGAGTAGTGTCTTACACCATAACGGTGGCCCGAACCTGGCTAAAATTTCCCGTGTGATCTCTGCCATGCTGTCCCATGCTCGTATGCTATTTGTGCAATGCGACGTCTCCCGGCCGAACCAGCAAGGGGCCTCCTGCTCCCATAGGTGACCGTGGTTTCCGCGACATATTTGGTGAACTAAGTAGGGGGATCGCTTGCGCGAACCTGAAGCCATGTGTAGCGCATCATCTTCATCACCATCTTCATCTTCAACGGCACCATCAACCATGGCACCCAAGAAGAAACCCACTTCTTTGGCGTGTCCATCCACCTCGAAGGCTCCGCTGCCCGCGGCCTCTAATGCCGCCGGAGGTGCGGAGGCACACGAGGATGCGGGCATTGCTGGGGATGTGGTCGGAGCAGGCGGCACCATCACCACTTCCTCTGTGGCCGACGTGGGAGCGGGAGGCACCGGAGGAGAGCAGCATGAGAAACACCACGGCGGCCATACTCCCCAAGGCCCGGGCAAAGGGGTTACTCCATTTGCGCCCCTTCTACCCACCAACGAGCACAGCCATAGCAACAGTGCTCGGACCGGGGCGAATGGCTGTCCTCCGACCATTCCCACCACAGGTGCGGTTGCAGTGCGTGCGTCTCCCCTTGGATGGGCCGACCAAGCCGCCGCGCTCGACGGAGCAACTGGCCCTTGTGCGCCTCCACCGCACCGCCTTGCCATCCAGGTGGTCGCCACGTAGCAGCGGGGGCGCAGTGCTGCCACCACCGGCACCGTTAGGAGCCGGGCGACGGTACGATCGGCTTCATCACCATCCATGCCAAGTACAACCTCGGAGGCCATGGCACAGGTTCAGCTACTGCTGAGATTTCCACCAGGAGCCAAGAAGATGGACGAATGGCGTGCCACCATCCAAAGTCTACTCGGTTTCGAAGCTGGTGGCTCACGGTGAGTTGGCCCACCGCGGCATCCCCATGCGACAGCAATGGCCCGTGTTGCTGTCTGTACGGAGGCAGCCGTCCCCATGGTGCAATCCCCACCATGGGAGCCAGCGCGAGCGCAACAGAATCAAGACCCCCACGACGTCTCAATGGCCTCTTCTGACTATCGAGTACATCCAGGCCAACGACGAGCCCCGGAGGATAGGCGGAGAGGAGACGTGTGCGTTATTGTCGAGCAACGCCGTGACGACCTCCGCCGGACCGACGGGCGCGGCAGCCCCGACGTTGATGAGCCCGCGCTTGGTTTTAGCGGGTGCCTACCTTTTGAGGTTGGCTGCCCTGCCTTTACTCGCGAGCTGTGGCAAGTCCGTTGGCCGTCCATTCGCACGTTCAAGCTAGAGATAGCTAAGAAGTACGACGGGAGGCTGAACCCGGCAGAGTTCCTGAGCATCTACACCATCGATATTCAGGCTGCCGGGGTAAGAGATGAGAAGGTGTTTGCCAACTACTTTCCTTTGGCCCTTGAGTCCAATGTGAGGTCTTGGCTGATGCACCTGCCTGAGAACTCCATTTCGTCATGGGCTGACCTGTGCCACGATTTCATTGGCGCTTCACCGGTGGCCACCAAGAAGCCGACAGGCCCAGCGACTTGCAGCTTCTCCAATAGAAGGAAGGAGAAACCCTCCGTAAGTATTTACAAAGATTCAGCAAAGTTCATAAAAATATCCCAAATATCCATCCAGCAGCCGTAATAGCCCCCTTCCAGTCCAATGTATGCAACTGCCGGATTCATTCTAATATGAACGTGCGGTTGCCCAAAACTTTGAAGGAGCTCTATGCGCTGGTGGATAAATGTGCTCGGATGGAGGAGGGAAGGAATTTGCCCAGAGAGGAAGATTGCATCAATATTGATTCATAGGATGATGATGAATCAACCAGTCCAAAGACAAGCAAGAAGCGCACTAAGAAGCGGAGAGATAAGGCAGTGATGACTGTCGAAGGATCGGGTATGCCTAGGACCGGCAAGAAGGCCCAAGTTGAGGCCTCCGGCGAGGAAGCTGCCGTGTGCACTGACTGCCAGGAAGCCGATGCTGCCGAGAAAGCCGGGGAAGGTGATGGGCCGTATTGCAAGATTCATCGGACCAAGGGCCACGACCTTCAAGAGGGTCATCAAGTTGAGCAGCTTATCAAGAGACAGAGAGCGGAGCATGAGAAGTGACACAAGGAAAAGAGTCAGAATGTTGCTGGCGGTAAAGGTCGAGGTGGTGAAGTAAATCACCCCGGAAAACCCCTTCGGAACAAAGGAAAACCCGCCAGAGGTAGAGAAAAGGGATCATGTGATGATGAGAGTGATGGAGGGGATGAAGAAGAAACCAGTGAGCAAAAGTGTCAGAAGGCCACTAACACCCTGTTCGTTGACGGAGGTGCATCTCTACACGCCTCTCACCATCAACTCAAGCGGTGGGCGCTAGAAGTCAATGCCGTGGAGCCAGCGCGAGAGGCCCGGAAGTCCCTCAAATGGTCCCGTACGCCCATCATCTTTGACGAGGAGGATCATCCTAGCCATACCACTGCGTAGGATGCTTGCCATTGTTGGTCTCCCCAACAATTCGCAACCTTAAGGTGACAAATATGTTGGTGGACGGTGGGGTCGGGTTGAATCTAATTTCCCCAGCAATCATCAGCAAGTTCAGATAGAGGAGGAAGAGCTAGAGGTTACCGGCACCTTTCAAGGAGTTAATCCCGGCAGGAGTCATCCTAAGGGAAAGATCACGTTGCGGATAACGTTTGGGGGATAATTGAACTACCGAACTGAGAGGATTGTGTTTGATGTGGTTGATCTCCCTCTGTCGTACAATGGGATTCTTGGATGCCCGACACTGGCTAAAATCATGGCGACATCCCACTATACCTACAACACATTGAAGATGCCTCGGCCACTGGGAGTTAGCACTATCCCATCATATGAGAAGGATGCAATCATTTGTGTGGACTGTATGTCAAAGGTGGACTGGCCTTGGCGTGATGATGATTCCGGGTTATCTCCCACCGGTTCTTCTTCCTCTTCGTCACCCGTTGGCTGGAAGTCAGAGGTGGCCCAATTGATCCCAATCAAACCCTTGAAAACAGCGAAGGAGCACCGCTATCGTTTCTAGTCAAGAACAGGTTGATGCAGCGGACAAGTTCGACGTAATTGACAAGGGCGGCAGAGCTCCATAGGCGTCGGTTGTCGCGAGGAAGAAGAAGAGGCAGAGGCAAGGTAAAATTGAGAGGAAGGACCCTTGTCCCTATTTGTAAGGAAGTGGATAATTGGCATGCGCGGGAATCAAGGAGACCAAAAAAATGGTTAAACGACGATAGAGGCACCTCGATTTTCGGAGGCCCATTAAAAAGGATCTACTAGGATGTGTTGAGCTTCATGTGCAATTAATGTGCGTTGACATCATGGCAGTTTAACATAAGTTATATATGTGACGTCACAGCGGGTTGTAGCAATATGGAAAGGAATTGGAGAGGAAAGATTCTGACAGGTCAAGTGTCCAAGATTGACACGAACAAGTTCAAGTCAACCTGGGCCTAATGTCGGAGATATAACTAGTGGGTATAACCCGCCCAGGAGGGGCCGGTTCATACCACTGACGATTTAAGGCAAATAAGCCCAAGATGGTGGTGCGTGAAGGACTAAGACCTAGAGATGGCTTGAGGCCCGTGGGTGTGAACCGCCATATGTGTGATTTGTATTGTAAAGAAAGCTTAGTTTGTACCGAGTCGGACACGTTGTGTATGAGCTGGCAAGGACTCTGTAAGCCGCTGGGCATCGACCTGCATATATAAAGGGGTGACCCAGCGGTGTGTTAACTCAAGAAACAATTGCTCAAGAGCTAGGTCAAGCGTATTTGCTCCCTGGTTATTGAGTCTCGAGCAACACAACCCCAGATGGATTGAGCTTGTACCTCATCGAAGGGCTGAACCAGGATAAAAAATGCTCTGTGTCCTTTGTCCTATTTAACCCCCTTAAAGTTAACCTAGTTGCGATGGCTCCACACCTAAGTCCTAATTCTAGGGCATCTATCGTCAGAAATCCACTCTAAGAGGAAGGATGCAATGGGGGCCTCCTGCTCAATGAGCATAACTATGATTACCCTTTGATCCGGCTTATATGCTGGGATGTAAAGCAACTTTGACTTTTTGCCCAAGTTGAATGATTACCAAAGAGAGCTTGCTATAATGTGCAGTTCAAACATGGGTAACTTGCCTTGATGAATTGGTTAAGATCACTTGGGGGCTTACTATTCAATTAACATAGACTTAATTATCCTTTTGATCGGCTTAGACGCCAGGTGTATTCACCAAAAATCTCGGTTATCCTGCCTTTGTATGTCTGCATCTCCAACCAGGTAATCCTGGAATGACTCGCCGTACTCTTGACAGTCAATCTTATAAAGACCTTGAACTTGCCAACGTTAAAACAATGGTTGGTCATGTGAGGCTCGGCAGGTTTGAACGAAAGATTAACTCAATGGTTGTGCGGCCCATGAAAGCACTTAGGATTTAGGCTTGGCGGCCTATGAAAGCCTTGTTTTTCTGATTTGTTATTTTCTCTGAACATTTTTTGGTTTCATATCTTTGTACCATACTGACATATGGTTTGAAATGATTCAGGCCATGTAGCCTTAATCCTTATGGCTCATATTTGAGCATATCTAGGGTTTTTGATAACCCGTTCTATCCTTGGACGTTAAGTTTCCTGTATACTTGGACTGCGCAAGTGGAAGTGATGTGTTATAAGTCTTTGGGTGATCACTCTCATTGGATGTGGCGATGAAAGCCGGCAATTTGAGCCAATTTTTAAAGGCCATGTATCCTTGATTCTATGACTCATATTCGAGAGTCTTGGGTTAATAACCTGCCCTAATAGCGAACGTTAAGTCGCTAGGATATTTTTTGCCTTGCTCAATCAAAATGATGATATTTCCTGTCTCCGGGTTGATACTGGCTCCGGATTATAATTATCAAGGCATTACCATGGTGTCAATCTATAGGTGTGTCTTTTAATAATTATATGAATATTTGCGGTTTGATAACCCTCTCTGGCTTTGGATGTTAAAGTCGCAAGTACACTTTGAATTGCGTCATTGGAATCGTGCGCTTATAAATCTTTGGGTTGTCACCCTCACTGGATATGATGATATAAGCCGGCAATATGAGCCAATTCTATAGGTATGTTTTCCTAGTTATATGAATATGCAAGGTTTATAACCCGCACTGGCTTTTGACTTTAAGTCACCTCTATATTTTGGCTTGAATGGCCTTAATGCTAGTGTTTTACATAATTGCATAAGACTATATTATGTTTGGGTTGTTACCCGCCCTGGCTTTTGACGATAAGTCACCAAGGCATATGTTGTTTAAAACTTTGTGCAGGACATGCCGAGTTATGGCTTACATATATAATTAATTTCAAACCCATCATCTGGCCATCTGAAGATATTGATGGGTTATTCCGCTCCGGGTTATATTGCTCCATATTGTGTTTATTGAGGCTATAAGATGATAAAGGGATCTTTTAAAAAAATGGACATGACTATGAGCCGCCATGGATGGGTTATCAGTTCTTGATTTTTACAACGGCTAAAAATGGACATGACTATGAACCGCCATGGATGGCTAAAATCATGGCGGCATACCACTATGCCTACAACACACTAAAGATGCCTGGGCAACTAGGACGCAGTCGCGGCAGACACAGCGGCAGCAATAGTTCTCGCCAAGGAAAGTAAAGGAAAGAAGAAGGATTGTAGGACCTCCGATGAAGAATCCGGGAAGTGTGACACCATCGAGTGCATGGCACCCTTCGACGACGTGTCGGAGTGTTCCTACAACAAGAGATCCAGGGGCGCTGCACCCCAGGTGAAGAAGGTCCCGGCGCGGCTGGCTGGCGTTGATGGTACTTTTACTATCAGCGCCACCCTCAATGAAAAATGGGAAAGCGCGCTCGTTGCCTTCCCACGGGCGAATATCGATGTGTTTGCCTCACAACCATCTGATATACCCACTGCTCCCAGGAAGGTAATCGAGCACCACCGTGCTGTCTGCCCACATGCCTGACCTGTGAAGCAGAAAGTCCGGAAGCAGGCCTTGGAGAGGCAGCAGTTCATTTAAGAAGAGATCAAGAAACTTGAGGCACCTGGTTTGGTCAGAGGAGTGATGCACCCAACATGGTTGGAAAATCCATTGGTAGTCTCGAAGGCGAATGGGAAGTGGAGGCTTTGCATAGATTTCATATATCTCAACAATGCTTGCCCGTAGGACCCGTTTCCCTTGCTGCTTATTGATCAGAGAGTGGATTCCACTTCAGGTTGTGATTTGCTCTCCTTTTTGGATGCATACTCTTGGTATCACCAAATATTCATGTCCAAGGAAGATGAAGAGAAGACGTCGTTCAGCACTCCATGTGGTACGTACTGCTTTGTTCGCATGCCATACGGATTAAAGAGTGTCGGGTCCACTTTTGCAAGGGCAGTCCGGATTAGTTTTGAGCTACAGCTGCATAGAAATATAGAAGCCTATATGGATGATATTGTGGTCAAGACCAAGGATAGGGCCACCCTTATTCAGGATTTGGTGGAGAGATTTGCTAACCGGGGCAAGATCAATTTGAAGCTCAACCCGGAGGTGTGTATTTGGTGTTCCCTCTGGAAAGCTACTTGGGTTCTTTGTATCCCATCGCAGGATCAAAGCCAACCCCGACAAGATCAAGGCTATTGAGCAGGTCCAAGAGCCAAGGACAGTTAAGGGTGTGAGGCATCTAACGGGATGTGTTGTCGTGCTAAGCAGATTGATCTCCAAGTTTGCCGAGCACGCCCTATCGTTCTTCAAGTTTTTGAAGAAACCAGGACCCATGAAGTGGACCCCGGAAGCGGCTGCGGTTTTGCAAGAGTTGAAGGCCTATTTATCCCCTATGCCTACATTGATCGCTCAAAAAACCCCAGGAGCCATTGCTGCTGTACTTAGCGGCAACCAACCAAGTGGTCAGTGCAGCCTTGGTAGCACAGCGAGAAGTGGATGGGGGCAGAGAGTGAGCAGTGGCCGGCAGAGCCAGGAAAGGATGAGGACAACAGTGAGCACAACAGCGAGAGGATCCCCAAGGATGCGGCAAGGAAGAAAGTGGTGCAGCGCCCGGTGTACTTTGTTAGCTATGTGTAACAGGGCGCTAGATCGACGTACTCTGGTGTGCAAAAAATTTTCTTTGGTCTCATCATGGCCTTAGGGAAACTGCACCACTACTTCCAAGCCCATGCGATCACGGTTGTCACTCATTTCCTTTGCATAGGATACTCCGAAACCCTGATGGTAGCGGTAGAATAGTGGAGTGAGCTTTGGAGTTATCTAGCTTTGGTTTGAAGTTTGAGAGAAAATCAACTATTCGGAGCAGGGCATTGGCAGAGTTTATTGCAGAATGGACGCCAACCCCTGATGAGGAAATAACAGAGACAGCTATCCCCGGCAAGGAATCACCCAAGGAATGGATTATGTATTTTGATGGTGCTTTTCCCCTAGAAGGTGCAGGAGCTTGCGTGCTTCTCGTCGCCCCCTCCAGGGAGCACTTGAAGTATGTCATCCAAATGCATTTTTCCGGGAAGAAGCAACCAACAATACAGCTGAGTATGAAGGGATCCTTGCTGGGATGAGGATTGCAATGGAATTTGGAATTAAGAAATTGATCATTCGAGGAGATTCACAGCTTGTGGTGAGACAAGTCAACAAGGATTACCAAAGTCCATTGATGGAGGCACATCAAGGAAGTGAGGATATTGGAGGAGCACTTTGACGGATTGCAAACAAAGCACGTACCCCATGCGTAAAATGGCATAGCTGATCATCTGTCAAAGTGTGATGTGCATAAGCTTCCTATGGAACCAGGAACTTTTGTTCTCCATCTCAATCAGCCCTCCGTATCCCCTGCAACAACGGCCCGGAAAAGGATAAAGTTGGACACTGGTAAGACTCTCCCGGTAGAGTCGTCAGCTCCCGGCAGAGACCCTGTGTAATGCCCGGTATGCGGCTATGTCCCCCACATGTCGAGGCATGACTTAAGGACATAAACGCATACTAGAATGATCTCAAGTATGGTATCTTTGCACATCTCATATAAAATTCAGGGATGAAATTGTAAAATAATAGTTGGCTTACACTCGCCACGTCACACAATGAATACAATAGCATACATCATCCAAAGAACATCAGGGTCCTACTATGGACGAAAATCCAAATGAGAAAGATACCAAAAACCCAAGACCGGATCCTCCTCGTAAGAACCACTACTGATCGTCGGGATAAGACACATAGTAGCGTCCACGCTCTTCATCGAACTCCCAGTGAAGTTCTGAACCATCTCCTGCATAGTTCTCAACGGTACCTGCATCTGGTGTGTGTTGAATCTATGAGCCACAGAGGACTCAGCAATCCCGTTCCCGGTTATCAAAACTACCAAAGCCTTAGGTGTGGAAAGGCTATAAACAAGGGTTGCAGCAAGCACTAAGCACTAGCTTACGAGTTTAGAGCGAGAGGAGAAAAAGTGCCAACGATCGCCAAGTTGATCAAGAAGTGATCCTAGCTACTCACGATCAAACATAACCGCACCATGTTCACTTCCGGAAGCCCTTCGGAAAGAGACCATCACAGTTACTCACACAAGTAGTGTATTCATGTATAAGGTGTCAACTTATCTACAACCGGATATTAACAAATTCCCATCTGCCACATAACCGCGGGCACGGCTTTCGAAAGATCAAACCCTGCAGGGGTGTCCCAACTTAGTCCATCACAAGCTCAGGATCTGCGGAGTCGCAACTCCAAAGTGAGAAGACCCGAGTATTCTCGGAATCCCGTGCTCAAGATATTTCAACAAAGGTAAAACTAATCCAGCAAGACCTCTCGGCGTGCCGACACCCTGATAGTAGCCGCGCGTATCTCGTCTCCGGCCACGACCGGATGGGACAGCCTACAAGAAAATACCAGACCTCGGGTTTCCCCAAGGTGGCCGTGCAGTCTGCCCAGTTGGACCAACAATCATGAGGAGCACTGGCCGGGGTTATTAATTAAGAACTCAGATTTGCAACGCCCTATGCATGTTTTAGTTATTAGACAAATGTAAAACCAATGTTGGGCCTTGCTGGAAAAGCTTTAAATAGAGCAAATTATCAAGGGGGGCCCACAAACCCCAACCGTGATAGGAACGCAAAATCAAGGAACATAACACCGGTTTATTGGATCCTAGGGTGGCATGAGTGGAACAAAACACCAAGCAGAAGGGCTTACCCTTCCACCCATTACCAATATATAGGTGAATTAGTTTAACAGGTATTAATATATTGTGTTATCCCAACAACTTCATCATTGATCAATCTTCAAACTTCACCTGCAACTAACAATGCTATAAGAGGGCTGAGCGATGCGTACTTAGCCCAACAACGGTTTGCTAGGAAGGCGGTTAGAGTGTTTCATGGGAACAATAGGAGGGCTGACAAACAAGAATAGGCATCGAGGCAAAAACTAATGAATGAGACATCTAGCATAGGCAAAGGTAGAGTGATATCAGGGAATGGTCATCTTGCTTGTTGATTCCACGAAGGGATCGTAACCTTGCTCCTCAAACTCAGCCTCGAAAGGAACCTCACACTCCGAATCATCACCGGGCTCTAACCAACACAACAATGCAACAACGGAACAACAATCAATCATTATGCAATGCTCAACCACATGATGCATGGATATGATGCATATGGTCATGGATAAGGTATGATGCAACACCTAGGGACACGAAGAGTGCACAAGCAACATGGTAATATCAAGATCACAACATATGAGAAACACAAGCAAAAGGACAAAACTAGCATGGCCACAAGTGGTTATGTAGATGATTTAAACAAGCACCCAACAAGTTTATAAGTTGTTTAACATGGCTAGGGGTTCAACTAGGACCAACAGCAACATGCTAGCATTTTAAATGGGCCGGAAAGAACAAACAACAATTTTCGGAAACTCCCATATTCATAAAAATACAATTAGGACAGATCTGAGAAACTCATATTTTAAAGTTGTTAAACATGCAACATAACAGCACCACATTAATCTACACATTTTTCCACCCCAAATGCATATAAAGTTTGTTAAATTTGGAGTTGTAGATATTTAGTTATGATTTTTACAAGTTTAAGCATATTTAAACACAAATTGATTCAAACAACATTTTGAATGTTTTAAACATGGCAACAGACAGCATATTAATATTCTACATGAAAAACTAAGAAGTTTTCATATATAACTTATTTTCATCAGATGCATATTTTAAAATATATTAAATATGCAAGAAAATGCATAAAAGAATAACAAAAACAAAAACAGAAAAGAAAAACAAAAGGAAAATACAAACTGACTTGGACTGGATCTAGCCAGAGACACTGACTGGTGGTCCCAGGGGAATCCAACGTGGCAAGGTAGGTGCGCATGTGGGTGGACTGAGCAGAGGCGATGACAAGTGGGGTCGGCTCGTTAGTGGAACAAATAAAATCAAAAAGGCCTAACTAATTGGCCGAGCGGGGTATCAAACCCAGGACCTCCTGGTTAACTGACGAAGAGATGAGCCACTAGGCTAGGCGAGTGTTGCTGACAGAGAAGGTGCGTGTGGCCTTTTGAGGTAACTGAAGAAGCAGACAGCAAGGGAAAATAGAGCACATCGGAGCTGCTCGCCGGAGATGCTCCGGCGACCCAATCTGGCGGCGGAGTGGTGCGGTCCGTTCCTGGGGGAACTCCGCATCCACGACGTGCACTCATAGCACCTAGCGACGACTACAACGACGCTGGCGAGCATCAAATAGAGCGGCGGCGGCGGACCTCGACGAGACAAAGCAGGGGCCTAAACGGAGCGGCGAAAGCACTAACAGCATCTATGCGACACGGCGAACACTACGGGCAACAGCGGAGGAACTAAAGTGGCCGAACACTTGCCGGAGACGAGGCCCGACAACGACGAGCTCGGGTGCACGCTGAACTAGGAGCTAGATGGCGCGAAAGAAGGGGAAAAGTGCACGGGGAGGTGTGGATGCTCACCACGAACACGGCGAAGTGTTCGTCTGGCCGTGAGGTGGACGGAGTCGACGACTGCGATGGTCGAACACCCGCGGCTGCCGGAGTTGAAGAAGAGGAAGAAGAAGTCGCAGGCGAGGCGATCGGCTTCGTGTAGTGGACGTAGACGACGTCGAGGAAGAAGACCGGCAAGGTTGGCAAGGCAGAGGAGGGTTGGAAGCACGCCGGCGATGAGCTCGCACTCTCAGATGCGCTCGGGATAGCTACGGAGCGGCGGATCTGGTGGCTCTCAGCTCACCAGGTGGCGGGAGGAGGAAGAGGGAACCCTAGAGGATGGGTTGGACACGAAGAGGGTTTAAAAGGAGGGCCAGAGCCAAGACAGTGCGGCGACGGCGTCGTGCTCGCGGTCCCCATGGTGTCGCGGGAGGAGGAAGAAAAGGCGGGTGAGCTTTCTGGCACAATCGATGACAAGCGGGCCCTGGGAGTCCATGTGGGCACAACTCATCGGGGGTATGCGGGGGCGCGGGTGAGAAAGGGTGGCAGGGACGCCCTGCGGGCTGTGCTCGGCTGCGGGCGCGCGCTGGTGCTGGGCCGAGGGGGAAGGCTGGGCCCAAGTTGGGTGGGTTGCACTACTGCGGCTGCTGCTGTTTAATTCCTTTACTTTTTCCATTTTCCTGAGACAGAAAAAAAAGAAAAAGCACAGGCTCAAGGAAAAGGAATTACGAGATAAATAAAATATCTCCATGCTCCTGGATTTATGCCCTATTTTATAAAAAAATGACTTGGGTATTTTTTGAGGTAGAAAAATAAAATAAGTTTGAATATGGTTCAAACTTCTGTCATTTTTGAACCTAACCAAATCAATTCAAAATGAGGCAAGGCTTTGTAGTGTGACTAATGTCAGGGCAACAAAGAAGTGGGAAGGAGATGAACATTAAAAGAAGAGGCTAAGTCACTTGCAAAATTGATTAAATAAAGGAAAGAAATGGAGGAAGGAGAAGAGTGATGAAAAAAGAAAGAGGGGGTTTAGGGTTTAGCATTGGCATGGCTTACCACTACCATCACACAACAAACTCAAGGTGACCTCACATCACAAGCTAGAGATGAATCACACAATGACAATTAAAGAAGCTATGTTGAACATGATGCAAATGAGCAATGCATGGATGCAAAAGAAAAAGGAAATGACAATGCAATAACAATGGGAATGCAAAATGACAAGAACCCCCAAGGAAAGGAAAAGGATCAAAATGATGAAAGCTTTATTGCCATATATGGAAGGTATCACATATGGGGTGTTACGCCCTACCAGAAACAACTCCTCATAGCCTGCCGGACCACCCCCTCTAGCCGGGTCCGTGGACCCGGCGAATGAGGTTTGTGCTCCCGCGGCATAGGAGGTGCCGCTAGTCCTCATTACCGAGCCCCAGGCTCCTACTTGGGCAAGGCACATTGTCCACTTTCTCCAAATCAGAGAACTTCCCGGCAACCAAGATGAAGCTGGAAAAGTAGCCTGGAGGGACAGTATGTACCGGTTTGTTGATGACACTATGTACAGAAGGAGGCCCAATGGTGTGAAATTGAAGTGTGTCTGCCGGGAAGTAGGAAAGGAACTGCTGGCTGAAATAAACAAAGGCATGTGTGGCTCCCACATTGGATCAAGGGCATTAGTTGGGAAAGCATTCCAGCAAGGATTCAATTGTCCCACAGCCCTACAAGTTACGGTCGAGCTCGTCACGACATGTGTAGCCTTCCAGTTCCATTCAAAGAAAACTCACCTGCTTGCCCAAGCTCTTCAAACAATCCCTGTGTCGTGGTCATTTTCCGTCTGGGGGCTCGATATCCTCGGCCCTTTCCCCTGAGATGCTGGGGGCTTTGAATTCTTGTTCGTTGCCATCGACAAGTTTACAAAGTGACCGGAGGTAGCTGCCAAGAGAAAGGTGACTGCTCAGTCGGCTATCAAATTCTTGAAAGATCTGGTGTGTCGTTTTGGAGTTCCGGCAAGGATCATTACTAACAACGGCACCTAGTTCACGAGCCACGCCTTCATGCAATATGTTCATGCCCCCTGATGCAAGATCTCATTTGCCTCTATGGCACACCCCCGAAGCAATGGACAAGCTGAGAGGGCGAACGCTAAAGTGTCGCGTGGACTCAGGACAAGAACTTTTGATACGCTGCAGAAGCATGGCAGACGGTGGATCGAGGATCTACCGATAGTTCTCTGGTCCCTCAGAATGTCACCAAACCGAGCTACCGGGCAGACTCCCTTCTCCCTTGGCTACGGGGCAGAAGCAGTTATCCCCACGAAACTCATTTACAAGTTGCCTCGAGTGCCTGCCTACGATGAAGTAGCGCAAGTTCAGCACCGGCGTGACAACGTTGTGCTACTCAAGGAGAACCGTCTCCGGGCTGCTATGCGTGCTGCATGCTATTAGCAAGCCCTGCATCGCTATCATAGCTACAGGGTTCATGCCCGGTGTTTTGAAGAAGGTGACATTGTCCTTAGGCGCGTTCAGTCTACCAAGGGTACACACAAGTTATCACTAACGTGGGAAGGCCCTTAACGGGTATTACAAGTCACCAGACCTGGCGCAGTCCGTCTAGAGACCGGAGATGGCATTAAATTGCAAAACTCATGGAATATTGAGCATCTCCATAAGTTCTACCCGTAAGTTGTGGCTGTCAAGCCCTGCCCGGAAGCCACCCATTTGTACAGGCCTTGCCTCAGCTGCATGTAACCCTTTGTACAAGCCGCGGTAATGACCCCGTGCAAGAGAAAAATAAAGAAGCGCTGCAGGGGGCCTGTGACAAAGATTGTATGCATGCATGAGCATTTCATGAGCATTTGCATATGCATATAGATAGGATTGCATCCTGCATTCGTTCTCATCTACATGAACCTGCAGGTTCCTGCCGCGAACTTTGCTTCGACAAGGAGTTGAGAAGATTGTCCGGCACTGCGATCCCCGGCAAGCCATACATATAAGTTCTACCTCCTGTCCATTAGTGTTCTGTAAGCTATAACTTGTGCACAAGAAAACCTCGCCACTCTCTTGAGGCATGGGTGCTCCCATACCAGACTCGAATGTTGCTTCGGTCAGGATGGTTGTAGTGGCCCTTGGTGAAAAGAAGTTGGCGGGGGCTGGCCCCTTTGTCTGTTCCCCGGCAGATGTGATTCTCCAGTAGACAAAAAGGGTGCCGTTAGGGTAGTTTGCCGGGAAAATTTGTTTATTTATATTAAAGAGGTACCTCATCGCTGCATGGACATACACATGCATGGGTTCCCGGCAAGGTTCCTCTTTTTCATTAACATGCTGATACAAGTACAAGCGTTACAAAACACAAACATGTACTCGAGAGATTACATTATTTGAATTAAAATTTGGCAAGCGCCTACAGAGTTAAAATTGAAAAAAATATAAGTGCCCTGTGATGCCTTTGCCCCTGTCCATCTCCTAGGGGACGAGGTCGCAAAGGCCGGAGGTGGGAACAGCTGGGATTATGCGCCTCCCCAGGATCCGGATGGCACCACTCCTCAGCTAGGACGAAGGAACCAGAGGGCAGGGGCAGATGGTGGCGCTGCTGAAACCTCCAAGCAGAAGGAGCAGAGTCACCGGCAAACACGACTCATCGGAACGGTCGCCCCCATTCTTGACGCGTCATGGATTGCCGCCGCCTTCACCACCACCAACACCTGAAGCCCCTTTTGTGGCAAGGGGCTCGGGTACCATGCTCTCCGAGCAATTCTATAGAGAGCATGGTCATCCCCAGAAGCGCTAGCATTAGAAGACACTGTTGGCGTTCTGGGAACGGGGGTACCCAGACTTGCCTGCCTGCGGCCCAGGGCGTGGCTCACCAGGCAGCCTGGTACGGCCCGGCATCTTCAGTGACCACTCAAGACCCTCGCGAGGTAGACGACACAAGGCATCCCCTGAGGCGGCCTCACTAGACCGGCTCATGAGGATCGGAGATATCGAGGCGAAGGACACCTCGCGAGGTCCTAGTGACGTGAGCAGTGACGACCAAGGCCAGGTGGGCGCCAGCGGGCGTAGAGCACCAGTTTCCCCTTTGGTGCTAAAGGAGTAGGTGCAGACGATGAGTCTCGAGGCATCAGGCAAAGGTTTCCATATCGGTGCAACGAGACCAAGACCAGCAGGACAGCAGAACGGAGGTCATCGCGGAGCCCACGAAGGCGTCACCACCAGAGACTTTGGCAGGCCAAGACCACCTTTTGTCAGGATAGCTTGTACTAGTTTTCCCCTTCAAATTTGGCCGTTGTGGGATCCCTTCCCGCTCAATATTTGGGAAGAGGAGCTGGGCCACAATAAATAGGACTAGCCACCACCATTGGGATCATCTCATCCAGAGTTGATCAGATAGAAGGCCACACACCACCAGCTCACCCGAGCACAAGAACCCCTCTCCTCAGGAGGCAGTTCATCCATGTACTAGTTCTTCATCAGCCTACAAGGCAATCCACCACACACACTTGATTAGGGTATTACACCACAACGGTGGCCCGAACTAGTATAAACTTTGTGTCCCTTGTTCCTCGGATCTAACGAGCTAGGCCTAGGGTTGCTGGGTAGATGAGATAGGGCGGAAGGAGAGATCTTCGTGCGCACCCCAGAGTTTGAACCTTAAGGGTTTTACCAGAACTCGAGATCCGACATTTGGCGCGCCAGGTATGGGTGCGCCGAATCTTTTCTTATGCTGCTCATACCGCCACTGCTCTGCAATCCCGATGGCCAATGATCAGGGAGCTCATGCCGACCGCTGGGCAACTCGGCCTGCGTCGGCGGCACCATCCACCCATGGAGATCACAACCCCGCGCTCCAGGCAGCCCCAGCACCGCCCGGCGCCGTCGCCCGCGGGCGTCGCGGGCCGGCGACCACCGCCTCGGCATCGCGGTGTGCGCGCTCCGCGGCGTGATCTGCAAACCACGCCGCGGCAACAGCACCCTACACCCGACGGGAGCAGGCGAACACAAGGGTTGTGCTCATCGTGGTGCGGGAACTGTTACGATGCAGGCTAGCCGAGGGCGGCCATGGCGTGCTGCTGGAACGCGTCGCTGAACTCCTGGGCTGCGCTTGGGGAGGCACGCCGTCGTTGTGCTCCTCACCCCCGCCACAGGTCGCGGGTGGGGCGCTGGCGAGGCCCCGACAGACGCGGGCATCCTTTGGAGCAATTGGAAGACCTGACGACACCAACAGGAGAGCTGGTGCCATCCTCACAACTACAGCGACTTCATCACCAGCAGGCATAAGCGCCGGTGGCCTCTCGCGAGGGTACACCCCAGTGGCCGCCAAGGCCAGATGCTGTAGCCGGGGGTTTAAGGCATAGGGCACGCAGGCAGTACCCATGGTGGGGTTGCCGATGAAGACTATGTGCCCCGCATGGTGGACCTGGCATACGTGTTCGGGGAAGGCCCCAATGCCTTCCCCAGGCCGAGAAGGAACGGCAAGGCGCTCGAGGAAGAAGATTACCATGAGTTACCCGGGGACACCGTGGACCCCTTCAGCGACGACGACATAGCACAACAGGTGTCGCAGCAGCAGGCATACATTAACAATGGACAGCAGGTGAATTAGACCACGGTGATGGTCGAAGATCTAAGAGTGGCCGCTCCTCCCTCAACCGGAGCAGATTGCTGGGGGCTGCATGTGGAAGGCCTAGAGCCGCGGCCCCCCAGCGACGTGGGGAGCAAGGAAGTATGCGAAAGTAGGTCCTCTATCGGGGCGAGCCTCGCCAAGCTTCCCCCCCCCCCCGGCAGTGGCCCCGTGGTCACCGAGGGCGCCTCTGGCGTCTCCCTTTGCCTCCTTGGTCCTGTCCTGGTTTCTGGTCGCCCCAACGGAGGTCGGGGTGGCGCAAGGCAGGGCCCTCATCTGGCGATATGAAGTAAGACTCGCGCATGTGAAGATCTCCTCCTGTGACACTCTCACGTAATAATGAGTGGGGCTGTACACGCCCCGGAGTCTCAGGAGAGCAGCCCTCGGGCCTCAGGGGCTCCCTCCCACGTCCGAGTGGCAGCACTTAGCTCCGCGCTGGTGAGAAGACTGAAGACTAGATAGGTGCCGGACGCGGCTATTTGCTTTCCTCGCCTTCCTTTTTGTAGTTGGATTCGCCGTGTCTTCCGAATTGAACTTGAAGCCTTGCTTGTTGTCAAAATGGGGGGGGGATTTCATTGATTTCTGCTGAACTTTGCCGCCTCTGGTTGTCTTGAAGATTTTACCCCGGGCCCTCCGGCTCGGGGACTGGAAGGCCAAACTCGTTCGGCGTACCGTTGCAACCTCAGCACGACCCCCGCAGGGCAAGAGCCTACGCGCCGCAATTTTGTCGCGTAGGCATCCTGCCGCGGCCAGCGGAGCACCCCTGGCCCTGTTCCCCGGAGCAGGGCCACGCATTGCTCAGGAGGCCCAGGGCCGTGGACCGCCAGCAATCCACCCTAGGATGGAGGCGAAAACACAGCCCCGTAACCCATGAGAAGACAGGTAAGATCTAAGTGAAATACAATGACAACTAAGCTCGGGAAGCTCAAGGACGCACGTCCCAGGTTCAGATTCAAGCACCAAAGGAAGGAAAATGAAATACCTGTTAACACACATAGGGGGCTCCCCCCATCAAAACGCTCTCACACCCTACAGGGTGATACGTGCATTTTGCATCATGCTTTTATGTTGATATTTATTGCACTATGGGCTGTTATTACACGTTATGTCACAATACTTATGCCTTTTCTCTCTTATTTTACAAGGTTTACATGAAGAGCGAGAATGCCGGCAGTTGGAATTCTGGGCTGGAAAAGGAGCAAACATCGGAGACATATTCTGCACAACTCAAAAAGCTCTGAAACTCCACGAAACGCTGTTTCAGACAATATAAAAAATATCTGGCGAAAGAGATCTGCCAAGGGGGCCACCACCTGTCCACGAGGGTGGGGGTGCCCCCCTAGGCGCGCCCCCCGCCTCGTGGGCTAGCCGGTGAGCCCCCGATGCCCATCTTCTCCTATATGAGGTGTTTTGACCTGAAAAAAATCATATGGAGGCTTTCTGGACCAGACGCCGCCGTCTTGAGGCGGAACCTTGGCGGAACCAATCTAGGGCTCCGGCGGAGCTGTTCTGACGGGGATACTTCCCTCCGGGAGGGGGAAATCGTCACCGCCGTCATCACCAACAACTCTCCCATGTTGGGGAGGGTTATCTTCATCAACATCTTCACCGGCACCATCTCCTATCAAACCCTAGTTCATCTCTTGTATCCAATCTTCATATCAAAACCTCAGATTGGTACCTGTAGGTTGCTAGTAGTGGTTATTACTCCTTGTAGTTGATGCTAGTTGGTTTACTTGGTGGAAGATCATATGTTCAGATACATTATGCATATTAATACCCCTCTGATCATGAACAATATTATGTCTTGTGAGTAGTTACGTTTGTCCCTGAGGACATGGGAGAAGTCTTGCTACAAGTAATCGTGTGAATTTGGTATTCGTTCGATATTTTGATAAGATGTATGTTGTCCTTCCTCTAGTGGTGTCATGTGAACGTCGACTACATGACACTTCACCATTGTTTGGGCCTAGAGGAAGCCATTGGGAAGTAATAAGTAGATGATGGGTTGCTAGAGTGACAGAAGCTTAAACTCATGTTTATGTGTTGCTTCGTAAGGGGTTGATTTGGATCCACTTGTTTCATGCTATGGTTAGGTTTACCTTAATAATTCTTTTGTAGTTGTGGATGCTTGCAATAGATGTTAATCATAAGTGGGATGGTTGTCCAAGTAAGCACAACACCCAAGCACCGGTCCACCCACATACCAAATTATCAAAGTAATGAACGCGAAACATATGAACGTGATGAAAACAAGCTTGACGATAATTCCCATGTGTCCTCGGGAACGTTTTCCTTCATATAAGAGTTTGTCCATGCTTGTAATTTGCTACAAAAAGGATTGGGCCATATTGCTGCACCTTATTTACTTTTACTATTTGTCACTTGCTACCAATTACCTTATCAAAAAACTATCTGTTACCGATAATTTCAGTGCTTGCAGAAAATACCTTACTGAAAACTACCTGCCATTTCCTTCTATTCCTCGTTGGGTTCGACACTCTTACTTATCGAAAGGACTACGATAGATCCCCTACACTTGTGGGTCATCAAGACTCTTTTCTGGCGCCGTTGCCGGGGAGTGAAGCGCCTTTGGTAAGTGGAATTTGGTAAGGAAAAATTTATATATTGTGCTGAAATTTACTGTTTCTTGTTACTATGGCTCATAATCCTTTGAGGGGCTTCTTCGGGGTATCTTCACCCTGACCAGTAGAGCAAAGAGTTGCTCCTCAACCTACTGAAAATGTTTGCTTTGAAATTCCTTTGAGTATGATAGAGAAACTGCTAGATAATCCCTTTACAGAAGATGGAACACTACACCCGATTTGCACCTAATCCATGTGGATGAAGTTTGCGGATTATTTAAGCTTGCAGGCATGCCCGAGGATGTTATCAAGAAGAAGGTGTTCCCTTTATCTTTGATGGGAGATTCATTGACATGGTTTAGGCTATGCGATGATATTGGATCATGGTACTACAATCGATTGAAGTTGGAATTTCATCAGAAGTTCTACCCTATGCATCAGGTTCGTCGTGATCGTAATTATATATATAATTTTTGGCCTCGCGAAGGAGAAAGTATCGCTCAAGCTTGGGGGAGGCTTAAGTCAATGTTATATTCATGCCCCAATCATGAGCTCTCAAGAAAAATGATCATTCAAAAATTTTATGCTCGGCTTTCTCTCCATAATCGCTCCATGCTTGATAATTCTTGTACTGGTTCTTTTATGATGAAGAATATTGAATTCAAATGGGATTTATTGGAAATAATTAAACGCAACTCTGAATATTGGGATCTCGACAAAGGTAAGGCGTCAGGTATGACCCCTAAGTTTGATTGTGTTAAAGCTTTTATGGATACCGATGTTTTTCGTGCATTTAGCACTAAATATGGACTTGACTCTGAGATAGTAGCTTCTTTCTGTGAATCATTTGCTACTCATGTTGACATCCCTAAGGAGAAGTGGTTTAAATACCACCCTCCCATTGTAGTAAACGTAGTTGAACATGTTAAATTTTGAGAAAAGACTATCACTTACAATGTTGATCCTATTGTTCCTACCGCTTATATTGAGAAACCGCCTTTCCCTGTTAGGATAAAGGATCGTGCTAAAGCTTCAACTGTGGTTCGTAAGAGTAATACTAGAACACCTACACCTTCTGAGCAAATTAAAGTTGAACCTAGTGTTGCTATGGTTAAGGATCTCTTGGTCGAAAATTTAGATGGACATGTTATTTACCTCCAAGAAAAAGCTGCTAGAATAGCCAAACCTGATACTAGGAATAAACAAAGACCTGTTGTAGGCATGCCTGTTATTTCTATTAAAATAGGAGATCATTGCTATCATGGTTTATGTGACGTAGGTGCTAGTGCCAGTGTAATACCTCATTCCTTATATAAAGAAATTATGCAAGATATTGCACCCACGAAGTTGGAAGGGATTGATGTTACTATTACGCTTGCTAATAGAGACACTATTAGCCCAGTTGGGATTGTTAGAGATGTTGAAGTCTTGTGTGGGAAAGTTAAATACCCTGCTGATTTTCTTGTTCTCAGTCCCCCACAAGATGATTTTTGTCCCATTATATTTGGTAGACCCTTCTTGAATACTGTTAATGCTAAGATAGACTGCGAAAAAGATATTGTTACTGTTGGTTTAGGGGATATGTCTCATGATTTTAACTTTGCTAAATTTCATAGACAACCCCATGATAAAGATTACCTATTAAGGATGAAATTATTGGTCTTGCTTCTATTGTTGTGCCTCCTAACGATCCTTTAGAACAATATTTTCTAGACCATGAAAATGATATGTATATGAATGAGAGAAGGGAAATAGATGAAATGTTCTTTAAGCAGTGACCCTTATTGAAAACAACTTCCTGTTGAAATTCTAGGGGAGCCTGCTCCTCCCAAGGGTGATCTCGTGTTTGAACTCAAACCATTACATGATACTCTTAAGTATGTTTATCTCGATTAAAAGAAGATATATCCTATTATTATTAGTGCTAACCTTTCAGAGCAGGAGGAAGAAAAATTATTGAAAACTCTGAAGAAGCACCGTGCTGCTATTGGATATACTCTGGATGATCTTAAGGGCATTAGTCCCACTTTATGCGAACACAAGATAAAGTTGGAAGAGGACGTGAAACCTGTTATTGATCATCAACGACGGTTAAATCCTAAGATGAATGAAGTGGTAAGGAAGAAAATACTAAAGCTTCTAGAGGCAGGTATAATCTATCCAGTTGCTGATAGCCAGTGGGTAAGTCATGTCCATTGTGTCCCTAAGAAGGGAGGTATGACTGTTGTTCCTAATGATAAAGATGAATTGATCCCGCAAAGAATTGTTACAGGTTATAGGATGGTAATTGATTTCCGTAAATTAAATAAAGCTACTAAGAAAGATCATTACCCTTTGCCTTTTATTGATCAAATGCTAGAAAGGTTATCCAAACACACACATTTTTGCTTTCTAGATGGTTATTATGGTTTCTCTCAAATACATGTGTCAAAAGGGGATCAAGAAAATACCACTTTTACTTGTCCTTTCGGTACCTTTGCTTATAGATGTATGCATTTTGGTTTATGTAATGCACCTACTACCTTTCAAAGATGCATGATGGCTATATTCTCTGATTTTTGTGAAAAGATTGTTGAGGTTTTCATGGATGATTTTTCCGTTTACGGAACTTCTTTTGATGATTGCTTGAGCAACCTTGATCAAGTTTTGCAGAGATGTGAAGAAACTAATCTTGTCATGAATTGGGAAAAGTGCCACTTTATGGTTAATGAGGGCATTGTCTTGGGACATAAAATTTTAGAAAGAGGTATTGAAGTTGACAAGGCTAAGGTTGATGCTATTGAAAAGATGTCGTGTCCCAAGGACATCAAAGGTATACGAAGTTTCCTTGGTCATGCCAGGTTTTATAGGAGGTTCATTAAGGACTTCTCCAAAATCTCCAGGCCTCTGACTAATCTCTTACAAAAAGATGTTCCTTTTGTCTTTGATGATGATTGTGTAGAAGCATTTGAAATACTTAAGAAAGCATTGATATCTGCACCTATTGTCCAGCCTCCCGACTGGAATTTACCCTTTGAGATTATGTGCGATGCTAGTGATTATGATGTAGTTGTTGTTCTAGGACAAAGAGTTGATAAGAAATTGAATGTTATCCAATATGCTAGTAAAACTCTACACAGTGCCCAAAGAAATTATGCTACTATTGAGGAGTTTTTAGCAGTTGTATTTGCATGTGATAAGTTTAGGCCTTATATCGTCGATTCTAAAGTAACTATTCACACTGATCATGCTGCTATCAAATACCTTATGGAAAAGAAATATGCTAAACCTAGACTTATTAGATGGGTTCTCCTGCTACAAGAATTTGATTTGCATATTATTGATAGAAAGGGAGCTGAGAACCCCGTTGCAGACAACTTGTCTAGGCTAGAGAATATTCTCGATGACCCACTACCTATTAATGATAGCTTTCCCGATGAACAATTAGCTGTCATAAATACTTCTCGTAATGCTCCATGGTATGCTGATTATGCTAATTACATTCTTGCCAAGTTTATACCACCTAGTTTCACATACCAGCAAAAGAAAAAGTTCTTCTATGATTTGAGACATTACTTCTGGGATGACCCACGCCTTTATAAAGAAGGAGTAGATAGTATTATTATACGTTGTGTACCTGAGCATGAACAGGAACAGATCCTACGCAAGTGCCACTCTGAAGCTTATGGAGGACACCATGCTGGAGATAGAACTGCACATAAGGTATTGCAATCTGGTTTCTATTGGCCTACTCTCTTCAAGGATGCTCGTGAGTTTGTCTTATCTTGTGATGAATGTAAAGAATTGGTAATATTAGTAGACGCCAAGAAATGCCTATGAATTATTCACTTGTTATTGAACCATTTGATGTTTGGGGCTTTGATTATATGGGACCGTTTCCTTCCTCTAATGGGTATACACATATTTTAGTTGTTGTTGATTACGTTACTAAGTGGGTAGAAGCTATTCCAACTAGTAGTGTTGATCACAACACCTCTATTAAGATGCTTAAAGAAGTTAATTTTTCCGAGGTTTGGAGTCCCTAGATACTTAATGATTGATGGTGGTTCACAATTTATTCATGGTGCTTTCTGTAAAATGCATGCTAAGTATGATGTTCACCATAGAATTGCATCCACTTATTACCCCCAGTGTAGTAGAACTAAGTAACAGAGAGCTGAAATTAATTTTGCAAAAGACAGTTAATAGGTCTAGAAAGAATTGGTCCAAAAAACTTGATGATGCATTATGGGCCTATAGAACTGCATACAAAAATCCTATGGGTATGTCTCCATATAAAATGGTTTATGGAAAAGCTTGTCACTTACCTCTTGAGCTAGAACATACGGCATATTGGGCTATTAAAGAGCTCAATTATGATTTCAAACTTGCTGGTGAGAAGAGATTATTTGACATTAGCTTGCTTGATGAATGGAGAACCCAAGCTTATGAGAATGCCAAGCTGTTTAAAGAAAAGGTTAAAAGATGGCATGACAAAAGGATACAAAAGCGTGAGTTTAACGTAGGTGATTATGTCTTGCTATACAACTCTCGTTTAAGATTTTTTGTAGGAAAACTTCTCTCTAAATGGGATGGTCCTTACGTTATCGAGGAGGTCTATCGTTCCGGTGCCATAAAAATCAACAGCTTCGAAGGCACAAATCCGAAGCTGGTGAACGGTCAAAGAATCAAACATTATATCTCAGGTAATCCTATAAATGTTGAAACCAATGTTATTGAAACCAAATACATAACGGACACTTTCCAGAACGATTCAGACTACGAAAAGGAAGAGGTATGTGGTATGGTTAGTAAACTGACTCCACAACAGTTCTAATAGAAAATTTTCACCATTTTGGAATATTTAGAAAAATAGAAAAATAAGAGGCAGTATGGAAAGGAAACGAGGTGTCCACAAGGGTGGAGGGCGCCCCCTGGGCGCGCCCCTGCCTCGTGGGCACCTCGTGTGCCTCCCAAACTCCGATTTCTTGCATGTTACTTCTTTTGGTGGGTAAAAAATCACTATATATTCTCCCGAAGGTTTTGACCACCGTATCACGCAAAAATCCTCTATTTTTGTTTCGAGCTATCTCTTGCTAGGGTTGACAAGGCCAGGCATCATGTCGTCTTGCTCCTTCAACAATGAGGGCAATGATGCTTGGCTAATGAAGATAGAGCTGAGGAGGGAAGAACCCGAGGAGATCAACAAGGAGAATAGGATCAAGAAGGCTATGGAAGATCAGGCTCCGTCTCCAGCAGAAGAAGACATCCCCTAACCCCTTCCAAACCTTTTTACTTCAACTGAGATTGAAGCTTTCAAGATGATTGAGTTATCTCAAATACAAAACAAGTATCTCACAAGTGAAAATATTTTGCTGAAGGAGCATATCACCGCACTCAAGGGTATTATCCGCAAGTTGCAGGATCTCCTACGCTCGATGTATGATGCTCTATCATCACTGCTTTCAACTCCATCATCACCAACTTCAAAGACGGAGACATAATCACATGGGTATGCGCACTCCCCTTGGCAACTGCCAAGCTTGGGGGAGTTGCCCCGGTATCGTATCACCATCACACTCCTAACTTTACCATTTTTCTTAGTTGGATCCTTTTCGTAATATCTTGATAAAGTAGAATAAAGTTAGCATGATCTAGCTGTGAGCTTTTGCTTGTTGATCTTTATCATTGTAATCGAGTCTGTGAGCTATATAATAAAGATTAGTTTTGAGTCAAGGGCTTGATTATCTTGCTATGGTCATGAGAGAATAAAAGAAAATATAAAAAGTATCAAAGAGATCGTATTGATCTTATGGAAGGTAATGACTTCACATATAAAGAGTATGATGAATAAAAGTTGTTGAGAGTTGACAAACATAGTTTTGGTCATCGTTGCAATTAATAGGAAGTAATAAAGAAAGAGTGGTTTCACATACAAATATACTATCTTGGACATCTTTTATGATTGTGAGCACTCATTAAAATATGACTTGCTAAAGAGTTGATGTTGGACAAGGAAGACAACATAATGGGTTATGTTTTCTTATATCAAAATAAAGTATATTGTCATGGATCATCCAACATGTTGAGCTTGCCTTTCCCCCTCATGCTAGCCAAAACTCCTTGCAACAAGTAGAGATACTACTTGTGCTTCCATACATCCTTAAACCCTGTTTTGCCATGAGAGTCCACCATACCTACCTATGGATTGAGTAAGATCCTTAAAGTAAGTTGTCATGGTTGCAAACTCTCTAAAATATGTATGATTTATTAGTGTCGAGAAAATAAGCTCTATACGATCTTGTGATATGGAAGTAATAAAAGCGACGGACTGCATAATAAAGGTCCCTATCATAAGTGGCAATGTAAAGTGACGTTCTTTTGCGCTAAGATTTTGTACATCCAACCATAAAAGCACATGACAACATCTGCTTCCCTCTGTGAAGGGCCTAACTATTATTCTTGCCTTATAAGAGTCAAGGTGATTTCCACCTTTCCTTTTTACATTTTTTCCTTTGGCAAGCACATTGTGTTGGAAAGATCCTAACATATATACCCAATTGGATGTAAGTTATCATGGTCTATTATTATTGACATTACCCTTGAGGTAGAAGGTTGGGAGGCAACACTATAAGCCCATATATTTCTCTATGTCCGATTGAAACTCCATACCCATAAGTATTGCTTGAGTGTGAGCAATTGTGAAAGACTAGATTATAGTTGAGTATGTGGACTTGCTGAAAAGCTCTTATATTGACTATGTCCGAGGTTATGATAAATTGCAATTGCTTCAATGACTGAGATCATAGTTTGTTGGTTTTTGATGAAGTTTCTGAGTCATACATGACATTCTGAATGAACTGTTACTTTAGCATAAGAGTCATATAAGAATGATAGTATATATATATATATATATATATATATATATATATATATATATATATTGCTGTTATAAGAATGATCATGATGCCCTCATGTCCGTATTTTATTCTTATCGACACCCCTATCTCTAAACATGTGGACATATTTTTTGATATCGTCTTTCGCTTGAGGACAAGCGAGGTCTAAGCTTGGGGGAGTTGATACGTCCATTTTGCATCATGCTTTTATGTTGATATTTATTGCACTATGGGTTGTTATTACATGTTATGTCACAATACTTATGCCTTTTCTCTTATTTTACAAGGTTTACATGAAGAGGGAGAATGCCGGCAGCTGGAATTCTGGTCTGGAAAAGCAGCAAACATTGGAGACCTATTCTGCACAACTCAAAAAGCTCCAAAACTCCATAAAAAACCATTTTAGAAAATATAAAAAATATCTGGCGAAAGAGATCTGCCAGGGGGGCCACCACCTGTCCACAAGGGTAGGGGCGCCCCCCCGTGGGTGCGCCCCTTGCCTCGTGGGTGTAATGCCCAGTATGAGATTATACCTCCCACGTGTCGAGGCACGACTTAAAGGCATAATATCATACAAGAATTATCTCAAGAATGGTATCTTTGCACAACACATGTAAAAGAGGGGTGAAATTGCAAAAGAGTAGTTGCCTTACACTCGCCACGTCACACAATGCATTACATAGACATACATCATCCAAATAACATCACATTCCGACTACGGACGAAGATCCAAATGAAAGATACAATAAATAAAACAACACAAGGTCCCGATCATCCTAGTAAGAGCCCTACTGATCCTCTGGATAAGACACGTACTATCGCCCTCGTTCTTCATCGAACTCCCAGTACAACTCTGAACCACCAGCTGTGTAGCTCTCCATGGTACCTGCATCTGGTGTTGTGTAGAATCTATGAGCCACGGAGGACTCAGCAATCCCGTTCCCGGGTAGCAAAACTATCTAAGCCTTGGGTGTGGAACAAGGCTGAAGAACAAGGTTGCAGCTGCACTAGCACTAGATTACGTGTTTACAGAGAAGAGAAGTGCCAACGATCGTCAAAGTGATCACGAAGTGATCCTATCTAAGCACGTCAAACATAACCCCACCGTGTTCACTTCCCGCACCCCTTCGGAAAGCGACCATCACGGTTACTCACGCTGGTAGTGTATTATGAACATAGTGTCAAGTTTTCTACAACTGGATATTTACAAATTCCCATCTGCCACATAACTGCGGGCACGGCTTTCGAAAGATCAAAACCCTGCAGGGCTGTCCCAACTTAGCCCATCACAAGCTCACGATCTGCGGAGTCGCAACTCCAAGGTGGGAAGACCTGAGTATTCTCGGAATCCCGTGCTCAAGATATTCTGACTAAGGTAAAACTAATCCAGCAAGACCTCCCGGCATGCCGACACCCTCATTGTAGCCGCGTGTATCTCGTCTCAGGCCACGGCCGGATGGGCGATGCTACAGGTTTTTACCAGCCCTCGGGTTTCCCCAAGGTGGCCCTGCAGGACCCCTAGTTTGGACCAACACTCATGTGGAGCACTGGCCCGGGTTGTTGATTAGTAAAAGGGTTTATAACTCCCTATGCAAGTTTTAGTTGTTAGGCAAATTTAAAACCAAAGTTGGGCCTTGCTGGTAAAGCTTTAGCGCTAAGCGGGTTATCAAGGGGGGCCCATAAACTCCAACCGTGTTAGGGATGCAAAATCAAGGAACATAACACCGGTTTAAACGGTTCCTAGGGAGGCATGAGTGGAACAAAACAACAAGCAAAGGCTTAGCCTTCCACCCATTGCCAAGTATATAGATGATTTAGTTTAACAGATTATATAGTGTGATATCCCAACAATAACTTCATCGTGAAGCAAGAATCTTCAAATCTTCTCCTGCAACTAACAATGCTATAAGAGGGGCGAGCGAAGCTTACGTAGCCAATCAAAGGTTTGCTAGGTTGGGTGGTTAGAGAGGTTCATGGCAACAATAGGAGGCTGACAAACAGACATAGGCATCGAGGCAATAAGCTAAAGAGCGAGACATCTAGCATAGGCAAAGATAGTAATGATATCTGGGTCAGGTCATCTTGCCTGTTGAATCCTCGGAGGGAACGTAACCTTGCTCCTCACACTCAACCTCGGTAGAAATCTCGTACTCCGTATCTTCACCAGGCTCTAACCATACATGACAATGCAACAACGGAACAAAATCAATCAACATGCAGTGCTCAATCACATGATGCATGCACATGAAGCATATGAACATGGAAAGAAATGATGCATGGCCTAGGGTCAGAAGAGTGCAATAACATCACAACCAAACAAGATCAACCACAAACATGAAACAAGTAAGGAACAAATTAACAAGTTTATGTAGTATATTCTTACAAGCAACCAACAAGATTTTAGGAGTTGGTTAACATGGCAAGGTGCAACTTAACATAACAGCAACATGCTAGCATATTTAAATGGGCTGGAAACAAATACAACAATATCCAGAAACTCCCATATTCATTTATTTGCATTTGGGACAGATTTGAAAAACTTCTGTGAAAGAGTTGTCAAACATGCTAAACAACAACACCAAAATATTCTACACATTTTTTACCCCAAATGCATATAAAGTTTGTTAAATTTGGAGTTGTAGAGAATTAGTTATCATTTTTACGAGTTTAAGCATATTTAAAACAAGTTTAAATTCAAACAGCATTTTAAATGTTTTTAAACATGGCAGCAAGTGACATATTCATAATCTACACAAAATTCTAAGCACTATTCATATAGGGCTGAAATTCATTTGAAACATAAATATGCAGATATAAGTTAAATAAGAAAAACAGAAAAGAAAAAGAAAAACAGAAAAAGAAATAAAACAGAAAAAGCGCCAGGGTCTAAAACGACCCAGGCTCAGCTAGCCATGCCCACTGACAAGGGGGGCCGGCGAGGCTGAGCTGGCGAGGCGGGTGCGCGCGGGGGTTGGAATGGAGATGAGAGGCTGGCAGGTGGGGCCCTGCTGTCAGCCTCACACAAAAAATGAAAAAGGGGCGAATTACTGGTGCGCCCGCGGGGGATCAAACCCATGCCCTACTGCTGAAACTGACGGAGACAAACCACTGCGCTACTGAATTGATCTCGACAGATAGAAGGTAGCATCTCTTAAGAATATACAGCAGAAGCAGAACAGGGGAGGCACTAGCCCTCGTTAGAGCCGCTCCGGCGACCAATTGGCACGGCGAAGGGATGCGAGAGACTCCTTGAGGAGTCCCGCATCCAACCAACCTACTAGATGCACCTACGAGGCACTGCATCACCAGCGGCAAGCAACTACAGCACGACGGCGACGGAGCAACAGCGAGGCGATGCAAGGCTCTAGGCGGCACGGCGATAGCACAGAGAGGTCCTACGCAACTAGACGAAGCGAACGGGCAGCACGACAAGACCTAGAGCGGTCGGAACACTCGCCGGTGACGAGGTCCGACGGTGATGCGCTCGGCCGCTCGTCGAACTAGGGCCTAGAGCATGCGCAGAAAGGGGGAAAAGGCACGGGGAGAGAGAGGAGCTCACCACGAGCATGTCGGTGTACTCGGCTGGCCCAGGCGTGGACGGAGTCGACGACGGTGCGCCTCAAACACCTACGGCCACCATAGAGGAAGAAGAGGAAGAAGAGCTCGACGAAGAGGCGCTCGGGTCCGCGTAGTTGATGTAGAGGAAGAATACGACGTCGAGGAAGCAGGTAGACAACTTTGGCGAGGCTAAAGACGACATGGGGCTCGCCAGTGACGAGAGGCTGCTCTCAGATGCGCTCGGGCGTCGATGGGGGCGGCGGATCTGGAGGATCTCAGCTCTCCAGACGGCGAGAGGGGAAAGAGGAGACCAAGGGAGGAAAAGAGGGCACGTTTTGGGTTTAAAAGAGGGGCTCGGCGCACGGCCTCGACGTCCGTGAGCTGACGGTGCGACGGTGAGCGCGGCGCGGCTCTACTTTTCTGACGGAGGAAGACGGAGGCGCTGGGTTGAGCCATAGACAGGTGGGGCCACACACTCGGATTGCCCACGGCGTGACTGCGAGCGCTGAGGCTGGGCCTGCGTTGGAGTTGGGCTACGCGTGGTGGAGAGAAGGTGGGCTTGGGGGAGAGAGAGAGAAGGAGGAGGCCCTGGTTGCACTGTGTTGGCTACTGCTTCTCCTTTTTCTTTTATTTCTTTAGGCAGAAAGAAAAAGAAAGCACAGAATAAAATAGGAAGAGTTAGGGAAAAAGAAAAATACCCCTAAGCTCAGTGAATTATGCCCTACTTAAATAAATTGACTTGGACATTTTTAGAGGCAGAAAAATAAAAGGAGTTTGAATATGGATCAAACTCTTGATATTTTAAAAGCCAACCAAATCATATTCAAATGAGGTGATATTTGGTGGAGAGGATGCTCGCATGGTGCAAGATTTAAAGGAGGAGAAAGAACCACAATGGCACTTGGCTAGGTGGCTTGCATAATAGGGCAAAGAAGAGGCCAGAAAGAAAAGAAGGAGAAGAAAAAAATAAGAAGAAGAAGAAGAAGAAGAAGGGAAAAGAGGGGTAGGGTTTAGCTAGCTTAGCTGAACCCACACACAACAACATCACAAGGTCTCACACATGCACAAAATAAAATAAACTATGATGCCATGATTATATGATGATTAGCAATGCAAGGATGCAAAAAATAATAAAAGGTATGGCAATGCAAATAAAATAAATGACAAGAACCCCCAAGGATAATGACAAGGATCAAAGAGGAAGTTTTATTGCCATTATTGGAAAGTCTTACATATGGTGCATTACAAACTCTCCTACACTACAAAAATATCTCGTCCCGAGATCTAGGACTGGAAGAAGGAAAGATACTCGGAACGAAGGTGATCTTCTCGTTCCCACATAGCTTCTCGGTCGGTATGGTGTGACCACTTAACTTTCAAGAACTTGATTGACTTGTTGCGGGTTTTGCACTCAGTTTCCTCAAGAATAGCAACAGGGTGCTCATGTTAAAATATGTCTTGTTGAAGATCAATCTCCTCGAACGGAATGGTGCATTCTGGTGTCTTGAAGCATTTGCAGAGTTGAGACACGTGAAACACATCATGAACATTTGCAAAGTTGGAGGGGAGCTCAAGTTGATAGGCTAGATCGCCTCTTTTGCCAATAATCTTGAAAGGGCCCACGTATCTAGGAGCAAGCTTTCCTTTGATACCGAATCTTTGGGTTCCTTTCATAGGAGAAACACGGAGATAGACATGATCCCCAATGTCGAAGGCCAAATCACGATGCTTGCCGTCATAGTAACTCTTTTGACGCGATTGAGCGACTTTGAGATTCTCATGTATGACTTTGCACATTTCTTCAGCTTCTGAGATCAAGTCATTGCGAAGAAGTTGACGTTCACCAGTCTCGGACCAGTTGAGAGGGGTACGGCACTTTCTGCCATAGAGGATTTCAAAAGGATCTTTGCCGGTACTTGCTTGGAAACTGTTGTTATAAGAGAACTCGGCAAACGGGAGACAATCTTCCCACTTCATGCCAAAAGAGATGACACAAGCTCTGAGCATGTCTTCGAGGATCTGGTTCACTCTTTCGACTTGACCACTAGTCTGAGGGTGAAACACAGTGCTGAAATGGATCTTAGTGCCCATGGCTGACTGAAAGGAGTCCCAGAACTTGGATGTGAACAAACTTCCACAGTCTGAGGAGATGACTTGAGGAATGCCATGCAACGACACAATTCTGGAAGTGTACAACTCTGCTAATTGAGCTGCGTTGATGGATTGTTTGACGGGAAGGAACTGAGCTACTTTGGTTAGCTTGTCAATGACTACAAAGATAGCATCATTCCCCTTCTTGGACTTAGGAAACCCAGTGACGAAATACATTTCAATGTGGTCGAATTTCCACTCGGGAATAGGTAGAGGTTGGAGGAGATCGGCTGGACGTTGATGCTCTGCCTTCACTCTTCTGCACACATCACATTCATTCACGAATTGGGCAATCTCCCTTTTCATGCGAGTCCACCAGTAAGATTACTTGGGGTCTTGGTACATCTTGGAGCTTCCAGGATGAATGGAGAGGAGGGAGTCATGTGCTTCTTTCATTATGAGCTTCCTGAGATCACCCTTGGGAACTACAATTCTGTCCTCAAAGAACAAGGTGTCTTTCTCATCAACACGATAGCACTTGTATTTGGGAGTACCCTTAGCAATACCATGTTTCACTTTCTGCACCATAGCATCGCTTAGTTGGGCCTCACAGATCTGATCTTCCAAGGTAGGAGCAACTAGAAGATTTGCAAGAAAGCCTTGCGGAACAACTTGGAGGTTGAGCTTCCTGAATGATTCACAAAGCTCAGGCTGGAATGGCTTGAGAAGGAGACTGTTGTAATATGCCATTCTCCTCAAGGCATCTGCAATGACATTGGCCTTGCCAGGTGTGTATTCAATGCTTGGATCATACTCTTGGATCATCTCAACCCAACCAGTCTGGCGAAGGTTCAGGTTAGGCTGTGTGAAGATGTACTTCAAGCTCTTGTGATCGGTGAAGATGTCCACTTTTCTTCCCAACAGAAGGTGTCTCCATGTGATCAAGGCATGTACCACTGCTGCTAGCTCAAGATCATGTGTGGGGTAGTTCTTCTCATTTGGTTTCAATTGACGAGAAGTGTATGCCGCAATCTTCTTGTCTTGCATGAGAACACCACCAACTCCTTGTAAAGAAGCATCACAAAAGACTTCATATGGCTTGGACTCATCCGGAGGAGTAAGAACCGGAGCAGAAATGAGCTTCTCTTTGAGTGTTTTGAATGCCACATCACAATCAGGAGTCCATGAGTACTTGACATTCTTATGCAACAGGTTGGAAAGAGGCTTCGCAATCTTGGAGAAGTTCTCAACGAACCTTCTGCAATAGCTAGCGAGACCAAGGAAGCTTTGGAGTTGCTTGACGTTCTGCGGGGGTTCCCAGTTGACAATAGCTTCAACTTTCTCGGGGTTGACAGAAATTCCCTCAGTAGATATGATATGGCCAAGATATAAGACTTTATCCAACCAGAATTCACACTTGGAGAACTTCGCATAGAACTTGTGTTCACGGAGTCTGTCCAGAACCAAACCGTGGTGCTTGGCATGGTCTTCTTCATTCTTGGAGAATACCAAGATGTCATCCAGATAGACGAGAAAGAATTCATTGGTGTAGGGGTTGAATATGAAGTGCATCATCCTCGAGAAAGTGGGTGGAGCATTAGCGAGGACAAAAGACATGACCGTGTATTCATAAGAGCTAAAACTCGTTCTGAATGTGGTCTTGGGAATATCTTCTTCACGGATACGGGTCTGGTGATAACCCATCCGGAGATCGGGCTTTGAGAACACCTTTGCTCCTTTGAGTTGCTCGAACAATTCATTGATATTGGGGAGCGGATACTTGTTCTTTATTGTCTTCTTATTCAATGGCCGGTAATCAACGCAAAGGCATTCCGTGCCATCCTTCTTCTTGACAAATAGCACACCACAGCCCCAAGGAGAAGTGCTAGGCCTGATTAGACCCATACGCTCTTGCTCATCAAGTTGTTTCTTCAGCTCCTTCAACTCATCAAGGGAAAGCTTGTACGGACGCCGACATGCTGGCTCGATACTGGGCTCGAGTTCGATGACGAATTCAACTTGACGATGCGGAGGCATGCCTGAAGCTCTTTAGGGAAAACATCTTCATACTCATTGACCACCAGAATCTGAGAGACAGCATTAATCTCGCCCTTGTCATTGAGAGAGAATAGCCTGATTGTGTTATATCGAGAGGCGAAGATAATCACGTCTTCGTCAGGATGAGTAAGCTTAACTTCCTTATTTGCACAATCAATGTTTGCATCATGCTTGGAAAGCCAATCCATCCCAAGAATAAGATCAATGTCGGAGTTACCGAGAATAACCGGAGAAACCAGAAAACTGTAATCACCCACATGAATAGATATATCCGGAGCAAACACACTAGAATGCATTCGTTTTCCCGGAGAAATAATTGATAACTCCCTTGGCAAATTTTTGGTTACAACATTGTGCTTTGTTGCAGATGGGTGAGACATGAAAGAGCATGATGCACCTGAATCAAACAACACTTTTGCAGGAATAGAGTTAAATGGAAGATTACCAAGTATCACGTTTGAAGAGTTTTCTGCTTGAGCTGCATTCATCAGATTCACTCTTGCTTGCTTGGGATTGTGCCTGACAATAGCAGTGCTGACAGGTGGAGGAGGCGGAAGGCGCCTTGGGTTGGGACACTTGTTAGCATAGTGACCCTTCTGAGTGCACTTGTTGCAAACCACTTTTGAGAGAGGACGGTGATAAGGACCACTTGACTTCGAAGCTTGAAAGTGATTCTTGGACTGATTGCTTGGGTTGGGTGGGTGGGAGAAACCACGACCACCAGAGTGCTTGTTGTTGTTGTTGTTGGGAGGGCAGAGCACTGGAGGATGTGGAAGCCAAAACTTCTGCTACTTTGCGACCACTTGGGAAGAAGAGGAGGAGTTGACAGCATCTTTGATCCTCTTTTTGGAAGCTTCAACCTTAAGCTGGGCTGCCTCTTGCTTAAGGGCCATGTTATAGAATTGATCAAATTCATCCGGCTCAAACAAGGTGAGAGCTAGTTGGAGTTCATCCTTCAGACCACCACGGAACTGATAAATCTTGCTCTTGGAATCTGGGATGTCTTGCTTGGCATAGCGGGCAAGGTTCTGGAACTTGACATTGTATTGATAGACGGACATGGTGCCTTGCTTCAGGTTGCGGAATTGCTCACGCATGCCTTCGGTGACACTAGTTGCAATGTGGTGAGAGCAGACATCCTTGTAGAAGTCGGTCCACGAGATTTCACGTCCACCTCTGGAATCTTTGTACTATTGCCACCAATCAGCGGCTTGGTCCTTGAGTTGGAAGGCGGCAAATTTGACATAATCCTCAGGTCTCACGTTACTGCATTCAAAGTGTTTCTTGATGTCTGTTATCCAGTCTTCAGCATCTAGCGGATCCACACAGTAACTGAAAGACTTCGGTTGGTTTGCATGGAACTAGTTGAGCAAAGCAAAGTGAGGTTGATTGAACAGATTGCCTTGGCCTTGGTTCCCATGACCACCTTGATTTGCTTGGTTGGCTTGAATGTTCTGCATCATTTGCATAAGCATCTGGGTGTTCTGGTTTGTCGCTTGCATAATTGCTCTCCAGGCCTCAGACGGAGGAGGAGGGGAAGGAGGACGATCAGGAACTTTCACCCTTTGGGTTAGCATTGGGAACCTTCTTAGGAGCCATCCTGAATGAGATGACAACTATTAGCCATTGATTGAAAGAATAAGCTAAATCAACTGCTAGAATTGCAACATAAGTCTTCACAAGAACATTCGAACAAAATGAATGAATGTAATCCGCAGTTCAATGGTACAACAATCTTCTCGAGAAGCCACTTGGCAGAACAAAAGGTAAAATAATAACAACATGGAGCAGATAGAACAAATACAAGATAGAAGCTTCATCCCGCATGTTCATGCTGAAAGCTCATGGAACGTGTTACAAAAGGGTTTTGCAATCCCCGGATCAGCATAGCCAAGGACCCTTTAAGATGCAACTCCCGATCGGAACAAACGCCCATAAAACCACTTCACTCAAGTAGAACCCCGAACTCCATATCATGCATTCGTTGGAAGAATGCCTACGAGCAACTAGATGAACCCACCTATTAATTTCCAAAAGTTTCCAGTTATGCAATCAGGTGTTGGGGATACAGGGGAAGCACCACGCACTCAACTCTAATCCTACATCCAGCTGTATCCATCCTTCAACACATAACCATTTATTTCCGGAAACCATTTAACTCGGACCTTCGAAACGCATCTGCTATACAAGCTATGGCAATACTCCCGAACTACCTCCCCAGTACTGGGTGTTGTCGGGGTTATCTTGCCACCAACCGCATAGAAGAGTTTTCGATGTCGGCTGTCTTAAGTATTCCAGAAGTGCTGCGATATATTTGTGACGACAACACCTCGGAGCTCAACTCCCCGGGACACTGCCACAACCCCTAAATGATAGGAGGCATCGAGAACAATGTTCTCGTCACAAAGACATCGGAACAATCCAAACAATACTCGCGTGATCCTAAAAAAAATTAGTGAATTTTTTAGAGTAGAAGAGATAAAGTAATAGTCAGGAGTCCTCACCAGAGTGACAAAGGGATGAGGAGTAAAAGAAATCCTAATCTCCGATATATATAGGACTCAAAACATTTTCAAGCGTGTGCCTAGACTCAACCGTCAACGATTCGATCAATCAGTGGGGGCTCCTAGGTCAGAGAAGGCTCTTATTACCGACTTGTAATGCCCAGTATGAGATTATACCTCCCACGTGTCGAGGCACGACTTAAAGGCATAATATCATACTAGAATGATCTCAAGAATGGTATCTTTGCACAACTCATGTAAAAGAGGGGTGAAATTGCAAAAGAGTAGTTGGCTTACACTCGCCACGTCACACAATGCATTACATAAACATACATTATCCAAATAACATCATAGTCCGACTACGGACGAAGATCCAAACGAAAGATACCATAAATTAAACAACACAAGGTCCCGATCATCCTAGTAAGAGCCCTACTGATCCTCTGGATAAGACACGTAGTATCGCCCACGTTCTTCGTCGAACTCCTAGTACAACTCTGAACCCCCAGCTCTGTAGCTCTCCACGGTACCTGCATCTGGTGTTGTGTAGAATCTGTGACCGACGGAGGACTCGGCAATCCCGTTCCCGGGTAGCAAAACTATCTAAGCCTTGGGTGTGGAACAAGGCTGAAGAACAAGGTTGCAGCTGTACTAGCACTAGATTACGTGTTTAAAGCGATAATAGAAGTGCCAACGATTGTCAAAGTGATCACAAAGTGATCCTATCTAAGCACATCAAACATAACCCCACCGTGTTCACTTTCCGGACCCCTTCGGAAAGCGACCGTCACGGTTACTCACGCTGGTAGTGTATTATGAACATAGTGTCAAGTTTTATACAACCGGATATTAAAAAATTCCCATCTGCCACATAACCGCGGGCACGGCTTTCAAAAGATCAAAACCCTGCATGGGTGTCCCAACTTAGCCCATCACAAGCTCACGATCTGCGGAGTCACAACTCCAAGGTGGGAAGACCCGAGTATTCTTGGAATCCCGTGCTCAAGATATTCCGACTAAGGTAAAACTAATCCAGCAAGACCTCCCGGCGTGCCGACACCCTGATAGTAGCCGCGCGTATCTCGTCTCAGGCCACGACCGGATGTGCGATGCTACATGTTTTTACCAGCCCTTAGGTTTCCCCAAGGTGGCCCTGCAGGACCCCCAGTTTGGACCAACACTCATGTGGAGCACTGGCCCGGGTTGTTGATTAAGAAAAGGGTTTATAACTCCCTATGCAAGTTTTAGTTGTTAGGCAAATGTAAAACCAAAGTTGGGCCTTGCTGGAAAAGCTTTAGCGCTTAGCGGGTTATCAAGGAGGGCCCATAAACCCCAACCGTGTTAGGGACGCAAAATCAAGGAACATAACACCGGTTTAAACGGTTCCTAGGGAGGCATGAGTGGAACAAAACACCAAGCAAAGGCTTAGCCTTCCACCCATTGCCAAGTATATAGATGATTTAGTTTAACAGATTATATAGTGTGATATCCCAACAATAACTTCATCGTGAAGCAAGAATCTTCAAATCTTATCCTGCAACTAACAATGCTATAAGAGGGGCTGAGCGAAGCTTACGTATCCAATCAAAGGTTTTCTAGGTTGGGTGGTTAGAGACGTTCATGGCAACAATAGGAGGCTGACAAACAGACATAGGCATCGAGGCAATAAGCTAAAGAGCGAGACATCTAGCATAGGCAAAGATAGTAATGATATCTGGGTTTGGTCATCTTGCCTATTGAATCCTCAGAGGGAACGTCACCTTACTCCTCACACTCAACCTCGGTAGAAACCTCGTACTCCGTATCTTCACCAGGCTCTAACCAAACACAACAATGCAACAACGAAACAAAATCAATCAACATGCAGTGCTCAATCACATGATGCATGCACATGAAGCATGCACATGAAGCCTATGAACATGGAAAGAAATGATGCATGGCCTAGGGTCACAAGAGTGCAATAACATCACAGCCAAACAAGATCAACCACAAACATGAAACAAGTAAGGAACAAATTAACAAGTTTATGTAGTATATTCTTACAAGCAACCAACAAGTTTTTAGGAGTTGGTTAACATGGCAAGGTGCAACTTAACATAACAGCAACATGCTAGCATATTTAAATGGGCTGGAAACAAAAAGAACAATATACAGAAACTCCCATATTCATTTATTTGCATTTGGGACAGATTTGAAAAACTTATGTGAAAGAGTTGTCAAACCTGCTAAACAACAGCACCAAAATATTCTACACATTTTTCTACCCCAAATGCATATAAAGTTTGTTAAATTCGGAGTTGTAGAGAATTAGTTATCATTTTTACAAGTTTAAGCATATTTAAAACAAGTTTAAATTCAAACAACATTTTAAATGTTTTCAAACATGGCAGCTAGTGACATATTCATAATCTACACAAAATTCTAAGCACTTTTCATATAGGGCTCAAATTCATTTGAAACATAAATATGCAGATATTAGTTAAATAAGACAGAAAAGAAAAAGAAAAATAGAAAAAGAAATAAAACAGAAAAGGCGCCAGGGTCTAAAATGACCCAAGCTCAGCTAGCCACGCCCACTCACAAGGGGGCCCGGCGAGGCTGAGCTGGCGAGGCGGGTGCGCACGGGGGCTGGAATGGAGATGAGAGGCTGGCAGGTGGGGCCCTGCTGTCAGCCTCACACGAAGAAGAGGAAGAAGAGCTTGATGGAGAGGTTCTCGGGTCCGCGTAGTTGACGTAGAGGAAGAAGACGACGTCGAGGAAGCAGGTAGACAACTTTGGCGAGGCTGAAGACGACGCGGGGCTCGCCAGCGATGAGAGGCTGCTCTCAGATGCGCTCGGGCGTTGATGGGGGCGGCGGATATGGAGGATCTCAGCTCTCCAGACGGCGGGAGGGGAAAGAGGAGACCTTGGGAGGAAAAGAGGACACGTTTTGGGTTTAAAAGAGGGGCTCGGCACACGGCCTCGACGTCTGTGAGCTGACGGCGCGATGGTGAGCGCGGCGTGGCTCTGCTTTTCTGACGGAGGAAGACGGAGGCGCTGGGCTGAGCCACACACAGGTGGGGCGACGCACTCGGATTGCCCACGGCGCGACTGCGAGCGCTGAGGCTGGGCCTGCGTTGGAGTTGGGCTGCGCGCGGTGGAGAGAAGCTGGGCCTGGGGTAGAGAGAGAAGGAGGAGGCCCAGGTTGCACTGTATTGGCTGCTGCTTCTCCTTTTTCTTTTATTTCTTCAGGAAGAAAGAAAAAGAAAGCACAGAATAAAATAGGAAGAATTAGGGAAAAAGCAAAATACCCCTAAGCTCAGTGAATTATGCCCTACTTAAATAAAGTGACTTGGACATTTTTAGAGGCAGAAACATAAAAGGAGTTTGAATATGGATCAAACTCTTCATATTTTAAAACCCAACCAAATCATATTCAAATGAGGTGATATTTGGTGGAGAGGATGCTCACATGGTGCAAGATTTAAAGGAGGAGAAAGAACCACAATGGCACTTGGCTAGGTGTCTTGCATAATAAGGCAAAGAAGAGGCCAGAAAGAAAAGAAGGAGAAGAAAAAAATAAGAAGAAGAAGAAGAAGGGAGAAGAGGGGAAGGGTTTAGCTAGCTTAGCTTGAACCCACACACAACAACATCGCAAGGTCTCACACATGCACAAAATAAAATAAACTATGATGCCATGATGATATGATGATGAGCAATGCAAGGATGGAAAAAAATAAAAGGTATGGCAATGCAAATAAAATAAATGACAAGAACCCACAAGGATAATGTCAAGGATCAAAGAGGAAGTTTTATTGCCATTATTAGAAAGTGTTACATATGGAGCATTACAGTGGGCCAGCCGGTGACCCCCCGATGCCCATCTTCTCATATATGAGGTGTTTTGACCTAAAAAATCATAAGGAGGCTTTCGGGACCAGACGCCGCCATCTCGAGGCGGAAACAATCTAGGGCTCCGGCAGAGCTGTTCTGCCGGGGATACTTCCCTCCGGGAGGGGGAAATCGTCACCACCAACAACTCTCCAGTCTTGGGGAGGGTTATCTTCATCAACATCTTCACCAGCACCATCTCCGCTCAAACCCTAGTTCATCTCTTGTATCTAATCTTGGTATCAAAACCTCAGATTGGTACATGTAGGTTGCTAGTAGTGTTGATTACTCCTTGTAGTTGATGCTAGTTGGTTTACTTGGTGGAAGATCATATGTTCAGATCCATTATGCATATTAATACCCCTCTGATCATGAACAATATTATGTCTTGTGAGAAGTTACGTTTGTTCCTGAGAACATGGGAGAAGTCTTGCTATAATTAGTCATGTGAATTTGGTATACGTTCGATATTTTGATGAGATGTATGTTGTCTTTCCTCGAGTGGTGTCATGTGAACGTCGACTACATGACACTTCACCATTGTCTGGGCCGAGAGGAAGGCATTGGGAAGTAATAAGTAGATGATGGGTTGTTAGAGTGACAGATGGTTAAACCCTAGTTGATGCGTTGCTTTGTAAGGGGCTGATTTGGATCCACTTATTTCATGATATGGTTAGGTTTACCTTGATACTTCTTTTGTAGTTGCGGATGCTCGCAATAGAGGTTAATCATAAGTGGGATGCTTGTCCAAGTAAGGGAAGCACCCGAGCACCGGTCCACCCACATACCAAATTATCAAAATAACGAACGCGAACCATATGAATGTGATGAAAACTAGCTTGACGATAATCCCCATGTGTCCACGGGAGTGTTTTCCTTCATATAAGAGTTTGTCAAGGCTTTTCCTTTGCTACAAAAAGGATTGGGCCATCTTGCTGCACCATATTTACTTTTACTATTTGTCACTTGCTACCAATTACCTTATAACAAAACTATCTATTACCGATAATTTCAGTGCATGCCGAAAATACCTTACTGAAAACTGCCTATCATTTCCTTCTGCTCCTCGTTGGGTTCGACAATCTTACTTATCGAAAGGACTACGATAGATCCCCTACACTTGTGGGTCATCACGGGGCCACTTGCAAGTCTGTTCGTGCCGGGTCAGAGCAAAAGGACAAGAGCTCAACCAGACACATCGCTCGCCGCGCCGTCCGAGTCACTCTCGTGTGCGCCGCCGGCGCTGTCGCTGGACATGTCTCCATCATCTTCAACCATGCGGCCTTCATCCACCACAACCACGGCCTCGTCATTGTTGATAGCGAAGGCCTGGACCAGAGCATCCACGTGGTCGTCCACCCAGTGCGCCTAGTTGTCACGGACAGCCGCAAGCACGGGGGCGATGTTAGCGTCAAATTCAAAGTCAGGATCAATGCTCTGGAGGTAGCTGAAGACCTGGGAGAACGCACGCCCCAGGAGGCCCCGGCTCTTCTCTTCGACAAGACGACGGGCTTGCACGGCCTGGTTCTCCAGACGCGTCACAACTTTGGTGAAGAAGACGAGATGACCATCATAATCCTCCACGTGGGGATCGGGGGCATTCTCCTCGCAGATGGCCCCCAACGCCCGTTGGCCTTCTCCCGAAGAGTCCGCAGCATGGGGACGTGCTCTTGCTGCAGCAGTAGCCGACGGCCGGCCTCGTCCTCCCTTTGTTGCGCAAGAACTGCGGCGTCATCAACTCGTCGCTCGAGCAAGGCCAAGTCCACCTACGCGGAGGTCAGCTCAGCCTAAGCGGAAGACTGGGCTGCCGTAGCAACCCTCTCACGCAGTTTTGCTTCTCTCAGCCTCGTCCTGAGGGAAGCAGTCCTCTTGTCGGCCTCCGCTTGTTGGAGCTCCAACTTCAAGTTATACCCCTCTGCGAGGTCCGCGCGGGCCTCCCCCACCCTACGGTCGATTTCCTCCTGGACCCTGGCCTCGCGAGCGGAGACGGCGTCCTTGGCCAGGGTCATGTGGTGCTCCCTCGCCTCCAGCTGCTCAAGCTCAAGGCTACGCTCCACGGCTTCTAGCATCAGTGCCTCCTCACGCCGCAAGATCTCCGCCTCTTCGGAGGGCATCCCCCTCATCGACGCCTGTGCGGCCCTGCGCGCCTCAGCTCGCTCCTCCAAGTCGGCGTTCAGAACCTCAAGCTCCAGCAAGCGGCTCTGTGCAGCCTCGCAGCGGGAGTTGGCTTCCCTGGCCTCCTCCATGGCTTGGGCGCAAGCCTCTCGCGAGGCCGCGAGGGATGCGTCTGCCTTCGCATTGGCGCGCTCATGCAGAAGGCGCCCGAGGTTAATGGCCACCCCCAGTCGGCGCCTCTCGTCCGACAGTTGGAGACCCTCAGCCTCAAGAAAGGCATCGATTCCCTCCAGCTCTTCCCCGAGTCGGCCCAACGCATTCATCACCTCCCGGAGAAGCTCGCGGCGGGCAGCTCCGCGCCTGCGCGCTGAATCAAACAGAAGGCCAGGGCCCTCCTCGGTGCCAGGGACAGTTGAAGAGGCCTGAGGAGACTCGTCTTCCCCTGGAGGCGGGGCCCGGGCCTCCTCCTCCTTAGTCGTCTCTCGGGCCCCGGCTAGGACCCGGAGAGGCTGGGACCCACCACTTGAAGAAGACGCCAAGGCCCAAGCACGCCCTGCAGTCCCCGGGCGGGGCCGCGAAGAAGGAGCGGCCAAAACACGGGGTCAAGGCGCCAGGCCGGCGCATCCGACCTCGCAGGCGGCTCGTGCCAGGAGAGGCACATCGACAGAGGGCGCTCTGGGCTGACGAAGAGCTCGGGGACGTAGGGGGCGGCTTCCCAGTAGGCGTCGTCGCCTTGGTAGGAGGGGCCCTGAGGAATCATGGTCAGTAAGGAAGGCAATGCACAAGAAGTTATGAAGATAACCTACTCACTCGTCTATGGCGATGTACTTCCTCACCTTCAGGGGTCGGCGGACAACATCACGACAGCTGGGGGGCCTCCTCCTCTTGCGAAGAGCTTCGAAGTTCGGCTGGAGTAAACCGAAGTCCCGTAATTGATCGGCGATATCGGGCACAACCGGGGCATCTCCGGACGAGGCGCCCCTAGAGGCGCCAGGTCGGGGCGGGTCCCCCTGCCTCCGCTTCAGGACGATGCGAAGGAGACGTAGGGGCTTCGGCCTCGGGAGCGTCAGACGGCGCTTGCACCTCAGCCGCCCCTTCCGGGCGATTCTCCTGAGCTCCGGACGGCGGAACCTCATGAACCTCAGGAGGTGTCAACGCAGAAGTAGCGGCATCACCAGCACCCAGCAGCGGCCATCCCCCTGCGCCCACTTCTGGGACAACCGCCTCAACAGCAGAAAGCAAGGGAGCCACGCAGACAGGGTTCTCGCAAGACCCAACAAGGCCGAGCGGGCGAAGCCCCCATTCATCAAAGGAGGGCATCTGCCTCACAAAATCCACCCTATTTGAGCAGCAGTACAGGAGGCAACCCTCCTCCGGCAGGCGGGCTGGCGTTGGATCTCCTGTCAGGATCTCGAGCACCGTGCGCCACACCTCGCGAGGGAGGACAGACGCTTTGAGCCTCATGCGGTCCCCCAGGCCCGAGAAGGCCCACACCGGCCGAGAGTGGAACTGAAGCAGGGCGATGCGGCGCTGGATGCACTCCCTCGCAACCATTGGCGCCGACACACCAAGCCTCTGCAGCCTGGAGAACCGGAGCCAAACGGAAGCCAGCTTCCGGTCCACGAGCCTCGCGTGGCTCCAGCCAGAGCTCAGAGCGGCTGGAATCCGTAGTGGAAGCAGTAGGGGGCATCCGTCAGATGCAACAAGAAGAAGTGGCGAAGCAAGGCCACGGAGGGGACAACGCCCACCATGGCCTTGCAGATAAAGGCAAAAACATCAAGGAGGACGATGGACTGAGGATCAAGATGTAGCGCGCTGATATGGTAATGCGAAAGCACCGCATTGAAGAAATAGGAGAAGGGAGGGATCAGGCCAGCCCAAAGGGCATGAATTTGGAGGGGGACCTAGGTGGCCGACCTATTGATCTCGGCGCAGGAAGCGGGCCAAGCCACCGTCACACCCCACTCGTTGGAATCATGTCACACCCTGATTTTTCATACCACAACACTTAAGCTAATAATAATGCTAAAATGTGGTTTGACAAAAACTTTTGAGTGTTTTTGTCCTTGCTTGATTGGTTTTCTGTTTGCTGTTTGGAAGTGCTCTAAAAATCAAATAAGTTATCCAACTCTTATACTTCACCTCCTTGATCCAAAACCTTATCCCAATGATCATCCCATGTGCACAGAACAGTATAGTATTTTCTTATAAAATTAATTTGGCCAAATAGTATTTTCTAATATTTGTTTTCCAAAAACCCCTGAATTGAGGTTTGTACTGCAAGTACTTAATTGAGGGTCTGAAAAATCTTTCGTAAAGTATATTTGAATCCTATTAGGTATAGGACTCCCATAAACCACAAAATTATAATTTTAAAAATTATTTTTATATTTTGTTTAAATGCTTTTTATTTAGGCCAGAAATGGTCTTTAATGGGTTAAAATTATTTAACGGTTTCACAAATATTTTTCAAAATTCAGGGAAGCTCATAGGACATATATTGTCCATATATAAGAGTTTCAGCACATGGTCATGTTCAAAATATTGGACAAATCCTTCAAAAACCCTTTCTAGATATTTCAAGCTTTTGAAATATTTACAAAGGAAATATTCTCTAAAAATTCCAGGAAAATTCTATCATGTCAAATATGACATATTTTATGATCTTACAAAGCCTCATGCCTTGAAGATCAAGACACATCATCAAATCCCCTCAAAACCATTTCTGGCCATTCTGAAGTTTGAGCAACTTTACATTGCCAAACTTGTCCAAACTAGTAAGAATACACGTGCAATGCACGTATTAACTAATATATGTATAGTCAAACATATTACAATCGCTAACATTTAAATTGTTCCATGCCATGAGATGACATATCTCCATGTCAAAATACAAAAAAGAATACCAATTATATATCTATAATTATATATGCCATGAGATGACATATCTCCATGCCCTCAATGCTAGGAATGATTCAAACTTGCCAATCGAATGTTGTCCATCTAATGACAATGTCAGAAAATTCCATCCAAACCAATGATTATTAGATCACTTTCCATAAGATTTACACAGCGAAGAGAAGCCAAAAGAGCTCAGTATCAGAAAGGACCAGTCTTAAAAATACTTAAATATTTGCCTAAAAATGCTTTAAACTGATTACGCTCATAGACACTTGTAGTGAAGCAAAAAAAAATACAGACAATACAACAATCGTGTCATTTTATTCTGACAGGAAAAGAGCAAGCTGTTTATCATCATCCAAAGAGTTTACAACATCAGATGGTTAAGCACGAACGACATGACAACATTGGCAGGCTAACCACATGGTGATACATCTTTTTTCATGCCCATATTGGTCATTTTCACCACAAATATGAAACTTTATTGGATTTGTAGAGAGCAAATGCAACAATTACTTCATCATCATAGGGCCACTGGGTCCTGAAACAATGCATCGCAAGTTCAAATATTCATATGAAAAGAGAAGTTCTGGAATTTATCAAAGCACAGATTAGACAAACTGTATCAATAGTAAGCCATTTGACTTTTTTCAACTATCGTTATTCCAAGAGCCTCAGATCTGCCTAATGCCATCAACACCCATCAACCTAATCCATCGTCAAGCTAATGTAACACAATTAGTGTTCAATAGTTTGTAATATTAATTTTCTTAATCTAATCTTAACAGTAAAAATATTATTATGTGAATAACCTTGTGTGCTCTTTATACTGCTAATTAAATTCAGTGTAGATACAACCGAACACAAGAAGAAATGGAGGCACTTGGCCCATGCAGTCTGCGAATTCTCAATTAGAGAGCAATGCTGATATAAAAAATCCATGCCATTTATATTAGGCTAAGCATTCATATAAATGGTGTAGAACATACACTAAAACTGACATTCAACAATACTGAGCGTGTCGTTTACATTGAGCAATACTAAGAGTTCGTTTGCATGTACAGAGATGACAAGTACACAACAAAAACATCACTTGGTTTGAGCAATCAGGCCCAGCTTAATAACAAGTAAAATCAGCTTAGACTTGCAAAATTTGACATCATCAACACAAATTTAGATGCCTGTTGGCGTTCAAGGTAGCGGCAACTGGCAAGTGCATTTTTTCTATTGCCATTTAGTTTACTTTCATTCTTCTTACCATATTTGAATAGCTCAGACCGGACTACTTCTGAACTTGATAACCAAGATCACGGGTTGCTGAAAATAGTGTAAATTCAGTAAAATCAGAAAATAAATGGGGGGGTGTTCCAGACGGATCTCACCTTCGTGACTTCATTTGCCAAAACAAAATCATCACCTTCAGAACATGTTGCTTGGCTGCCAGTGGTGGCGTGCAATCTTATGTCTGGTAATAAAAAATGTGGAAGGTCAAATACTACAAAATTAATCGCCCAACGAACATGTCCAGATCAACTCAATTTCGCCATTTTAAATCCATTCACAGATGTGTGAATGTAACCAGTCAAATACACATTGCAAGATCGTTTGGTCTGTGCTGCATCACAAATTGCTCCATTTGGTTCCGCTGGCTTCATTAAACATCTGTACTTAAACTGTCATAGTGAAGAAAAATTCAGACATATCGACCACCAGTACCATATTCATGTGCGATCTCTACAAAATTAAATCAACCAAATATAATCTAACAAAGCAATATCAAAATATACATCGCTAATGGACCAAATTAGATAAAGATGACTGCTAAGGCACCAAATTAGTCACTATTTCTGACTATAGGAGAAGCACGAGCATCAACGCTCATCTGGCTAATCCTCATTAAAAGGTCACTGTAGCTGCAACAACAGGAGGCATAATGAACAATCTTCACTCATAATTCTTGACAGTATTTTCATTTTTAAGATTCCGGTGACTGTAAGATATATTTGCAATCTGGACACACACACATTGAGGGATGAATCGTATCGTAGTAATAAAAGCTAGATAGAGAGAGAAAATAGGTCATTCAATTCCTGTCTAGCTCTAATCAATTCGTTCTTTTTAATATATATTTTCTCAGATTCGCAAAATCCATTCAACTTTGCCTTGTCATGTTAAAAAGGAGCATAAAAAGCAGAAAATTGAGTACCCAGCAGACAAGTAAAATCAAACATCTGCTCATTCCCTCCGGTAAGGAGTGCTTTTATATATTAAGTGAAACCTGTCTCGCTTATCGGAGGCATTTTCTATTTCGCTCCTTCCCTCTCACAATTAGAACTTACTCTCCAGGTTTCTTTACTATCTCATACACACATTTTTTCTTCCCTGGACACAGAAAAACTAATATACTTAAAACTCACACAATAAAGTAAAATATTATCTTGAAGTTGCAATAGTTACCAGAATGGTTTATTCTGCTTCATCCGCTCTAATCAAACCAAACTAATCTCTTGAAGTTGCAGGTTTTGAACCATAAGTTGTGAGGTGATAGGCGAGTTCATTTTTGTAAAGGTGATGACCAATATATTGCTGATCGTTAATGAACGTGGAGACCACCATTGATTTTTTTCACTAACGCTATGCTTCTACCCTTTAACAATCTGAGGATTCTTGTCGCTGACACTATGCTTCTAGCCTTTAGCTCAACAATCTGAGCATTAAATTGTTCGTTTCCACTTGTATATACATTGAGAAAGGACGGACAGTAGAACAGAAGATAACATAACTTCCCATGACACACTTGGCATATTTAATGCTGAGATGGCAAATGATTAAAAATAATATCCCAGCCATTTCTTCTAATATATGCAATCTTCGAATGCCGAAGATTACAAGCCTTGCAAACCTAAAGAATTTTATTGAAATTTACCCATTCATATCAACTGAAGAGAAATAAATATTCAACCTATCCCAAAGACAGTAGCATTATATATAAAGAGAAATATAACTCATAATATACAATGATTTGCTAGCTACATTATACAATAATCACTGCTGAGTGGTTTGTGACGCTGGATCTTCTCCTGAACATTGCTATTTCGTTAGCAAATGGCATGCCTCAAGTTTCAAAATGTGTTTCTAAAACAGAAATATATTAAGATAGCATGCAGATCAGGAAAACGTACCACACACTTTGACCCAACCCGATGTAGCTGATTTCATTGGGTCTTCTCCACCGAGGCCTTCGATGTGGTTTCTACACAATAAAGCAATCTCTGAATAAATAAATTTTGCAGAATAACACATTATCTGAAGAAATAGATTCAGCACAATAGATTGAAATTTCTGCGTGATAGGCTGATAGCTGAAATAAGATCGACATTAACAGCAAGCAAGTCGGCTCAACACATGAAAGCATGTAATCCGAGTGTCCTTTCTGATCATAGATCTATCAAAATATAACACGGCAAATCCCAGAAGTGTGTTCTTCAATTTTCTTATAAATAAGCGATTGTGTGCCTGAATCAGAATATAAGATAGACTGGACCAATGTGCGACAGAAAACACTTCAACAAAGCGCATTTGTTTTTCCTCTTCATATCGCTTGATTCTCATAATAGAAAAATCTGACAGCCCAAAAAAAAGCACAAATCCATCAACAATGACATGATTTACCTTCCCATCCCGTATTGCACTGCTGTTGGAGAACAGGCGCTGCTGTAGTCATGCTGATCGACGGCTGCCTGTTGCCCCCCTCCTCGACTCCTTCCCTCACCTGGCGTGGGCCGGCGACAGCGACGCGCGGAGCTATTGACAGCGGGGAACGGCGATGTAGGACCGGGGTGGGTGCGGGGGCGGGCGGGGACTCAGGCGGCACCGACGGGACGTGGGCGAGACGGCACCGGCGCGGGCTCAGGCAGCACCGGCGGCAACACGGGGCGGGGGCGAGCGGCAGCTGCGCGAGGTGGGGGCGGGCCGAGCGGACGAGTTCGTGAGAGTGGGAGGCGTGGGAGCGGTTCCCAACGTGGAGCGTGGGGGTTTCGCTAGCGAGAGGTTTCATTAGCGATGAGATTAGAGGAGGGTTTCGTTAGCGAGGGGATCAATTTCGTTAACGATGATTTTTAACCATTGATGATAGAATTAGACGGCTGAGATGGCGAGTTGGATCTGCCTCTTCGCTCTTTTATAGTGGTAGTAGATGCTCTCAAACTCAGTGCACATGCTAAAATGGTCTAATTATGCATGTAGACCAAATAGCACAAGTATTGGAGAAGCATAACTTGATCTAAGTGCCCTGAAACCCTTTCTGACCAGATCCAAATTTGAACAACTCTAAAACGCCGCGCCATTCTTCCTCCCGTGCCCCCCATCCACCTCAAAGGCCGAAGCTGAGCCGCCTTCCATCGCCAAAATTCGCGCCGTCCCAACTCCCTCCTCTCCCTATAACCACATCTCAGGACCCCCCAGAACCAGAGGAGCTCGACCGCACCCTTATTTCTCCTCCGGCACGCCGCTAGGCCATGGCCACTCTCGCCCGACGCCACCGTCCGCCGCAAGCGAAGCCCTGCTTCCATCCGGTGACGCAGGCACCCGTGGTGGGGTCTCCCTGGTTCGTCTCTCTCCGCTGAGCACGCCGGTGGGCGAATCATCGCCGGAGATGCCCTGTAGCACCGACGGCCGGCGTCGAACGCCTCCTTTGTCTCCATTCGTGCCCGGGCGCGTGGTTGAGGATGAACCTGCAGTCGGGGCCCGCTCGTTAGTGGCCCAACCACCGGGCCACGCTGGCAAGTGGAGGCAGGTTCGCCGTCTCCCGCATCCCCGCAGCGAAGGCGCGCTCCACCTGGGCGCCTTCGATGTCGCCCTGTCGTCTACGTGGCCGAGCAGCTGGGTTGGCCTAGTGCGCTGCGACGCTATACTGTGCCCGGTGCGTGGTATAGGTATAACCCCCACTTCCTTTGTCTTTTTGTTTTTCCAGAAATTTGTAAAATCTCCCAAATACTCATATTAACTCCAAATTGAATGATTCAAATTTTTGGTGACTCCATAAATCATTCTCTACCTATTGGTGCAGCATGCACATTTTTCCAGAACACCTCTCTTCACACAAATCCAATAAAACCCCATTTTCCATTTCTGTGCTGAACTTTAGAAAATCACAGAGAGCTCAAATTTGATCCAAATGCCATGATTCAAATTCCTAGATGCTTCTAAGTTCATAACTTAGTTTATGAACATTTTTCCTAATACTCTCTGTACCACATAATATATTGAGACATTTCTTCATATTTGTCAACTTTGCAAAATCATAGGAAATTCTATTGAACTCCAAATCAAGTGAAACCAACTCCTAGATTCTTGTAAAATCATTCCTTGTTAGATGGGTGGCTTTGCCCATTTTTCAAAATAATTCTTCTGTACACTTCTCACAGATCCATTAAACCCCTTGATTCCATCATATTGAAATGTTCCAAACTATCCATTGATCCAACGCCTATGAAACCACCTTGTTCATTTTTCAGATGACCAGAGGTATCCTAGAAAAGTCCAACTCCTATTTGTAGAGCACTTTTCTTTTTGCCTTGTTGTGTTGCTTATTGTGGTTTGTTTCCGACGTTAGTTGACGAATTAGACGGAGTACTTGGAGATGGACCAGAAGATTTGAAGACTCCGAAGGACAAGGAAAGCAGCCCTTTGACCATGTTTGAGAAATCTTTTTATGCATGGCTCATAGCACCTTATTATCAATGCATCGGAATCATGTAGAGGTGGTGACCACTTTGGTTGGTACCTTTGTTACTTTACTATTGAAACTTGCATCAAGCATGACCCTACCTTCCTATGAGGGTTATGTGGGTGGGAGTAGATAGATGTATGCTATAGTAGACGGCTACGCAAAATGAGCCAGGGTTATGCATGGAATGAAACAAGTGTGGTTTGACATACTTGCAAATAACCAAGTGGGTGCCACTAATGCCCCAGGGAGATGATGAGGAACTAGGGCACTACTTGGTGGAGAAGTAGTGTATCGAGGCTTGATGGAGGTGTTGTTTACAGAGATGGATTAGATTTATGTGTGATTACCGACCCAACCAAACATGCGCAACCACTCTACCCTTATATGGGAAAGGGCAATATTGATTACCTAGGCCGATACTAGCATGGTGCCCGCATTACTAGTGATGGGGGTGACACGAGGTCACTCTCGGGACAGGGTCGTGCTTAGATAGACGGCCATGACTGTTTTCACAGGGCACCGAACACACCGTTGGTACCCCATGCCAGTGGTATGTGAAGAATATGGGAGCGAGGCTCCACAATTTTTAAGATGTGATATGTTGGGCACGGGGGTTACTACCAATCGAGTGGACTCTATGTTAGTGTCGTCTAGGGAAAGATAGTGATCGGTGCTTACCCTGGGTACTTGAGGTACCGCGGGTCGTGGATGACACGGAAGTTCCCTGGTTCTTGTGGGTAAAGTGTGCAACCTCTGCAGAGTGTCAAACTATTCGAATAGCCGTGTCCACGATCAAGGACAGTTGGGTGGTGCTTCTTAAACTATGTCCTTCAGTTTCTGGAAAACAACATGGTTTGGGTAAATCTGCTGACGTGATTCATGAGAAAGTCACGATAAGCTTGAGCATGAGTTGTTCATAACTCTTTCTCGATGTTGATGTTTGTAACCTCCTAATACTTGTTGCAGACGTATTCATATCCTTGATAAATGTTGATCATACTTGCACGAGAAAAACTAGCTTTCCACAAAACTGCCAATTTAGCAGTTGAGCCTTGCATAATTTTTTTGTCATCACACTTGGGTTGCTTGCAAGTACATTCAAAGTACTCATTGGCTTGCCACTGGTTATTTTATTGGCCAGGCTTAAAAGAACAGGATATGATGAAGATTTCTTGGTGACGAACATGCGAGCTAGGACGCTTCCCAGTCAGAATGCATGTAGGGTTAAGGCAGATGGCATGGGTCCAAGTGGTTATTGAAGATTTCCGCTGCAATGATATATTCAAGACTTGACCATAATGGTCACAATTTGTTTAATACGGTATGTATGGATGTAAGACTCTTGTTATTCGGCTTCTGTGTGTTCAGTGAGCATTGATCTCTGGGATCACTGTACACGTGCATTCGGTGATACGACTTATGAGTCGGGGTCCCCACAGAGCTGGTATCAGAGCCATCCTGACTGTAGGAAGCCTTAGTTAGCATGGTCGTTAGTTAGGGTAAAATTACTTCTAAAACTATTGCTAGTTTTCAAAACTATCTATACTTCTCTTCCCTTCTCGGTTTTTCGAAAACTAGGCTACACTTTCCTTATTGATCTCTTCCCATTCAAAACTTTTGGTCGCTACAACCCTTATGCCCCTGACCACTGGATTTCTTGTAATCCTCGTGGATAATCTAGAAGGATGATACCTAAACCACCTATTTTGAACACAAGATTGGCGACACCACAGCAAGACAAGGCCAATAGGAGATACATCCTCGAGGAATGAGGATATGAAGACCCCGAAGATGGTTACACCCTTGACACCGCCCCAAGATGATGCAACCTTGGCTTATGATGAACAAGGCAAAGTTATGAAAGATCATGATATACATCGCTAATAGAGTAACCATGTCACTACCGTTATTGTATCGGCAACCACCGGTGGATGAGAACCTCGCCATTTGGTCCGCCTCACTATAGTGAGCAGCAAAACGGTTCTCTTCGTCCCCCGCTCTTGGTGTCGATGTTGTCATCAACGTAACCGACATGTTTTACCTCTTTTATGCCTTGTTATTGTCATTGCATAAGGAATTCCTACCCAGTACCGTCAACGCCTTAGAAGACAAAAGGGGTTGTTATGATTAAGAAGACAAGAGGAGACCAAGTCAACGCCAGCTACGAGGAGACACCTTCACCACATCACCTCATCGGGTGAGAAGTTGTTGAAGATTCTTCAAGCTCAACCCGGATCGATCATCAAACCACTACAAGGGACATAGCAACACCTGAGGAAAACTCAGAAGACTGCACGAGGCACAAGGCACGACTGCTGAGTCCGAGAACCCCTAGGGTAGGATGAGTCGTGTACCCCCTATGTGCAGTCGAGTCCGTATGATGGTTCGAATAGAACCATGATGGTGTGTTGCTTGTTTTTGTTGTTTGTGTTTTGATATAAGTCGCACTTTTGCCCTAGGCAACAAGTACACGACTATATCATCTTCCTTACCTTGTTTCTTTTGTTTCGCCCTTTTTGCACCTATTTGCTTGCACTTGCACTATAGAACCCCCTTTAGGCATTCCCCTCCTCTATGCTACTTTTTCCCTCTCTCCTATCTCCTCAACTAAAGACCAGCAAGACAAGAAGTACCAAGGATTCCAACTCGACAACCAACTAACAATGAAGACTTCTGCTACGACCTCCACGACCAAGTGCAACCCCGTGAAGTTATGTTTACCCCTCAAGATAAGAAAACCATTCCCAGACCCTTCGAGACTTCGCAGATACCCCAGAATGAATCCTTAACCATGTGCCTAACCCATAGAATTACAAGAGAACTAGTTAAGCCTCTATAACCTTGCACAACACTGGGTTCATAATGGAACTAGTGGACACAGTGAGTAAGCACATTTTCATCCTAATATAGCCCAAGAACTGACGATGCCATAGATAGACCAATTTGAGGATATAGGACAGATGACTTTGTGACTTTATATCAGTGACTTCGAGGAATTATCTGAGGCCTTGATGGATTGTGAGGTTTTCATGTTGGTGGGATCATGATTAATAGAGTAGCGTAACTTTCATCACCCTGGAGTAACTTGGATTTGCAGGGAAATTGTGATCACTAATTGAAATTCTTGGAGGTATAAGGATTTGACCTAGCCAGGGGATATCGATAGTAGATAGTTGACATCTTGAGAATGACTTGGAGGAAATGTAGGAATTCACGTCGGATATGAGGTTTGGATTTATGTAGGTGATTCTAGTTGGGTATAGATGCTAAATATGTCTACATGGTCTGGAGTAAATTGGATTTAGACTGTTGATCTTGATCATGATACCATGTTTCTCGGTGTATGGCATGTGTGGTGATTGGAGTTGACCTATGCGAGATGATGCTTTCGGTGGTATAAGGATTGTAGGACTAGGTAGAACTATTGGCATCTCAAAAACCGTGCTGAAGGATAAGATGATAAACGTTCACTCACACACTAGAATCCTTGAGACCCTTAAGCCCCACCAAGCCACAACATGGTCAAGTCCTGACCACAGCCTTGACTCTAAGTCAAGAAGACCATTGCCAATACTCAACCGAGACCACCACCAATACCCCAGCCTACTTTGCGTACCCCATGGACTTCATGGAGTACTTGGACAAGACGGTTGTCATCATTATTTGGCAACATACTTGACTACCCGAAGACGGAAAAGAGCCGTTCAGCTGGTTAGAAGACATTTGAAGACCGCCATGTCAAGAAGGAAGAACTACACCAAGCACCATCGTCAAGAAGTAAACCGCCGCGTCGAAGACCAGATGTATCTGCAAGACACTCCTCTCGAAGGAACCAAGCATTTCCATGTCGAAGGAATGCTCACACCAAGATTTATCAACCTTCTTCAAGACCACTGCAAGACGAATAGTAGACGGCTACCAGCTAGATTACCACCTGAGTTACCCACTGTGCATAAAATTTTCCACAGTTCACAACTCTGGAAGTACTTTTAACTTCCTAACTAGCCCGATCCTTGCGAGGACATCGATCACCGAACCATTAACATCTAGCCCAACCTAACCTATGCAAGAGACCCCTCAGCAACCTGCATCAAAAAGGGCAATGTGCAAGAAGCCACACCACCAAGTACTTCAAGGTTCCATGGAGCACCACTCGGAAGCAGAACCAACAAGAAGAAGTGAAGACTACCCCATATCCAAGTTTTTATATTCCTTTCCACGCCTAGCCTGGGAATCTCGGGGACGAGATTCTTGTAAGGGGGGTAGGTCTGTCACACCCTGATATTTCATACCACAACACTTAAGCTAATAATAATGCTAAAATGTGGTTTGACAAAAACTTTTGAGTGTTTTTGGCCTTGCTTGATTGATTTTTTGTTTGCTGTTTGCAAGTGCTCTAAAAATCAAATAAACCATCCAACTCTTATACTTCACCTCCTTGATCCAAACCCTTTTCCCAATGATCATGCCATGTGTATAGAACAGTATAGTATTTTCTTATAAAAATAATTTGGCCAAATAGTATTTTCTAAAATTAGTTTTTCAAAAAACCCTGAATTGAGGTTTGTACTGCAAGTACTTAATTGAGTGGGTGAAAAATCTTTCAAAAAGTATATTTGAATCCTATTAGGTATAGGACTCCCATAAACAACAAAATTATAATTTTAAAAGTTATTTTTATATTTTATTTAAATGCTTTTTATTTAGGCCAGAAATGGTCTTTAATAGGTTAAAATTATTTAACTATTTCAAAAATATTTTTCAAAATTCACGGAAGCTCATAGGACATATATTGTCCATATATAAGAGTTTCAGCACATGGTCGTGTTCAAAATATTGGACAAATCCTTCAAAAACCCTTTCTGGATATTTCAAGCTTTTGAAATATTTACAAAGGAAATATTCTCTAAAAATTCCAGGAAAATTCTATCATCTCAAATATGACATATTGTATTATCTTACAAAGCCTCATGACTTGAATATCAAGAAACCATCAACAAATCCCCTCAAAACCATTTCTGTCCATTTTGAAGTTTGAGCAACTTTACATTGCCAAACTTGCCCAAATGCTCTCAAACTCAGTGCACATGCTAAAATGGTCTAATTATGGATGTAGACCAAATGGCACAAGTATTGGAGAAGCATAACTTGATCTAAGTGCCCCAAAACCCTTTCTGACCAAATCCAAATTTGAACAACTCTACATTGCCAACTTTTTACTTGTGACCTCAACTTTTGTGGACATACTCACAACCCCAAATGATGACACTAAACCAAGTGGTGCATCAAGGAGGGATGATTTGCTTAACTTAATCTTGGGAAATCCATTTTTGTTAATTTCTAGGGTTTACCAAAGTTACATGGGCATGTTTCTTCAAATGAGCTCAAACTTGGTGGAACACCCTATTTCTATATGCCATTTGATCCTGTTAAATCTCATGTCAATTGGAAGTCATTTGCTTGCCCAAAACCACATCAAACACCTTCTGCCATTTTACCAAAACCACTGTTTTGCCCCCTTTTACTATTAACCTTTGCTTCAACTTTTCACCACAGATGAACCTGATCACCTTCTACCTCCAGCAACTCCCACATGCCCTCAGATCAATCATTGGAGGGGGTAAAACCCCCCACATACCTCTCTGTTTTCACCATGGCAGAACTTCCCTCTTCTCCTCCTCTTACTATTACTCTTCACTTACACCCTAAGCTACCAGAGGGCATCTCCAGACCAGCCAGAAGCCAATGGACAAGGTGGCCGCGTCCAAAGCGCGTGGGACACAGCCATGCCGGCCATATGGGTGCTCTGGAGCGTGCTACAGTGTGCTGCCGCACTGTAGCCGTGTCCAGCCCGAGGCACCCGACCACCTAGGGCGTCGGGATGGAGTCTCCGGAGGTGGGCTCGACGTCCGGGACACGCCTAGCTAGTCGGCCCCTTCTCCCTCTTCCTCCTCCTGCCTCCTCTCGCACGCGCACCGGCCGCCCGAGCGCTCCAATGGGCAGCCTCACACGCGCGATGCTCTGGCCCTTCCCTTCTCTCTCTCTTCTCTCCCCTAGCTCTGGACCGAATCCAGAAACACCGGAGACACACCGCGACGAGCTCCCGTGACCCGTGGCGATGGAAACGAGCTCGCCGGTGCATGAGTCCTCGGTGGACCATCGCCCGCCTATTTAAAGGCAACCCCCGAGCCCTATCTCGTCTCCAACTGACCTCTCTCCCTCCCCTGGACCCCCCCGGACCATGCCATTCTTCCTCCCGTGCCTCCCATCAACCTCCAAGGCCGAAGCCGAGCCGTCGTCCATCGCCAAAATTCGCGTCGTCCCGACTCCCTCCTCTCCCTATAAGCACATCTCAAGACCCCCCAGAACCAGAGGAGCTCGACTGCACCCTTATTTCTCCTCCGGTGAGCCGCTAGGCCATGGCCACTCTCGCCCGACGCCACAGTCCACCGCAGGCGAAGCCCTGCTTCCATCCGGTGATGCAGGCACCCATGGTGGGGTCTCCCTGGTTTGTCTCTCTCCGCTGAGCACGCCGGTGAGCAGATCATCGCCGGAGATGCCCTGTAGCACCGGCGGCCGGCGTCGAACGCCTCCTCTGTCTCCCTTCGCGCCCGCGCGGGAGGTTGAGGACGAACCTGCAGGCGGGGCCCGCTCGTCAGTGGCCCAGCCACCGAGCCACGCTGGCAAGTGGAGGCGGGTTCGCCGTCTCCCGCGTCCCCGCAGCGAAGGCGCGCTCCGCCTGGGCGCCTTCGATGACGCCCTGTCATCCGCGTGGCCGAGCCGCTGGGTCGGCCCAGTGCGTAGCAGCGCTATACTGCGCCCGGTGTGTGGTATAGGTATAACCCACACTTCCTTTGTCTTTTTGTTTTTCCAGAAATTTGTAAAATCTCCCAAATATTCATATTAACTCCAAATTGAATGATTCAAATTTCTGGTGACTCCATAAATCATTCTCTACCTGTTGGTGCCGCATGCACATTTTTCTAGAACACCTCTCTTCACACAAATCCAATAAAACTCCAATTTCCATTTCTGTGATGAACTTTAGAAAATCACAGAGAGCTTAAATTTGATCCAAATGCCATGATTCAAATTCCTAGATGCTTCTAAGTTCATAACTTAGTTTATGAACATTTTTCCTAATACTCTCTGTACCACATAATATATTGAGCCATTTCTTCATATTTGTCAACTTTGCAAAATCATAGGAAATTCTATTGAACTCCAAATCAAGTGAAACCAACTCCTAGATTCTTGTAAAATCATTCCTTGTTAGATGGGTGGCTTTGCCCATTTTTCAAAATAATTCTTCTGTACACTTCTCACAGATCCATTAAACCCCTTGATTCCATCATATTGAAATGTTCCAAACTATCCATTGATCCAATGCCTATGAAACCACCTTGGTCATTTTTCATATGACCAGAGGTATCCTAGAAAAGTCCAACTCCTATTTGTAGAGCACTTTTATTTTTGCCTTGTTGTGTTGCTTATTGTGGTTTGTTTCCGACGTTAGTTGACGAATTAGACGGAGTACTTGGAGATGGACCAGAAGATTTGAAGACTCTGAAGGACAAGGAAAGCAGCCCTTTGACCATGTTTGAGAAACCTTTTTATGCATGGCTCATAGCACCTTATTATCAATGCATCGGAATCATGTTGGGGTGGTGACCACTTTGGTTGGTACCTTTGTTACTTTACTATTGAAACTTGCATCAAGCATGACCCTACCTTCCTATGAGGGTTATGTGGGTGGGAGTAGATAGATATATGCTATAGTAGATGGCTACGCAAAATGGGTCAGGGTTATGCATGGAATGAAACAAGTGTGGTTTGACATACGTGCAAATAATCCAGTGGGTGCCACTAATGCCCCTGGGAGATGATGAGGAACTAGGGCACTACTTGGTGGAGAAGTAGTGTACCGAGGCTTGATGGAGGTGTTGTTTACGGAGATGGATTAGATTTATGTGTGATTAACGACCCAACCAAACATGTCTAACCACTCTACCCTTATATGGGAAAGGGCATTATTGATTACCTAGGCCGATACTAGCATGGTGCCCGCATTACTAGTGACGGGGTGTGACACCCCGAGACCGGTGCTCCAGGTGTCAGCTAGTTATTCGTCATCGTTGCCATGTCATATGCTTGCGTGTTTCATCTTGCCATGTCATCATGTGTGTTGCATCAGCATGTTTTCAGAACTTGCGTCCGTCCGAGTCCCCTCGTCCTCTCCGTTGTCCGTTCTGAGCCCAGACACACTTGCACGCGCCCGGGCGCCTCCGAATATTTATTTTGTGAGTGGCCGAAAAATGTTCTCGGAATGGGTTGAAACTTGGCTTGTGGTCTTATTATAGTGTAGACAGGCCGCCTGTCAAATTTCATCGCATTCGGAGCTCGTTTGATAGCACAACAGTTAAATATAGCGGCACTATAGCCGGTTAAAACGTCGGACGTTTTCGGTCCCCGAAAACCCCCGCGGGCCTCTCTTCATCCCTCTCTTCTCATTCCGAGGCCTCCAACACGGCCCATCTAGCCCACCTACACTGCCCCTCCGTTGTGGATCGTCCGATCGGGATCTAACGGTCAGAAAACGGATTAAAACCCTCACCCCTAGCCTTCCCTGCTATATATGGACACCCTCCCCTCCAAATTTGGAAACCTAGCCATAGCCTCCTCAATTTTCGTGCCCCACCAACCTCTAGCCGCTACCTAACCTCCCTGTCTCGAGATCCACTCCTCCCTCTCAATTTTCAGCCCTCAGATATGGGATTAAGGGCCCAGATTTCGTCCCCTAGCCCCAACGGACATTGTCCGCCGCTACCGGACAAAGTCCGCGTGTCCTTGCGTGCCGCCGCTCGAGCCCGTCCGCCCCGCCGCCGCGCATCAGCAGCGCTCCGCCTCCTCCTGCCGTTCTGGATCGAGGAGAGGATCCCTCGACCCCGAGCTCCCGCCGCCAGGCGTTGTCCCCGCGCCCGCAGGCGAGCGCCTCGCACAACCGGCCGCCACCGTCGTCGGGAATGGCCTCCCCGGCGCCGGATCCACCGCAGCCGCCCCGATTGCCCCTCTGCGCCGCGTCGGGGTCCTCCTCGACCACGCATCGTGCCAACCGCCGCCGCCGGACATGTCCGGTTGGCGACGGACATGTCCGCCCCTCTCTCTCTGTGTCACCGACAAGTGGGACCCGCGTCCAGCCGCACCGACGGACATGTCCGCCCTGAGAGGTCTACTTTTTCTTCTAAGTCCTTTTCTGCCTTAAAAATGTTGCATGTTTGCATGGCTGTAACTTTTTGTGTGGTGATCCAATTTGAGTGAATGATATGTCAAAATGATCGTGGTGATATGCTCTACACTTTGTTCCATTGTGACATGCTCGTTTGAGTTCATCTTGATGCTCTAATCTCTGTTGCAAGAGTGCTACTTGTTTAAAACTTCTGTTAACTATAATTGGGTTGCATACTTGTGATGCTTGTAACTTTGTGCATGTTTATCCAAATGGAGCATATGATATGTCAAGATGTTCATCGTGAAGTGCTCTACATGTTGGTTGCTGTAGCATTCATGTTAGGTGCCTTATTGCCATGTTAATCTCTGTTGCAAAAGTGCATGTGGTTGTTAAGTGCTGAAACTTGTTATGAGATGCTGATTTCACTTTCTCATTGCTATTGATGTGTTTGTCTTCATGCCACATGCCTATATGTTTTAGAAGCACAATCTTATGGTCTTTGTTGTGGTGCAATCCACTTTCCATGATATGCCTTGAGGTGACTCAAACAAGCTTGTAAACATGCTATGTCGTTGTTGCTGTTTTATACTTGGTGAAAAAACTGCTAAGTCTAGAATCTGTTTAACCTGATGCTATGTTTGCTTGATACCTCACTCAAATCCATGCTTGTTTTGGAGTGGCCAATGATCATGTCTTGTTGTCCATGTTATTGTATATCCATTCATGCCCTTACTTGCTCTTATGGCCTGTTGTGGCTTATTTATTTCTTGCTCTCAAGTTGCTATAAATTGTACCTGTCAGGATTTTATCAGCATGTTCAATTTGGTGGAGCTTGTTGTTATTGATCCGTGCCTCCTATGGAGTTGCTCCAATGGAGTTGTTTGATGTATGATATGTCTACTACATGTCCATGCTCTTTATATACTTAATAGAGTTGATATGCTTGTTGTTTTATGCCTCCGAAGGCAGCATCCTGATGATGTTTTTGCCTTCCCAGATTTTGGCTAAGTCTGGATAAATTTATTGCAACTTGCCATGCTTGTTTAATTATGTTCCAGCAAGCTTTTGGGTGTGTTCTAAGTTCATGCTTGTTAAGTATCATGTCTATTTCATATCCATGCTTCTTGTTATCATGTTTGAGTGTTGTAGCATATATATATATCTTGTTCCAAAGTTGCTATGTGGCTGTTAACTTCAGCTTGTTGTTATATCTTGTTTCGTGTGCATGTGTTGAACCGTTGCTCCGTTTTGAGTGTGCCCTATATGAAACTTGTGTGATTTTGCATGAAGAAGCTTAATATCATGTTGTTTACCTATTTGGAGTGTGTTTGCTTGATGTTTGGGTGCATCTTGCACCGTTACCATCCTTGTCTTGTTTTGCTCTTATCTTCTAGGTCGTAGCTCCGAATTAAGTGAACTTTATATGAAACTTTACTAGAATTTCGTGTAGATCATCAAGGGGCATGTTAACCTGCTGTTTAACAACTCTAAGTTAAGGTTTGTTCAGATCTGGACTAATTTCAAATTATGCATATGAGGACTTACCGGTTTTATTATATGTTGATTTCGGCCTCATTTAAACTTGTTGGGTGATATTGTTTTTGAGTGCTTCCTACCTTGCCATGTATTTGCATCATATATAGACTTGTCTTTCATCATACTAGGTTGAGCATCTTGTCATGTCTTGTGTGGTGTGTTTACCATGTTGTTTGCTTCTTCTCGTTAGTGCTTGTTCTGTTGCGATCATGAGGATTCGTTCGTCTACTCGTGGTTCGTCTTCACGGCTTCTTCTTCATCTTCTTCACGGATTCATTCTTCTTCCTTGCGGGATCTCAGGCAAGATGACCATACCCTTGGATACCTTTACTATCATTGCCATGCTTAGATGTCTCGATGCTATCGTTATATGTCGCATTACCCATCAATTTTGTCAGCCCCTCTCCTTGTTGCCATGAAACCTCTAACCTTTTGACACCCTCCCAGCAAACCGTTGTTTGGCTATGTTACCCGCTTGCTCAGCCCCTCTTATAACGTTTTTAGTTGCAGGTGAAGATGAAGATCGTTCCTTGTTGGAACTTGTGGTTGGAATATCACAATATGTCTTATATATATTAACACACCTATATACTGGGCATGGGTGGAAGGCTAGGCCTTTTGCTCGGTTTTTTGTTCCACTCATGCCACCTTAGGAGCCGATAAACCGGCATTATGTTCCTTGATTTTGCATTCCTTACACGGTTGGGTATATGAGGACCCCTTGACAGTTCGTCTTTGAATAAAACTTCTCCAGCAAGGCCCAACATTGGTTTTAATTTGCCCATAATAACAACTTAATTAATTAAATTAATTGCATAGGGAGTTAGCGCTACCCGAGGATTCTTTCTACATACAGGGGGGGCAGTGCTGATGGTGTTGGTCCCAAACGGGCAGACTGCGGGGCCGCCACGGGGAAACTCGAGGTATCTGGCTCCCGTAGGCTTTCCCATCCGGTCGTGGCCTGAGACGAGATACGCGCGGCTACTATCAGGGTGTCAACACATCGGGAGGTCTTGCTGGACTTGTTTTACCATTGTCGAAATGTCTTGTGCACCGGGATACCGAGCCTGATCGGATTGTCCTTAAGATAAGGGGTAATATTATTATTATCTCTGCTGATCGTGAGAGCTTGTGATGGGCTAAGTTGGGACACCCCTGCAGGGTTATGATCTTTTGAAAGTCGTGCTCGTGGTTATGTGGCAGATTGGAATTTGTTAATGTCCGGTTGTAGAAAACTTGACAGAGGATCTGAGATAAAACACACAACTGTGTGGGTAACCGTGACTGTCTCTTTTCACTTTGAGAAGAGAACACGGTGGGGTTATATTTGACTCGTAGGTAGATAAGGATCTTTAGCGATCATTACTAGTTTGCGACCGTTTGCGTAGATCCTCATCTTATTCTTGTACTCGTAAGTTAGCCACCAGATATATTGCTTAGCCGCTGTTGCAACCTCACCACTTTACCTCTTCCTACCCTTTAAGCTTTGCTAGTCTTGTTACCCATGGTTATGGGATTGCTAGTCCTCATGGCTCACAGATACTACAGCAACAGTTGCAGGTGCAGGTTTCCGATGTCTTGACGAGAGAGCGATGTCCTTTGTGTTGGAGTTCTTTCTTTCTTCTTCTTCTTCAGTCTTGTGTTAGGTTCCTCGTCGGCAGCCTGGGATAGCAGATGGATGTCATTGTGTTTTTCATGTTTGCATCCGTAGTCTGATGCCTTATATTGATTTTGTTGTATTCATGTGACTTGTATGTATTGTTGTATCCCCCATGTATGTATGTAATGGTATGATGTAATGATATCCATCTTGCTAAGCGCCCGAAATGCGGTTGTGCCCCAATCATGTAAGTGTCACGTGATCGGGATAGAATCGCATCTTGGGCCTGACACGGGGGTGACACGAGGTCACTCTCGGGACGGGGTCGTGCTTGGATAGGCGTCCATGACTGTTTTCACAGGGCACCGAACACACCGTTGGTACCCCGTGCCAGTGGTATGTGAAGAATATGGGAGCGAGGCTCCACAATTTTTAAGATATGATATGTTGGGCACGGGGGTTACTACCAATCGAGTGGACTCTATGTTAGTGTCGTCTAGGGAAAGATAGTGATCAGGTGCTTACCCCGGGTACTTGAGGTACCGCGGGTCGTGGTTGACACGGAAGTTCCCCGGTTCTTGTGGGTAAAGTGTGCAACCTCTGCAGAGTGTCAAACTATTCGAATAGCCGTGTCCACGGTCAAGGACAGTTGGGTGGTGCTGCTTAGACTATGTCCTTAAGTTTCTGGAAAACAACACGGTTTGGGTGAATCTGTTGACATGATTCATGAGAAAGTCACGATGAGCTTGAGCATGAGTTGTTCATAACTCTTCCTTGATATTGATGGCTGTAACCTCCTAATACTTGTTGCAGACGCATTCCTATCCTTGATAAATGTTGATCATACTTGCATGAGAAAAACTAGCTTTCCGCAAAACTGCCAATTTAGCAGTAGAGCCTTGCATAATTATTCTGTCATCACACTTGGGTTGCTTGCGAGTACATTCAAAGTAATCATTGGCTTGCCACTGGTTATTTTATTGGCCAGGCTTGAAAGAACAGGATATGATGAAGATTTCTTAGTGATGAACGTGCGAGCTAGGACGCTTCCCAGTCAGAATGCCTGTAGGGTTAAGGCAGATGGCATGGGTCCAAGTGGTTATTGAAGATTTCCGCTGAAATGATATATTCTAGACTTGACCATAATGGTCACAATTTGTGTAATACGGTATGTATGGATGTAAGACTCTTCTTATTCAGCTTCTGTGTGTTTAGTGAGCATTGATCTCTGGGATCACTGTACACATGCATTCGGTGATCACGACTTATGAGTCGGGGTCCCCACAAATCAGCGGCAAGTGATGGGCGCACCTTATCCATCATCCCTTCGTTGATCACCACCGACCGCTCAATGGTGGGCCTGAAGACTGGCGGCAAGGTAGCCGAGGCACAAGGCTCCGCACCCTCTCCCCTCTCTCTAACGGAGGCCATGATGGCGGAGGAAGTTAGTGGTGAAGCAAGTCGAGGAAGGAGGTTCAGAATATGAAGAAACCGACGGGCACACCGCTCGCAGAGGAGGCAGAGTTGAGCACGTAACAGTGGCCGTCTGACCGGGTGAAAATTGAGGCTATATGAGGAAGTGGAGACACCCACATCCCGTCGGTCGCCAGGCGTTAGTCAAGGCCGTAGGCTTTTGGGGCCCACGGTGCTCCGCGCTTGGCCCTTGGCTTCGCCGTGAAGCGAAGCCTGAGCGCACCATGGGCCCGGGGGCTACTGTCAGCGTTCTGGGAACGGGGGTACCCAGACTTGCCTGCCTGCGGCCCAGGGCGTGGGTCACCAGGCGGCCTAGTACGGCCCGGCATCTTCAGCGACCACTCAAGACCCTAGCAAGGGGCCAAGCCTCGGGAGGCAGACGACACAAGGCATCCCCTGAGGCGGCCTCACTAGGCCGGCTCGTGAGTATCGGAGATATGAGGCAAAGGACACCTGGCGAGGTCCTCGTGACGTGAGCAGTGACGACCAAGGGCAGGCGGGCGCCAGCGGGTGCAGAGCGCCAGTTTCTCCTTTGGTGCTAAAGGAGTAGGTGCAGACGATGAGTCTCGAGGCATCAGGCAAAGGTTTCCATATTGGTGCAACGAGACCAAGACCAGCAGGACAGCAGAACGGAGGTCATCGCGGAGGCCACGACAGCGTCACCACCAGAGCCTTTGGCAGGCGAAGACCACCTTTTGTCAGGATAGCTTGTACTAGCTGTCCCCCTTCAAATTTGGCTATTGTGGGATCCCTACCCGCTCAATATTTGGGAAGAGGACCCGGGCCACTATAAATAGGACCAGCCACCACCATTGGGATCATCTCATCCAGAGCTGATCAGATAGAAGGCCACACACCACCAGCTTGCCCGGGCACAAGAACCCATCTCCTCAGGAGGAAGTTCATCCATGTACTAGTTCTTCATCAGTCTAAGAGGCAATCTACCACACACACTGGATTAGGGTATTACACCACAACGATGGCCCGAACTAGTATAAACTTTGTGTCCCTTGTTCCTCGGATCTGACGAGCTAGGCCTAGGGTTGCTGGTTAGACGAGCTAGAGCGGAAGGAGAGATCTTCATGTGCACCCCACAGTTCGAACCTTAAGGGTTTTGCCGGAACCCGAGATCCGACAGACACTACACGTCTTGGGGACGTATATGGAGCAAGAAGCCCTCCCACGGGGCAAGAAGATGACGCCTGGAGCGACCGACTACCACGCGCTTGGCCCACCTCGGGCCTTAACGTGGTGTCATGCGCGTCTCCTCCCACTAAAGTCAGAACTAGGGGCGGCCCGACGGTGAACACACTGGAGTTGCCACCCCTGGCGTTGTCGCCGCGCCGGTTGAGTCTCCCTTTCAAATCCAGGAGAAACTTCAAGATGGAGCCCTGGGCATGGCCCCAGGCTCTCTTTGCTAACATAACCAGCAAAAGCAGAAAACAGAGGAAAAGAAATGCGGTGATGGGTGTCTCCGCCCTCCTACACCCCTCCTTTTATAGGCGAGCCACTCCCTCAACGGGCGACCATCGTCCTCCTCCGCCAATTCAAGACGACTGGGCCCTCGCCTTGATGCTCTCCCACGCCACGCGCCTCTGTCACCTACCCCGCACAATGCATGCAGCATACGTGGCTAAGGATAAGGGCGTGGTGGGAAGAGTGAATTGGCAGTTTCTGACCCGTGCTTAAAGGCATTCATGGGCCATTACTAGAGCGGCCCCACCATTTTTGGCATTGCGCGATGTAATGCCCCAGATGTAACACTTTCCAATTATGGCAATATATGAAACTTTGACTTCATCAATTCCTTTCCGGGCTCTTCTTTCATTTCGGGTTTCTTCGTTTGTCGTGTGCGTGTGTGCATTTCATTCATGTCTTGTTGTCATGTGCATTGCATTGCATTTGTGTTGTCACTTGCATCCGGTCCCACTCGTCTCTTCCCGTTGTCCGTTTCGAGTTCCGACGCTCACACACGTGCCCGTGGCATCCCCGAGTCCTTCTTTCGTGTGTGGCCGTGTAACGTTTCCGGAATGACGTGAGACTTGTTGTGCGATGTTGTTTTGGTACGTGTAGACCGCCTGTCAAGTTTCGTCGCGTTTTGAGTTCGTTTGGTACTCCAACGGTTAACCTAGTGGGCTAAAAGAACCTCTTCTTTAAAGCCCAAGACCCCCTCCACAACAGCCCACAAACCTAGCACAACCACTCCCATCATCTCGGTCGTCGAATTTTGATCGCGTGGCCGAAAACCGCTCCCCATTTGGAGTCTCCTAGCTCCTTGTGCCTATAAAAACGTCCACACCCCTCCATTTTCGAGCAAAGCCCTACTCTCCTCCTTCCCGCAGCCGCCGGACACTTCCCCGCCGGCCAGACATGTCCGACTAGCCTCTCCGCCGCCACGTGTCGCCTCCCCGTTGGGCGAAACCCCGCGCCCACTTCCCCGCCGCCGTCCGGGCCCGCGAGCCCGAGGCCGGCCCGCCCCGGGCCGTGCCGAGCCTCTCCGCCCCCGACCGCCTCCGCTCGCCTGCGACTCCCTCCGCTCGCCGCCGCCGTGGAGCACCTCACCGGTCGCCGCCGCCAGCTGCGCACCTCGCCACCGCGCTCCGGATCTCCACCGCCGCCCGCCTCGACCACCATCTCCGCCGCCCGCCGCCGAGATCCTCACCGGCCGGCGCCGCAGCTACCGTCGGCCACCGCCGTCTCCTCGCCGGAGGGCCGCGCCGCCGTCGCGCGCCAGATCCCGATCCGCCGCCCGATCCGCGCCGGCCGAACCCTAACGGGTCGGCGCCCGCATCCCCGCTCCGACCCGCGTCGCCCGACCCGATCCGCGAGGTGGATATCTGTTTTTTTCTCTAAGTCCTGAGGTTTTTATTATTTTTGTTGCATATTCATGTGGCTGTATCTTTTATTGTGCTTGTCCAAATTGTGCATATGAGATGTCAAAATGATCGTGGTGATGTGTACTACGTTTTGTTCCATTGTGCCATGCTTGTTTGAGATCATCTAGAGGTCCTAATCTGTGTTGCAAGAGTGCTACTTGATATAAACTGCTGCTACTTGTTATTTTCATGCCATGTTTGAGATGTGATAACTAGGTGCATGTTTATCCAAATGAAGCAAATGATATGTCCAAATGTTCATGGTGAGATGCTCTACATGATGGTTGCTGTAGCACGCATGTTAGGCTTCATATTGCCATGTTAAACTTGGTTGCAAAAGTGCATGTGGCTGTTAAGTTTTGTAACATGTTATGAGATGCTGATTTAAAGAGCTCGTTGTTATTGATGTGTTTGCCCCCATGTCACATGTTAATATATTTTAGAATCTCCATCATGTGGTCTTTGCTGTGGTGCAAACCATTTTCCATGATATGCCTTGAGGTGACTTAAACATGCTTGCAAACATGCCATGCCAATGATATTGTTTTAACACTTAATGAAAATTCTACTAAGTCTAGAATCTGTCTTATCCTGATGCTATGTTTGCTTGATGCCCTAGGCAAATCCATGTTAGTTTTGGGGTGGCCATTGATCATTCCTTGTTTTACATGTTGTTGTCTATCCATCCATGTCCTCACTTGCTCATATGGCTTGCTGTAGCTTATTTATTTCTTGCTCCGAAGTTGCTATAAAATATTACTGTCAGGTTTTAACGTCATGATCAAAATGTAGTAGCTTGTTGCTATTGATCCATGGCTCCTATGGAGTTGCTCCAATGGAGTTTTTTGCTGTAGGATATGTCTAATTCATGTCCATGCTTCTTGTCACCATGTTTGAGTGCTGTAGAGTATATATTTCTTGCTCCAAAGTTGCTATATGGCTGTTAATTTCAGCTTTGCATTGTTTCTTGTTTCGACTGTATGTATTGAACCGTGGCTCCGTTTTGAGCGTGTCCTATATGAAAGTTGTGTGATTTTGCTTGTAGAATCACAATATCATCTGGTTTACATGTTTGGAGTATGTTTGCTTGATGTTTGGGTGCATCTTGCACCGTTGCCATGCTTAACTTGATTTGCTCATATCTTCTAGACCGTAGCACCGATTTAAACAACTTTATATGAAACTTGACTAGAATTTCGTGTATATCATCATGGTGTATGTTAACTTGCTGTTTAACAATTTTAACATAAGGTTTGTTCAGATCTGGACCATTTTCAACATATGCATATGAGGACTTACCGGATTCGCTATATGTGGATTCCGGCCTCATTTAATCTTGTTGTCTTGTGTTGTTATTGTGTGCTTCCTCCCTTGACATGTATTGCATCGTACATGCATCATACATGCATCATGTTGATTGTGCATTGCACCTTGTTTGATTCTCGTGCCTCATTGTGTTCTTGTGTTGAGTAGAGCCGGAAGCCGAGACCGAGAACGAGAACGAGGTTACTACCGAGGTTGAGTACGAGGAGCCGTCTTACGATCCCATCGACGACTCGACAGGCAAGATGACCTGACCCAGATATCATTACTATCTTTGCCTATTGCTAGATGTCTCGCTCTTTAGCTCATTGCCTCGATGCCCATGTTTGTTTGTCAGCCTCCTATTGTAACCATGAATCTGTCTAACCACCCAACCTAGCAAACCTTTGTTTGGCTAAGTAAGCTTCGCTCAGCCCCTCTTATAGCATTGCTAGTTGCAGGAGAAGATTTGAAGATTCTTGCTTCATGTTGAAGTTATTGTTGGGATATCACACTATATAAACTCTTAAACTAAATCATCTATATATTGGTAATGGGTGGAAGGCTAAGCCTCTTGCTTGGTGATTTGTTCCACTCATGCCGCCTTAGGAACCGTTTAAACCGGTGTTATGTTCCTTGATTATGCGTTCCTAACACGGTTGGGGTTATGGGACCCCCTCGATAACCCGCTTAGCGCTAAACCTTTTCCAGCAAGGCCCGACATTGGTACTCCATTCGCCTAGTAACTAAAACTTGCATAGGGACTAGCTATCCCCTTTTCTTAATCAACCCCCGGGCCAGTGCTCCACATGAGTGTTGGTCCAACCTAGAGCAGCTTGCGGCACCGCCCCTTGGCAACTCGGGGTATCTGGATGCTGTAACCATAGCTCATCCGGTCGTGGCCTGAGACTAGATACGCGCGGCTACTGTCAGGGTGTCGACACGCCGGGAGGTCTTGCTGGATTAGTTTTACCTATGTCAATATATCTTGAGCACGGGATTCTGAGAATACTCGGGCCTTCCCACCTTGGAGTTGTGACTCCGCAGATCGTGAGCTTGTAATGGGCTAAGTTGGGACACCCCTGCAGGGTTTTGAAAATTCGAAAGCCGTGCCCGCGGTTATGTGGCAGATGGGAATTTGTTAATATCCGGTTGTAGAAAACTTGACACCATGTTCAGAACACACTACCAGCGTGAGTAACCGTGACGGTCATTTTCCGAAAGGGGTTCGGGAAGTGAACACGGTGGGGTTATGATTGACGTGCTTAGATAGGATCACTTCGTGATCACCTTGTCGCTCGTGGCACTTCTCTTCTCGCTCTAAACACGTAAGCTAGTGCTAGTGCAGCTGCAACCTTTTATTTTCTTCAGCCTTGTTCCACACCCAAGGCTTAGATAGTTTTGCTACCCGGGAACGGGATTTCTGAGTCCTCCGTGGCTCACAGATTCTACACCACACCAGATGCAGGTACCATGGTGAACTACACAGGTGACGGCACCGAGCTGTACTAGGAGTTCGATGAAGAACGTAGTCGATACTATGTGCACTATCCCAATGATCAGTAGTGGTTTCTACTAGGGGCGATTCGGACCTTGTGGCTTTATGTATTTGGTATCTTTCATTTGGAACTTCGTCCGTAGTCGGACTGTGATGTTATTTGGATGATGATTTGCTTATGTAATGTATTGTGTGACGTGGCGAGTGTAAGCCAACTATCCTTTTGCAATTTCATCCCTATTTTTACATGAGTCGTGCAAAGATACCAAACTTGAGATCATTCTAGAATGGGCTTATACCTTTAAGTCGTGCCTCGACACGTAGGAGGTATAATCCCATCCTGGGCATTACACGCGACGCGTAGGGAAACTGGAAACTGGCCCAGAATCAAGACTAATGAAGAAGCAAAGAAGACCTCAAGATATCAACCTCTTCAACAACCCCGCCTATGGACTTATTAGGCCCTACTCCGATGATGCTCAGCAACATGTTCGGGGCAGGCCCGGGGGCTTTTGTTGGTGCAACAACCCATGGGTCTGTTTACCTTACTGTGCACAGGCACGGGAACAAGATTGAAGCACCAGTACAAGTGAGAGAACAAGAAACCAAGAGATTCGAGGAACCAACAAGCAGATCAGAGGAACCAAGGCCAAGCCAAAGAACTAAGATATCGCCAAGAGAAAGGCCTCCCTTGCCGGGCAGGCGAGCCCGGCAAGGGGTGAAGCCACCCCCAAAAGATGACAGCCAATGCATCCCGACAGAGCCTGTCGAGAAACACGAAGGCTAAACCACCTCACCAGCCACTCCACCATGAATCACGTCGTCGATCAGTGCGGTGTCAAGCCGCAAAGTGACTAAGTGGCAGCCATTCGCCACATGGTAGTCTCTCCCTATACGGAAAACCCACAGATGACACCCGTCCTGTGATGTGTCAAGCGAGCAAGCGTGAAGCTGCCAAGATAGCCCGGCAAGCCTTGCCAGGCAACCAGTGATGTGACATTAAGCGATGCATTTAATGCACCATGTTAGCCCACAGAGTTAGGTATGATAGCACTGTTGCTATCATAGCAGTGCATAATGACTACTTTGCCATTGTGGTGACCCCTTAATCTATAAAAGGAGGCCCATGGCAACCATAGACAGTGTTAGAAGATTGAATAACTCACACACCCATACGCGGGTAGTAGCTGCAGCCCTGAGGCAACCCTTGCCGGGCAAGTGTACTACGCTCCACCACCTCATTTCCACCATCAATCTACCGAAGCAGGGGTAGTGTCTTACACCACAACAGCGGCCCGAACCTGGGTAAAATGGCCCGCGTGATCTTTGCCGTGCTGTCCCACGCTCGTCTGCTCTTTGTGCAATGCGACATCACCTTGCCGAACCAGCAAGGGGCCTCCTGGTCCAATAGGTGTCCGTGGTTTCCCGCGACACCATGTGTATCTTGAAGCTCCTCTTCTCTAAGGAACCAAGTATTTCCTTGTCAAAGGAAGACCCACGCCAAGATTTAGCAACCCCCACCGAGATCGCTACTAGACGAAGAGAAGACATTTACTAGCTGGCGTTACCACCTGAGCTACCCACTGTGCACAACGTTTTCCACACGACCCAACTCCGGAAGTGCTTCCAACTTCCTAACTAGGCAGATCTTTACAAGGACATCGATCACCGAGCCATCGACCCCCAGCCCAACCCGACCTACGCAACCTGGATCAAGCAGAGCGTCATACACGAAGCCACACCATCAAGTACTTCAAGGTTCAATGGAGCACCACTCGGAAGCAAAAGCAGCATGAGGACGTGGAGACTACCCCAGACCTAAGTTTTCGTGGCCCCTTCCGCGCCTAGTTTGGGAATCTCGGAGACGAGATTCTTGTAAGGGGGTAGGACTGTTACAACACTTAATATAATAAATCATCATAAAATATTGTTTTACAAAAACTTTTGAGTGTTTTGGACTTTGCTTGATTTGATTTTTGTGTGTTGTTTGCAAGTGCTCTATAGATAAAATAAATCCTCCAACTCTTATGCTTCTTCTCCTTGATCCAAAACTTTGTCCAATGATCATGCCATGTGTATATAACAGAATAGTATTTTCTTACAAAGATAATTTGGCCAAAAAGTATTTTTTTTAAATTAGATTTTCCAAAACCACATGAATTGAGACTTGAACTACAAGTACTTAACTAATGGTGTGAAAAATCTTTCAAAAACTATATCCGACTCCTATTAGATATAGGACTCCTAGAAACAACAAAAGTATTATTTTAAAAGTTATTTTCCTATTTTATATAAAGGCTTTTTCTTTAGGCCAAAAATGGTCATTAATAGGTTAAAATTATTTTAATGTTCCAAAAATATTTGAGAAAATTTAGGGAAGCTCAATGGACATATGTTGTCCATATATAAGAGTTTCAACACATAGTCATGTTCAAAATATTGGTCAAATCCATCAAAAACACTTTTTGTATATTTCAAGCTTTTGAAATATCTACAAAGGAAATATTCTCTAAAAATTCTAAGGAAATTCTACCATGTCACAAATTCCTTATGTGGTGGTCTTGCCAAGTTTCATGTCTTGGAGAACAAGATAACATCGCCAAAACCCCTCAAAACTATTTATGTCTGTTTTGAAGTGTGAGCCACTTTACATTGCCAAACATGTCCAAATGCTCTCAAACTTGGTGCACATGCTTAAATGATGTAATTATGCATATAAACCAAATTGCACAAGGTGGAGAGAATGATAACTTGATCAAAGTTCCCCAAAGCCCTCTTTGTACAGAACCAAATTTGAACAACTCTATGTTGCCAACTTTCTCCTTTTAGTCTCAATTTTTGTAGACATGCTCAAATCCTCAAGTGAAGACACTACACCAAGTGGTGCATCAAGGAAAATGGATTTGCATGACATATCTTGGGAAATCCATTTCTGTTGATTTCTAGGGTTTACCAAAGTTACATTGACTACTTTCTTCAAATGGCCCCAAATTTGGTGATCAACCTCATTTCCATATTATATTTGATCCTGTTAAATATCAAGTCCAGTAGAAACCATTTTCTTTCCCAAAACATTATCAAACACCTTCTGGCATTTTCCAAAACCAGGACTTTGACCCTTTTTCCTATTCTCCTTCACCTCAACTTTTTACCATAGCTTGTACTGATCACCTCCCACCTCCAATAACACTGGAAACATCACGGCTCCATTATTGTGGGGGGGGTGAAAACCTCTCTCTCTATCTCGATAGCCTCTTTCTCTCTCTCCCTCAACCTGTCACCTCTCTTGGTGGCTCTCTAGGGCATCCAATGCTCCAAGGTTGTTTGTTTACTCCCTCCCTACCTCCTAGGCACAAGTGGCCACGACCAGGGCACTTAAACAATTCCCTGGTATGCCAAACGTGCGCTCAGGAGCATGCTACAGTGTGGCCACACACTGTAGCTGCTCTCTGCCCGAGCCGCACGGTCACCTCTACTGTCCCCTGCTCGCCTGCCGAGGCCCCTCGGCGTCCGCGACACGGCAAACTGTCGACCCTCTCCTCCTCCTCTCTGCCCGGCCCGTCCCACACGTGAACCGAGTGCCACCCGAGCCCGCCATTACCTGCTCAAGCACGGGCCCTGCCTCGCGCTCACCCTCTTCTCCCTCTCTCTCTCTTCTCTTGAGCATGGGCGATGATGTTTGCTAGAACTACGTCGGTATTTCCCCAAAGAGGAAGGGATGATGCAACACAACAATGGTAAGTATTTCCCTCGGTGATGAGACCAAGGTTATCGAACCAGTAGGAGAATCACGCAAAACTACGTAAACAACACCTACACACAAATAACAAATACTCGTAATCCGACGTGTAAAAGGGGTTGTCAATCCCTTTCGGGTAACGGTGCCAAAAATTGGCAAACAGACATGAGAGAGTTGTAAATATTGATAGATCGAATGCCAAATAAGATAAAGTGCAGCAAGGTATTTTTGTATTTTTGGTTTAGTAGATCTGAAAATAAAAGCAAAGGAAAATAGATCGCAAAGGAAAATATAATACAGAAGAGACCCGGTGGCCGTAGGTCTCACTAGTGGCTTCAATTGAAAAAAAAATAGAAAACGATGGGTGAATAAATTGCTGTTGGGAAATTGATAGAACTTCAAATAATCGTGATGATACCCAGGCAATAATCATTATATAGGGATCATGTCCAAGATTAGTAGACTGACTCCTCCCTGCATCTACTACTATTACTCCACACATCGACCACTATCCAACATGCATTTAGTGTATTAAGTTCATGGAAAAATGGAGTAATGCAATAAGAAAGATGACATGACATAGACAAGCTCTGTTTATGTAGAAATAGACCCCATCTTGTTATCCTTAATGGCAATGATACATACCAGTCGGTTCCCCTTCTGTCACTAGTATCAACCACCGTAAGATCGAACCCATCACAAAGCACCTCTTCCCATTGCAAGATAAATAGATCAAGTTGGCCAAACAAAACCCAAATATTGGAGAAGAAATACGAGGCTATAAGAAATCATGACTATAAGAGATCAAAGAAGACTCAATTAACTTTCATGGATATAAAAAGTTAGATCTGATCATAAACTCAAAGTTCATCGGATCTCAACAAACCCACCGCAAAAAGAGCTACATCATATGAATCTCCAAGAGACCATTGTATTGAGAATCAAACGAGAGAGAGGAAACCATCTAGCTACTAACTACGAACATGTAGGTCTATAAAGGACTACTCACTCATCATAGGAGAGGCACCAATGGACATGATGCACCCCTCCGTGATAGTGTCTAAATTGGATCTGGTGGCTCTGGAACTTGCGGCGAGTGGAATTGATTTTTGTCGACTCTCCTAGGGTTTCTGGAATATTGGGGGTATTTATAAAACAAAGAAGTGGTCTGGGGGCACCCGAGGTGGGCACAACCCACCAGGGCACGCCCTGGTGGTTTGTGATCCCCTCTGAGCCCCCCCCCCCCCAGGCGCTTCTCCGGCCCAATGGATGTTTTTTGGTCCAAAAAAATCCAAAATAGTTTCACTGCGTTAGGACTCTGTTTGGTACTGATTTCGTGCGATGTCAAAAACATGCAACAAATAGCAACTGGCACCTGACACTATGTCAATAGGTTAGTACCAAAAAATGATATAAAATTACTATAAAATGATTGTAAAACATCCAAGAATGATAACGTAACAGCATGGAACAATCAAAAATTATAGATACGTTGGAGAAATATCAGCATCCCCAAGCTTAATTCCTCCTCATCCTCGAGTAGGTAAATGATAAGAATAGAATTTTTGATGTGGAATGCTGCCTAACATGTCATCTCATATTCTTTTATTTATAGCATGGACATTTGGACTTTTGTATGGTTCAAAGCAATAGTCTAGTTTTGACATGTGACTCAAAAACTCAAGCATATCACCAAGCAATCATGTCTGTCAAAATATCAATACTAAAGCAAGTTATCCCTAGCCCATCATGCTCAAACATTGATCCATTCGTGCAACACATCCAAATATTAGCTACATCCAGTGCTTAAGTGCGATAATAGTGTTCCGTAGTTGGTGCTTTATAAGAGAAGATAAAGACTAAAAAAATTGCATAAAGTAAAAGATAGGCCCTTCGCAGAGGGAAGTAGGGATTTGTAGAGGTGCCAGAGCTCAAGGTTTAAATTGGGAGATAAATTTATTTTGGGTGGCATGCTTTTCCCACCAACGAGAATGACTTAATGTCCCAACACTTTCCACACTAGATGCATCATAGGTGGTTCCCAAACATAAAATAAAGTTTATTCCTTTTTCCACCAAACTTTCACAAGCCATGGCTAACCGTATCCACGGGTGCCGTCCATACCAACACTTTCCAAGGAATTTAGTATTTGACAACATAAAGTAAAAAAATATTTTCATTTCGGGACTTGGAATCTCTATTACTTCCATACTCTCGTGCAATGACAAGTGAATAAACACTCATCTTTAGAATAACAAATCTAGCATAAAAATATTAGCCACTCCGCGCCGCTTCGCGAGCGGTACGGGCACACAAAAGAAAAATTTATTTTGAAGTTAGAGTGGGCACATGAAAATTTGCTTAGAACGGCATGAAAATACCGCATATAGGTATGTATGGTGGACTCATTTGGCACAACTTGGGTTTTAGGATTTGGATGCACAACTAGTATTTCTACTTAGTACAATGTGGAGGCTAGCAAGAGGTTGAGAAGCAACCAACCAAGGAACGAAAACCATTATAAGAAAACATTAAACATAACTAACACCGAACAATGCAACACAAGTAGGATGTAATTTCATTGCATGACTATTGACTTTCGTGCTTGCATAGGGAATCACAAACCTTAACACCAATATTCTTACTAAAGCACAATTACTAGTCAACATGACTCACATATAACATCATCATATCTCAAAACTATTACAAGGAATCAAGTTTATTTTGTCCAATGATCTTCATGAAAGTTTTTACTATATCCTTCTTGGATATCTATCACTTTGGAACTAATTTTCAAGTGTTGCTTTTGATAAGCTCAAACAAATATAATTGAAGATCATGAGCATAATATGTCTTTCTCTCAAATTAATTTAAGTGAAGAAAGAGAGATTTTCTTAAAAAATACTAACTCTCAAACAAATATAAGTGAATCAAGAGATAATTTCTTCAAAAATACTAAAGCACACCATGCTCAAAAAGATATAAGTGAAGCACTAGAGCAATTCCATAGCTCATAAAAAATTAAGTGAAGCATAGGGAGAAATTCTAACAAGTCATGGCATAATATTGGCTCTCTCAAATGGGTGTGGCCAGCAAGGATATTTATTGAAAATTATAGAGAAAAACAAGCAAAGACTCATGTCATACAAGACACTCCAAGGAAAACTCATAGTATGTGACGAATAAAAATATAGCTTCGAGTAAAATACCGATGGTCGTTACAAGAAAGAGGGGATTCCACTCGGGGCATCCCCAAGATTAGTTGCTTGCTTCTCTTTGGATAATAGCTTGGGATTCCATGGGCATCCCCAAGCTTAGGCTCTTCTTACTCCTTATTCCTTCATCCATCGTAACATCACCCAATACTTGAAAACATCAATCACACAAAACTCAACAAAACCTTCGTGAGATCCGTTAGTATAAGAAAGAAAATCACTACTATAAGTACTGTAGAAAACCAAATCATATTTTATTTTTGCATTATATCTATTGTATTCCAACTTTTCTATGGCGAAAACTCATCAAAGAAAACCATAGAATCATCAAAACAAGCACACAACAAAAAGAAAACAGAATCTCTTAAAAATAGAACAGTTTGTAGCAATTTGGATATTTCGAATACTTCTGCAACTCTAATTTTTTTTTGAAACATTAGGACCACGTGAAAATTGTGTATATTAATCTTTTGCAAAAATAATAAACTCAAAAACACTCTTCCGTTAAAAATGAGAATTATCTTCGTCAGTGCAAAAGTTTCTGTCTTTTGGCAAGATCAAATCCACTATCACCCAACATGATCCTAAAGGCTTTGCTTGGGACAAACATTTATTCAAACCAGAAAAACACATCTAAACAGAGGTATTAATGGGTATGTTATTTAAAACGGCAAGAAACCCAAAAAGCAAAAAAGATACAAGTTAGGTTGCCTCCGAACAAGCGCTATCGTTTTACGCCCTTAGCTAGGCATAATTAAAAGATCTCAAGTTTTGTCATCCTTGGTTTTGGCAACTTTTGTGAGGGCTTTCTCAAACTCAGGATGCTCTTTGCACTTCCGTAAATTCTCACGAAAGGATACCATCTTGAGATCTAAAATATCCAATTGCTTATTGCAAAGAGTAATCAAAGTATTCATGTGATTGATACTACCATTAAGATGTTTGAGGCATTCATTATACTTTTGCAATTCAACCATATGTTTGTGCAAATCACCAAGTTTGTCCAACATTTGAACTCCCTCTAGGGTGAAAGAAAACCCCTTCTTTTGAGGTGGAACCCCCAAAATTCCTTCTAAAATTTCATAGACAGCATTGGCATCAAGCTCTAAAAAATTCCTATTAGCAGCAAAATCTAAGAGTTGTCTATGATGCAAAGCCAATCCTATGTAAAAATTACGAAGTAAAATCTTTGTAACCCCCTTTAGGTTGCAAACATGGTAAAATTCCATTAGCCTATACCTAGCATCTTTCATATTTTCTCCTTGTTGTTGCTTGAAGTATAAAACTTCAAAATCTTGTGACAAAGGAGGAGTAGGTACGCTAACCATTATGACTAGAAAGCATGATCACGAATAGATCTGCCAAGAAAACGGAAAATGGAGAAAGGGGCGGATAGAACGGCAAATTTTTGTGAAGTGGGGGAGAGGAAAATGAGAGGCAAATGGTAAATAACGTAAATTGCAAGGAGATGAGATTTGTGATTAGGAACCTGGTAGATGTTGATGATGTCTCCCCAGCAACGGCGCCAGAAATTCCTTTTGATGTTTGGTAGAACTATGTCGGTATTTCCCCAAAGAGGAAGGGATGATGTAGCACAACAACGGTAGGTATTTCCCTTACTGATGAGACCAAGGTTATCGAACTAGTAGGAGAATCACGCAACACTACGTAAACAGCACCTCCACACAAATAACGAATACTCGCAACCTGATGTGTAAAAGGGGTTGTCAATCCCTTTGGGTAACGATGCCAGAAATTGGCAAACCGACGTGAGAGAGTTGTAAATATTGATAGACCGAACGCCAAATAAGATAAAGTGCAGCAAGGAATTTTTGTATTTTTAGTTTAATAGATCTGAAAATAAAAGCAAAGGAAAATAGATCGCAAAGGAAAATATAATAAAGAAGAGACCCGGGGGCCGTAGGTTTCACTCGTGGATTCTCTCGAGAAAAATAGGAAATGGTGGGTGAAAAAATTACTGTTGGGCAATTGATGGAACTTCGAATAATCATGACGATATCCAGGCAATGATTATTATATAGGCATCACGTCCAGGATTAGTAGACCGACTCCTGCCTGCATCTACTACTATTACTCAACACATCGACCGCTATCCAGCATGCATCTAGTGTATTAAGTTAATGGAAAAATGGAGTAATGCAATAAGAACGACCAGATGATGTAGAACAGATCTATTTATGTTGAAATAGACCCCATCTTGTTATCCATAATGGCAACGATACATACGTGTCGATTCCCCTTTTGTCACTGGGAGTCTGGGATGAAGCACCATAAGATCGAACCCATCACAAAGCACCTCTTGCCATTGCAAGATAAATAGATCAAGTTGGCTAAACAAAACCGAAATACCAGAGAAGAAATACGAGGCTATAAGAAATCATGCAGATAAGAGATCAAAAAGGACTCAAATAACTTTCATGGATATAAAAAGATAGATCTGATCATAAATTGAAAGTTCATCAGATCCCAACAAACACACCGCAAAAAGAGTTACATCATATGGATCTCCAAGAGACCATTGTATTGAGAATCAAATAAGAGAGAGGAAGCCATCGAGCTACTAACTACGGACCCGTATGTCTACAAAGAACTAGTAATGCATCATCGGAGTGGCACCAATGGACATGATGCACCCTCTGTGATGGTGTCTAGATTGGATCTGGTGGTTCTGGAACTTGCGGCACCTAGAATTGATTTTCGTCGACTCTCCTAGGGTTTCTAGAATATTGGGGTATTTATAGAGCAAAGAGGTGGTCGCGGGGGGCACCCGAGGTGGGCACTACCCACCAGGGGACGCCTGGGTCCCCAGGCGCACCCTGGTGGGTTGTGATCCCCTCGGAGCACCCCCAGGGGCTTCTTCGGCCCACTGGATGTCTTCTGGTTCAAAAAAATCCATGAAAAGTTTCGCTGCATTTGGACTCCATTTGGTATTGATTTCCTGTGATGTAAAAAACATGCAAAAAACAACAACTGGCACTTGGCACTATGTCAATAGGTTAGTACCAAAAAATGACTATAAAATGATTGTAAAATATCCAAGATTGATAATATAACAGCATGGAACAATCAAAAATTATAGATATGTTGGAGATGTATCAGGCGACCCCCAGGAGCACCCATGACCCGAGCCAGACCCCCCTCTGCGGCCACCCTGGCAAATCCGGCGGGTTCGTGAGCTTGGTCCACGGCAAGCCCCGACCTGCCTATTTAAGGCCACCCTGAGCCCCATTCTCTCCACTCCTCGATCTCTATCTCCTGGTCCACCCACGCCTCGTTGGAGTAGCCCGACCTCGAGATCGACCTCGAGCTAAGCCGCCTCGGTCTTCCGGCGATCTCGCGGTACAACCCCTCTCCGCCACTACTCTCGCTCGATCTGGAACCGCCAGACCACACTGAACCATTCCCCTCCTTCTCCTCCTCCTATTGCTACACGGAGCGAGTGAATCAGGCACCTCCCAATGCGCCGCTGCCCTTCCTCCTCGCCGCCTGTGAACCCGGCTTCCCCGACGACCAACTCCAGCACCACCAGAACGGCTCCTGAGCTCAATGGTACAACTCCCACCTCCAGTCGTGCCCCACATCATCGCCGGTGAGCTCGCCGCCGTTTCTGGATGGAGGTAGATGACGACGAGCGTGGGGCCCATCCGCCAACCTCACATCCTGATAGGTGGGACCCACCCGTCAGGTTTAAAAACCGCACGCACATGATACGTCTCCAACGTATCTATAATTTATGATTGTTCCATGCTATTACGTTATCTATCTTGGATGTTTTATATGTTATTTTAAATGATTTTTGGGACTAACGTATTAACCCAGAGCCTAGTGCCAGTTCCTATTTTTTCCTTGTTTTTTAGTTTCGCAGAAAAGGAATATCAAATGGAGTCCAAACGGAACAAAACTTTACGACGGTTTTTCATGGACCAGAAGACACCAGAAGCACTTGGAGTACACGTCAGGGTAGCTGCGAGGCAGCCACAAGGATGGAGGGCGTGCCCCCACCCTTGTGGGCCCCTCGGGCATCCATCGACCTATTTCTTCCACCTATATATTCTCATATATTCCAGGAACATCAGAACAACCATCAAAACCACTTTTCCGCCACCGTAACCTTCTGTTCACGTGAGATCTTATCTGGAGTCCTTTTTTGGTACTCAGTCGAAGGGGGAATCAACCACAAAGGGCATCTACATCAACCCTATTGCCCTTTCGATGAAGTGTGAGTAGTTTACCACAGACCTACGGGTCCATAGCTAGTAGCTAGATGGCTTCTTCTCTCTCTTTGATCAACAATACCATGTTCTCCTCGATGTTCTTGGAGATCTATCTGATGTAATCTTCTTTTGTGGTGTGTTTGTCAAGATCCGATGAATTGTGAGTTTACGATCAGATTATGTATGAATATTATTTGAGTCTCTTGTGAATTCGTATATGCATGATTTAATATCTTAGTAATTCTCTTCGAACTATCGGTTTGGTTTGGCCAACTAGATTGGTTTTTCTTGCAATGGGAGAAGTGCTTTGCTTTGGGTTCAATCTTGCGTTGCGCAATCCCAGTGATAGTAGGGGACATGACATGTATTGTATTGTTGCCATCGAGGATAACAAGTTGGGGTTTTCATCATATTGCTTGAGTTAATTCCGCTACATCATGTCATCTTGCTTAATGTGTTACTCTGTTCTTATGAACTTAATACTTTAGATGCAGAATCATTTTTGTCGATGTGTGGAGTAATAGTAGTAGATGTAGGCAGGAGTCGGTCTACTTGTTACGGACGTGATGCCTATATTCATGATAATTGCCTTAGATGTCGTCATAATTATTTGCTCTTATATCAATTGCTTGACCGTAATTTTTTCACCCACTGTAATATTTGCTATCATAAGAGAAGCCTCTAGTGAAACCTATGGCCCCCGGGTCAAGTTTACATCTTATAAGTTTTTGATCTACTATTTTGCGATCTTTTAATTTTCAATCCATAAATTAAAAACCCATAAATATTTAATTTACTAGTTATCTATCTCTATCAGATCTCTCTTTTGCAAATAATTGTGAAGGGATTGACAACCCCTTTATAGCGTTAGGTGCAAGTTGTTTGATTATTTGTGCATGTATTTGGCGATTTGTGCATAATATCCTACTGGATTGATACATTGGTTTTGAAACTGAGGGAAATACTTACTCTACTTTGCTGCTTCACCATTTCCTCTTCAAGGAAAAAACCAACACAAGCTCAAGAGGTAGCAGGAAGAATTTATGGTGCCACTGCCAGGGAGATCTACGCCAAGTCAAGACATACCAAGTACCCTTCATTAAACCCTCATCTCTTGCATTTACATTACTTTCCATTCGGCTCTTGTTTTCCTCTCCCCCACTTCTAAAACGATTTTCAAAAAGATTTGCCTTTTATTCGCCCTTCTTCCATTTGTATTTTCGTTTGCCCTTATGTCTTACGTGGTTTGTTTGCTCGTTTGCTTTGTATAATTGTGTGTTTATTGAAAATCAGAAACAAAGTTTATGGATCCTCATCCACTTGCTAATCTTTTTAAGAGATCCAATTATGATGAACCAATTGCTAGTGAGTTGAGTGCACTTGATTATCTTTATGAAGTTTTGCTTGAAATTCGTGAATCTGAAAGTGGCAATGAAATTTATGAAATGATTCACGATAGCTCTTTTAATTGAAAAGCATGATTGAAATTATGTTATTATAAATTCTATTAATGTCAATTGTGTTAATGATATGCAAACCCCTAAGCTTGGGGATGCATATTTTGCTATGCCCACTGATCATGATTTGGGTGATGCTTCTTACGATCTTGAAAATTTATTTAAGCCCCATGTTGAATATGAGATTCATAATAATGTTTGCCATGATATTGAAAGTGGATCTGAAAGAATCTCAACTTTTGACCCTACTACTTTGGATATTGATCAATCTTATGAAAATTTTGATAAAAGTGGGCTTGGAGAAGCAATGACTTTGTTCTATGTTAATCCCGCTATTTTGAATGCGTGTCAACTTTGCATACATATGGATCATGTAGAGAAAATTGTATGTGATAGCTATATTGTTGAATTTGAATATGATCCTACATGCAATTATTATGAGAGAGGAAAATATGGTTGTAAGAATTTTCATGTTACTAAATTACCTCTCGTTGTGTTCAGATTGGTATTTCTTCTTTCTTCTTCCTTGCATATGCTAGCTTTTGCTTGCCTTGATAATTTATTTGCTTATAAAGTGCCTATGCATAGGAAGTATGTTAGACTTCCGTGGCACCCCGGCTCAGAGAACCCGGAACGCCCCGTGTTCCAGCCCAGAGATCGAGGTGAAGTCTTCTGGAATACGGCACTTCTTAGCATAGAACAAACTAGCTTTCTATTACACCACGAATATTAATACAAGGTCTCCGATATTACAATAAATAACATTGGCACGATGACACTACGCCAACCACAGTTGCTCTATGCAACCAGCATAACAACTCGAGGCAGCGGAACCTCTACTGGCAGCGAAATAATGAACGGCGATGATGGACTCCAATCCGCGGGGACTCTGGCTGGAACGTTTATCCTAGCTTGCGAACACAGGAATCACACCAAAACAAGCAAGCAATCCAGGCACGACCTGCAAACTGGCATGACACACCAGGTCAGTACATTGAATGTAATTACAAGCTCACAATAAACCAAAAGCAGTCAAGAGAAACAACATGGCATTCGCAGATTAAATCAAACATGAGCATGATACTAACAGAACAACATGGCATGCACCAACTGATCATGATACAACTAAGACAATACAAGCATGGCATGAACATATGAACATGATGATACTACATTCAACATGATGATATTATCATGCACCAACTTACTCTGCTCGGGTTACCTCGTAACCATCACATGCACAAAGTTACCAACCTCAGACATCACACGATCATCTCAAGATCAAATCAAGCCTGGTATAAATAATACCATAGTAATCATTAAATGACCACAAGGAGCTTGATCTTTACCTACGATTCTCGCACAACAGCATGAATATCCAACAACTCGGTATCCTCGATACAATGGTGATCATTAACGGATCACAAACGGAACCACTCTTGGCTCAACGGCTTACCTTGTAACCAAACGGTGATCATTCACGGATCACATAACCGACTTATCTCATCGCCGAACCGAGGTTGTTATTAAGCACATTATTATTATTACTGTTGACCCACAGTGTGACCGACTATGAACTGGGCCCTTATCCGCGGGCACGGCTATCGATAGATTAAATACACACTCTGCAGAGCTTAGCACACTTTACCCGCACCACAGAACCCATGGCCTCGCACTCCCATTCGGGTGGACCGACGGCATTCCGACAAAATTGATCTACTGCCATGACACTCTCCCGGCCACTCCAACCAACTCCCCTTTGGGCTAAGTCCTGGGTGGCCCCATGCCTACCAAAGGCACCAACGGCCACCGTTGTGGCAAAACATAAATGGTCCCAAATGGGGACAAGGATCCTTACAACAACAATGGACACACAAGGTTTATGTCCGCCTACGTGATCAGGGTAGTGCGCGCCCAACCTTCCCTCGTTGGAGGCACCAGTGGGAGGCATGACAATAGGCCCAGTTAGGGCCTTCCCATAAAGGCAAGCGTGGCTGCACTGGTGAGCTCGATTCGATGGCACCATGACTCAGCCAACAGTTGTTCAAGTTCATTATTATCAAGTTAAACTTGAATGCAATAAACTGAGTCATAATAAAACAACATGATGCAACTATAATGCATGAGCATGATATCAACATAAGCATGGAGGTGCAACATAATCATCAAGCTTAACCACAATGAGGCATATATTCAACTGATCATGGCATACTAACGAGCATGAATATCACAAGTATAACACTACTCAAGAGCATAGCATGACTACCAACATCATAAATAAATACAATGCAAGAATATAACAAGGATACTACCAAGTAAGCATGTAACCAACTAGCTACAACGGAACAGGCATAACAACGGTACTAGATAGCAGATGGCAAACATGCATCAGTTTGAACATCACTACTACCAGCATATACTTCTACTACCAATCATGACATGTGACCATAATACTAGCAAGTATAACAACAAGCACCAGAACATGTCATGAAGGTGAACATGAAACCACGAGCATAACCGAAACAACGACAACAGTAGCAAACAAGCAGGCAGATGACAAGCAAACTTTTATTAAATATTCAAGTAGAAACCAAGGCTACTGCAAGATTATCATGCAAGTGGTTGTTGTGGCTTGCCTGGGGGTGACGGAGACTCCGGGAAGAAGTGTGGTGACGTCGATGAATGAAACGCCGAACGGTTCTCTCTCACAAGGGGCTAGAATAGGGCAAGGGCATAAAGGTCATTTTCACAGTGTGAACACTTAGTGAAAATGGAACCAACAGGAGATCTCAACGAGACGAATACGAGAGCTTTGGTTTCACCTCAATCGGAGTTACGGTTGCGGAGATACAAAAGGTGGAAGGAGAGGGACCAATATGTGAAAAATCTTCAAAATCAGGTCCCTGGCGGTTAAAAAAGAAAGTGCCTTCGGGCAGAATACGTTTTATGAAAAGAAAATTGTATTTTCAGCTGCAGTTAGAAGGAAATGCGCTTTCCAGAAGGGAAATGTATTTTAGGTAGAAGAGAGGAAAGAAATGCGCTTTCTAAGAACTGAACACGTACTCACAAGAATATGTGTCCACTTGCCACCTTAGCCCAGGCGGCTGAGCCACTAACGGGTCGGGCCCAGGCGCAGGGGGAGGAGGCATGGGCGCTCGTCCCCTTCCTCCCACCTCTGTGCCTCACGTGAAGCAGAGCAGCGGGAAGGGAGGGAAGAGGCCAAGGGGCCGGCCGGCTCCGGTCGACTCCGGCCGAACGGCGACCGTCGGCAGCTACGGCAGGCCAAGACAAGGTCACCTGGGGGAGCTGCGGTTGCCGGGGAGGGGCAAGGAGGGCGGCGATGGGTGGAGGCTGGGGTGACAGAGGTGTGCTGCGGTGAGGGGGTCGGCCAGCTCCGGATGATCTGATCGCACCGACGGACTCGGGGGGAGGGCCGCACACCCGTTGAGAGGTGGAGAGGGCGCTGGGGAGGACTAAAATGGCTGCGGGGAGAGGAAGCAGAGAGCCATGTTGGCGACGGCTCGGGATGGTGATGGTACTCGGCGTTGTGGCCAACTCCGGCGAGGGCAAGGAGTCAGTGTGACTCGTGGGGATGCGAGGAGCAAGATCGAGGTGGTAGGAGGAGGAGAGGGGGCTCGAGCTCGTCGGAAACAAGACGAACTCCGGCGATGGCCGTGGTGGCCGAAGAAGAAACGACGAGATTGGGCGACTTCGATGATCGAATGAGTCTGGGGAGGGACTGGTGAGCTGCGAGAGGAGCTTGGGGTCCTTATATAAGCGCGGAGGAGAGCTCTAGAGCATCATGCCAAGCTCTAATGGAGGACAGTGGCTGGGCGCGGCACGTGCATTCTTCTAGCGGTGCATTTATGGCGAACCACGACAAGGCATTGACACAGGGCGACGCAGGGCATCACGAGGGAGCTCCACGACATGAATGGAGGTCAAGACGACGAGGGAGAAGACGAGCATAGTGGCCGGATCGATCTAGAGCTTGCAATGTGCATGACGACACCGTGATCACCACGGACACTGGTGCGCGCGGCGCTCTTTGGCATGCCCAACCATGTCCAGTAGATAGTCCTTAGTGCCCTTAATCTAACTGAAAAAATAATTTGGTCCACGGGCAAAGAAGTGATTTGTAGATGGCCACAAAACAGACCAACAACCAAGTGTTTGTGTTGTGCAGTGGGGACACCAGCTTGGTAACGCGGTAAATAATTTGTCAGGTGATGATCTCAAAGTAAGGTGATGTTGATCACCAAAAATCAAACTAAGAGGAGGAGTTTAGAAGATACTTGCTGTAGAAAGTGCAAAACTGGCTAGATTAGGGCACTATGGTGTTGCACTCACATACTTAAGTGTCATGAGCTGAAATTTGGTGGAGTGGGGTTATTTGACCGTATGGAGCTGTTGTACAAATCTCATGCCATTTGGAGTTACCAAAGTGACACTTGCTTCACAAAGCTCCATTCTGACCAGAATCTAGGAGAATTTACTGAGGGTAAATGGCTAAGTGTATTGAGCCAAAACTTGGTGGAGGGAGTAGATATAGCTGTAAGAATGTCCTCGTAAATTTTCAGCTCAAATGAAGCAATATAAAATATAGTTGCTTCACAAAGTGAAAATCTGACCAAAACCAAGATTTGGAGCTGAGCTCACATAGATGATCTTCATAAGCTCAAATTTGGTAGAGAGTCATTGTTTTGTCAAATAAAGAATGTGACAAAGTTTCAACTCATTTGGACATGCCTAGAATATACTTCCTTCACAAAGTTCCTTTCTGGACAGAAACTTTGGAAAATTGCTGAAAAATAATTACTAGGCAAATGAGGTTGAAATTTGGCACATGGCAATCATATGGACAGGAAAATATGTCCAAAAAGTTTGGAGGAAATTGGGCAAAGATAAATAGCACTTGCTTCACAAAGTGCCACTTAGGGTAGAATAGAAAAATGATTATTGGAGTATTAGTTTTGAACATGGCAAAGAAATGTTTTGCTATATTTGAGCAAGATGTGACCCAACCAATTTATGAGAATTATTTGAAAATATTTAGAATGACAGAGGTATAGGTTACTTCACAACCTAGGGCAAAAAGAATTATTCCCTTAATAGAAAAGGAATATTCGTTGGAAAAAGAATATTGGATTGGGTCAAGGATGAAAATGACAGGGTTTTGGGATGATGATGAGGATGATAAGCCACTATAAAACCTAGGAAGACATGATCTTTCCAAGTTTTAGAACCACATAGCCCCGGAAAAGCAACTTAAATCAATAAATCCAAGAAAATCATCAGAAAAAGAAAAGGGCAAAATCCAGGCTGTTACAAACCTCCCGCCCTTACAGAAATCTCGTCCTCGAGATTTGTGTGCTTAGGGATAAGTAAATATTCTGGCTTGAAGAAACTATTTCCCACTCGAGTTTCTCCATTTATTCTCATATATTGTTCCCACTTAATTGGATCTGACTAACTTGATCTGGGGTGGTTTGCTTTACCATACCTGGCATTTTGACCGGGCTTGCCTCATATGCTCCTGTTTATACTGACGCGAATTTCCTTTCATATATGATGGCTTGGCTGGGGTCCGGATTTGTTTTTTATTACTGACATACAGGTCCTTCTCGATATTAATCCTTGAGAGAGGTATTATTCTGTATCGAGGACCGAGAATATTCCACGGAGTTGGGAACACATCTTCCAATGGAACCAGGACTCTCTTCTATCCAGGTATCGTGTTGCTCGAATATATATATATATATGCATACCTTCTAGGTTCAAAACAGTGATGGCAATCATACCTGCTTTTCTGATAGATTTTGATGTCTTGCAGGAGTTTCTTACTTATATTGACTGGCTTCACAGTCTTGAGTAACCAAATGTTTGACTGTGGCTTGACGTGTCTGATAGAAAAATGCACTATCTCCTGATGATAATATTTGCAGACTTGAATGATGATTATTTTGGCAAAGAATCCTGCTCACGGCAGGCTATTCTTTAATCCATTCCCATAGGTGATAGATAACAATCCTCAAAGTATGTGCTCTCACATTGATTCTTCATTATTATTTTCTTGTACCAGTGTCGTACTGAATAAGATTGGGCAGCTTGTGGTGCAAGCCACCGGGATATCGTGCTGAGAAAAAATGGATGGCTTGTGCTCGAAGCTTTCGGCGGATATCTTATTGAGGACGGCTGGGTGGCATACCTCATAAGGTTTCCCCCTTAAATACTTGCTAGGGAAGACTCGGTACATTATGCCAGAAGCTTGTGCATAATCTTATTGAAGAACACTGAATATCTTGCACGGGAATCCATTCATACCTTACTGATGCAGACTGAGGAATCTTGCCTTGTACGCTGCACAAATAATTTGTGGAGAAGGACCGGGCTGATTTTCTTTGTGAATGAATAACCTATATTCATGTCATTCCGGCTGCTGATATCTTGTGTGACAAGAATTTTCTAACTATCCTTGCTGAATTCAATGCATATTTGGACTGACTTCTGCGTGTTGCATGTTTTTAAATCTGGCTCATGGCAGAATCAATAATTGTGTACTGACCGTGCCTTTGACTTGAAATGCATGTTGGACATGGATCCAATTTTGTTCTCTTGATGATTTAACCGTTCCTGCAATAACGATGGATGTCTGACAGGTACTAAAAGTCTGAGCAGAATTTAATTTGTACCCAGACCGGATGTCTGCAATACACTGTTGTCTGCTGAAAATCTCATTGCTTTTAACTGGGTTCTTTAGTGTATATATTTGCTTCTCATGGCTTCTTTCGATCCGGTGTAGATTTATGAGCAATTTCCATAAGGGGGTAACAATGAATATTTAAAGAAAGAAGCACGAGAAAATGACCGATTGCAATAAAGCACACAGCAAACAAGCTACAAAACTATTCCACACAGACACACACAAGCATTATACTAGAGCAGAGGCACATGCACTACACGAATGACTACACCCGATGCTTGAGACAACGCTCAGGAACTGACGAAGAAGCTAAGGAAGTAGCGAGTGGAACTGCTGGCTCCGAAACTCCGGATGGACGAGGCGGAGGGGTTGGAGAAGCTGGCGGAGACTGAGGTAAAACGGCACCAAGCAATCTCCTCGCTCGAATGGCATCACAGACTAACTTGGAAATAAGAAGACCTGAAAACACATGATTCCTCAGCTTCCGACTCGAGATGGCGGTGCTTCGTCCCGAAAACTCCTTATGTTTTTTTCCAGGTCAAAACACATGATATAGCAGAAGATGGGCTTCAAGGGCGTGCCAGGTTACCCACAAGGCAGGGGCGCGCACAGGGTGGTAGGGCGCACCCCCCACCCTTGTGGATGGCAGGTGGCCCCCCTTGGTGCTTTCTTTGCCAAATATTTTTTATATATTCCAAAAATATTCTCTGTGAAGTTTCAGGACGTTTGGAGTTGTGCAGAATAGGTTTCTCATCTTTGCTCCTTTTCTAGTCTAAAATTCCAGCTACCGGTATTCTCCCTCTTCATGTAAACCCTGTAAAATAAGAGAGAAAAGGCACGAGTATTGTGATATAATGTGTAATAACAACCCATAATGTAATAAATGATGATATAAAAGCATGATGAAAAATGGAGGTATCACTCGTGCTACCGTTCCCTTTAATTTAAATGTGTTCCTGGAGAAAGCTAAGTTGAAATATGATGGTAGCAACTACACGGACTGGGTTCGTAACTTGGGGATTATCCTCATTGCTGCACAGAAGAATTATGTCCTTGATGCACCTCTAGGTGATGCACCTACTGCAGGAGCCGAAGCAGATGTTATGAACGTCTGGCAAGCTCGATCAGATGCCTACTATATAGTTCATTGTGCCATGCTTTACGGCTTAGAACCGGGACTTCAAAGACGTTTTGAACGTCATGGAGCATATGAGATGTTCCACGAGCTAAAGTTGATATTTCAAGCTAATGTCTGGGTTGAGAGATATGATGTCTCTAACAAGTTCTATAGCTACAGGATGGAGGAGAATAGTTCTGTCAGTGAACACAAACACAAAATGGGTGGGTATCATAACCACTTGACTCAGTTGGGAATCCCACTTCCACCTAAGAGTGTTATTAACAGAGTTCATGAATCACTGCCACCAAGCTACAAAGGCTTCGTGATGAACTATAATATGCAAGGGATGGATAAGAAAATTCATGAGCTCTTCGTGATGTTGAAATCAGTGGGGGTAGAAAGCAAGAAGGGGCATTAAGTGTTGATGGTTAAAATGACCACTAGTTTCAAGAAAAAGGGCAAAGGAAAGAAGGGGAACTTCAAGAAGAACGACCAACAGGTTGCCGCTCCCACGAAGAAACACAAAGCTGGTCCTAAACCTGAAACTGAGTGCTTCTACTTCAAACAGAGTGGTCACTAGAAGCGGAATTGCACCAAGTATTTGGCGGATAAGAAGGATGGCAAAGTGAATAAAGGTATATGTGTTGTACATGTTATTTATGTGTTCCTTACTAGTGCTCGTAGGAGTGCCTGGGTATTTGATATTGGTTCGGTTGTTCATATTTGTAACTCGAAACAGGAGCTACGGATTAAATGAAGACTTGCAAAGGATGAGGTGACGATGCGCGCCCAGAATGGTTCCAAGGTTGATGTGGTCGCCGTCGGCACGCTGTGACAGTCTGGGTTTTGCGCTCCTCTCTTTGCCTGATTTTCAGTTGGTTTGAATTTGAAATTTGGAGTTTTGAATCTTTTCAATTGGACTTAAACACTTGGGTATCCCTTGACTTTCACCCAAGTGCCTTATTTCCACTCTAGTTCACCTCAAAATAATATTTTGAATATTTTTCGTAAATGAAAAATATTCATTTCCTTCTCTTAAACCCTAGCTAGCTCAATGTGCTCCAAAGCAATCCCAATTTTTCTAGCCCCCAAAATTCTGAGAAAATTCACAAATATTCTTTGAACCCTAGGGCACCTTCCCGAGCAAAAATATTTCATCACTTTTTGGAATATTTTTCCTACAGAAAATATTTTCTGTTTTGGACAGAAATGGTAGTTTCTACAGCAACTACCATTTTACTTGCTCCATTGTGGCTGATTGTTCTTGTGCATCCTCGCCTTAGTAGATGATTGCTAACCTCCAAATCCGAGCTCCCAACTCCTAGTAGTTTGACCACAGTAAGCTCTCAAAGTTACTGTCCAGAAACCTACCATGCAGTTGAAATCTATTCTACTGCGCCTGCGACCAAACCCAAGTGCGGTAAAACCTAAAACTACCACGAACTACATGCCAGACATGAAGTTTGGGCTTAGGTCGGCCTGAGGTCGGAGTTCACGCGGTGACCACACATGTACACGATGCCAACCTGCTTGTCGCCGCGCTCTGAGTGTTGCCGAGCGCTCTGTTGCGTGCGTGCTCGCTTCCCCGACTGCCGAAGCTTGCCAAACCTCGCCACAATCTTCGCCCTAGCTCTCTTAACTCACTCCTGGCGCTCGCCGACGCCGGAGCTTTCCGCAGCAAGCACAGGCACGGTCCGGCCAACGCAACAGTGCATTGCGCACTGTGCTCGTTGCCACCCTCTCGTTCATGTGCTCGTCCCTGCTCGCCAATAGTTCCCGCGTGAGCTGCGTGGCCTTCTTCCTCACCCACTGATAACATTCGTCCCCGGGCGCCATGTCCAGGAGTCCACCGGTGGAGCCCGATCACCCCTCGACGCTCGGCTATAAATAGAGCCCTCCCCAGCCTCCTCGAGGACCAACCTTTCCTCCCACACACTCCACAATCGCGTAGAAAGCCGTAGCCTGACCGGGCAGGCCGCGGGCCGCCGTCCCTGAGCTCGACCTCGTCGGCGGTCCCCTCGGGTCGTCCCAGCAGCTCCAGCCCCTCCCAGGCTTGGGCCACCCTTCCAGGGCCTCCGCTGTGCCTCGGTGGTGCCGTTCCACCCAGTTGGAGCCCCTGGTGTCGCCTTTGGTCGTCGTCGTCTTCATCTCCGGCGACCTCCGCTCTCTGTCTCTGCCAGAGAGGCTGTTTCCGACGCCGTTCGACCACCCTAACTATTCTACGGGTACGGGCAAGTGTGTCTTCGTCTCCTCTTTCGATCCCTCCCTCTCGTTCTGGCCAAGAAGCTCTCCTCGCCGGCGTGAGCTCCGACGACGCTGTGCCATCGTCTCTTTCCCTATCCCCCTTCCTCTCACCTGACTAGCGTGGCCCGCTAGTCAGCCACTCAGTACACGTGTGAAGCGGTACGAGTGGTGGCGCCCGAGGCTTTACGCCTTCGATGTCACCCCTCCCCCCAGTTATGTTTTATTTAAATTCAAATTACCAGAGAGCTTCAAATAGCCAAAACTCTTTAACCATAAGTCCAAATGAATTGATTCTTTTTGCATTGTGTTCTTTCTGAAGAAATCTAGCAGCTTACCAAAAATGACATTTTTCTATGCTATCTAGATTTTCTGGTGATTTTCAAAAGGGTTCTTGATGTTTTCTTTTTGTGTTTATAAATATTTTCAGAAGGTGAAGCTTGTCTTGAGGATCACCGGGAGGTTTGTTAACCTCATCTGCACTAAGGCAAGCAACAGCAACATTTTCCTGGTGCCATTTCAATATTTGTGATTTTTTTTCAACTTGAATGAATGGTTTAATCCATGCATTTAAATCACTATTATTATTTTTATTCTGTTGGTTGCTTGTTTAAGTTGTCAAGCTTAGTTTACAGAAAGTTTGAAGTTAATTAAGTTGGTAAAGTAACTAGAAGTAAGCTTTGTTATGAAGAAGTAATATGGTTCTGGACATAAGTAATTATTTGGAGTTATTCTTCTTGCATAAGAAATATGATAAAATTTGCTAGAAAATATTCTGTTTAAATTGAGGCTTAATCCTAACCAGAGAAGTGTTATAGGTTGTTGATGTTTATGCTTAGTGTGGATATAGCTGACCCAGTTATTTGCGATGATATATGATGCATATATTTGTGTTGCATTTGCATGGCATTCTATGACACCGGTTATTTTTAATTTTAAGTTGAACCTGCTAATAACTCAACTTGAATATATCGTTGACCGGGTCATGGTGCCACTGAATCGATTTTTTCCTAGTGCAACCACATTTCCCTTTATGGGAAGGCCTTTATTTGGTCTGTTGTCATGCCTCTGGTCGGTGCCTCCAACGAGGGAAGGTTATGGGCGTGCGTACCCTGGCCCGGTAAGCAGACATAACCTTGTGTGCCCGTTGTTGAGATTATGGTACCATGTCCCCGTTTGGGATAGTTTATGTTTTGGCCACGACGGTGGTTGTTGTGTCTTTGGTAGACACGGGGCCACCCAGGACTAGCCCGATGGGGAGTGAGTCGGAGTGGCCGAGAGAGTGTCATGGCAATGGAGGGGTTTCGTCAGAATGTCTTTGGTCCACCCGAATGGGAGTGCGAGGCCATGGGTTCCGTGGTGTGGGTACAGTGCACTACCTCTGCAGAGTGTAATAAATATATCGATAGCGGAGTCCACGGTTATGAACACGCTCGAAAGTAGGTCACACCATGGGTCAACATTTAATAAATTTTGCACACTATGTCACAAACTTTTCACGATTGATGATGGTGGGAAGGCCATCGTGATGTTTGAGACCAAGGGTTGGTCGTGGTTGTGATCGCCGGAAAGATCACAAGGTAACCCAAATTAAGACCACGAGGTTGGTACGTTTGTGATCTAAGAGAGATCACCATTGGTATGCCAGTCCGAGGGACTGTCCTCACAAGAGCATGATCACAGCATGTTGGATATATTGTTGCATTTTTAATAATTGGTTAATTATCATGATATTGTTTGTCATTATGTTTATTCTTGTTGTGAGCTTGCAAGTACATTCAATGTACTGACCTGGCGTGTCATGCCAGATTTCAGGAAAGTCTCGATGGAAAGGAGTGTTGTCCGTGTCTAGATCGTGTCCACATCGGTGTCCATGTGCTATGGAGTTCTGCTACGACATTGTTCCGCTGCCCCGTAGTTGTTATGACCGAGGCCCCTTTATGTTCACTAAATAATGTACATATTGTTCAGCCGCACCGTGTGTGCCGCTTGGCCTCGCTACCTGTTGTAATATAAATTATGATCCGCTAGCATCAATAAAGCGGTTGTTTTCTGTACCAAGATGTTGTGTGTTGCCAGAAGACATGGTCTCTGGGTTGGCAATGCATGGTAAACTGGTTGCTCTGAGCCGGGGTGCCACAACGCTTGGTATCAGAGCCGCGCTGATTGTAGGCCATGCTAGACTACGACGTGTTAACTGGACGTTAGATATGAGTTTAAGTTGAGTGCCGGTAGCATTTGTAGTTGGTTGTTGCATTGCATGCACTTGTTTTATTTTTATAGTAACCTACTAATGGTTGTGAGTGTAGATGGCTCCGGTGTCGTATCTGTGCCAGTTGCAGCTGATGCCGTACACGTCACCGCACCTCCTTCGTAACGTGTGGCGTCAGTTGTACCCTTTCAGAGACGACCCAGTCTATCGTGTGTACCGGGAGCGTCTAGCAGACTCAGTGTATGAGTATCAGGAAGTGGTTACTCTGCGCACCAGTTCCACTTCCAGCACTTACACTTGTACCTCTCGGAGCGGTTACGCTTCTACCGCTTCTCAGGCTGTCCAATTTGCTGCATTTGAGGTCCTTGTCGAGCTTTGTTACAACGAGGTCCGGATGCAGAACCACCCAGGTTTCCATTACTATCCTTCTCTGCACGACAACGGCCGTGTCCGTTTCCCTAACATTGATCCGGAGTCCGATAGTGTTTCTAGCCACCTTTCCCGTTATAGCACTGCTAGCTATTTTATGATCCACGAGCTGGCTCGAGAGCTGACTCATGCTCGTACTGCTTTAGCCTCTACTAGATATGTCACTATTCCAGCATCTATGGGATTTACACCTTACATTCCAGCCAGTTCTAGTTCCCCTATTTCACCGGTTACTCCTCCGAGTAGCTCGGGCGCCTCTACCATGAATCCTCTCAGTGCTCCTATTGAGTGGGTTTCACTTCTCACTACTCGTGTAGCCTCGATACTTCATCCTACACCTGCCCCAGAGGGAGAGCCCCAGAGGCAGCGCCGTCGTGTTACCTTTAACCCGGAGGTTTCAGTTAACCTCGTCAATTCAGGATCCGAGTCCGCTTCCGGAGAGGACCCCGTAGCACCAGCAAAGCAGTAGAGCTTCTGAGTGTTTGCAGTCGTTAGGGTCGTGTACAGATGTAGTCGTACGAGTCATGATGTTTCGTTTCCTGTATGATAGTAGTTGAACCTGGCATGTTGTTTACCTTTCATGTATGAGTCTATGTATTATTATGTTGGAACTCTATTCCTTTTATTCGCCGTATTTTCTTTGTTATTTCGTTTTCTCTTGGGATTTGTTGCTTGCTTTTCCCCAATTTACTTTTGGATGTTTCTCATCTCGGTTGTGTTGTCTTGGGAAAAATCCACAATAGGATGCCACAGGGAGGCAGCAGTCGCAGCGCTCATGAGGATGTTCATGTTCATCGTTCCGCATGACAGGCAGGACACTCTCCTGAGCCGTACATGCCACCACCACCTCCACCGCCAAATCCGCCTACCACCGAGCAAATTATGCGTATGTTTGAGGAAAGGAGGAATAATGATCTGAATGAAATATTAAGAAGTGTTCAAGCTATGGTTGGAAAGAATGGAAATCGGAACGGTCATCACTCCAAGCTGTCAGATTTTCAAAGAACCAATCCTCCTAGTTTCAGTCAGGTTATTGACCCCTTGGATGCAGACGATTGGTTGCGAACCATTGAAAGGAAGCTTGAGATTGCTCGTACTGCAGAAGATGATAAAGTTCCATTTGCAACTCATTATCTTGAAGGCGCTGCTGCCATATGGTGGGAAAATGCAAAAGCCATGTGGCCTGCTAATGAAGAAATCACCTGGTCAAAATTCAAGGATCAGTTCCAGAAATATCATATCCCTACTGGAATTATGAAGACTAAGCAGCGTGAATTTCTTGCGCTCATCCAAGGAAATTAGTCTGTGGTCAAAATTCAAGGATCAGTTCCAGAAATATCATATCCCTACTGGAATTATGAAGACTAAGCAGCGTGAATTTCTTGCGCTCATCCAAGGAAATTAGTCTGTGGGTGAATATTTGCAAAAATTCAATCATCTGGACCGTTACTCCTTATATGACGTAGCCACCGAAGAAAGAAAGATTGACAGATTTCTTGGGGGATTAAACTCGCAACTCCGGTGTACCCTTAGCATGTTCGATTTCCCTGACTTCCAAACTCTGGTGAACAAAGCTTTCATTGTTGAAAGGGAGCACAAGCTCGTATCAGACAATAGGCCTGCTAATAACGATCACAAGCGCAAGTTTGAACCAAGGAAGGAAGGGCAACCAGTGCAAAAGGCTCGTACCTGGCAGCAGACTCAGGTGGAATACAAGCCCAATTGGCAACAGAATGTTAACAAGACCACCACCCAAGTCAAGAAAGTCGTGACCAACCCAGTGTACGAGGAGCGCCAGCGCAACAATTCTTGCATCAGTTGTGGGCAAAACGGACATTATGCCAGACAGTGTCCCACAAACGGCAAGGCAAGTGCACTAGTCAGGCCACAAGTCAACGTTATGGAGTCATACCCGAACCAGCAAAACATCACTGGGCACGTTCATCATCTCTCCGCAGATGAAGTCCAAGAGAACCCCGAAGTCGTCATTGGTATGTTTTCTGTTAATAGCATACATGCGTTAATTTTATTTGACTCTGGGGCTTCCCACTCTTTTATTTCTTGGATTTTTGTTGCCCAAAACAAATTTCCTTGTTCGCTTTTGGTCAAGAATATGCTGGTACAAACCTCGGGATCCTTAATCAATAGCAATCTGGTCTACCGTGATCTGGAAATCAGTATCAACGGAGTCTGTTTTCCAGCTTCCTTGATAATCATTGAGTCTGTAAAGTTGGATGTTATCTTGGGTATGAATTGGTTGACCCAATATCAAGTATGCATAAATTGCACGACCCGGGAAGTCACTTTGACCAGTCAGAAGGGGCAGACTACCAAATTCTATTCTCGCAGAAGCATACCCAAGAAAGAAATGGTCTTCACCACTATGGCTGAGTTGGATTTAACCTTAGTTACCTCCACTCCGGCCATGTAGTTTGCAAGGTAATCATCAGTAAATAGCTTCGGAAACCACTGAAAAGAGAAAAATATCAGACACTGAGGTCTAATAGAGTAACTTGTTATTGGCAGGGGAAAAGGCAACACATTACTTACCATCCTAAAGTTCAATGTTGTCTTCGACAAAGTGTAAATAAAGAGCTTAATTCCAATCACCCATTTATTTCGCCTAACAATCTTTCATAGTTTCCTCACTTGACGCTTGTTCATGAATATCTCATTGCCCCATACGCAAAAGGGATCGAAGCGTGGATCAGTACCACTCATATATGTACCTACAAGCAACCCTTAAATGTTAGAAGCTAAACTGAGATTGCACAAATGATGTAAAATACAACTACCTATGTTCCTAAGTATAGTATTTTTTTTTAGATTTCAATATGAACTACATACGCATGTATATAGAATTATAGATATAGTTTAGATTATAATCTAGATTCACTCATTTTTCTCCTTATGTAGTCTATATTGGAATCTATAAAAATACTTATATTTAGGAATATATGGTGTATAAGCCATGGGATGCAGCTAACCTTGACGTCAAACAACAGCATCGCCCATTGTAGCCCTGTGTAAGTACATGGAAAGCTAATGTTAACTACAACAGGGTTAACATCCACCAAAAATAGCAAATGGTAATAAAACGACAGCATTGTAGTGATATCTTCATTGCGAAAGAGTAGCATGGTAGCAAAGGGGCGGATTGAAAAATGGATACAACTGTTAATTGCAACACGCTTAACAACATCCTAATTCAAGTTTTGTAAGTTTGTAGCCATTGAAGTATAACTATTTAAAAATGGATACAACTGTTAATTGCAACAAGCTTAATGGCCATTGAAACCGGTACTGATAAAAATGCAATTGGTAGAGTTAAACATCACATGGCAGGTGCTGGCAGAGCAGATAATGGCCCAGTTGTCTATAAAAAGGTAGGGAAAATAGCTAAAACATGTTAGGCATGTTTACTACAACATTATTAATACATCGACCGTACAAAACATAGCCATTAATTGCAACTGGTATTGGTAAGACTGAACTGGAGAGTACATACTTGGTAAGTCCTGAAAGGTAGTTGCTGTGGCACTTCATCTTGGCCAGAGCCCGCCCAAAGTCAGCGGCGGCGGAGGCGAGCTGTTCCTCCGGGTCGAAGCGTGGATCACTGCGACTAACATGTGTACCTATAGGCAACCAGTAAATGGTAGAAGTTAAACTGTAATTGCACAAATGATGTGAAATACTGTAAGACATGGGATGCAGCTAAACTCGATGGCAAACAATAGCATCGGCCGTTATGACCCTGCGTAAGTACATGGACAAGCATGTTAAGTATAACAGGGTTAGCATCCACCAAAAATAGCAAATGGGCAGCATCTCTGGTATACCTTCATTGCGGAGAGTAGCATGGTAGCAAATGGACAGATTAAAAACTGGATACAACTGTTAATTGCAACAGGCTTAATAACATCCTAGGTCATGTTTTGTAAGTTTGTAGCCATTGAAATACAACTGTCTAAAAATGGATTCAACTATTAATTTCAACATGCTTAATAGACATTGAAACTGGTACTGATAAAAATGCAATTGACATAGTTAAACATCACAAGGCAGGTGCTGCCAGAGCAGAGAATGGCCCAGATGTTTATAAAAAGGTAGGGAAAGTAGCGAACACGTTTTAGGCATGTTTACTAGAACATGCTTAATACATCGACCATACAGAACATAGCCATTAAGTGAAACTAGTATTGGTAAGATTGAACTGGTGAGTACATACTTGGTAAGTCCTGAGAGGTAGTTGCTGGGGCACTTCATCTTGGCGACAGCCCGCTCAAAGTCAGCGACAGCGGAGGCGAGCTGTTCCTCCGGCTCGAAGCGTGGATTAGTGCCACTGACATGTGTACCTATAGGCAACCAGTAAATGGTAGAAGTTAAACTGCAATTGCACAAAAGATGTGAAATACTATAAGACATGGGATGAAGCTAACCTCGACGGCAAACAACAACATCTGCCGTTATGACCCTACGTAAATACATGGACAGGCATGTTAAGTACAACAGTGTTAGCATCCACTAAAAATAGCAAATGGATAGATCTCTAGTGATATCCTGAGTCATGTACTGTAAGTTTGTTGCTGGTATTGGTGGAATTGAGCTGGACACGGTAGTATTTGAACATCACACAGTGTGCAGTACTGAAATAAACAAGGCACGAACATAGCCGTTGCAAGTGGTATTGGTAAGATTTAGCTGGTCAGGTCTTACATGTTAAGTCCTGGGGGGTAGTCGCTGGGGGACTTCATCTGGGCCAGAGCCTGCACCATGTCGACAGCGGCCACGGAGGCTAGGTGTTCCTACGGGTCAACACGCACAGTGGCCATCGAGCCATGGACCACCATCAGCTCCTAGCGGTGGGGATTTGGAGGCATGAGGTTGTTTCGCAGGCGCCATTTAAGCAATCAAGACGGGGCCGAGATAGAGATCAATGGGTTACTTGACTGGATCAGAGCAGAACGTAGATGTGGTTGAAGTTGTGGTTGCGTCGGCGGCGGTTTGAGATGCCGGTAGGGGGAG